>CP136063.1:140785124-141429253 GCA_032622095.1 Siphonodentalium dalli | reverse complement strand
TATGATACATGAACATCATAAACACATTAGTACGCAAAAATAAAAGACGACAATTGGATTTTACATATAGAGATGTATCAATCATTCTAGTGGGGTTGGACTAAGATCTTGAGGACACCTAGCTGTCATATCTCCATGAATATACAGATGTTTTAAATAAATTTCCAGGTGCTCCTCTGCTCATGGTGCTATATATTGGCTAAATATTCTCAGTTTAAAAGTAATGTTGCTGCGCATGTATATCAGCTACATGTGCCAGACACAGAGCGAGATTTTGAGTTGTTTATGTCAGTCAATGAGTCTGTTCTAACAATTCCGCTGTATCGGGCAGATATACCCTTGTCAGATGTCAGTATTGGAGGATCCTGAAAAGTCATGTACTACTGACTGCGTTTTCTTTGATATAAGAAGAAAATATATTTGACTGTACACTGTGACCACTATTTTTGAACAGGCCTTCGATACATTTCCATATCTCTTGACAAATTGTAACTTTTTTGTGGAAACTGTATTGAATGGAACAGACTCAATTGTGTTATAATACATATGCAATCCTCTGACGGTTCGAGGTCTCTCAGTTTGCAAGAATATATGTATCTCTTAAATAGAATGATAAATATACTTTTAATACTTCTTCTATGTATCTCTTTTCGCTAGCTCATTATCTGAATGCCCTCATTGTCATCCCCATATAAATATGACAGTTGAGACGATATAATTGTTCAAGTGACTTAATTGGGTCACCATTTATCGAAATTGTAAAATTTGAACGCCCAAAACTCCTTAAAATGAGATGGCCTGGTGACTATATATAACTTATAGGTGGATATCGGCAAATAGAAATCTTATCAACGATAGTGCATATCCTCTCACTATCCGTGACCCAAACGACACCAAATGTGATTTAATTCAACGTATCATTAGAGAAGAATGTGTATGAATTAGGTGGAAATTGGTGCTAAATATATTTGTATCAGCTTTGGTGCAACTGCCATCCTAATGCATTACTTTAACGGCGCCACTTTTTAAATATTTAAACCACGTCCATTAGACTCATGGATGCATGATATACTGGAGATGATTATATATAGGTTTGGTGGTAATCAGCAACTAAACAAATTCAAATAGTTATGACCCCCCCCTCCCCATCTCTCACCCAAATGGCAGCAATTTGGCGTCTTTAAATCACACGATTATATTCCTCGTATCATAGAGAAGAAGAATATATCAATTTGGTGGAAATCTGAGCGAAAAAATAGTTTATTAAATCAATTGTTGATGGCCCCCGCCCACCTGCAACGCTGACTCGAACAGCGCCATATCGCGGAGGTGATTATTTTTGTATGCGTTTGGTGGAAATCGGCGACAAAACTATTTGACCATATTTTAATTTTGCCAACCGCCCCTTTTCTTCCCCTGACACTGACACCAACAGCGTCACTTTAGAAAATGTTAACCCGCACCATTATCTTCCTCATAAAAAGTTACCCCTCTTAGAACGCCTTGGTGCCATCTCGATTGTACCCCGTGAAGTTATATATAGAACGCAGACAGACAGACAGCACAATTTGTTTCTCGTATCATTTGAGAAGAACGTGTCTGAATTTGATTGTAATTGGTACTAAAAATATTTGTTATCAGTTTTGGTGACCCTCTTGTCCCTATTTCGGACTCAAGCGGCGCCACTTTTGTCACCGTTACCACACACTTAGACTCATTAGAGATGCATATATATAAAATTGGTGAAAATTGGCGAGTATACAAATTCGTATCAAATTTAAGGTCCCCATATCTCTCACCCGGAGGGCACCAATTTGGTGTATCTAAACCACACGGAGAAGAATATGTATTTGTGTCCCTCTCACCTCCATACACTACTGAATCGAATGGCCCATCTTGTGACATCATTAAACCACACAATTACACTCCTGATATCACGGAGATGATTATTTATAAGTTTGGTGCTAATCGGCTACTAAACAAATTGTTATCAAATTTGGTGCCCACCCCTCCCCTCCCCATCTCTCACTGAAACAGCACCAATATGGTGTCTTTAAAACACACGATTAGATTCCTCGTATCATGGATAAGAACGTGTATCAATTTGGTGGAATGATTTTGTATAAGTGTGGTGGCAATCGGCGACTAAACCCATTCTTATTAAATTTAGTGCCCACACCCCCCCCCCAATCTCTCATCCAAACGACAACAATTTGGCGTTGTTAAATCGCTCAATTAGATTCCTTGTATCATGAAGAAGAATATATATCAATTTGGTGGTAATCGGCGCTAAAAAAAATTCAGTTTTAGTTTGATCAATTTTGGAGCCCCTCTCCCCTTCCGTGCATCCCTGACTCGAACGACGCCACTTTTGACATATTTAAACAACACCATTAGAGTCTTCATATCATGGGGATGATTATTATGTAAGTTTCGTGGCAATATCGGCGACAAAACAAAATTCTGTCCTGACAACAATGGCGTCACTTTAGAAAATTCTAACCCACACCATTATCTTTCTCGTAAAAAGTTACCCCTTGTAGACCCCTTTGGTATCATCTAGATGGTTCCCTGTGATTTTCTATAGAACACAGACAGACAGACATTCGCAAATATAGATATAGATGGGGCCTATATATATACTCTGCAATGCCACATGTTTTGTTCCCAGAAACGTAAATATTGATGACCTCAATTCCTGGAATCGGGCTAAATGTAGAACATACGACATCTCATGTTATGACTGCCTAGATAAGTCAGTTTATTTCTAAAGCACTCGATTGTGCACTCATTAATTAATTGTGTCGTCGGCGATTCGCGAATAAATACAAATCTTTTGCATTTGCCATAAATATATATCTTTATTTCCTCCATATTTAAAAGTCGGAGGTATTTAAACATATTACAAACACAAGCTTTGAAGATAGTATACAACTGCATACATATTTGGGTATGCTCCCCGCGACTTGATTTTGAAGATTTCCCGATGGGTGGGGTGTATTGTCCAGGTAAAATACCAATATTTTACGTAGCACCCACTGATCACCACAGTATACATAATAGTTCTATGACACGTACGTGTTCCCCGATACTGTAAAACTTTATACTGACGATTTCTCATATTAGGAAACTATTTAATAAATTATAAAGATAGGCCTATAAAACATATAATCCCGATAAAAGTCCCGAGTAATCCCGATACAGAAACTTTCCAAACAACATGCGGTGTTGTTTTCGGAATATGATACTCCAAAATGAAAGTAAACTCCGATAGAATCCCGATAGACTAAGTAAATATTCCGATAATTTCCCGAAAAACGTTGCATCATTTCCTGATAATTTCCCGATAACTGTATATATATGCGATCGGGATCTATTGGGAAATAGGCTGATTTCCCGATAGTAGTTTTGAGATGACCCCTTAATCGGGCATTCTCTTGTAGCTTAACAGTATTTTACCCGCACGATAAGATTCCATAATTTTGAGGCGAAGTTGACCTGAAGCGGGTGGCAGTGATGCTTTGTTTTCATTAACGCCCGCCACCCGCTTCCGGTTTAACAATACCGATCATGTGATCACACAAGGACAGAGTAGTAATAATAGTAATAACATGATTTTGTCGGGCACCATAGTTTATTAACGGCCCTCCAGGAATGATTAACAGCCCTTGGGCCTATTAGCGGCCCTCAACTACATCTCGGGCCTCTTAATAGGCCCTGGCCGCCTGGGGCTGTTTTATAATCATTCCTGCCAGGCCTTTAATAAACGTTAATGGTCTAAAAAATCATGTTATATAGTTTTGAAATATTTTTGTTTTATTATTAGGGGCTCGTGCAGTTCATCGGGGAACCATTAATAATAAGTCTGGGAAATTACCCCCCTGGACAAAACAAGTGTCCATTGGCACCGTGGTGTATTTGCGGTTCGGCCGCGGTGTCAGAGTTTGTAACTGCAGTTGAGCACCGCGGCCGAACGGCAAGTACACCGCGGCCGAACGGCAAGTACACTGCGGCCGAACGGCAAGTACACCATGGCCCAAAGGCAACTACAACGGGGCCGAATGGCATGTACACCATGGTTAGATTTCTGGTTTGTATCGTCTTTTTTCAGTTTAATGAACGTACACCATGGCAACTACACCATGGCCGAATGGCAAGTACACCGCGGCCCAACTGTAGTTAGCCGTTGGAGCCGCGGTGTAGTTGTATTTCGGCGGTGATGGCAACGCTAACCGCACCGCGGTTAAGTGGACACTTGTTTTGTTCAGTATGGTATAGCCGTATAGGATCCCTTCCTCACACTTGGTAGTGCAATCAGAATTAGACCTTAATTTGCTCTCAATAATTTTGAAGTGAGAAGACCGAGAGGAGACAAATTATTATCAGATCATCACCGAAATGCTTTCTGTGTCTTAGTAAACCAATATAGTACGCTATAAGTCATTTTTAGCTCAACTTTACTTTGTAAAGACATCTAAATTTTTCGCATTCCTGATCGCTCCATTGACTGTAACACATGAAATTATTCCCTTTCGAAGTTGAGCTAGTGTCATTGACACTTAAGAAATAAATACACGGTGTAGAGGTGTGTATGGTCAAGTTGTACCACAAAAAACTGATTGTAGGACGACGCGTAGCGGAGTCCTACAATCAGTTTTTTGTGGTACAACTTGACCATACACACCGATACACCGTGTATTTATTTCTTTTGTAATACGACTGAAAGTTTATGGTTACAATTCGACTGAATAGTCAACGAAATACTGCGCTTTTTCGGTCTCAGGTGAGAAAACATTTTGTGGTGTAATTCGTATTGGGCGTACTCGATTTCTTTGCATGGAGTACTCCGGTAATCTTGTCTTGTTATGAAATTCCCCAGTTGACTTTTCGAGGCACCTCTTCTAGAAAATAATCGTTGTGATTGGCTAACAAACGATGTGTTTTCAGCGGCGCGTGTGCCTTTCATTTAAATTGTACAGGAAATACGATTTCGGTCATTTCTGTGTTGAACGTTTTTGGGACAACATGAATATGATCATCGACTATGGACCATTTTCCTTACTAAAAGCGATCTAAATGATCTAGTTTACTAAACTAATCTTATCCCCCTTCTGTACTGGTGAACAAACGCTTTCATTTTCAACTTGATTCCGAAATATCGAATATGATCGAGATTCGAATCGACGAATGCACAGCCCGGCCCCATGGATTTATTTTGTCATTTAATATACCTATTAAGTAACTTTCTTTGGTCGTAACATATATCAATATACCATAACATCATTTGGACCATATTCATTGGCAACCAAACTGGTTTCAAGCGACAAATCGCTAGAAAATTCGCAAGATTGTCAAGATGTAGCAAAATTCAAAGGGTTACGGGTGCGGGTGTACTCCGTTGATGCCCTGTTTGCGCGGAGTTAGAAAAGACGGGAAAAGTCGCGTGCGGCGATCTGAATAAACCGATTTTTTTCGTGGTACAATTGGAAAAAGTAGAATTGTACCACAAAACTGGAACGAGATAGCCATGGTAACTCGGGCCACTGGCCAATCAGAACATGGCTTTTAAGCATAGTTAGGCAGGGTCGTATTACAATTAAGAAATAAATACACGGTGTAGAGGTGTGTATGGTCAAGTTGTACCACAAAAAACTGATTGTAGGACTCCGCTACGCGTCGTCCTACAATCAGTTTTTTGTGGTTCAACTTGACCATACACACCTCTACACCGTGTATTTATTTCTTTTGTAATACGACTGAAAGTTTATGGTCACAATTCGACTGAATAGTCAACGAAATACTGTGCTTTTTCGGTCTCAGGTGAGAAAACATTTCGTGGTGTAATTCGTATTGGGCGTACTCGATTTCTTTGCATTGAGTACTCTGGTAATGTCTTGTCTTGTTATGAAATTCCCCCGTTGACTTTTCGAGGCACCTCTTCTAGAAATAATCGTTTTGATTGGCTAAAAAAAGATGTGTTTTCAGCGGCGCCCATGCGTTTCATTTAAATTGTACAGGAAATACGATTGCTATCATTTCTGTTTTGAACGTTGTTGGGACAACATGAATATGATCACGACTATGGACCATTTTCCTTACACAAAGCGATCTAAATGATCTAGTTTACTAAACTAATCCCCTTCTGTACTGGTGAACAAACGCTTTCATTTTCAACTTGATTCCGAAATATCGAATATGATCGAGATTCGAATCGACGAATGCACAGCCCGGCCCCATGGATTTATTTTGTCATTTAATATACTTATTAAGTAACTTTCTTTGGTCGTAACATTTAAGAAATAAATACACGGTGTATCGGTGTGTATGGTCAAGTTGTACCACAAAAAACTGATTGTAGGACGACGCGTATTTTTTTGTGGTACAACTTGACCATACACACCGATACACCGTGTATTTATTTCTTTTGTAATACGACTGAAAGTTTATGGTCACAATTCGACAGAATAGTCAACGAAATACTGCGCTTTTTCGGTCTCAGGTGAGAAAACATTTCGTGGTGTAATTCGTATTGGGCGTACCCGATTTCTTTGCATGGAGTACTCTGGTAATGTCTTGTCTTGTTATGAAATTCCCCCGTTGACTTTTCGAGGCACCTCTTCTAGAAATTATCGGTGTGATTGGCTAAAAAACGATGTGTTTTCAGCGGCGCCCGTGCGTTTCATTTAAATTGTACAGGAAATACGATTGCGGTAATTTCTGTTTTGAACGTTGTTGGGACAACATGAATATGATCATCGACTATGGACCATTTTCCTTACACAAAGCGATCTAAATGATCTAGTTTACTAAACTAATCTTATTCCCCTTCTGTACTGGTGAACAAACGCTTTCATTTTCAACTTGATTCCGAAATATCGAATATGATCGAGATTCGAATCGACGAATGCACAGCCCGGCCCCATGGATTTATTTTGTCATTTAATATACTTATTAAGTAACTTTCTTTGGTCGTAACATATATCAATATACCGGACCATATTCATTGGCAACCAAACTGGTTTCAAGCGACAAATCGCTGGAAAATTCGCAATATTGTCAAGATGTAGCAAAATGCAAAGGGTTACGGGTGCGGGTGTACTTCGTTGATGCCCCGTTTGCGCGGAGTTAGAAAAGACGGGAAAAGTCGCGTGCGGCGATCTGAATAAACCGATTTTTTTCGTGGTACAATTGGAAAAAGTAGAATTGTACCACAAAACTGGAACAAGATAGCCATGGTAACTCGGGGCCACTGGCCAATCAGGACATGGCTTTTAAGCATAGTTAGGCAGGGTCGTATTACAAATATCAATATACCATAACATCATTTGGACCATATTCATTGGCAACCAAACTGGTTTCAAGCGACAAATTGCTAGAAAATTCGCAAGATTGTCAAGATGTAGCAAAATTCGAAGGGTTACGGGTGCGGGTGTACCCCGTTGATGCCCCGTTTGCGCGGAGTTAGAAAAGACGGGAAAAGTCGCGTGCGGCGATCTGAATAAACCGATTTTTTTCATGGTACAATTGGAAAAAGTAGAATTGTACCACAAAACTGGAACGAGATATCCATGGTAACTGGGGCCACTGGCCAATCAGGACATGGCTTTTAAGCATAGTTAGGCAGGGTCGTATTACAATTTCATTTTATCAGATTATTGCAAGAGAGAAATTAAATTTCGGGAGTTTTCCCCTTGGATGACGAGTTATGTCCCTTGATTGCCGTTGAAATTTTATTGGTAAAATATTCATCAGCATGTATTATGCTAATCACCCACATACAAGTCCTTAATATTTGATCAGATATTTCATAAGTAGGAGACTCTTATTGTATCATACTTTCGACAAAAAATAAGTTTTCCCATAATTTTTCTGGCAATTTAGGTGTAAATTTAGTTCGGGGGACATTGATGTAAATCTATAGAACAATCAATTAATTAATTTATCTATCTATCTCTCACTCTCTCTCTTTCAATTCCAAATTATCAGCTAAAAATTTATTTACGCATACAAATCAACACATCGTAAAAAAAAAAATTAGCGACAAAATCTGCTATTGACAAAATCTGCTATTTATAATTCTATCACTTCTCTTGGGAGACAATAATCAGTGATCGAACATTTATTAAATGCTATGGATAGAAATGGAATTGATAGGCGTTTGTGGTATTAATTGAAAGAGGAACCCTTTGCCGATCTTGTCAGTTTCCAAGCGATGGTAAATCAGGGGATATGCTATGATTCCCCTTGTCTCTTGTATACTACCATAATGTAAAGCAGGCGCGTATATAGGGACGGCGTGTAAGGGCAGTGCAGGGAGGAGGTGGTCAGTGGAGCTTGTTTCAAGCCCCTGTGGAGGCACAAGAGCCACTCGTCTTATTCGCCTGATCCTTTTGAACACTGTTGTGGCTTATAATTTTGATCTATCATCAATGTCTGCAATTCACTGTTACTTACTAATAATTTATATCACTGGGATTGAATTTTAGTGTCATTTCCAGAGCTATTGCCATGGGTTGTCGTCGTCAACAATTAAAAAAACATGGCCATCTTGGATTTCAAATTTAATCCTTCAACTCACCCTGCATTTGTCGGTGAAATGTTTTTAGTTCAAATTGTCAAGTTTGAGCTGTTGCCATGGTTTGCTATCCGTCAGTCAACAATTTCCGTTAGCACAACCTACAGGTCACATCTCTCATCCGATCGTCTCTAAACTTCATATGGATGTTCGGAGTGACCTCTCAATGGGACCAATGATTTTTACCGAAATTTGTTTTAAAAAACATGTCCGCCGGCGTACTTCTATTCCTAATTGCCCCATTGAATGTAACACATGAAATTATTCCCCATTTTGCCTTTTGAACTCTTCTGTTGCTTGATATGTCTTGCCCAAATGGGAATTAACGAGAAAGCACCGAATAAATTCCTGGTGTGTGTAAATTGTAATACTCATGACATCAAAGATGGCCGATGACTGCCATGTTTTTTGACTGATTCACCCTAAAACATCTCTAGGACAATAATTTGATGGATCACATGCCAATTTGTAACAAAACAGATAAATAGAACTTCCCACTGTTCGTACATTCTCATTATGTAATTGGTGCAGTACAAATTAACCCCTCTTTAATTCATGTTTAATATATGGCCATCTTGGATTGCAGTATTACGCAATGTATTAAAATCCATTAGCACAGGCTACAGACGATACCGTTTGTTCAAACTTCGTGAAATTTATCGTGTAGGTTGACATTTACATTTAATAGCTGTTTTTGGGTTGATGGCAAAAAATTGCTATCACCTATGGGTTAGTCATCTGCCAATTGTGATCGGCCTCTTGTTAATATAAATTAATTTATAGCTGCAGATGTCGTGGATTAGCTTAGGTGTGGCCTAGCTTGCAAGACTGACTCTATACTGTGAACACTTGTAATCATATACCAATTAATTGTACTCACAACAGCGCGTTAGCGCAGCCAACTTGATTGTAGTCAGATCTATACATACGTTAATACAGCATACATCACAACAACAGTCGTTAGATACTCTATCCCTCACAGCAGTCATAAATTAAGATACAAATTTCAGTATACTTTAGCCTGTGCGACGTAAGCACACTTAACATTTGTGGATTGGGTAACATTTAACACACATGTAAAAATCTATGTTGAGAGTAGATGGGGTTTCGACTCGAGACACCCGCAGACTATAGAATAAAATAAATATATTTCTGTGACAAGTATGCATATATGGTAATGTAACATTTTATTTGATACATTTGCTTGAAAATGTACGACAATATCTCGATGACAGCATTCTATTTATTGCATTCCAGTTTGCTTCCATCAGTAAAATATTTCAATTCCCATATATTCGTACTACCGTCATATCATACACAATACAGTGAAAGTTGACCGATTTTGGTCGACTAACATGTTTTATTCCAGAGATATGTCCATTTGCATTGTACTCACACTTGGCATATTGGTAAAGTTCTTGTTATTACTTCAGGCTAAACAAATTCCTCAAATACAGGACATTTGAGTACAATCTCTCTTTAATAGTTGGTTAGAACTACCGGTACCTATTTATATTTTGTGTGCATTGACAAGCTATAGCATAATGTATAACATAATATGATAATATGCAAAGCATATAGGATGACCCCAGTATGATGTTGAGGGGAAGAACCTTGCGAAGGATTGTGTAAATATAGTCATTATCCTATATGACTATATTTAGGCCCACACGGAAAATCTCGTTGACTAAAATTTTACTCTACAAGTATTAAACACCAGTGTAAAGTATACCACCAAGCAAGATTGACTAAAGTGTTGAGTAAACTAGTTCTACCCAACGAGTCGAGTAAATATTTTACTAAACACTGAAAGTGAAATCGCTCAACAATTGATTTCTTTTGCTCAATAGTTTTGTGAATATTTAATCAACATTGACTGAAAAATGTTGCTATAAATGTTGAGCAATGGGGGGTACATGTACATGTATAAGTATACTGGATTGACCCCGTCCTGACATTTATCCGTCTGATTTTTCCGTCTGTGTGTCCAGATATCTGAAACACCTGTAGTCGGATCTGAATGAAATTTGGTATGGATGTTCACAACTACATGTATGATGGCATTTTTTTTTTTTTCTTCGGATTTTCCATTCTAGAGTAGAGTTATTAATCTTTGTCTGGTTAATGTTGGTTGTTTTGTCCATCAGAGCAGATATCTCAAAACACCGGTTGTCGGATCTGAATGAAATTTGGTATGGATGTTCACTAGTATGAGGGAATAGTCGTTTTTTTTCCGGTTTCTATTCTTGAGTTTATATTCATCTTATTTATTTGGAAGTGTTGGTTTTTGTTCGTATTTCCACCACCGATTAACTGATTGTTCATGTTTTCCGTTCTAGAGTTATTTTTAATAGCTTTGTTTATATGAAAATATTGGGCTTTTCTTCTGTCCGAGCAGATATCTCAACCATAAATGTACTTTGTCAGTTAGAATTTGCCACGTTGGGTAGACCCCAACAATTTTGGTATTTGCGGCTCGAATCAAATCCCTTTTCACATCGAATCGAATCTTCACTTTATAGTAAAATCCTAACTATAAGTTTTGAGCCATTGGTTTATTGAGAAGTTTTCTGACAACAGAGACTACGCTTGTTTTATCTAGCATTTTTTTCACAAATTTATGTACATTAGAATTCTCGTACCAGTCGAACTCTTCAAACCTGACCGGGATAGGTGGTATAACCGTATTAGGTATACAACCAGCCAGCATTCATATTTGAAATTTCCTTGTTTCATATGCATGACTTACATTACTTGGACCGTTTTATTTATGTCGCTGAACTATTTGGTTCTATGTAATGTAATCGTAATGTTTTGTACAGTTTGTGGAAATTAATAGATTTGATACTAGATAGAGATGCGACAGCCTGTGTCATTGATTGTGACCACCAGATCATATTCACAGTACTGTGGCAAAGGAACAAAAGTATTTTTCACAAGCACGATAACTCTTATTACTTTTTGCGTTAACCTGTGAAGTTTGCCACTTGTTTGGGTATTGACTGGAGTCTTACCTGGAAATACACATGTATTTGCTTAATTCTGCTAAAAGTTAATGAAATGAAACGTGGAAATAAATGGTGTAACCAATTTACAAAACAATATGATCATACGCAAGCGTAATAAACGAACCAAAGCTAAAACAATCACATAGGGGTTCCTGCATGTAGCGTTTAAAACAATTCTTGTCAAAATCACTTTATAGATTCCCACCAAATAAGATCCACATGCATAAGGGTTATGTTTGGTGGGGTATTATCGTAATTATAAATAGTTATATATGTTGTCGAGAGTGCATGGAACTGAAACTAACCATTATATTACTTGGTGTACTGGGGGAGCTCTCCGATTCAGATACTCAGGATGTTCATTTCACTCATAACATGTCATCATGTCGATTTCAACGATAGTCGACAAACAACGTCATCGTGTAACTGAATGTATCTTCTGCTTTGTTCATAAGTACTGTATGTGTTTTCATTCTATTCAAGAAAATAGGATATATATGGATTATCAGATGCATGTAATTATGCAGACTTATGATAACAATCAAATCCATATTAAATATTATCTTATTCCTTTCGCACGGTATAGTCTCTACAGAACCATGCAATATTGGTCAACTGCTGTGAATCAGTTGGAAAATAAAGCTTTGAGATAGATCGTGTTGAGTTGTGGTGATTTTAGTTTATTTTTAAAAATATTTAAACTTCCTAGGGTCCGATGATTTGATCCAGTAGAGTGCCGGAGTAGACCCGTTAGAAATTCTGTAAGGACAGCCCAAAATAATAGTGTAGGAAGAATTGTCAGCAAAAAATTAAAACAACCATGCAGCAGTAGCCAAATAGATCCATGTACATTCAGGAGGGTGCTACATGTAACGATTCCATATAATCCATCCGCCTGGAAATAAGTCACCATTTACTGTAAATCTCTATGCTACACAAAACCATTTATCCGTACATACATGTAGAACAGTTCGAACAACTGCATGACGTCTAAAGTATGGTAATTGTTACGCTTTCCATTGTCCAACAAGTTCTGAAGAGGGTACAATGTAGCTTTGGGGAATAATTGTTAGAGCTGAAACGGTTAGACGGTTAACCGGTTAGCATCCGGTTAGCGACGTAACCGGTTAGAAAAAAAAAGAAACCGGACGTAACCGCATCCCGTTGTCAGTTGAATGTGAACGTGAATAATCCTCAAAATATTAGGTTAAATGATGCAAAACTAATACTAAATCCCGTGTCACCGATAGTAGAGTGCAATGCAAGCATTAATTGGTACACGCGGTAGTATCAGATACTTAGTAGCAATTCTCGAACTGTCTGGAAGTGTCGGCGACCTTCAATCAATTCCGACCCTTTGAAGTTTTCTTCCGACAAAAGCACGTGTGCAGTCACTGTGTATCAAGTCTGAATGCACACAAGGAAGTGACAACGTAAAAGTGGCGTTGTGTGCCAATGCGTGCTTTCGTAACTTAATAGTTAATACTGCACGAAGCAACATGGATTCAAATTGGAATCACACCACGACATACTATATATAAAACTGTTTTACAGTGGGGTTTATAAAAACTATGTAAGTCGACAAAGTTTGAAGATTGAGATCAGCTGCACAATGTCTTCACTCTTCCCGTTCTTCCTCCCTGTTGTGATTTAATATAATCAATTCAATTGAGTGACCAAACAGACATCGTAGTTGAAGCAACCCAAAACTTCTTCAATAATCTTCCCTTTTATCAAGGAAATTGATGCTCCATGCTACTCTGTAACTGGTTGTGCCTGTGGGACTAATTAACACTCAATTTGGCAGTAATTGCTATATGTTAAGTGATTGCATACTAAAACCGAAACCGAAACGTAAATTATATAACCGACGAATAGCTCGAATACTGAATAGGACTGCGAGTCTGACCTAACTGACCTTCCTTTTTGTTCTCTAGTTATTACTTTCTTGTCTTTATATATAATGCATTGGAGGATATACCAATGATGATAATGATATATTACAGATCTTTAATATATAGTTTTGTTACTCGTTTTACCAATACCCATACTATTGTTACTCGTTTTACAAATGCCCAAACATATGCTGATCACGGCAAATAAGCGATCTCCCCTGCCATTCACAAATTTCACTTGCTCATTCCCCATCACGAGAGCCAGCAAAAGAACAGTGAATGCGTGTTTTTGAATATCGTTAAATGCCGTGAATAAGGTCTTTATTTCAGCTACTACTTCTCACCTAGGTTTGTCCCTGGAGCATGGCATAATGTCGACATAATTAGTGTGAGAGAAGTCCGCTAGAAATTTAGCGGTTAACCGGTTGAAATCCGGTTAACCCCGATGGTTAACCGGTTAGAAGAATGGGTCAACCGTTTCAGCTCTAATAATTGTTCCGCTTTACTTGAATTATAAATAATAAAATACCTAGCCCCCAAATGGAACCGCACATTGTATTCCAAAAAACAACTGAGCACTGTGTTATCTAATAATGAGATAATGGTAGCATCAACGCGCGCAACGTCATGGATTATCCGCTTATCTTGTGTTGGATGCGTCCACTCGCACATGAGTGAGAGGGAACATATTTGGCAGGCCTGTGTGACGTGTGTGGGTGGTTGTGCAAAGTTTCAATGTGTTCAAACACAACTATGTAACCATTCCTCAAAACTGCCTTCGCATGCTTGTACATTGTGAATATCCACCCCCTGACTGTGTTTGCATGCATGCACATTGTCAGTCTATTGAATACTAAAAACCCAGTCTAATTTCCCACACACGACTGCCTCTGATGGTCACTCGGTGAGACAGTGTCAGCTGTATTCACTCACAACTGGACCATTTTGAGCAGAATGTATGTGCTGATGGTGCTCACTTCAGTTGAACGATGTAAGGGGAGCCACACTATTTATTTGATAAAATCACTGTTCTGATGTTCCGATGCGGGTTTTCGTGGTGTATTGACCTATTCCACTGCTTCCGTTTGTCAGTTACATGACATGGACACCACTACGAGATAACTCATAGTGGCAACCTGCGAGGGTTGCGTACTATGAGATAACTCGTAGTGGCACTCAATGTGTTAACATTTTTCTGTATGAGGTTACCTTCATGGTGTAATCAACTCCTCCTATAGTTTTGATCGTAGATATTTGAAACTTCAGAATATTGTTACCCACATATTGGAGATGTGCAACATGTATATAGATGACGGAAAAATTATGTTTTTACGGAGTTATTAACCCTTTTCGACTTAGAAAATTTCAACATTTGTTTTAATTTCTTTAACAAAGCGGCATCGACTTGCCATGTTTTCGGGGGACACTGTGGTCTGCTGACCTTTTATTTATTTTAGAGTTATTGATCCTTTCTCGACTTTAGAGTGAATTTTGAGTGAATATGCACTTGGGTGCCTTAATTGTGGAATCAACTCCTCATACAATTCGTATCATATCTACCTAAAACTCTTAATCTTAAATCAGGGTTTCCACTAGAGGTTAGGGGAATGGTACACCCCTATGGCCGCTGGGGGAAATCACAGTCTATCAACAAAATGTGAATATCTAATATTATTTAGTAAATCAGTCAATAATTTAAACGTACTCAACAATCTGATGCGATGGTCCCCATATCATCAGATTCCAACAACATTTTTTGAAATGCCGCTTCAGAATTGCCCAAAAATAATGCTAACCACAGTCAACTATAGTATAAATTTGCCCAAAACCTGTTATTTATCAATATTTTGTTCAATAAAATCTGGCTGGATTGTCAAATATCTAACTTCAAAAGCCACTTGATTTTAGAGTTATCCATCTTCATCTGCAATTCGGCCCGAGAACGTCGGCTTGTCGACTTTTTTCCAGGCCCCCAAAAAGTATCGGTGGTGAAAGATAATAGGTTTCCAAAATTGATATCTGATCACACTGAGCTTTGATGGGCAACTCGACTCGAACAAACAATTTTTTACCCCAAACCAAAGAAATAGTAATTTGGGAGCGTTAATTCGGATTATGCATCTTTAAGCCAAGTTCTGACTATCGATGGTAATACAAGTAGATAAAGTCAAGGAATCATAATTGTCTTATATGTTTCACAATTTGAAGGGTTAATGAAACGATGTTGTCATTTGGCACTGCATGTAAACATTGATATTGTATAGGTACTGTAATCTTTGCGAGAAGACGTCAAGTTCAATTCACTCTTAAAATAAATGTACTGACAATTTGTTGTACCGCCACCATAATGGTAGAGGAAACTGTTAAAATTCACAATTTACTTCGAGGTCCGACTTCACTACATTTCATGACAATATTTTACACCATGAAATATTCCTGATCATTCTGTAGTGGCTAACATCTGGACCTCGTCTACATAATCATTAATGAGAACCAGTCAGAACAGTGTGTTAGTTGAGAACGTAATCGCAACATAACCAGGCATAATCAACCATGTGGCTTTTAGCGATGTCTGCTTCGATATCTTTCAGAATACGGCAATAATTGTCAATGTATGTAGCCCTGAATAGCATTATTTTCCTGAAAAATGGCTCACTAGTGATCAGCGTTCACAGGCAAATAAAATATCTTTGTTTATTACTCCATTGATGTAATTTAGTGGCATATATACACATGTAGGCATTTAATCTGTGGATCGGGTAGGAGAATATGACGGGAGGGGAAATTTGGGTATGGGGATAGGGATCTTAAAAGGGATCCTTGGCCCCCTTAAAAGGGATTCTCAGCTCCTATAGCAGAAACCCTGCTTAAATGTAGATCGTTTTGGGTGTGAATATACATGTAGTTCAATATGCCTATGTATGGACATCAGCCTTTGTTAACAAAGGCCAAGCAATAGGCTAGCTTATAACAATGTATTATATTGAATGTTGCTGAAATTAAGCCTATATTTTAAACTAAGAATGCCATCGTCAGATGGTTGACACTGACAGGCATCCGGTAGACCCTAGATATGAATGTCCCTTGTTATAATAATTGAAGCATATATAGTATAGGTCTAGTCTAGATAGGAGAAATTAGTAACGTAGTTGAGATGACACAAGAAACTTACAAGTGCATTTTTGTCTGGATTCCAGCCCGCCAAGACAAATTGATGTTTTTACCAACCAAGCTAAACAAATTCTATGTCCTCATATGAATACAAATCAACAACAAAAAAATCTTCATAGGAAAGAACATTTCTAAGTTTAGTATTGAACAGATAGAAACGTCAAATCGACTATATTCTGGAATCTTAATTCTGCATTTATAGTACACATATTGGTGGTCATCTTTATATCACATTCTTATTTCTGGTAATTTGTATATTATAGGTCCAAGGATAGGCGGAGGAGTAGAAATGATAGCAGAGATAGGCGAAGAGAGAGATCTCGCTCAAGGGAAAAACGTCGTAAGAAGTCCCATTCAAGAAGCAGATCAAGAAGCAGGTAAATTAATACTTTTTAGACCAGTTAAAGATACGGGCGCCGTTGGCGGTGGGTATGCTATTAAAATATTCACCTCCGTCAAAAAACGCCATAAACAGAAGGAATAGTAAGATATAGACAGACTTTGTTCAGATGCCAATCAGACATATGGCATAAGCAGTAATTGTTTGTAAATTTCCCCCCCTTTGTTATGTAAGCAAAAAAAACGTTACATTACTTGGCTTTTGTTTAGATCCGGATATGGTAAACATAAATAGAGGATATCCACACTTTTTCAGTGGATATAGGTTATATCTCATGAGTGATGACAAAACATTGAATTTCCACGAGTGGCTTTAGCCACGAGTGGAAATTCAAATCTTTTGTCATCACGAATGAGATTTAACCCATATCCGCTGAAAAAGTGTGGATATTCTGTTTATTATATACTTTAGTTACTTGCCTACGGCCCCCAATGAATGTCAATACATCCAAAATTTCACCAGTGGGATATCACTTATATCTCACTAGTGGGATATCACTTATATCTCACTGTTAAAACCTTATAATTCATGGGCAAGTATATAATAAAGAGCGTTATTTGTTACTGTTTTCCTGATATGGAAATAACAAAGAGCGTTTATGTAATTTTTGTGTGATTAACCAATAGAATTGCGCTGTGTTATGCACAACTTCTGTATTAACACGAGCAGTAGACCGGCCCTCAGATGAGGGTAGTATCACACAAAAGGGTAGAAATTTTGACGCTATCTCCAATTATCCTTGCCCGATGGGGGTTCCAAAATACTGAGGTATCTAGGGCGGAGCAGGTGGAAAATATTTTTTTTGGACCTTTTCAGTGTTTTTTACCAGGGGGGGGGGGGGGGGGGGGGTAAAAAAGTTGCGAGGGGGGGGGGTGTTTTTTTTACATTGCCATTTTTTTTACACCCACCCACCCTTTCTTGCATTTTTTTTTCATAAAATTTTAGACACCCACCCCCCAAAACCCCAAAACTTTATATTGGTCCCCTCTGTAACGACCAACCGCTCTATATTGGTCCCTTCTTTGAAAGTCAAAATTAAATGTTACTTCCTCAGCTGACTTCCTGCAGTGTTACAAACATGTGCAAAATTGAACTCTAAGCAATCGAACAAAGGTAGAATATGATGTGATTATATTGGTAAATTTATAACCCAGCCTATTCATCTGTGTGAGTAGATGAAAAATATGTTGAATCCCCTGGAATGACAACAAAAAATAACTAGGGCCAGTGTTAGGGCCTATAATAGAATAAACAATTACACAAAATTAAATTTAACTTTTTTTCAGACATCAACCAGCATCAACTAGTAGGCCTAGAGCCTATAGTAATACCAAAAAGGAAAATGTGCATATGAACCAGTGTACGAATTAGCTTTTATGTATGCCTGCATGACCACCGACCCGACCTCGCATTACGACTTGGGATTGGCTAGGCCTAAAATAATGTTTAACCCTTTGAGTTTGAACGCGGATGGTCAATTTAGTGCGAAATCCATATACACGGATGTGCACTTTAGTGACGTGACCGTGGAGACGAGGTCACAGTAAGCGTAACGTCATTGTGTTGGTGTAGGGAAGATAACTCCAATTTGGTCTTCTGTTTACAGTACCGTATACCGGCTGTACTCTTGATTTACTATTATATGTCTACCTGTGTCTACTATATATTATTAACTATACATTATTTCATACATTACACTCATGCATCAGCTAACTGTACGAGTAAAGAGACTGTCATGAAGTATAAGAATTATTGTAATATTCTGTCATGAGTTGTTAGCTGATATTGTCAGGCTGCATTTTTAGTTCACCCTACCCTAGAGCTATCTGAAGTATTTTTTTATTGAACTACACAGTGAACTAGACAATTTTCAATATAAAAACTGCCAAGCAAGCTGAAACAGACACAATAAAAAAAAATTGCGCGCAAAAAAAATCAATGAAAATTTTGGGACCCACCCCCACAATATTCACTATTTTTCCATTTTATATCAACTTATGGGGGTAATTATATCAATATTGAATGTATTAGTGCTTCTCATATTGCAACAAGCCACAACATATAAACAAATATGTTTAAAACAATTGAAAATATGTCAATGCAAAAAAAGTGGTCAAAAACTGTTTCCGGCCTCGGGTACCCACCCACCCACCCACCCCCCCCCTACCTCACGTCTCGTAAAAAAAAATCGCCCCCCCCCCCTGTTTTTGACCTGCAAATTTCAGTATAATCAGGAAAACCAATAAAACAAGACAAATGTTGAATAAAATATACTTGAATATCAGATATTTATTCTATCTGGGTTGCTTAATATTAATCATGTGAAATAAATGATATTCTCCAAAAAAAATTGTGAAAAATTCACGAAAATTCCAAAAAAATGCATAAATTGCAGTGCTTTTTCAAAAAAGTTTTCCAGATGATTTTCTATAAAATTTTCATTTTTTGGTATAAAGCTCTCAGTGGTGCATCAAAATTTTCAGCATTATATACCTGATTCTTTGATATCAACAACGCAACCACTGATGTCCAAAAAGGCGAGATATTTTCAAAAACTTAACCCTCCCCTAAAACTGATTTTATATCTGAAAATACCTGTCAAGTCAGAATAGCCCGTTTTAGTTCCGTTTTGTTAACCAATTCAGAGTCTTATCAATTTCATCAAATGCGATGGTATCAGTCAATATAATTCCTGTGTAACAACTTCAGGGAAGAATGGTTCAAACAGGTTGCCTATCGGCCGTCCATCCATGAAATGCTACATCGGGAGTGGTTGATTTGGCAGCGGTTGCAAATCTCCACTGTTTTGCTATCATGTTGGCTCGTTTTGACTGTAGAATTAAAGATTCCTCACATATCAGAAATATCAAGTACCTTCTGTTGATTCTCGTACTTCTGCTGGAACATTATCCACCTTGCTTGATTCATTTTTATGGAATGTTGATCATATAGGCACATGCTAATTCCTCGAGTGTTGTAATCGTGTCACTGTCCAAACCCCAATTCATTCCTGAATAAGCCATGACTTCCATATATTTTAATCGTATTTCCAGAAGAGTTTTTTTTCCTTTTTGGAAGGTAATCATTACAAGTGAAGCAATGGCACCCAATAAGTGAATTCTTCTGTATATTTGACATCTCGATATCACCGACTTGAATCACCTGCCCATTAGCATCAAATTTGATCAACTATTCTCAGGGGGTTTAATGTTCCTCCATTGTTCATAAACGCCATCATGATGGAGAACTCTCTGACATGACCTCTCTATCGATTGATTGATATGTCCTTGAGTTATTGTGAAAAGCGATAGCCACCCAGGTTACACAAGTACAAACAACCCACTAACATACAGTCACTCCATATATACACATAAACATCACACAAATGAGAAGTTAGTCACTCACTATATACACATACACCTGACCCATGATCATATAGTCACTCCCTGTATACACCACTGCAATCCTTGTATACCTATTCATCTCACCATTGGTCATACGGTCAATCCCCGTATACCTAATCGCCACACCTATGGCCAAATAGCTATTCAAGATATACATATACACCCCATCCATAACCGTAGAGTCACTCAAGGTATAAATATGCATCTCGTCAATGGACAAATAGTCACTCTCTTTATACACGTACCCCTCACCCATGACCATATACATGTATAGCCACAATTGTGTATACCTGTACACCCCACAAATGCCATGCAGCCATGAGTCACCATGCAGGCACACCAGGTGATGATCATTCAGTCAATCCTTGTATACCTATTCACATCACCATTGGTCATGCGTCACTCCCTGTATACATGTTCACCAAACTCATGGCAAAATAGCCACGCAAGATATACATATACTCCCCAACCATGACCATAGAATCACTCCAGGTAAACATACTGTCATCAATTTTATGCTTTTGTATATTTCTCATGTAAACATTCTCCTATTATATCCCCTTCAAATTTGGTATGAGTTTCTCAGCCCAAAATACAGATAGAGTTCGAATTTGGGTTTGATCCATTTTTATGTTTACCCATACCATAGTATGGTAAACATAATGTCGACGTCCGGATTGACCACTCGTCGTGTGTCCGTCCGTCCGTCCGTCTGTCTGTCTGTCTGTCTGTCTGTCCGTGGACACTTTACGCATGGTGCGATAACTCAAATATTTTATATCTGATTGGAACCAAATTTTGTATATGAGTTTCTCAGACCAAAATACAGATCGAGTTCAATTATGGGTTTGATCCGAGTTTTTTTTACGGAGTTATGGCCCTTTTTTTCGACTTCGAATTCACGCATGCTGTCATAACTCAAACAATTTTTATCTGATCGGAACCAAATTTGGTATGCGAGTTTCAGAGCCCAAAATACAGATCGAGTTCGAATATGGGTTTGATCCGAGTTTTTTTTATGGATCGAGTTATGGCCCTCTTTCGACTTAGAATTCATGGATGCTACAATAACTAAAAAAAATATTATCTCATGAGAACCAAATTTGGTATGTGAGTTTCTCTATCTAAAATACAATTCGAGTTCGAATATGGGTTTGATCAGATTAATTTTAATGGAGTTATGGCCCTTTGATATAGAATTCATCCATGCTTCGATAGCTCAACCAGTTATCGTCTGATAGGAACCAAATTTGGTATGTGAGTTTCTCAACTCAAAATACAGATCAAGTTTGAATATGGGTTAGATCCTGTTTTTATGTTTACCCATACCATAGTATGGTAAACATAGTGTCAACGTCCGGATTGACCACTCGTCGTTAGTCCGTCTGTCTGTCTGTCTGTCTGTCTGTAGACACTTTACGCATGGTGCGATAACTCGAACATTTTATATCTGATCGGAACCAAATTTTGTATATGAATTAGCACGTTCTTTATCTGTATGGTTTTTGGTATCGTTTAATTAACCCTTTTCAAACTTATGTTTACTTAGAACTCAAAACATTTTTCATCTGATCTACACCAAATTTGGTACATGTGGTCCTCACCCCGAAATACAGATCAAGTTCAAATTTGGGTTTGATCTGATATATTTTAACAGAGTTATGGCCCTTTATAATTCAAGTAATTTACTACCTATTGTATATGCCCTGTGAGAATTTAAGACAAACAACTTTACACAGTAATCTGCTTTATTGGGATCAGAAAATGACACTGGATACTCTTTGCTAAACCATTGCTGCTCCCAGAGCTGTCAAATTTAAGTGATTGATGATACTTTACTCCAGTTTGTGTGCAATAGTAATTTAACCCAACCTGTTGAAACATGTTCATGGCATTAATACAAATAGTCCATTGTCCATGTGAAGGATGTTCTGGAGCATGGCTGTTTAGAGAATTGTTGTTTACAGACACTGTTGTCTTATCTTGAAAAAAAAAATTATCCACACATTAGTTCCATCATATGATGTCGAAAATGATTAACACTCTCCACACATCATATGTTCATTCTCCTATTCTATGTCCAGGTTGATCGTGATCCACTTTTCACTTGCATGTATTTCAGGATTAAAATTAACCTATTCCATAGACACATCATTTCTGATATGCAGATTTTAAATTATCTCTTTCGCCTTAGGCCAGGTTCACTAAGAATTTCTATTAATTATAAGCCACCAATTGAATATTCATCATTTGAGGATATATCTTATTTTGAAATTCCCTCTATTGCATTTGGGCTGCAGGATAATAATAATGGTTCTGGTATTCTTGAAGCTGACTTTTTGGTCAAATATTTTTCACCCAATCACTTTTATAATCTCATTCAGGTTGATTGTGACACATTCTTCATGTGTATAGATTTTGGTATTGATTGAATGGTTTTGAGAATATTAACCCAATATTTAATAATATTTCTGCTGTTACAGACATTGTATCTTTCCAATGATCAGCTTAGAATAAAATTAACCATAGGTACATGTATACTGTACGCGATCCAATGTTATGACTCTAATATTTTCAATTTGACCCTTCTCATATCTCTCCTTTAGTTATCTGATAATTCTGTATTAAAATATTTTATATCCAACCATTATCAATCATATTTAATATCAAGGTCTATACACCCCTCACTTATATAGATGTTCAGGTGTTTGTTGGTCTCTAATCTCAATCATCCCATAACTTTTACTATGCAGCTAACACAACAACATAATCTGTTATGACTCAGGTTCCATTGTAAGAATTAAATAAATAGAGTTATTATGATGTTAATATTGTAACAATTATATCTTTAACAGCTATGGTGCATCTGTCTGACTGTGTTTGGGTATAATTATCTTTATCAATCTATCACACATACATGTATCTCTGTTGGAGTGACCGAATAGGTTGAAATCGAATGTCATATCCATCTTCCTATTGTGTTTAAATGAGCAAGTTGCTCAATATGTCTGATTCCACTATGAAACTAATAAATAATAGTACGCTGTGAATTGTTGAAATTCTTGCACTCATAAAAAGATCGCTATCGCCAAGGTATGGGTTAAACATCTGCCGATCGTGATCGGCCTCTCGTTTTATACCAGAGTTATGGCCCTTTTTAACTAAGGATTGAACAGATTTGATATTTTTATGCTTATCATGTAGAACCATAGCAGCTAACCCCTGTGATATCAGTTAGCACTGAGAGAGAGAATAGATTAACTTGTATTATTGGACATTAGAGTTATTTTTAGCCATCATATTGTCCCTGGCACAGTGGAAGGTGTAATTGGACAGAGAACCATCTGTTGTTTAATGTTTATTGTATTTCCATACAGCTCTCTGGTTTAGGATATCAATGCAGTGTTCCAGTGACATACCTGTACCTAATTTTATTGAGTTAAAATTGTTAACCCTTGTCATCAATTTTATGCATTTGTATATTTTTCATGTAATCATTCTCCTATTATATCCCTTTCACTTGTATGGATTTTTGTGGTTAAAATGAACCCTTAATTCTCAACATTCCTTATACTTAGCAGAAATACCTTTCATCTGATATATCTCATTTTATTGAGATGTATGTAAATTTTGTATGTGAATTTCTCAGCCCAAAATACAGATAGATTTCGAATTTGGGTTTGATCCATTTTTTTTATATTTTATGACTTATGACTTATGGATTTTCGTGTCAGAACTGAAAATAGCTGATCACTATCGCCAAGGTATGGGTTAAACATCTGCCGATCGTGATCGGCCTCTCGTTTTAAAACGGAGTTATGGCTTATGAATTTTCGCGTCAGAACTGAAAATAGCTGATCACTATCGCCAAAGTATGGGTTAAACATCTGCCGATCACGATTGGCCTCTCGTTCATTTTTTGCGATGCTTGGTCACTCATTTTGGGCAAAACGACTCAACGAGAGCCTTCTTTGATGCACAACCCTTGTTAATGTGTAAATTGATATTCAGAAACACATGTAGGCCATATGGTAATTTCTAACCAATTGTTAAAAACAGAGCATACATCTATCCTTTAGAGGAACCTGTATGTAAAATTTATACCAGTGTGGGATTATCCCAGTAGTGTCTAGCCTACATGGAATGAAGATAATGGGTTACGAAATAAATAGCCTTCATTATAATGTCCCGGAAATATCCTTGCTCCCTCTGGTTTCCCTCTGCCCACCCTCATAATCATTCAATTGGATAAAATAGTTGACATTTTTGCATCTTTATAACAGGTCTCGAACAAAGAAGAGGTCATCGTCGAAATCTCCCAGACGGAGAAAAGATTCCCATCATTCCCGGTCACGGTCTGACAGCCGAGAGAAGAAGCGAAGCAGAAAAGATTCTGTTGCATCTCGAAGTCGGAGTAGAAGTCGGAGTCTATCAAAGTCTCTTGACAAATCTAAAACATCGCCAAAAAAGAGAAGGTCTACTTCTAATGACCGTCATTCGAGGTCAAAAGATCATAAATCATCACCAAGAGATAGAAGGTCACGTGAACGGTCTAATTCTAGAGATAAGAGGTCAAGATCAAGGTCAGGATCCAAAGACCTTGATTCAAGGTCACGAGACCGTAATGCATCTGGATCGAAAGAAAAGCGGCAGTCGGCATCAAGTGACCATCGTTCAGATAATGAAGTTGACGTGGCTGAAGGCTTGGAAGATGACCAAGCCACTAATGGTGAGGAATATGACCGATGGAGATCAGAATCCCCCCCATCACGCTCAAGATCCCCTGATGAAACTGAACAGCGCATGTATTAATGAACATTTAGAATCATCACATATTTCGTACCAGCCATTTAGAGATGCTTTCAGGGCTCCAGATCCAACAACAGAATATTTATTTAAGAAAATAGAAATTTTAATTTCAATTGAGATTGCTGTAAAATATTTTATATTTAAAATAATGTTATTTTTATTTAGCAATTACCTTGATAACAGAATAATGTTTTCATTTTGATGCGCATCTTGAGGTAATTATGTCACTTTTAGTCTTGTGTTAATTACTGAGTCACTTGCCCTCCAAAATTTGTTCTTGCTAAACAGCTAGATAGACTTCATTTGCTCCCACCCAATTTTACACTTTGCATAGTTAAATCCTTTGGCACACTCTACAGCCCACATCTCTCATCCAATCGATCGTCACCAAACTGCATATTGATCTTCTGGGTGACCAAAGATGGGAGCCATCAAATATTTCCCATTTTGTTGAAAAACATGTTGAATTTTACTTTTTGCATTACTAAATACTTTGGCACACCTTTACGGGCCACAGCTCCCATTTGATCGTCACCAAACTTCATATGGAGCTTTGGGGTGGCCATTAGATGAGAGCCATCAAATTTTTCCAATTTTTTTTTAAAAACATGACAGTTAACGGCTTTCTTGCATTTCAAATTTGAATCCATCGGCACACCATGCATTCAACATTTGTTGGAGAAATGTACTGTAAATTTACAGGCATGGATCACTTCAAGATGGGAGCTATGATCTATGAAATTTGAATTATTTTTTTTATCAAAACATGGCTGATGGCAGCCATCAATTTCAGGAGATGCTGACCTGCAAGTTTGGTGAGAATCAGTGACAAATCTGTTTTGACGAATTATGGTGCTCATTCCCTGACCCACATCCCTGAATCAGACACTGACCGAAACTTCTCCAATTGTAAAGAACCCAATGCTTGACAATATGATATATGCCAATTTTACTCTACTTTGAGTCATTCAGGAGGAGATATCTCTGCAAGTCAAGTGTGGACAAATTTCTAAACCCTCCTGTTAGGACCCCATTTCACCTTGGTATTACCATGCCAAAGTCCAGCCCTGTCGACGATATAGTTCATGATATATAAGGTTTTGGGAAGAAAAAGAATAATAAAAAAAAAAAATTAAAACTAAGAATTACTTTATGCTTCCATATTAAAAATATGGAAGTACTAGCTGAATCAGGCTCCCGATATTTATTCACCATCAGAGGCCCCTGTGTTATAGGCCCCTGTGTCGGCCTGTGTGTGCAAATTTGGACCTGAAAATATTCCCATAGGTTCATATTCAACTTAATTATACCCCCAGCAACGAAGTCAGCTTGTCCGTCCGTCCGTCGTCCGTCCGTGGACACAAATTTGTCCGGAGTTTTTCTGTCGTTTTTTCATCAATTACCGTGAAACTTGGCACAGACATCAACCACCATGGGAACATGTGCACCTGCGATTATGATGTCTGTCGAACTTTTTTTGGTGGAGTTATCCCCCCCCTTTTTCGACTTTTCGCAACATGTATACTTTTGTCCGAGCTTTTATTCCTACATTTTTCAGTCAATTTTTTTTAAACGTGGCACAGATATTTAATACCATGGGAACTTGTGCACCTGCGATTATGACGTCTGTCCGACATTTTTTGGTGGAGTTATCCCCCTTTTTCGACTTAGAATTTGTTTTTGCAACATGCATAATTTTGTCCGAGCTATTATTCCTACATTTTTCGGTCAATGTTTTTTAATCTTGGCACTGATATTTAGTACCATGGGAACCTGTGCACCTGCGATTATGACGTCTGTCCGACATTTTTTGTGTGGAGTTATTCCCCTTTTTCGACTTAGAAATTTTTCGCAACATACATCATTTTGTCCAAGCTTTTTTTCCTACATTTTTCGGTCAATAGGTATAAGATTAGGGTTATGGTTGTACACCTGCAATGGGAACTGTTATTTTATTATTTTAACTAAATGTTTACTGACATGTGAAACATCTTAGTATTTTAAAAACAGGGGGGTATCCGTAGTCCCATTGGGACAGTCACACCTCTAGTTGTTTCTGAAATAAGCCAACCCTATAGTGGACGTATACCATTTTTTCTGTTGGATGACGTGGGCCACAGTAAAAACACATATATTAAGAGCGTACATCTGGTCTGCAAATAGGTTAATATTCACATTTATTTGATTCCGAGTATAGGCCCATAGTGAGCTTATTTTAATTTGTGTATTTTTATACACCCGTTTGAAAAAACGGTCATATTATGTAAATGGGTTGTCCATCCGTCCGCTTTTGGCTTCCAGATGATAACTTTAGATTGAATCGAGTGAACTGAACCAAATTTGGTATATTAGTTTACCACCCCAAAATACAGATCAAGTTCGAATGTGGGTTTCGTCCGCATGATTTTGACTGAGTTATGTCCCTTTTTCGACTTAGATTTTACCTGATTTGCGGTTTCCGGATGATAACTTTAGATTGAATCAAGTGAACTGAACCAAATTTGGTATATTTTTATGTTTACCCATACCATAGTATGGTAAACATTATGTCGACGTCCGGATTGACCACTCGTCGTGTGTCCGTCCGTCTGTCTGTCTGTCTGTCCGTGGACACTTTACGCATGGTGCGATAACTCAAAAATTTTCTATCCGATCGGAACCAAAGTTTGTATATGAGTTTCTCAGACCAAAATACAGATCGAGTTCAAATATGGGTTTGATCCGAATTTTTTTTGCGGAGTTATGGCCCTTTTTCGACCTCGAATTCACGCATGCTGTCATAACTCAAAGTGAACTGAACCAAATTTGGTATATTTTTATGTTTACCCATACCATAGTATGGTAAACATTATGTCGACGTCCGGATTGACCACTCGTCGTGTGTCCGTCCGTCTGTCTGTCTGTCTGTCCGTGGACACTTTACGCATGGTGCGATAACTCAAAAATTTTTTATCTGATCGGAACCAAATTTGGTATGCGAGTTTCAGAGCCCAAAATACAGATCGAGTTCGAATATGGGTTTGATCCGATTTATTTTAAAGGAGTTATGACCCTTTTTTCAAAAATAAAATTAAAAAAACAAAAATCCGATGCTAAAACCGAAGTATATTTTGTCCGATTGTGTTCATATTTGATATGTAGGTTTATGATGACATGCCCTCATCTGTATAGTTTTTGGTATTGATTGGTTGATCGGTTTAGAAAATAATTAACCCTTTACACACATGCTATCCAATGCAATAAGTTGAACATATTTCTTCTGATCTGCCTCATATTTCTTACCTAGGTTTTTCTTAGCATGTTCTTCGTTTGTATGGTTTTTGGTATTGTTTAATTAACCCTTTTCACTCTTATGTTTACTTAGGGAGCGTCTCAAAAGTCTTTGCGGAATTCCGAAAGTATTTTCCGAAAACAAATGACGTTATGAACACTTTGCGGAAAAATGTTTGCGGAAATTTTTCGGTAATTACGTTCCTTCTTTCAGAAAATAGCGCTAAGGTTTGCGGAAAAGAAGACTGTTTGCGGATTTTTTTCGGAATACGTCCGACGTTTTCGGAATTTGCGGAAATAATTGCGGAATTCAACCCAACGTTATCGGAATTTTAGTTTCCTCTTTCGGAATTTGCGGAAATAATTGCGGAATTCACCCTAACGTTATCGGAATTTGAATGCATGCGGACCTCGTTCCGGAAAATTTGCGGAATATATTCATGGGTGTCGGGCCGGTAAAATCGTAAACATCACCGCATACTATATATAGTATATAGGTCTATTGCTATTGGGTTCGTTTATTTATTAGGTTTACAGTGTTTATTAACTTAATAAAAACAATACAGCAATTAAAACACCTTTCCTTGACGAATCTTGGTATGGCTTCATCAAGCATTCATTGCCACAGCTATATAGTCAAAACGTGTTTTAATTCACAAGCACGAATCATGTATATATATGGCATGCAGGGAGTGAGTACCGGTACCCTATATAAACCTCCTGACATGTACTCATATATATTTGACACGAGAGTGCGCAATTATCGCTACATGTATAACAAGTTCCATGACACTGGAAAAGTTCACGGCTGACCTAGTTAATTATAGCAATGATGTCAGTTTGACACTGTTTGCAATGTCAACACTGTCCTCCCCATGCATTGAAGTCCGTGCCTACTGACTTCTTTCATTAATAGTCGCATTGCGATTGGTTAGACAACAAACAAACACCGACGTCAATCATAGTATTTCAGGTATTGTTCCCACCCGGCCTCTATCTCAGTCTGAATGGAGTTACCACTGATTGGTTAAATCGAGCTCTGCCCATGCAAAGTGCATGTCTTTTGTGGATTCCGTTTTCGTTAGCTAACGACCAGAATATGCGATGACTGCATGCATCCTTTATATTTCACTTAAATATATGATATATGTTGCCTATTGTGGACCCCCCCCCAACTTTTCGCAAGTAGGGGAACCTAATACAGTCGTAATAGTATATAATACAGTTAATACTGCCAATTTTCGAATCTAGTTATCGCCATAGAATGACATATTTTTTTTATCTTCCGAAACACTTATTTGCATATTACATTTTAGATACATTAGGTCCCGGCTTTAATTCGGCTTTACTCCTAACAATTTAATAAAGAGCGTTCCGTAGTTTTTTCATGAATCCTGATGGATAGTAAAAATTAAAAGAGCGCAGGAAATTTCGATACAAATCTCCAGTGCAAAGGTTATACGCGAAGCAGTCATATTTAACTGACAAGTGTACACGTGCATAGGCCTATACGGGCTACTAGTTATAAGTAGCTGTAAATGAATGTTGTTTTCTTTAAAAAGGCTACACTTGATTTTTTTTAAATTGAAAAATAGACCAACATTCTATAAATGTATCTTCAGCCAGATAAATACGTATTGTTCCCAATACTGCATTATTAAGTCACACCCAACTATATTTGCAACTGTAACGTTAATTTACTCAGGCGATTTGCATTGGAAGACATGTCCATTCAAATTAATCCGACCACTTTTTTTCTGGACATGTTGTGTGAATTCAACTGCGAAAATTAATGTGACCTTCAATTAATAATTCCGTCAGAAACGGCATGGGTAGAAATTGAGTACAAATCTCAGTATAAGCAGGTCATACACTGACACACTTGGGTAACTTTGACAAGACAATAAATAATACCAATGTGGTCAGTTGATGACCTATATCATATTATTCATATAGTTATATCATTAAGAGGTAAACCTATTATATGCCCATTTACAGTAGTAATCTTACGAACATTGCCACAAAAAAAGTGAATAAAACCCCTGATTGGGAACTTGTTAATCGCCGTTATTTTTGCGCGCATCTGTATCTCTCAAATGCCAGGTGCAGCGAATTACGTCAGCACGAGGACTGTGTAGCAATGAACATGATTTTCTACATCGTATACCGTTGTTTGAGTGAACATGATTGTATGTCACTTTCTCGGTGATATTCTCATTCAAGTTTAATCAAAAGTCCACTGGCACGATGCCCCGCGACTTTGTCTTTATAGTAACTATTGAAAAGATTTGAACACGCATTCAAGAATGGTGGTCAACAATGCTCGATTTCACCAATTCCCATAATACACCGCGCGCTGGGTGCCGGGTTCCGGTTTACGCTGTACAAGCAGATTCGCATTTTGCAGGATTATAAAGTCAAATTTGAACGAGAGAATTACCTATATCCCCTGATGATAATAGAGCAGTTCACAATAATTTAGCTTTCCGCACTAGAAACCACAAACTGCCAAAAAGAACTCGGCGCTTGGACGAATAGGCCTACGGATTATTCGGACAGAATCTGCACTCTCTGTAATCTCGAAATCGGCGATGAATACCACATGGTACTGAATTGTAGGGAACTTGGCAAACTAAGAATAAAATATCTGAAACCCGACTTCTATCAGAGACCAAACACTTATAATTAGCCGCTCTATTTAACTCCCGAAATCATATATATTGTATTTATGTATACAACTCTTCTGTAATGTCTATAATTGACGACCAGAATAAACTTAATTGAATTGAATAGCCGGGACAACTCTGTTAGCCGGTACAACTTGGTCCATGTAACAGCATAGATGCAGGAAGGATTTTTAGTCTATGCTAACAGCGAGTCATCCCGGCTAGATATGGAACGTTACACGATTCGTTGTTACTTTCATGACGTCAGCCAATAGAATGTTCGCGTCATGTGAGTGACGTCTAATGACCACCCACATTACGCCGTGACTCGGTGATTGACAGCTAGTTTTGTGCACGTCAACCGAGTTGTCCCGGTTGACCATCGATCTATATTAAAAATATACGTCGATGGGTTGACCGAGTTGTCTCGACTCATTTAACAGCGCGACCGAGTTGTCCTGGCAGACCGAGTTGACTCGGCTAGCCGAGTTGTCCCGGCTCATGTAACAAGCCCCTTTGGTTCATAAAATGTTCGCGGGCGAAACATACCTTACCACGCACAAACGCTCTTTATTTTTTATTGTGAAGAAAATTCTGGCTGGCAGTAAATTCCAAAAGGAGGCCCACATGGACGGATGTAGTCAATGTAATTTCAAACCAAATAATTATAGTTTAAATTAGTGTAATTTAATTTAGTATACCGGTAGGACGTCGACTATATACTTATAAGATTATCACACCTTGTCGCCTGACGTAGCCTGACGTAGCAGATCGCCAACACACTGAATAACAATGGGCTCAATCAAACCACATTTATAGTGCCCTCTTTGTGTTTTTCAACACATTCTAAAAACGGCAAGTACACTGTGACCGAAAGGCAAGTATACCGCGGTCGAACGGCAAGTATACCGCGGTCGAACGGCAAGTATACCGCGGCCGGACGGCAAGTATAGGCCTACATCGCGGCCGAACGGCAATTAGACCGCGGACCATTAACTGCAGTTAGCCGGTGTGGCCGCGATGTTGTTGCAGTTATGCTTGTTATGGAAATCCCTCATTTAGGTGAGAAGCATGCACCCCAGTATATTGGGTATATAAACGATAATAGTAAAACTATTCTGATAAAACTATCGTAATGATAGAAGAGTTTATAATAAAACTGTGGATACAGTGTGTTGAATGATCATATTAAAATATAGCACGTTTGTTTGTTGATTCGAGCAATTATATTTACAGTGCTGATTAACAATCCCGTTAATGCCTTGTGTGTCAGGTTCCCGTTTGTGATGCGTCTTGTCTCGAGATTTAATTGCGACGTGACGATTTGCGGAAGTATATTTCGCCTCAACAATTTTCCGGACACTTCGCCGAGATTTGGGACAGTTCGCCGGAAACTGACGATAACTTCACCGAAGGTCGGGACTATTCGCCGTAATTTAAGATATTTCGCCGAGATATACGACTTTTCGCCGGAATAGACGACTGTTAAAAAAAATCGCCGAAATAAATTTACTTATATGTGGGTGTATTGTGGGACAATTGAAAATTTCTGACATTTATCGCAAGTTATTGCATTATTGTGCGCATACACAGTTTTATGACAAGCAATAGCCTACACAACTCAACATTCGTAGTTCTATCCATCTTGGGTGGATATGGTAAATGTTGTAAAGCCAGTGATATATATATACCATATGAAAGTCGCTAAAACAACCTAGTTACTATACGGATCACCACCGCTAAAACAACATAGGCCTATAGGCTATACTTACTTTTCGGATCACCAATGGCTTCGGGTGAATTGTAATATGTAATATGAACACACCTCAGGTAACAGTATTGTCGGTAAAACACAAATGATGGTAATAATCACACGTGCCAGGAAGGAAGCCCGAAGTTTGTGTTCATAGTACCTATGTCAAACAGTCTTCACTAATGACTAATTAGCAGTTCGCAGGATTATAATACCTGTGTCAATCAGTCTTCACTAATGACTAATTACGGGATTATAATATTCCGGCGAACTGTCACTCAGTCGAAAATGACTTTCGGCGAAATGTCCATTCCGGCGAAATTTACTTCCGACGAGGAGTCCAGTCCCCAATCATGAATTTTCAACGTTTTCGGAAAGTTACTTTTCGCAATGTCGACGTTGCGGAATGTTTGCGGAATTCTTTATTTAACGTTTCGGTAATTTTTGCGGAAAACTCAATTTAACGTTTCGGTAATTTTTGCGGAAAATTCATGGCGTTTGCGGAAATCTTTATGTAACGTTTCGGTAATTTTGCGGAAAACTCATGGCGTTTTTCGGAACATTTGCGGAAAAATTCAGACGATAGCGTTGCGGAAATCTCGACGTTTCGGAAAATATTTGCGGATTCCGCAAAGACTTTTGAGACGCTCCCTTAGAATTCACCCAAGCTGCTATGACTCAAAACATTTTTCATCTGATCAGCACCAAATTTGGTATATGAATTTATCACCCCTAAATACAGATCGAGTTCGAATATGGGTTTGATCCGATATATTTTAACAGAGTTATGACCCTTTATAATTCAAGTAATTACTGCTGGGAATTTTAAGAGAACATATCTGGCAGACCATGTGTGTAATTGAAATGAGTTAATTATCACTAGGGACATGCTATAAAGCCTGATAGTGGTACTCTTGGCTGGCAGGATTTGTTATCATATTAATGTCAAATTGATTGATGGCTATCTGGTGGAGTTCTGTTTTCTGTGCAATATTAAGTTAACCCCTTTACTGAAACAAGTTCATTACTAAAGTTTATGTAAACACTATAGGACACCTATTCTAAAATATTAAATTGGAATAGTCCATTGTTACTTTGTAGGGATGTTTTACAGACATTGTTGTCTACATACACTGTTGTCTTATCTTAGACAAAAATTAATCCACACATTCCCAGTTCCATGATATGATGTCATTGCAAATGATTAACCCTCTCCACACATCATATGGTTTTGATGCTTTTCATTTGATCATTCTCCTATATTATGTCCAGGTTGATGGTGATCCACTTTTGATTTGCATGGATTTGGGATTAAAATTAAACCATTCCATAGACACATATTATGCGATAGACAGATATAATATTATCCATTTCACTTTGATCCAGGTTCAGTAAAGGGTTTCAATAAATCACCAATTATATATTCATCATTAGAGGAAATGTCTTATTTTGAAATTCCCTCAATTGCATTTGGGCTCCAGGGTAATATTAATGGTGCTGGTATTCTTGAGACTGTCTTATTGTATGGGTTTCTAAATCCAATGACATGCTTTGTATAGACTATTTTGTGTTTATCAGTTCATTAGTTTGGGTAAGATTAACCCTATTCTATCCGATTTGATAACTCAAATATTTCCATTGATTATGTTTATACATGTAGTTCTTGGCATAGTTGACAAGAACACACCCCTAACCTGCATAGTGAGGGTCATTTGGTTTATTTGCTTAAAAATATTAACATCCTCCGCCAATCCTGTTGACACAATGTGATAACTAAATATTTTTCACATGATCACTATATTAAGTGTGAATTGTTGAAACTTTAGCACTCATGAAAAGGTTGATGTAAGGATTTATAAAATTTATAAAAATAGCTAATCGCTATCGTCAAGGTATGGGTTAAACATCTGCCGATCGTGATCGGCCTCTCGTTTTACCACCCCAAAATACAGATCAAGTTCGAATATGGGTTTCGTCCGCATGATTTTGACTGAGTTATGCCCCTTTTTCGACATAAATTGTACCTGATATGCGGTTTCCAGATGATAACTTTAGATTCAATCAAGTGAACTGAACCAAATTTGGTATACAGATCAAGTTCAAATATGGGTTCTGTCTACATGCCCCACTCTACTCCAGAAACGGGCGTATTATGCCATGCCCCGACGGCGTGCTCTTGTTTCATTTATTTAGTTAAACTTTTAATTAAAATTTAACGCCATTATAACCTCCACCAGGTTACCCCGAGTCACCACACCAAATTTGGTTGAAATCGATCTAGGGGTCTGGGAGAAAAAATCCGAAAAGACAGACAGCTCCTACTATATATTGATAATAACCTCTTGCTGTACTCAATAATTTCAAAGGGTCCTTGAATACGAGTATTGGTGATAAATTCCTGAAGTTCATTCGAAAATCTATTTGTCTTTAAATCTGCTTCGAAAATATACATATCTCACTGCATCTCATGTTATTTTTTCTTCTGACAAGAATCGGCTTCATTTTTCACTGACTTTGAATGCTGTTTCCATTGATACATATTACTCGTATATTCAAGAAATGAATCTTGAAAGGAGGGCTCAAAGTGACACTTAAATTGAAAGGATAGTAGATTTTGTTAACATAAACCTGGAGCCCTCACTACATCTTTAACCCTTTCTTTATTAAATGAATTCTCCCACCAGTAATTGTTATTAAAGTACACGTTGGAATTGTCTTTTATTTAAATTAGAAAGATATTCAGAAAATATAAGCAGATAATACAGATGCAGAAGGATTCTTATTCATCGGAAAAACAGATTCAGATAATAAGCTCACTGCCATTTGTTGAACTTATTATCTAAAACATTTCTAAGGGAACTACTTGTTAGTGAGTATTTAGTAAAGAAAGGGTTCATAAATGGTTATCCATCACTTGGTGAATATATAGGGCCACCAAGATGATCAATCCATGTTAACATCTTGTTTAATATTGTGTTTATAATTCATGTGTTTCATTGTTAGATTCTAGCTACTATATCCTCTGATGGGCTCGATTAGAGGTGTTATGCTGTGTTTATTATATATTTTGTACATTATCTACAGATAACAAAAACTGTCCAGTCTTCTCATCCTGCATATATTCATCTAAAGCTAGTCAATTTTTCATGAGAAATTTCTATACGTTTTCAATAAGCTATGCATTTTGACATGTTATATGGAGAGAAAATAATTGCGGTGTGCACTCACTCATGTCTGACTAACAAATTTAACAAGGTTTAACAATACTGTTGACATTATTTCATAGCCCCTCATTTTTATACTCCTGTTTGATAAAAAAAAACATCCATCCGTTAACATTTTTGGTTTCTAACCCATAACTCCAGTTTGGATTATTTTCTCAAAGTTGGTATGTGTATTTAATACCCAGCTTGAAATACAGTTCAAGGTCATATATGGGTTCTGTCAAATTATTTTTACATGAGTTACGGCCCTTGTTTTACTTTGAATTTTACCAATTTCATATCATTTCGGTTTCCGACCGATAACTCCTGTTTGTATTATTTGATCTAAATCAAGGTTGGTATGTTTATTTCCTAGCTTAAAATACAGGCCAAGTTTGAATATGGGTTGTGTCCAGTTATTTTTACATTGTGTCCAGTTATTTTTACATGAGTCACTCAGATGAGTTACTGCCCTTTTTCGACTTTGAATTTGATAAATTTCATAACATTTTGGTTTCCAACTGATAACTCATGTTTAGATTATTTGATCTGAACCAAAGCTGGTATGTGTGTTTCAAAGCTATAAATACACACCAAGTTCGAATATGGGTTCTGTCTAATTATTTTCACATGAGTTATGGCCCTTTTTGTCCCCCGAAATTTTCGGAGGACTATTGTAATCAGCCGCGTTCGTCCGTCCGGAGTTATAACTCCAGTAATGATCATCCGATTTGATTGAAACTTGGTATGTAGATGTCTCAACATGTGCTCTGAAATTCTGGGTTCGATCCGATGTTCTGTTATTGAGTTATTTCCATTTTGTCAACTTTTTTTTTTACTTTGAAAATTTCTCACTTTTTCGGTTTCTGGATGATATCTCAAGTTTGGATCCTTTAATTGCAAATACCGTTTTTATGTGGATCAGTTATATCAAGATACAGGTTGAGTTCGAATTTGAGTTTGATCCGATGATTTGTCCTAGAGTTATGGACTTTTTTCGACTTAGAAAATTAAATTTTACTTCTTTTTTCTTTGGTTTCCGGATGATAACTCAAGTTTGGACTGTTCAATTGAAAATTCCGTTTTATGTGAGTCATTGATATCAAAATACAGGTCAAGTTCGAATTTGAGTTTGATCCAATGGATTTTTCTCATAGTTATGGGCTTTTCGACTTAGATAATACAATTTTACTTCTTTTTTCTTTGGTTTCCGGATGATAACTCAAGTTTGGATTGTTTAATTGGAAATTCTGTTATTTTTTGTGGGTCGTTCATATCAAAATACAGGTCAAGTTCGAATTTGAGTTTGATCCAATGATTTTTATGGGCCTTTCGACTTTGAAAAACATTTTTTATAATTTTCTGTATGAGGGTACCTTCATGATATAATCAACTCCTCCTACCGTTTTGATCGTAGATAGTTGAAACTTCAAAGTATTGTTAACTACATATTGGAGATGTGCAACATGTATATAGATGACGGAAAAATTATTTTTTTACGGAATATTAACCCTTTTGACTTAGAACATTTCAACATTTGTTTTAATTTCTTTAACAAAGCGGCGTCGACTTGCCACGTTTTTGGTGGACACTGTGTTCGGCTGACCTTTTATTTGACTTAAAATTTTACTGCATTTTGGCATGCAAATTAGGGGTATATCAGATATTATTTGTGAGCTCAAATTGTTGTTGTATTTTGTGGTAGTATAATTCGAAATGGCTAACGGGCATATTTTGCCACGTCCTAGCAATGCCTTTGTTCAACTATTGTAGAGCCTGGGCTGATCAGATTAATACTAAAATATTGCAGCAAGGATGTCATGGTCATGCATTTCAGTCCACCAGTGGACTCACAATTGACAATGTAACATGTACACGTAAATTGTCAGTAGTTTGTTTAATAATAATAGAAGCATTTAAACAGTGCATTCCACAGTAAATTAGTTTCAATGCGCTTTATATGGTGATTACCCTGGTGATACGGCATTGATTACCTGTTCTCGCTTAGGAGGAAGCAATCCGAGCATCTGATGAGCACATTTTTAGCTCAACTTTACAACAAAGTTGGCATCTGTCGTCTGTGCGTGCATGCATCAACAATTTCTTTCGGCATGCCCTACAGGCCACTTCCCTTATCCGATCTTCACCAAACTCATATGTAGCTTCAGGGTAACCTAAAGATGGGGAGCTATAAAAAAATTCCGAATTTCGATTAAAAAGATGGCTGTCAGCAGCTATCTTGAGTTTCAAATTTGAATCCATCGTACACCCTACAGCCCGTATTTAAGGCACCTTTATGATCATAGATGGGAGCTACAAATTTGAACGATTTTCGATGAAAAACATGGCCGCTGGCAGCCATCTTGGATTTTACTCTTTGCATGACTAAATCCTTTGGCACACCCTACAGACCACATCCCTCAACCGATCATCACCAAACTTCATATGAATCTTTGGGGGTGACCTCTAGATGGGAGCCTCCTATTTTTAGCAAAATCTGTTGAAAAACATGACCATCCGTGACCTTCTTTGAATTTACTCTTTGTCTGACTAAATCCTTCGGCACATCCTACATACAGGCCACATCCCTCATCCGATCATCACCAAACTTCATATCGATTTTTGGTTGACCTCTAGGTGGGAGCCTTCTATTTTGATCAAATTAAATACAGGGCCACCAGCAGCCATTTTTGATTTGAATCCATTGGCACATACCGCATTTGTTGGAGAATTGATTAAAAAATTACAGGCATTAATATTAGAATCACCTCTAGACGGGAGCTATCAAATTTGAACAACTTTCGATGAAAAACATGGCTGCCGGCAGCCATCTTGGATTTTACTCTTTGCATGACTAAATCCTTTAGCACGCCCTACAGGCCACATTCCTCATCTAATCATCACCAAACATCATATGGATCTTCGGGGTGACCCCTAGATGGGAGCCTCCTATTTTGATTGAAATTTGTTGAAAAACGTGGCTGCCATCTTGGAATTTACTCTTTGTATGACTAAATCCTTTGGCGTACCCTACGGACATCATCCCTCATCCGATCATCACCAAACGTCATCTGATTGGGGGGGGGGGGGGGGTGGGGGGGGGCCTCTAGTTTACTTTCCTTCTTTATCATTCTATTTCATTGTTCAGGAAAAAATTAACTCTTTCCCCCAAGTTCAGATAGTGTCATTGACACTTTCAGTTTGATCATAGCTAAACTCAATCATGGGAATTTGAATATTTTTATTGCTAGACTGCATTTGGTTGCAATTACTTTCTTTTCTATCCTGAAGAAAAATAGTGTTATCTCGAGAGGGCACATTCATTTAACCCTTTGAACCCTGACGTACTGAACGTTAAATGACCCCAACCCGAGGCGCCTGACGTTATATGGTGTTCCGACGACGTAACTCACAAAGCTCTTAATTGGAACGTATATACATGTATACACGCTCAACTATATATGGATACGGCAATCTACTATGCTAACTGAACATGTGTGCGGTGAAATATATCACAATGTATTTCAACGAGACAGTCTATTCCACGTTCAATATACATGTACATGTATATAGATCATTATATTTCGGCTTCCTTTGGTCGCGCTATATATTTATAACGAAATTCCTACACTTTGCCTACAATAAGGCGTTTCTCAAAATGCACCTGTTTGCTTGCGCGAAGAAACAGACCCCATGTTTCCAATTTGGCTGCTAAAATCAGAGGTATGGACATGTGACTCATTCGCGCAAAGTATGAAAGCACTATTCTAGTTAATTTGGGCTTTGATCGCGAAATTTCTGACGAAATACTTCCCCTTTTCCGACGAAAAAAGCGGGGTTTTTTTCTCTCGGAATAGGCCTCTGCGCATGCGCGAAGAAACAAACCCTCGTTCGTCAGTTTGTCGATCAAAGTCACATGGGGATACATGTGACACGTGTGTTCAAAGTAGAAGTACAACTCTTGTTGATATGTGTGTTTATTGAGCTGTAATTTCGTGTCAAATATCGTCTGATTTCCGGACCGGTATTCCGGTCTCCCGGGATATAGGAAATTAAGAATTGGACCGGTATTCCGGTCTCTCGGGTTCAAAGGGTTAAACATGCATGGCTCATACATTCACACAATTACCACCTCTAAGAATCAGTGTAAATCACGATACTGTTTATACAAATGTTTCCCAGGTTTATCAAGTAATAACTGAAGCCTCCACTTCATAAAAAGCAATGAAACCACCTGTGTCATTTTAAGTCGATCACGTGCTCGTCATTAGGAGAATTGTTCAACTCCAGTTGTCGGGTTTTCCAATTGGCTATTTTGATACCTCATTTGTTTATATTTGTGTGTGATTTTATTTTTGGCTCATTTGCTTTGCGATTTCAATTATCTCTTTTAATACTGGCAAAAATCATGCGGATATTTCTGATTGATTTGCAGTAAATCTATTGGTATAAGATAATTTATAAGGAATGACAGGAAGATCGATTGGGGGTCATTGTGTTTTTAACTTTAACAAAGTTTGTTCAATTACTCTTCCCATCAAAACCCAATGACCCCAATCAATCTTCCAGTCGTTTCTTATATGAACCATGGGGCTGAAGTTTTACCAGTTTTGAGTTATCAGCGGCCAGGTGTCTTGAATCTTGACTTGTGCTGATACATTCATATTTGCTTAGACCAAGTCTTCTCGGTCGACAACAGCTTGGGATATCTGTTGGGGTGATGCTGTTTTTGGACCGAGTCCTGCCCTGTTGCTCTTCTATAATGGACTTTACGCCCAGAATCGTGGGTGAGAGTTATATTGCTTGTATGTTCTTGGATTAGGTCAAATGGAAACTTTTCGTTTGTGGGCAGCCTTTCCCAAGCATGATGATATCAAAACATGCATATATCATAGCTATGTTAAATGCCAAAGCAACAAGATATACATGTAAACAAAGCATAGTTTTCCAGAGAATTTTTATTTGTCGCGGTATCAGAAAATGCATGTAAACAATACATTAAACGATTGAGTCATCAGTATACCTTTTTCTATCATGGTAGATGATATATCATTTTGAAGAAAGATTAATCACGGACATGTCAGGGGGTCAATCACATTCATGGGTTTACTTGATGCCAGGGCTCCACGTTTTCATATTGTACGTCTTTTGAATGAACGTTCATTATAGAAGAGCAACAGGGCAGGATTCGGTCCAAATACAGCATCCCAAACGATATCCCAAACTGTTGTTGACCAAGAAGACTTTTTCTAATATTTGCAATACTATGGGGCCAAACCAAGGGCTAATATATCTGATGATGGATTGGTCACAAATGGAAAATGCCACATCCCCATTGTTCTGACAATGTATGTTATAGTCTGAATATTATTAATAATTAAATTTTTTTCAGTATTTTGTATTACAATGTATGTTATATTATGTGCATTTATTAGGGTGAACATCCCAGTTGCTCTGGAGTTCTAATTTACATTGTCCATCAAGTTTGTCATCAATTTCCTTGATACTTTCCATCACATTTGTGGTTTTATTGAATTTTTATTATATTGTAAGCTAAATTAGTTACATTTTTCTCTGATACTTTCATACTCATGACTTTAAAGGGGAAGAAAACCCTTAACAAATCAAGCCGTTAATATATTTAGTATATCAACCATGGTGTGATAATATTAAACTTCTCATTTCTACGCTCGAACACGTGGTGTAATTCAAAACTTTGTTTTTATTCAAAATCCAAGCAATCACAGCCTTTAAAAGACTACATACCTGTATTAGAAGCCAAAATGATTTAACATGACTTCTATTGTGCAAATATGACAACCAATCAAAACTATAATTTATTCACAACATATAATTAATTTTTGTGCACAACAAACATTCACTCTGCTACTTTATTTATTTACATATATAAAAACAGACTATCGTATGCGATACAGTTGACCGTTAAACAACCAAGTGTGGCTATAAAGGGAGATAAAATATTTCTTCCAAAATGGTGGTGTCAAGTTACTACGTAATTGCATGTGCGGGTTAGTTTGAGACGCCATATCTCCAAACTTGTGTGGAGATTTGCACTGAATCTTTACGCACGAACAGAGAACAGCTTGCTTAATGCACATGACTTTTCATTATGTGAGAGTTTCCTTTCCCTTTAATAAATGTCATGAATTGGAAATAGTACTCCCCAGATAGCAGGCTGTTTAATATTTATTATCCCCCGCCAAATTTAAAATTTGCAGGGGATATAGTAATGGGTTCTGTCCGTCCCGAATTTTTAGAGTCATAACTTGAACAAATGTAAATGGATTTCAAAGATTTGTGGTATATGAGTTCACCTGACCATTACCTAGAATGAGTTCGCAAGCCAGGTTTGGCCAGATATTATTACCGGAGTTATTGGACTTAGTTTATTATTTTTGTCGAATTTACCAAATAGCAAATAGACGACGTCACAGGGCTCATTTCCACAAATCTCAACGGATTTCAATGATATTTGGTATATGAGTTCACATAACCAGTATCTAGAACGAGTACGCAAACCAGGTCCGGCCAGATATTTTCAGCAGATCGAGTTATTGGACTTCATTTCCACAAATGTCCACGGATTTAAAAGATTTTTGGTACATGAGTTCACATGACCAGTATCTAGAACGAGTTCGCAAACCAGGTCCGGCCGGATATTTTCAGCAGAGTTATTGGACTTTTTTTGGTGCAAAAGGATGACGTCACAGGGCTAATTTCCACGAATGTCAACGGATTTAAAAGATTTTTGGTATATTCGTTCCCATGACTAAAATGAGTTCGCAAGCCAGGCTTTTTGACAAAATCCCACCTCTTGTTTAGCACATACTGAGAACGCAAACATTATTGAGAATGCCCAACTGCACAATTCGGCGGGGGATACCGCCCTCTGCGACTGCTTGTTATTTATAGAACAGCGAATGTTGATGCATCAATAGTGCCAATACTTTGAAAGTACAAGTAATATGGTTTTCAAAATAATGATTCTCTGGTAAAATAAGAATGATTTAACGTTTGAAACCACAGATTACATTATATATACATATCATATTATTTACTATTAGAAAGTGGAATCTCCATGTTAAAATAATCCGGTCAAAAACAGTTTAATGTCGAGGTGCCAAGTATTAATTTTGAGTAATTGTATATTTGTTTTTAGTCAGACCGTACTCTTTGACTCTTTTAATATTGAAAATGATGGGCATTCTATCTTGTAGTTTTCATTCCTGCATTCAGTGCAACTGAATAAGCGGCAGAAAAAAGGGGGAAACTGTTCCAGCTGAATTGAGCAATTTTATATAACACGATGGATGCTTCTGTGCCACAGATGTTCTGTATCTTGATGGCATATATATATGTTTGCTGCTAGTTTACAACACAGATCTTCAATAAAACTATACTAATGGCTTAATATGGAAATTATCAGGGATTCTACAATTATTTGAGCCTGTAATGCTGTAATACATAATTTCAGATGCTTACAAATAAATAAAAATATCATGGTTACTATGAACATGACTCGCACATGGGCCGGATTCAACCAAATGATAGTGTTTTTAGCTCACCTGAGACGAAGTCTCCGGTGGAGCTATAGTCATCACTCCTCGTCCGTCCATCCGTCAACAATTCTTTAAACATCTTCTCCTCTGGAACCGTAAGACGGTTCATATTTAGTGTGGATGTTCCCTTGGTGACTCTCATTCAGATTTGTTCAAATGAGGTTACTGGGTCAAATAGTTGCGAAACCAAGGCCATAACTCTATTCCTCATAGTAATTCTTACAACGTCTTCTCAAAAACCATTGGGCCGATTTAGCTTATATTTGGTATGGAGGGACCTTGGGTGACTGGGGTTCATATTTGTTCAAATTGGGTCACTGGGTCAAATAGGGGCAGAGCCAGGGACATAACTTTAAAAACAAATAATTACATTTTTGCATTTTGACCTTTGATTTTTTTTTTTAGACACATCACAGCTACCCCCCCCCCCCCCCACCCCACCCCCACCTCCTGATCCTGTCCCTGCCATACCACGCTGTACCATACCATATCTCTTCCTTGTTCACCCCATTATAATCCTTGTTTTTATAATCAGTTGTAGGACTAACAATACACAGCTGTTTGTCCAGTCCAATTGTCTCCATGTCTCACAGATCAGTGATATTGCATTCACTGTGGAAGCTAATAGCAGTTTACTGCACCAGTTGACCCTATCACGCCATAAATGCTTGATTACGCACAAATCCATGAGTGTCTTATCACCTTTACAACATCACTGCACATACATAGCATGAATGAAATTTAATCCCATGTTTTATCTCAGATACAAACTATTTATTAAAATATTAAAAAAAAAAAAAAAATTCTATTTAACTCCATGGTCAATTTTATATATATATTGTTTAACATTTTTTGAAAATTGAAAAACTAATGCCATTACATTTCTGAAGGTTGTGCCCCCTGGCCCTTCACTCAAGTTCACTAATTCTGTCACCCTGGTCCCAAAAATAAAATTTACTCAAATTCTGGACAGAGAATCATTAATAAGACGCATTTACTTTGGCTCTAACTGTATGCGTGGTATGCCTACACATGTCAAGCGAAATCTGACATTTTTATAAACATTCCCTGGAGATCTGCTAGAAGTAATTAATTCCTAATTACAACAATCTATCATGTATTGTTCAAATCTTTCAACAGGGCAAATAGCATGCCTGTCATTTGCAGAATGAGGTCCCCAGAGGGTGAATTTAGTGATGCTATCCCACACAGCGGGCTAGCATCACCAAATTCACCCTCTGGATACCTCATTCTGCTCAGGCCTCATCTTCTGGGAAGTATCTATAGTATCAAATTAACATTGTTGTTAGTTACATTTCCCTTCTAGGAAGTTTCTATATCCCCTAATTTGCAGAAAATAAAATTCATAATTGAGGTGCCCAATGGGGGAACTTCAATCTTATCCTAGGTCTGCCATAGCAGAATGAGGTCCCCAGGGGGTGAATTTAGTGATACTAGCCCACAGGATAGCGTCACTAAATTCACCCTCTGGGGACCTCATTCTGCAAATGACAGACACTATTTCAAGGCTTGATTGTATAATACATTGTGTTGCTTGAGGCCAGGCACATACAATGTAGGAATAGGCACACTATTTGCAGGCTTGCTCCGTTGGTGATTGTGATTCAGATTTGTTCAATCAGGGTCACCAGGTCAAGAAGGTGCAAGGCGAGCTACATTACTCTTTCTCTCCATAGTAATTCATGATATGTCTTCTATGCAAGAATCAAATGGCATATTTTGCTTATATTTGGTATGAAATTACCTTGGATGACAGATTTGTGAAAATGGGATCACAAAGTCAAATAAGGGCAGAGACTTAACTATTTTACTACATAGTAATTCTTAAAAATATGTTTGCAAGAACTAGTTGGCTTATTTAGCATGGAATGTTCTTCCTTGACTGCAATTCAGATTTTTTTTAATGGGGTCACCTGGTCAAATAGGGGCCAAATGAAGGACAGTTTCCCTCTTAATATGCTTCCTTCATAAGGGCCATCAGGTCTATTTTACTGATATTTATGATATGTATGAAGGGTTCTTTGGTGTCTGGGATTCAAATTTATTCAGATGGGGTCACCAGGTTAAATAGGGTGGGACCAGGGACATAACTATATGTCTCTATAGTAATTCTTAAAATGTCTTCTCGAGAGGTTGGACTATTTAGCTTACATATAGTATGGAGCGATCAGGAGGATCCTTTAGTGACTGAGATTCAGATTTGTTAAAATGAGGTCAACCTGTCAAGAAATGGCGGGGCTATGGGGAGTTAACACTTTTGTGTCTAATAAAATCATTGAAATACCAAATTCATTAAAACATCTACCTTGGAACCACCTGACTGATTAATCTGACATACTTGTATTGTGTTTTTGGTCCATGGATAATTGAGCTTCAAACATGTCTAAATGGTTTTAGAAAAAGGCGCTTGTGAGATTGGAAATTTCCAACAATTGAGAAAGTTTGAGGTGTCAGTTGTGAAATTCCAACCTATGACTTAAAGAGTCTGTAGCCCGGTCGGGAGGGGACTTGTTGAGCTGGAGGAGGAGGGGGGTGATCAGTAGCGTACAGTTGGTAATTTCAAGTAGATTTTCACCAATCTACATACGTGAAGTCTCTCTAGCCACATATCCTGTTTAGAGCTACTTTATGAAAAGTTCTGACTGTTGTGGTCTCCAGAGTCCCAGTCTTATCAGTTTTTGCAGTCTGGTGAGCGACCCCACAGTCATTGACTGTCTTGTTATTTAAATTAACTTCTTACTCTTACAGCATTTTATGTTCAGCTCAGCTTTGTGAAAATAGCTCATGTGTGAAAATAGACGATGGTAGTATACTGATTCTTAAATCAAAGTAGGACCAAACATATATACATCTTAACTTCTTATATGATCATTCATGTTTTATCAAGACATCATCCAACTTCACTGCATAGCTTAATTTGAATCATTTTGCATCCAATTGTAGATAGATTTCTTCAAGTACAATACAAAGTGTTGTTATTCCAATTTTTTTCAAAATTTATTCTGGAGGATAAAATGATGTTCAACCAATGCACCTGTTCTATGTTCAATTAGCCCCTATTGGAGTGTCAAAATAACTCAAATTAATAATGCCCTCACATTAACACATCTTTTATACCTGGGCCTTGTGCACTACTTAAACAAAACATGATTTATTAAATTCACTGCTAGCTAAGTGTAGTCAGAGGAAGGAATCAAATTTGATTAATATGGTCACTATACACCCCGAGATTTAATACTATTAACTGGGTCTGTTTTTACCCAATCTCAAGTGTAGTCCGAGCTTGAAGACATTAAAATTCTCTTTATTTCATTTTTCCTCCATTGACATTGTGATATTCCAAAGTTTTGTTAACTCATCTTGACAGTCAAATTTGAGCTATTGCCATGGGTTGGTGTCTGCCCAGTCTCTTTGAAAAGCCGACGATAATCCTAATGGATGTACGTATCTAGATGTGTTCATTATATTTCATTTCTACAACAATGCGGCATTCCCAACTTGACATAATAACCCATTTACAAATATGGAGTGCATTTCTAGCATAGTAAATGTGAGAATTGTAGTATTTAGAAATAGTTATAAATACAACAAGATGCAAAAGAATAATCAGTCACAATTTTCGTTGACTGATTAAAACTCTTAAGATGATGTCTCCTGTATTGCAATGAGTAAAATGAGTTATGGATGTATCGCCTGTATTCAGTTCTCCAACAAAAGTTGAGTTTGACAATGTGTGGGGAAACTTGTCAACTCGTCGTTGACCTCTGATCTGTGAAGTGATCTGTTATCCATCAACCAATTAAATGAAGCGCATGCTTTGCCACTCCAATGAAATGGAGATAATCCCACCAATTCAGTAACTGATTATGAACGAGATATCCAGAGGCGTAATTATTGCAACATTTTCGTTGGCTTTTTAGCTCACCTGAGACGAAGTCTCCGGTGGAGCTATAGTCATCACTCCTCGTCCGTCTGTCCATCCGTCTGTCCGTCGACAATTCTTTAAACATCTTCTCCTCCCAATCCATAAGACAGAACTGGTTCATATTTGGTGTGGATGTTCCCTTGGTGAATAATATTCAGATTTGTTCAAACGAGGTCATCAGGTCAATTAGTTGAGGAAGCAGGGCCACAACTTTATTCCTTCATAGTAATTCTTAGAGCGACTTCTTTTCCAGAACTATAAGGCCAAATTTCACAATTTGATATCAAGTTAGAATTTTATGAGTAAATTATACCTACCTCATATCGCTCAGAATATATCACTTAAACGTTTACAACTCGCAACATCGTTTCGTTTCCGGTGTGACTTTTTAAATCGCCCACAAAGTGTCGTCACCCCCGGTAACGCTCCCACAATTCAGTTTATACTTGGCGCCTGAGGAGCCAAGAAAAACTCATCGAAAGGGGAGGTGGGATTGGTTCGCGGATATGAGGTAGGTATAATTTACTCATAAAATTCTAACTTGATATCAAATTGTGAAATTTTATATCGTAAATTAGGAACCTACCTCATATCGATCAGAATATTCCTGATTCCAGAGCTCTGTATGCTGTGGATCGATGACGTTTTTCTTCTGATGGCCATCCCTTGGATCTGTTTAGTTCATATATATTTTTATACACTATACAGTCTATATACATATGGTTTTTTTTATTTTCTTGTTTTTTTTGGATTTTTATTGTTTTCAATTTTATACAACATGTACACATCATCACTGACATGAGTTCACATATGTCAGAATTATGCATTAAAGATGTTTCAAACTCCATCCTTATTTAATGCATCTCATTGTAGAAAATAAACCACACATTTCTCGAACTCGCAAAGAAGAATAAACATTTACATGTACACCATCATTTTTGCAACACACGGGCTACAGGTCGATGTTTTGGTCGGAAGTTTATGAAATTTGTCATGGATGTTAACACTGTCATGTAGATGGGAACGAGTGATTTTGGAGTTGTTCGGCCAAAAAACATGGCCGCCAACAGCCATCTTGGATTTTACTCTTTGCATGACTAAATCCTTTGGCGCAAGCTACAGGTTGTACCTTTGGTCTAATCTTTATGAAATTTGTCATGAATGTTGACATTGACATGTAGATGGGAACGAATCATTGTGGGGTCATTCGGTCAAAAAACATGGCCGCTGGTGGCCATCTTAGATTTCAAAATTCAATCCATTGGCGCGGGCTACATGTCGTACTGTTCGTCTGATCATCATGAAATTTGTCATGGATGTTAATATTGACATGTAGATGGGAACGAGTGATGTTGAGATTGTTCGGCCAATAAACATGGCCGCCAGCAGCCATCTTGGATTTGACTCTTTGCATGACTAAATCCTTTGTCGCGGGCTACAGGTCGTAGCTTCGATCGGAACATCATGAAATTTGTCATGGATGTTAACAATGACATGTAGATGGGAACGAGTCATTTTGGGGTCATTCGGCCGAAAAACATGGCCGCCAGCAGCCATCTTGGATTTTACTCTTTGCATGACTAAATCCTTTGGCCCGGGCTACAGGTCGTACCTTTGGTCTGATCTTTATGAAATTTGTCATGAATGTTGACATTGACATGTAGATGGGAACGAGTCATTTTGGGGTCATTCGGCCAAAAAACATGGCCGCTGGCAGCCATCTTGGATTTCAAGATTCAATCCATTGGCGCGGGCTACAGATCGTACTGTTCGCCTGATCATCATGAAATTTGTCATTGATGTTAATAATGACATGTAGATGGGAACGAGTGATCTTGGTGTCGTTCGGTCAAAAAACATGGCCGCCAGCAGCCATGTTGGATTTTACTCTTTGCATGACTAAATCCTTTGGCGCGGGCTACAGGTTGTACCTTTGGTCTAATCTTTATGAAATTTGTCATGAATGTTGACATTGACATGTAGATGCGAACGAATCATTGTGGGCTCATTCGGCCAAAAAACATGGCTGCTGGCGGCCATCTTAGATTTCAAAATTCAATCCATTGGCGCGGGCTACAGGTCGTACTGTTCGTCTGATCATCATGAAATTTGTCATGGATGTTAATATTGACATGTAGATGGGAACGAGTCATTTTGGGGTCGTTCGGCCAATAAACATTGCTGCCAGCCGCCATCTTGGATTTTACTCTTTGCATGACTAAATCCTTTGGCGCTGGCTACAGGTCGTAGCTTCGATCGGAACATCATGAAATTTGTCATGGATGTTAACAATGACAAGTAGATGGGAACGAGTGATTTTGGGGTCGTTCGGCCAAAAAACATGGCCGCCAGCAGCCATCTTGGATTTTACTATTTGCATGACTAAATCCTTTGGCGCGGGCTACAGGTTGTACCTTTGGTCTGATCTTTATGAGATTTGTCATGAATGTTGACATTGACATGTAGATGGGAACGAGTCATTTTGGGGTCATTCGGCCAAAAAACATGGCCGCTGGCAGCCATCTTGGATTTCAAGATTCAATCCATTGGCGCGGGCTACAGGTCGTACTGTTCGTCTGATCATCATGAAATTTGTCATTGATGTTAATTATGACATGTAGATGGGAACGAGTGATTTTGGGGTCGTTCTGCCAGCAGCCATCTTGGATTTTACTCTTTGCATGACTAAATCCTTTGGCGCGGGCTACAGGTCGTTGTGTTGGTCGGAAATTTATGAAATTTGTCATGTATGTTAACACTGACATGTAGATGGGAACGAGTGATTTTGGGATCATTCGGTCAAAAATATGGCCGCCAGCAGCCATCTTGGATTTTACTCTTTGCATGACTAAATCCTTTGGTGCGGGCTACAGGTCGTAGCTTTGGTCAGATGGTCATGAAATTTGTCATGAATTATAACAATGACATGTAGATGGGAACGAGTCGTTTTGGGGTCATTCGGTCAAAAAACATGGCCACCAGCATTTTACTCTTTGCATGACTAAATCCTTTGGCGTGGGCTACAGGTCATACCTTTGGTCTGATCTTTATTAAATTTGTCATGGATGTTAACACTGACATGTAGATGGGAACGAGTGATTTTGGAGTCGTTCGGCCAAAAAACATGGCCGCCAGCAGCCATCTTGGATTTTACTCTTTGCATGACTAAATCCTTTGGCACGGGCTACAGGTTGTACCTTTGGTCTAATCTTTATGAAATTTGTCATGAATGTTGACATTGACATGTAGATGGGAACGAATCATTGTGGGGTCATTCGGCCAAAAAACATGGCTGCCAGCGGCCATCTTGGATTTCAAAATTCAATCCATTGGCGCGGTCTACAGATCGTACTGTTCGTCTGATCATCATGAAATTTGTAGGTCGTAGCTTTGGTCAGATCTTCATAAAATTTGTCATGGATGTTAACAATTATACGTAGATGGGAACGAGTCCTTTTGGGGTCAATTGGCCAAAAAAAATGGCCACCAGCAGCCATCTTGTATTTTACTCTTTGCATCACTAAATCCTTTGGCGCAGGTTAGACATTTCAATTAGCACCTTTCCTATTCCTCCATTTACTGTCAACCATTAAATTATTCCCCTACCTAAGTTGAGCTACAGTGTCATTGACACTTTCATTTCTTCTAGCCATAGATCCTTGGTCTATGCATAAGGATTGCAAGTCTCCGCATCTACGAAAAGTTGTTATGGCGATCAGAAAAACAGTTTTCCATGTGACATGTTTCAGTGATGCTATATCTAAAGGTTCATAGGGATGTTGTTCTAACATTCTCAAAACTGTTGGCAAATCCCATGCTGGGATAAGTTTTTTTTAGCTCACCTGAGACGAAGTCTCCGGTGGAGCTATAGTCATCACTCCTCGTCCGTCCGTCTGTCTGTCCGTCAACTTTTTAAAAAACATCTTGTCCTCTGAAACCATCATACCGAATTGGTTCATATTTGGTGTGGATGTTCCCTAGGTGACTCTCATTCAGATTTGTTCAAAAGAGGTCACTGGGTCAAATAGTTGCGAAACCAGGGCCATAACTCTATTCCTCCATAGTAATTCTTACAACAACTTCTAGTCCATAACCATTGTGCCGATTTAGCTAATATTTGGTATGGAGGGTCCTTGGGTGACTGGTGTTCAGATTTGTTCAAATGAGGTCACCTGGTCAATTAGTTGAGAAACCAGGGCCAGCCATAACTCATAGTAATTCTTACAATGACTTCTTCTAAAAAAATATTGGGCCGATTTAGCTTATATTTGGTACTGAGGGACCTTGGGTGACTGGGAATCAGATTTGTTAAAATTGGGTCACTGGGTCAAATAGGGGCAGAGCCAGGGACATAACTCTAAAAACAAAAAAATTACATTTTTGCATTTTGATCATATTTGGTGTGGATGTTCCCTAGGTGACTGTCATTCAGATTTGTTCAAATGAGGTCACTGTGTCAAATAGTTGCGAAACCAGGCCATAACTATATTCCTCCTTGGTAATTCTTATAACGACCTCTTGTCTAGAACCATTGTGCCAATTTAGTTTATATTTGGTATGGGGGGTCATTGAATGACTGGGGTTCAGATTTGTTCAAATGGGGTCACTGGGTCAAATAGGGGTGGAGCCAGGGCCATAATTCCAAAAAAAATAATAAAAAATTCAGGAACTCCTTGATCAATTTAACATACAAAAAACAAATATCACCCCCCCCCCCCCACATGACCCAGAACCCCACCCTGCACCCAACCAACAGCATTCCACCCTATCTCATCTCCTAACTCGCAGGATCTCTCCCACCAGCAGATTAGGTCAATTGTATTAGCTACAGACAGAGAGAGAGAGTTAATATATATACACACACAGTCATCAATTGAGATGTTTATCAGGCTGACAGGTGTGAACTAATGCTTAGCTAGCACTCATGCCAGTGTTTGTTATTAAAATAAAATCAAAACAAATTATTGTTCTCTAACCTGAATTTAGTGTGTCTGGCATTTGCAGAATGAGGTCCCCAGAGGGTGAATTTAGTTATGCTACCCTGCACAGCAGTCTAGCATCACCAAATACACTAGCCAGGGTCCTCATTCTGCTTAGGCCTCATCTTCTGGAAAGTATATAGACACTTAAATTGATTACTTTTTCCCTTCTGTTTAGTTTCTATATCCCCTAATTTGTGAATATAAAATGCATAATTGAGGTGCCCAATGGGTGCACATAACCAACTTTAACTGGAGAACTTCAATCTAATGCTATGTCTCCCATAGCAGTTGAGGCCTACACAGAATGAGGTCCCCCAGAGGGTGAATTTGGTGATGCTAGCCCGCATTGCAGGATTGTGTCATTAAATTCACCCTTTGGGGACCTCATTCTGCAAATGTCAGACACTATGTTCAGAGTTGTCTGTTCGAATATTATGTTCTTAACCACTAGTATCCAGTTGAACACATTATACCCTGATTTTGCAAAGAAAACTTGGGGGGTATATTGGATTGAATTTGTCAGTCTCTATGTCAGACTGTTCTCCCATCCATCCATCTGCCATTATGTCTCTATCCGTCCATCAATTGTTTTCTTCTCCAGATACATATTAAAGACCAAATGGGTTTATATATTTAGGTGTGGATGTCCCCCAGGTGACTCGCATTCAGATTTGTTCAAATGAGTTCATCAGGCCAAATAGGTGAGAAGTCAGGGCCATAACTCTTTCCTTCCATAGTAATTCTTAAAACAATTTCTTCTCAAGAACCATCTGGACGATTTAGCTTATGTTTGGTATGGAGTGTCCTTCGGTGACTGGGGTTTAGATTTTTTCAGATTTGGGGTCATTTTAGGAAAATCAGTTCAGTTCAACTCTTTAAATCTAATGTCTGAAATTACCAAATGAATGGATCTCATAGATGGGGATTCACGTTTGTTCAAATAGGGGCGGAGATAAGAGATTTAATTATCAACCAGCCACCCTACCTGTGCTCCGGCGGAGCTATAGTCATCACTCCTCGGCTGTCCATCGTCTGTCCGTCCATCCGTCCGACAACAATTATTTGAACATCTTCTCCTCTGGAACCAAAGACCAAATGGGTTCATATTTGGTGTGGATGTTCCCTAGGTGATTCTCATTCAGATTTGTTCAAATGCGGTCACTGGGTCAAATAGTTTCGAAGCCAGGGCCATAACTCTTTCCCACCATAGTAATTCTTTTAAACATCTTCAGAACAATAAGACCGAATGGTTTCATATTTGGTGTGGATGTTCCCTAGGTGACTCGCATTCAGATTTGTTCAAATGAGTTCACTTGAAATAGTTGCGAAGCCAGGGCCATAACTCTTTCCCTCCATAGTATTCTTAAAGTGACTTCTTCTCAAATACCATCAGGCTATATGGGTTCAAATTTGGTATGAAGGTGACTGGGGTCCAGATTTGTTCAAATCAGGTCACTGGGTCAAATGTTGGCGGGACCAGGGACATAACTCCAAATTTTTTTGTTTAGATTTAACTCTTTAGATATCTACTTCTTTTAAAGTGATTATGAAAAGTTCTGACTGTTGTGGTCTCCAGAGTCCCAGTCTTTGCAGTCTGGTGAGCGACCCCACAGTCATTGACTGTCTTGTTACTGGAGGTCTAGAATTGAATACACCCTTAATTATTCTGATTATATAAAGATGCTGTCCAACGGGTTTTCCCTCGACAGGTGGCAGGAAAGCAGAAAGCATTGATCTGTAGCCTGCTATGGTTCGATATTGTAGTTTGAATGGTATAAATCTGAGAGGAAATTGGCGCAGTCTTTTAAAGAGGCCTTGAGGGGATCAATTTTCCTGCCATGACACCAAGTGTTAAATTTGGAAAATTTGCACCCATAGTCCCGTTGGGTACCAGGTCTCCATGATGCTGCCAATAATGTTCTAGATTTTTTAGAAAGACCTCTTTCTTGCCAATCTCGGTCGAGAGAAGCCATGCAGTCAACTTTAGGTGTTCCGGTTCGGATGTAGAAATCTCCCCCCGTTCTGCGATAGAACAGTGTCCGTCACTTGTATCTGAATGGGAATGTCTCTGGATGGAGCATCTCTGGATACCATAATTGATTCGGCCAAAACGGAGCTATCAGGATTAGTTGACATTGAAATTGTTGCATGTGCGCTAGAACTTCGGGTATTAACGCTATTGGGGGAAATGCATATGCGAACATGTTCTGCCAGTCCAAGGTCAGAGCATCCACCCCGTATGCTTGTGGGTGGGGATCCCAACTGCAGAAAACTGGAGTTTTTAGCTCACCTGAGACGAAGTCTCCGGTGGAGCTATAGTCATCACTCCTCATCCGTCTTGCGTCCATCCGTCCGTCAACAATTCTTTGAACATCTTCTCCTCTGATTCCATTGGACAGAATGGGTTCATATTTGGTGTGGATGTTCCCTAGGTGACTCTCATTCAGATTTGTTCAAATGAGGTCACTGGGTCAAATAGTTGCGAAGCCAGGGCCATAACTCTTTCCCTCCATAGTATATCTTAAAACAACTTGTATAGAACCATTGGTCCGATTTAGCTTATATTTGGTATGAGGGGTTCTTGAATGACTAGGGTTCAGATTTGTTCAAATGAGGTCACCAGGTTTATTAGTTGAGAAACCAGGGCCATAACTCTCTTCCTCGTAGTAATTCTTAGAATAACATCTTCTCAAAAAAGATTGGGCCGATTTAGCTTATATTTGGTACGGAGGGACCTAATGGGTCCATGGAGTTTTTTCAAATTGGGTCACTGGGTCAAACAGGGACATAACTCTAAATACAAAAAATAACATTTTTGCTTTTTGATCTTTTTTAGACACATCACAGCTACACACCCCTGCCCCACCCACCTCCTGTCCCTGCTACACCATGATGTACCATACCATATTATCGCTGCATACTTCACCCCATTAAAATCCTTGTTTTGATCACAGCTGTAGGAGTAACACAATACAGTGGTATTGAACTGCAAAATGTTTGTGCCATCATTAATTATCTCCATGTCAACAGGTATCCCAGACATTCTGGCAGCTGATAGTGGCTTTATGAATGGAATTTTATCCCATGTTTATCTCAGATACAAATTACCTGTTTGATAGATAAAGTTTATTTTTACTATTAATATTAACCATTTCATGACCAGAGTTGTGCTGGTAGGGGGCAATGAAGACCTCCCATATAAAAGAGAATGCACTGGCTTTCAAGGTCATGGAAATTTTGTTAAGCCAATATAGTCAGACATTCAAATAAAATCATGTATGTCATATTCTTGCAGGGATGTCCCTACTGTGTGGGGGGGGGGGGGGTTGATTTAAGATTTGTTCAATGAAATGTAATTTTTGAGCTCACATCTTCTCTGGACTGAATGGGTTCATATTTGGTGTGGATGTTCCCTAGGTGACTCGCATTCAGATTTGTTCAAATGAGGTCACTCTGTCAAATGGTTATGAAGGCAGGGCCATAACTCTTGCCCTCCATATTAATTCTTAAAAACTACTTATTCTGCTGTACCATCAGGTTGACAGTGTTAACGTTTCGGCCAAATCCACTGAATTGAAGCCTGCAAGCCATGCCAGTGATGTTTACCCAGCTAGATTGACACCAGTTGATCACGCAAATGCAAGAGTTTAAATTATTTAGATATTATGTACAAATCAAATAAACGCGATGTCATCCTTTAATAACGTGTCGCATGCATCAGGTGAAGGTCATTCTTCAGTTACCTCCACGGTGTACTCGCTCCCCGACTCTAGAACACATTTAGCTCCCTGATTCCTATAGACAGCACTACTCAAAGCCAGCGAAGTGAACAGACACTCACTTCTGAACAAAGAGAGACAACCCAAAAATAGTAGACTCCTCTTTATTACAGATTTCCAACCACACAGTACGTCTTTGTTACCAATCCATTAGGAATTTCTGGCACATCCTACAAGCCTCACGGGAATGTCAAAGTTTCGCACGGAAAATGCCAATAATCGCATACCGCCGAAACTCCAATCTACGGGACCTTTTAGTGAGGGCAAAAGCCTCCTACCCTCCGCCCAACCCAGCCGTATCGGGAAGTACCATAAAAAAATCCGTACATTCCATGCTCTGATCCCAAATGTTAAGTATGCAAAACAATGCATAAATCGTCGCATTTCAAATCAACGCGCACATGTAAAAGATATATATACACGTAATTCAATCTACCTACTCACATGTAACGTATGTAAAAAGCAATAAGTCGGGGGAATCAAAACGTAAATTCAAAGTGAGAATGAAAGAGCACATATACGATATCAATAAAAAATATGATAAACCTGTCTCTAACCACTACAATTTAGCGGGACACAGCTGGAAAGATATGACATTCAGAATCATCCAGATCCAAAAAAGTTACCCAGGTGATGAGGAGTATAGCACACCCTTCCGTAAAAAAACGGGGAAAACATTGGATTTATCTACTCAAGACGCTTTCACCTTTTGGCCTCAATAGTCTAGACTAGAGCGCATTATTTGCCTTTGTCTTATCTGATGGCAATTTCAGTCCAATAATGTGACCAAATAATAAGTAAATGATGGTTTAAAAAAAACCCACTAATAAATTGTTGGAAAATAAACTACGAGAACAATTTCAACATATTGTTGATGTCAAATTTCCAACTAATGTCGTGTCATGTATGAAATTTCCAGCTTTTGAATATTTTGATTAAAGTTGGGATGAGACACTCTCCACATCGCCACGGCCCTGTATACATGGACATGGTGAACACCCAAGTAAAATGAAAAACCTGTCACATTTGATTCGCGATGTTGAAACTTTCGTCGAAATCCGTCCAACAGTTTTCCCGGCCATAGCTAACAAACAAACAAACAGACAGAAGTCCCACATTTATGGGTACCCGTTTCAATGTGAAGGTCACCTCGGGTGGAAAAACTGACCCGATGAAAATCTCCCCCATTCCCAGGAACCCCTAAGTACGAACACAGAATCACACAACACGCTCATGTCTGTACACAGACACGACACGCTCATGTCTGGACACATACACGCTCTTTATCAACGACACTGCGGATACGAACGCTCTTTAACTATCACGCGATTAACCCATGAATTCCCATTGCGGTGGCGGGGGATTTGAGAATGAGGGCTCTGACGTTCTCAGAAGCGGTGCGATGACAATCCATCTGGGATTTTACCCTTATTTAGGAAGTTTGGGCTAAATCCGCCCGGCAGTTTTCCCGGCCATAGCAAACAAACAGACAGACAGAAGTTCCAAAATATATATTAGATATAATATAAAATCCAATCCGAATGATTAGACACCAATTTGTAGATGTAAAAATTTTAGAAATGGAAATGCCGAAATTATTAAAATCAAACTCAAACTTTCAGGTATTGCTATTGGTAATTTTAAAGATATTTAATATTTGAGTTCATAGACAATCTGAAGTGAGTATCGCACCAAAAGCATGGTCATTGTCAGTTTTGAGATCTTTTCGTCGCATATATGTAAGTTTGAGCTATTGCCATGGGTTGGCGTCCGTCGTTCGTGTGTCTGTGTGCGTGCGTGTGTCCGTTAACAATTTCCTTTGGCGCGGGCTACAGGATGTACATTTGGTCTGATCTTTATGAATTTTGTCATGAATGTTGACATTGACATGTAGATGGGAACGAGTCATTTTGGTGTCATTCGGCAAAAAAACATGGCCGCTGGTGACCATCTTGGATTTCAAAATTAAATCCATTGGCGCGGGCTACAGGTCGTACTATTCGTTTGATCATCATGAAATTTGTCATGGATGTTAATATTGACATGTACATGGGAACGAGTCATTTTGGGGTCGTTTGGCTAAAAAACATGGCCGCCAGCAGCCATCTTGGATTTTACTCTTTGCATGACTAAATCCTTTGGTGCGGGCTGCAAGTCGTAGCTTTGGTTGGATCTTCATGAAATTTGTCATGGATGTTAACAATGACATGTAGATGGGAAAGAGTCCTTTTGGGGTCATTCGGCCAAAAAACATGGCCGCTAGCAGCCATCTTAGATCTTATTCTTTGCATGACTAAATCCTTTGGCACAGGCTACAGGTCGTACCTTTGGTCAGATTATTATGATATCTGTCATGGCTGTTGACATTGACATGTAGATGGGAACGAGTCATTTTGGAGTCATTCGGCCAAAAAACATGGCCACTGGCGGACATCTTGGATATCAAAATTAAACCCATTGGCGCGGGCTACAGGTCGTACTATTCGTTTGATCATCATGAAATTTGTCATGGATGTTAATATTGACATGTAGATGGGAACGAGTCATTTTGGGGTCGTTCGGCCAAAAAAGATGGCCACCAACAGCCATCTTGGATTTTACTCTTGGCATGACTAAATCATTTGGCGCGGGCTACAGGTCGTAGCTTTGGTCGGATCATTATGAGATTTGTCATGGCTGTTGATATTGTCATGTAGATGGGAACGAGTCATTTTGGTGTTGTTTGGCCAAAAAACATGGCCGCCAGCGGACATCTTGGATTTCAAAATTAAATCCATTAGCACGGGCTACATCCCTGATCCGATCTTCATGGCACTTGTCATGAATGTTGATATTGACATGTTCATCTTGTCTTACTTAGACATTTCAATTAACACCTTACCTATTCCTCCATTTACTAGTGAGTCAGCATTTGTCCTCCAATCCCATTGTATGTATAAACAAATGTATGTGTTATATATCATGTGTTATCTAAATTTGACAGTGCAGTTGGCCTGAAATTTGAGGAAACCTCTAGCCACGTCCCTAGAACTTATAGGTGTGTGTACTTAATCAATAAATTGACTGACATTTCCACTATATAGTCCTGAGATCCTAGAACAAGCTTTACATTTGTGTTTGTGCGATTGGGAGATGAAGTTCGCCTGCGATCACAAGACCACAACATTAGCTTCATGAGCAAAGCTTTATTTGCCAACTATTGTACAGAACGTTGGCCAAAAAATGCCCGTGTTTGTGCACTATAAAGAGACTATTGTGCAAAATGACTGCATTTAACGAAACAAAACATTTTAAACATGAAATTGCTATAAGACTGAATAGTACATATCATATAATCCTACTATTTCTTGAATAAGACGAAACATTATAATAACGAACAAAGCAGAAGACATATCCATGCAGGTTCACATGAATTCGGTCAATGGTGATGGTGACGTATCCGCCGAATTTGAAATCGACATGCGTTCGGGTGGTATTTTATGGATGGAATTATGAAATGGACATATGAAAGTGACAATGAAATCGACATTGATTTGCTTCGCCTACAACCGAAGTGCTCCCCAGCGTTACTATCAATAGCGTTATTATTTGTCTAATTTCAGTAATATTCTCCCAATTTACAATCGATAAAACAAATTTGTTCCGCATTTAAAATTATTTGATATAGATCGTTTATATTCTGCAATAATTTGTACACAAGAGACGGATTCTTTTGTTTTATTGTGTTTTTAAACTCCGAGGTGGCGAAATCTCGGTTTGTTTACATTACGAACATTTGAGTCCGTAATTGGAATCGGAATCCGAATCTGGATTACCACGAGATTACGATTACAGTCTGTTCGTTTACTGATTCTGGTCTGTTTGTTTACCGAACCACGTCGTATGGGGACTAATCTGTAATCTGATTCGGATTCTGAATCCAGATGCTCACCAAATAACGACTCTGGTGATGATCGGTCAAGTGTTAACCCCGCTCTCCCAACAAAAGGACATGTGCGTTGATCCATCAAGGTTTTCATCGTATCGGAAATAACGGAGTAACGCCATTGGTTCTTCGCTTCAGAGACAATATTAGTAGAACTGTACGCGATCGTCAACTTGAATCACTGTCAATCTTTGAAATCAACCGAGCTGAATGTAACTATACCGAAGTTCTAACATGCATATTCACAGTGTATAAACCGTACAAACATTAAATCGGAAGTCTTTTCGAAAAGACGAAAAATGCTATTTTTAGAACGTAAATGTGACAGAAATATCACAACAACACCACAAAATCCAGGTTTCACACGGTCGCACCACATCTAATAACGTAATTATAAATTGTACATACACATTTGCCGATCGTAAGCGGGCTCCATTTGAGCGCAAGACTCTGTTTAATAGATAAAAACGGCCTTTGATCACTTCAGAAAATAATTTTCTCGCAAAAATTCCCTCTTCAAATGTCATTTTAACACATATCCAGCACCTGTCGGAAATCCCACTATATTGCAACGGAAAGGCCGTTACGTGTGTAACATATATGGACATGCCCTTGGCTCGAGTGTATTCACAATTTGAACGTAGAGAGTATTGATTTGGACACCCCGCTCTCCGTCTATGAGCGCCTAGTTGTTTAAGTTGATGATCACTAGTTGCCAAAAATATGTACGCCAAGTTGTGATGATGGGATTTATGTGCAAAGACGAACCCATGAATTAGGTTTCCATATTAGAGATACTCGGCCTCCCGATGGTCATTATTAACCTTCAATCACAAGAGAAAGTCACTGTTCCGCTCCACGTCCGTTTTCCGAATCTGGGATAGGGACCCACCCCATCCAAACTGCTTCAAATGACTATTTTACTCAGTTTTCCTGGTCTATCTTTTCTTATCAATGTTCCGTATCATGATTATAGAAGCATTCCTACTTTTATATACCAACAGCACTGTAAAGTTTCAAAACAATTCTCCAATAAATGTGGGCTGTACGGTATGCTGATGGATTGACATTTTAAATCCAAAATGACTTCAGGTGCCCATGTTTGTTTTAAACAAATTTTGCTAAACAATGGAGGCTCCCATCTAGAGGTCACGTCGAAGATCCATATGGAGTTTGGTGACGATTGGATGAGAAATGTGACCTGTAAGGTGTTCTAAAGTATTTGGTCATACAATGAGTAAAATCTAAGATGGCAGCCATTTATTTTACAAAATTTGAGAAAAAATCTAAGGCACCATCGAGAGGTCACAACGAAGATCCATATACAGATTGGTGATGATCGGATGAGGGATAAGCTCTGCAATTTGTGTTAAAGGATTTAGTGATGCAAAGAGTAAAATCCAAGATGGCTGCCAGTGGCCATATTTTTCATAAAAAATCATTCAAATTTGACAGCTCCCATCTATAGGTGATCCTCGACCCATATACCGAATAACGTTGAAATCGGTCAAAGTTTGTTTTAACACATTTGTTTTATTTTATTAGTGTTTTAATAGTCTATTTTTATTTGAAGAGTTAAAAGTACTCAATCCGAAATGTCGCTCGCAAATCTGCGCAAATTACTATTTCCTTGGCATCGGCGGTAAAATATATTTGATTCGAGTCGCGGAACCGACCCATCAAAGCTCAGAGCGATCAGATCTCGATGTTTGAATTCTATTATATTAATTTGGAGTGGCCCAGTAAATAGTCGACGAGAAACTTCTCTGAACAAATTGCGGATGAAGATAGATAACTCTAAAAACAAGTGACTTTTTTGTGTCAGATATTTGACAATAACAATTTTATACTATAGTTGACTGTGATTAACATTAGTTTTGGGCAATTACTCGATTCTTATAACTGAAGCGGCATTTAAAAAAAAATGTTGTTGTTGGAATCTGATGATATGGGGACCATCGAATCGGCTTGAGTACCTTTACGTGAAGAGTTTACATTTATTTGAAGAATCTACTATTGTGTTATGCTTTCATTTACACCAGGTTGAATAAATTATTTTTAATAGAACTATTTACATATGAGCCTTTCCATGCCAATGTGCATTGATATATCCTTGAGCATTTAGCAAGCTGACATTTGTATTACCCCTTGGTGTCATTCCTCATTATTAACTGCTGGTGAACTCAAACCCCCTACCAAGGGTTAAGTGCATATGTATACATATTACATAATAGAAGCATTCTTAAAACCTTCTGTCCCATTATTTTGAAGAAAAATGACTCTAGGAACAAAATTACAGGGCCAGGAAAAATGTGTAAGCATGTCTGCAGAACCAACCACCGCCCGCCTAGTGTTCGGAAAACAATTGCAGACCCTTGACCTATACACAATTTCATCACAGAATACAACATATTTCCTCAACCCCCAAATACAGTTTTGTTACATGCGGAGTCGAATAAAAGTAGCTAAATAGATTCGGAATACCTTGTTTGATTCAGGCAGAGTCTATAAGTTCAGTGACGTGACATTTCGAAGACATAGTAATGTTTAAGTGGGTCGAAAGGAACATATCATTACTGTACGATTCCTGTATAACATCGCAACTAGTATTGTCGTCGTACATAACTAGGCGTACATAGACTGACGAGTAGGTTATCCAAATAAATACTCTCTACTTTTAAATTGTGAATACACTCGAGCCAATGGCATGTCCATATATGTTGCACACATAACGGCCTTTCCGTTGCAATATAGTGGGGTTTCTGACAGATGCTGGCTATGTGTTAACATAACATTTGAAGAGGGAATTTTTGCGAGAATGTTTTTCTTCTGAAGTGATCAAAGCCCGCTTACGATCGGCAAATGTGTATGTACAATTTATAATTACGTTTATAGATGTGGTGCGACCGTGTGTCCGTCTGAAACCTGGATTTTGTGGTGTTGTTGTGATATTTCTGTCACATTTACGTTCTAAAAATAGCATTTTTTCGTCTTTTCGAAAACAACTTCCGATTTAATGTTTGTACGGTTTATACACTGTGATATTAACCTAAGGGAATGTCGATCGTGTGGAAAACGTATCACTACGCAACTTCAATTATTTCTGGACGATTCGCAGTCGCGGGCGTATTGCTAATGCGGACGTTGAATTCAGCTATAAGTTCTAATCATACTGCACATGAACAGTGCAATTACGGACTTGATTATCAATCATCACCACCACCTCAAGCTCCATTCCGGAGTTGATCAGACTGTTACTTCCATTCGCCATCAATTTTGGATACCCTGCATTCGCCAACGCGTAAAGAAACGTCTAAAAATTATGCGTATCGTGTAAAAAGGTAATTGGTAAACCCCTTCGAGCCCCACCAGCACCTCATCTTCCAGTAGAATTCGTCAAGGGGGACAAGACGTTTCATGTGACTGGTGTCGATTTCACTGGACCTTTGACAATCTTGGATTCCCACAAGAAAGCATACATATGCAAGAAATTATCTTATAGATGGTAGATAAGCCGGAATTCAAAAATATAACTTTCTTCACCTATATAATTTTTTGTGTAGAGTTTCAGGCATATCTATCAAATTACATCTCATTATACAGTATTCATAATAGTCCCAGATATTCCTTAATGTTATTATAGTCAGTGAGGGGCTCGACTTCACGCCCGTATCATCATAAGTTTTACATATTGGTGCCATGCGTTGCCCAATCCACTATCCGTCAATTACTTTCATTACGCGTTGTACATATATTCGTAACCTAGTTTATGACTGGAGACATAAAGTAACTCTAAACTAAAATAAACATCTTTGATTTTTAAAGTGATGTGAAACACTCTGATAAGTTGTTAAATAAAAATGGAGATCTTGTCGATTTTAAATCATACTTTGAGCTCGAAGACGTATTATCGGGGGGAGGTGGTTTGGAAACACACGTTCATGAAACGGTTTACTGTCAAAATGTACACAACGTGGACCAAACTTTGCTAAACGCCAATATTACACTCGATGAGGTACAGAAATCAGTGAAAAAACTGAAACATGGCAAAGCACCAGGTTTCGATAATATAACTAATGCATTTATAAAAAGTTCTCTTGGTGTCATGGGCATTATTTATCAACGATACTTCAATCTTATTCTAAAGACTGGGATAATACCTCATTCATGGAAAGTCGGAGTTATACGCCCCATTTACAAAAGAAAGGGGGATAACATGGACCCAGGTAACTATAGAAAAATGACACTACTCAGTTGTATCTCCAAAGTTTTTACGAGCATTATCAATGACCGAATTAGAATATTTCTTGACCAAAACAACCTACAATCAGAATGCCAGGCAGGTTTTCGAAAGGGGTACTCCACTATGGACCACACTTTCTCCCTGTACGCATTGATAAACCTCCTGAAAAGCAATAATGATAAGTTATATAGCGCATTCATCGACTTCTCAAAAGCGTTTGATTCTGTATGGAGAGCAGGTCTTTGGAAAAAAACTCCTGAGTCACGGGGTCGAAGGGAAAATCCTTAACGTCATAAAAGCTATGTACAATGAAATGAAATCATGCGTTAGAATAGGCCATGAAGAATCTGAACTATTCCCCAGTCTCATTGGTTTGAAACAAGGGGACAACTTATCACCTTTGACCTTCGCTATATACATAAACGATCTAGAAAATTATCTAAGAATACACGGTTGTGATGGAATAAACCTGGAAAAGTTCAAAGAATTAGATACTGGTGTATACCTTAAGCTATTCTTGCTAATTTATGCGGATGACACAGTTTTAATAGCAAATTCAAAAGCTGGTTTACAAAAATCTCTCGATTGCTTTAACCACTACTGCAATAGTTGGAAATTGAAAGTTAACATATCAAAGACTAAAGTATTGATTTTCGATCGCAGACGCACCAAAACTAGTACAGAGACATTCACTATCGGCGACCAGACCATTGAAATTGTTGATAGCTACAAATACCTTGGCACTATATTTCATAAAAATAATTCCTTCGCGCTTGAACGAAATTTAAGATGCCAACAAGCAAAAAACTCAATATATGCGTTACTAAATAAAGCGCGAACAAATAAGCTTACAAATGCCACTATACTTGAAATCTATGAGAAATCTGTTATCCCCATACTCACATATGGGGCAGAAGTCTGGGGTCATGAAAATCTTACGTGTTTTGACAAAATGGAATTATGGTTTCTTAAATATATCCTCAAACTGAAAAAATCTACACCAAATGCGTTCATCTATGGTGAACTTGGAATGTACCCGATTTCAATAAAAATAAAAATCCGCCATCTCTCATACTGGGCGAAAATAACAACAATGACAACAGAGCGAACACCCTTAATATTATATTATATCATGCTCACATTATATAACCAGAAAAATGTAAAAAAAAAAAACATGGATAACCGGAATACGTAACACACTGAATGCAATGGGAATGGGATATCTTTGGATACAACAACGAATAACCGATTACCGTATATTTATCGAATTAATTAAGCAGAGGTTTGAAGACATGTACACACAAGAGTGGCGATCTACGTTGATGGGTTCAAATAAATTCAAGTTCCTTTTTACAGGATAATTAAAAATGACATTAGTCGGGAACGATACCTGCTGCAAGAAGACCAAAACATCATATACACACTTGTACGATTCCGCACACGAAACCATCGACTACCAGTTGAGCAGGGCTCCTGATATAATACCGACTACTCAGAAAGAGTATGCACCCTTTGCAAGTCAGAACTCGGAGATGAATTCCACCTTGTCCTGAAATGTGAATTTCTAAATGACCTCAGAATTAAATTTATCAAGCCGTATTACTTCAGAAGACCAAATGTTCTTAAACTACAGCAGCTCTTTACTTCCCGCAATAATCACACGATCAGAAACCTTTCACTATTTATAAAGAAAGCCCTAGAAATTGTTTTGCACTCCTGAGGCTATGATTAATGCACCACGATATATAAATATATATGAAAAATCTAAAATAGTCGTGTTAAAAGACAGTTGACTCCCACAACACCCCGACCCACTTACTTTAAACACCACATCTGATAGCTATACCCTCAATCAATATACCAAGTACATGTAGTACACTAATAACTCCAACCTATATTGTGTGTATTGTGTATGTATATTATGTCACCTCACATTTATATTATGTATTATGTACACTGTTTGAAATTGAATCGCCTGTTATGTCAAATACGACGAAAGGCGTAATAAACATCTGAATCTGAATCTGTCGAAATGAATTATGTTTACGAATATGAATTCAAATTGACAACACACACACAATGTAATTCTGATATATTAATTAAATGCAATGACTCTCGAAATCATTTGTGTTTGTTTATCGCCGATATTTGCGTCCCCAATCCAGATGTAAATATTTACAATTGACCGTAGCTCAGACGATGATTTCTATGGAGTGGTATGGTCGATTTCTTTGAAATGTTCGGTGATGTTAGTTTCAAGATTCAAGATTTTATTGAAAGCAAACCATTACAATAGTGTCAGCCAAACAATTTAAACAGAAAAACTGAAAATATAACAATAACGTGCAACGTGACTGGTACAGAACAATGAATGGGTAATCCCAACACACTATATAATCAATGTCGACGTATCTAGCTTGGAAATATGTGCTTTATGGTTTACTGTACTACTGAGTTCTTTTTAAATGAGTTTTTTAAAGTGTACCTTGCAGTTCTAGGTTGATTCTGCACATGATTTAATGTAATCGCAGATATATCTAGTAGCGCTAGGGTTTGTTGGGTTCAGAATTTGTTCTAGAATCTTAAAAGATTCAGACGAATTTTGTGCAATAGGGGCAGGATTAATGTTTAGTTTGTTCAATAAAACATCACGTTGTTGAACATATTTTATGCAGTGTAGAAAAAAGTGTTCTTCATCTTCTAATATATCACATGCCAGGCATTTACTGTCTTTTCTATCAGGTTTAGGTCGTTTGTATCGGTCTCTTTATATTGCCAATGTGTGTGTGCTTAGTCTGAATGATGTTAATATATTTGTGATTTGGAAATGCCAAATTTTAAGTATTTCTGCCAATCGAAATTAGAATATATCTTTCCAAATAATTGAAGCTTATTGTCTGAGTCTTTGCTGGCGATATTCTTTAAAATTTTCTGAGTGGATATCAAATAATTGTCATAAATTCCCTTTTTCAAACTATTGCTATTCAGTGTATTGGTGTTATCCATTTCAAATATTTTAACAATGTTGTTAACAACTGTGAACCATGATTTGTGGCCTCCCAAGAAATCCTACATTCCCTAAGTTGGCATAACGACTGAATACTAGCTTATCAGTTTCATGCACCCGAACAAGTACATAATATGTCTTGAAGATAACTTGTTAACCTGAACGTTTAGAGAATCCATCTTTGACACATATTAATTATGATTTTATATATCAGTATTGAAGTTATTACCGGGATTTTTATTATTAACTCTCTTAAGAATAACAAGTCTGCTGGTATCGATAGGGTATGCAATGAGTATATCAAATGCACATCGGACATTCTTTTACCGTTTTATGTTCGCCTGTTCAACGGGGTACTTCCCAAGAGACTGGGCAACTGGAATGATAGTACCCTTGTACAAAAATAAAGGCGACAAAACTAACCCGGACTCATATAGGGGTATTACATTGGTCAGTTGTGTTGGAAAACTATTCACTGGTGTAATCAATAAACGACTTACTGATTTCATCGACCAAACAGGTAAATTGAACGATAATCAATCAGGGTTCAGAAAAAGTCGATCAACTATTGATAATATATTTACATTGTTTTGTATCATACACTTTTATTTGAAAACTAAAAGACTTTCGAAAAGATTTTGACACTGTACGGCGACAAGGACTTTGGGTGAAATTACTAAGAACTGACATAAATGGCAATGTCCTCAATATCACCCGTAGCATGTACGATGCTTCAAAGTCCTGCATCTTTAATAATAGTAAACGCTCCGAATATTTTGCTTGTAAGACTGGAGTGAGACGGGGAGAAACTTATCACCGTTGTTATTTTCCATGTATCTTAATGATCTAGAAGATTTTCTTGAAAGTTGTGCTGTAAAATGGCTTAAGTTATCTGGATAGATGTATGCAAGATGAATTGGGAGATTTTCTTAAAGTCTTGTGCATACTCTTTGCAGATGACACGGTTATATTTGTCGACAACCCCGAGAATATGCAACGCGCGCTTAATGCTTTCAGTGATTATTCAAGTGCATGGGGTCTACAAGTTAACACAGAGAAAATGAAGGTGATGATTTTCGCTGGGAAACATCTCAATGCTAACTATACGTTTACTATGGGTGATGATCAATTGGAAATCGTGAAAGAGTTTCGGTAACTGGGGATAGACTTCTTCTTTAATGGTAGATTTTGTCGAGCGATTAAAAACACACGAACCAAGGCAACCAAAGCTATGTACGGCCTACTGTCGAAGGCCAAAAACTGTACACTTACCTGTCGGTCTGTCACTCAAGTTATTTGATTATCTTATTCAGCCTATTTTGTTGTATGGTTGTGAAGTATGGGGATTTGAAAATATGAAAGACATAGAAGTTGTCCATCTGAAATTTTGTAAATTGCTAACAGGTATGAAATCTAGTACGCCAAAATACATGGTTTATGGTGAATTGGGGCGATGGCCCATGGAACTTCAAATTAAAAAGCGAATGATCTCTTTCTGGTCCAAATTGGTTGCAAATGACAATAGAGACCGACACCCCTCGAAGATTTACTCTTTACTATTAGCAATGGACGAACGTGGAGAAACGCCACCAATAATAGAACGATACAAATCAATTTTATCGGTGACTGGATTCAGTCGAACCTGGCCGGAGACACAAATCCCATTGACTAACTCGATGACAACTAGCCTATACCAGGCGCTAATTAAACAGTTCCATTTGAACTGGAAAAACAATGTTGATAAATCTACACGTAGTGAGCTGTACATTAAAGATGGATTATCTCTTTAAATAACAAATTTTAAATAGTTGCGTGGGTATAAAATAATAGATATGAACTGAAGTCCTATGTCCGGAAAAGCTTCTATCAATTAATATTGATTTTATTTCGAATATTAAATCGGGCCCATTTATGTTACTATTTTTAGAACCGACCATTCGGATGAGACCGGATTGCGATATAGAGCACTGGGCTGTTCCTACGGCTACGCAACGAATGTCAAATGTCACAGATTGGTTGTTTGTACTGTTTTGTTCCACAGATATAAGCGATAATGAGTATAATTAACGTTTATTTGTGACAAAATTGCACAATATAATTTCTGGTCTCTGTTAACAGTAACCAATATTGTTCGTTAGCTGAACAAACACACCTTTTTAGACCAGAAAATATTCGAAATAAAATTAATATTAATCGATAGAAGCATTTCCGGACAGGAGTCTTCGATTCAGATCTAATATTTTATACCCCGGTAACTATATAATACATGTTTACAAAGAGATAATCCACCTTTAAAGGTACTCAACCCGTAAAGAGGGTCCCCATCTCAACAGATTCCAACAACAACAATCCGATCAGAGGGTCCTATATTACTATTTCTTTGGCTTTGGGGGTAAACAATATTTGATTCGAGTCGAGGAACCCATCAAACAAAGCTCAGAGTTATTAGATATTGATTTTTCAAATTTGTTATGTTCTCGAGATGAGTACTAATAACTGCCGTAATCTGCTCTGGATGTGTACTCCAAATATATTCAAACAGACAAGGATGAATAACTCTAAAATCAAGTGGTAATTTTAACGCAATTTTGACTGAGTTCTGGGCCAGATAGTATTCCCGATAATGAAAAATAATAGATTTCTAAAATCGATATCTAACAAATCTGATAGCTTTGATGGGTGACTTCCTCGACTCTAATCAAATATTTTTGACCCCCGAAGCCATTGAAATAGTAATTGAGAGGAGTTTTATCGGGTTGAGTACCTTTAAATTGAAACAATTACCTTCCCTATCAGCATATTATAATTTGCCCTTTAGTATTTATATTAGCATACAGAAATTAAGAACTGCTAACCACAGATTGGCAATTGAGGTGAGCAAATGGAAAAAGAAGAAAAAGAAAAGCACAATATAAGCCTATATATATAGTGGGTTATGCCTTGCCTGTAAACATGAACACGGAGACGAATTTCATTTTATAATGAACTGCACTAAACTGCATGCGCTAAGAACCCGATACATACCTGAAATTATATGGAAAACTGGCTCCCATGAAGCGTTTTATGACCTTCTCAATGACACTAACGAGAATACAATTAAGAAACTGTCAATTTACATCACGAAAGGGCTTAAGATCAATGAAATTAAATAACATTGATTGACATTTCCTTGCAGGTTTACACTGGCATTTATGTACTTGCTTTCATGTAGTGACTTCGTTTATTTGTATTACTGTATAATTATGTGCACACAACCTTGTATATATGTTATATATCTCATGTTACACATATGTGTCTGAGAATAAACTATTACAACAACAACAACAAACAAAAAAGAATATATCGAAATAAATGTACATTCTCCCTTTAATTTATCAGTTTGATTCAATTAAATCCGAACATGATACGTATTTAAAGGCTAATATTTTCTGTTCGTAGCCTTACCATCATTTATATTACGTTGTAATTTCCAGTGTGATACAACCAACGATGGTAACATTGAGTTACGTTACAGAACGCAAAATTCCTTTGATTGAATGAACAGTGTTTGAATATTTATTCATAATTGCACGTAAATATTACAATATGATCATTCTATTTAGTCTGAGTTTTCATGGCAATGTATTTTTGCTTTTTGCATGTCATCGATTGAGATATTGGTGCGGTCGAGCATTCATTCTATGGACGAGCTTTGTTTCTATTCATGTATGACCTGATAGCGAAATGATTTCGACGGACATAGTTGCGGATGTCAAACAAAATTACATAATGTTCCAGTTTTAGTGTAAACATATTTTTATTTCCAAATCCAAACATAATACACATAATACACAAATGACATAAATATACAACATATAAGAGATAATGTATGGAAATGAGGATCAGACAACAAGTTTTGGGATCTGGCCCAATGATGGCACCTTGCATATGGTTCGTTAGTAATGAGCTATTCGAAACAGTTCTATATTTCGTGATGTGCTTTGTTCGATGCATCGGATGCTTCCCCATGGGGAGATTGCATGTCAGGGTTCATATGCGGTCATATGTGTTAAATTCCTCCGGATGGTTGGTATCTTGTGAAGTGTTGTACCAGAGGAGTTTCAGTTAGGACACAGATGTGGCATTTAGTTCTCTTGTGAGATATTGCGACCAGATTAGGCGTTTCAGTTATGCATGGCTCATATGTGACTATATATGAGTGCATGTACGAACAGGCACTTAGTTATTTTGTGAATTGTTTCGCCCAGAGGAGGCGTTTTATTTACAGCCCTGATGTGGCTCATGTATGGCACAGTTGTGGTCAGTTGATCCATGTAGGATCATGAGTGGATGTGCGAAAGGCACTTGGTTGTTATTTTGTGAAATGTTACGCCCAGACGATGCATTATATTTACTCTAAGCGGAGAGAACGCAATACACTATCACCGCCATATTTCAAACACAATGGGGAAGAAATCCGCTCAAATCAAGATATATCAAATGCATGGGGTTCTTACTATGGTGAACTATTTACGCCTCTCCATGATGACAATTTTGACTCTCACCACTTCGAAACTGTGAATGCATTCGTGTCTTCAATTGATAAATCGGATGCTCACAGTAACATCGATAAAGTCCTCTGTTACCCGGCAAGCGAACCAGAGTTGTCTGCCATAATCCCAAAACTCAATAAAGGTAAAGCGGCCGGACACGACTCACTAACCAATGAACATATTATATATATAGTCAATCTGTGATGATTAGCAAACTTTGTTATCTTGTTAGTAAGATGTTTGAATTGTCTTATGTACCCATAAATGCAAAAAGAGGCGTGATGATCTCCATCTACAAAGGTGGCAAAAAGTAAAAACACGAATTTAACAGCTATAGGCCTATCACAATAATACCTACATTATATAAATTATATGAGAAACTACTGCTTACACGTATGCACTCTTACACGCCAAACTTGATAGCTGTTAATTCTTTGCAACATGGTTTTCAGAGTAATGTCAGTTGTATGGCAACCTCATATCTCTTACAGGAGTGCATCTCGTATACAAATGATTAATCACATAGCAAATTATTTTCATGCTTTCTAGATGTAACTAAAGCCTTTGATTCGGTCTGGTTAAACGGCCTCCTATTTAAATTACACGAAAGAGGCCTACGTGGTCACATTTGGCACACATTTAAAGCCCTCGTGTCAGGGATAACCTGCTGTGTACGATATAGAGATACTTTCTCCAACTTGTTCGATATATTCCAGGGAGCCCGACAGGGATTATTACTCTCTCCATTGTTCTACATGATTTATGCAGAAGAACTCATATATGAACTAGAGAGTTCCGGCTGCGGTCTCCGTCTAAATGGCATAAATTGCTCGTCGCCAGTACAGGCTGACGACATGGTTCTTCTTTCCTGTTCAATGCGTGGTCTCACTTTAATGTATAATATATGTCTACAATACAGCAGGAAGTGGAGATATATATATAATTCATCCAAAACATTCTCTTCAATGAAACGGTCAACGAATTCTCCAAAGCAAAGCGAACCTGGAAATTTGGCGATAGCAAAATTGAAGTCTCCTCTGGCTCACACTTGGGAATTCTAATTGAAAAATTTAACTTCAACTCAATGCTTGTAAATAAAGTGTGTACAAAACTTAAAGGTACCTATTTCTCATTGTCTAATGCAGGCTTATATCCAGGTGGAATTACTCCATATAGCTGCTTCAAGATTTACAAGTTCATTGTCATGCATAAGGCCTTGTACGGTAGCGAACTCATATGTGGAATGACCACATCAGAACGGGCACATGTAGAAAAGGCCCATAGATTCTGTCTCAAACAAATGCAGAGATTCCCACCTCAAACACGTACGTGTATCGCACATGGTCTTATTAGTACTGACCCCACCATAAAGGAGAACTGACTATATGTGCACTTCAATCAGTAGGTTATATGCTTTAAAAACAAATTGGGTAGACGTCACACAAATTTTCTCGGTTGCCATGGCAACGGCTTAAATAAACATGCCAAATATTTCAACAACTGGAATGCTTACATTTAACCATTTATTTCGCGTTGGATTCGTTAAAACTGCATGCACAAATCTATGTTTGCTATATAAACATATTTAATTTGTCGGTAAATGCCAGGCACAAGTTGACTGGCCATATATGTCTCCGTTGTCATGGTAACGATCGAATACCACTTCATATGGTGGATACAGATGGGGTAACTGCATGGCCGGTTAGCACAGGCCGCCATGCATATATCGCAAACAACATTATAGTGCAGAGAACTGACTATATATATTTCAATTAGTGAGTCATATGCTTTCAAAAATAATTGGGTAGACATCACACAAATTTGCTCGGTTGCCATTGCAACGGCTTAAAAATACATCCAAATATTGAAGCTTCTGACAATTTGAAAGCTTATATTTAACCAATTATTTCGCTTTGGTTTCGTTAGAACTGCGTGCACGCATCTAAGTTTGCTACATAAACATATTTAACTTGTCAGGAAATACAAGCCACAAGTTGACTGGCCATATATAGTACTCAGTTGTCATGGTAACGATCGAATACCACTTCACATGGTGGATGCAGATGGGGTACCTACTTGGCTGGTTAGCACAAGCTGACAGCAGATATCACAAACAACATTATATTGTAGAGAACTAACTATATATATTTCAATTAGTGAGTCATATGCTTTCAAAAATAATTGGGTAGACAGCACACACATTTGCTTTGTTGTCATGGCAACGGCTTAAGAATACATGTCAAATATTGAAACAATTGGTAAGCTTACATTTAACCAATTATTTCGCGTTGGATTCGTTAAAACTGCGTGCATACATCTTTGCTATATAAGCATACATTTAACTTGTTGAGAAATGCAAGGCACAAGTTGAATGACCATGTATATCTCCGTTGTCTTGGTAACGATAGAATACCACTACATATGGTGGATGCAGATGGGGTAGCTTCATTTCTGGTTAACATATGTTGACATTATATTGTAGAATACACACTATAATTATGTATATCAATAAGTTAGTCGTGCTTTCAAAAAAAAATTGGGTATACAACACACCAAGTGGCTCGTTTGCCTTTTCAACGGCTCAAATATTGAGGCTTCCGACAATTGGAAAATTGTTTGGTATTACCATATTTCGCCCAAAGTTCTTCGATGCCTTTCTTTGAAAATTGAATCTATGATCGACCCGCTTATGCCTATTATTTGTGGAATTCTTTGCGCCGCATAATGAAGTGATCTATTGCAGCTTGTTGTAGAAGCAATTGATTTACACTTGATGACCAGAATCCATTAGGCTCAACAGGAAATGTGTTTCGGAATCTAACCGAACCAACTCAACGAATTGATACTGACGTTATTGTGCTGTTGCTATTTTATTTGTTCAAATTTTCCAAGACAGGCCTCGAAGAACTTTGGGTGAAATATGGTACTACCAAACAATGCACCCGTTACATACCACTTCACTTACTTGGACTCAAATTGGGACCCGAGTGCTGTGCCGTTCTGATCAAGGCACACGTCTTAACTGGTTGCGATTCGACAAGCAAACTGGGCACAAAATTGTCTGCTATACGAGCTATGTCATCCCCAGATACTGCTTCCAATGAGAAGGCAGAGAAATATCTTATAACTGTTTTGCATAAGGGAAATCAACTCAACACATTTGGTGAGTTGCGCTGGGACATGTTTGTGAAAAAGGGAAACCCCTCAGCGAGCTTCCCCCAACATCATATGCGCTTCGTGGACATTTGGACAGATGTTACTTTGTCATAAGATCTTTCATCAATCTTTTGCATCCTATATCAAACTTGGACCCAGAACATTTTGGCTGGTATAAAACAGATGACTTGCTGTTGCCTATCAAATTTAAATCTATGCTCCCCATTGGACACCACGTTATTTGTGGCTGTCGTATCTGCACAGGACGATGTTCTTGTCGGCGAAACAGTGTCGGGTGCACCGAATTTTGTAAATGCACAAAACTGGTATGCAAAAACGAATAGACAACACTCCAGAAGGTGAAACCAGTTTTGCTATCGACTACGTCACGTGATAATGCCTATGTCTGTTTCAACGGGTAGGATTAGATTGTTAAACTGCTAACGTCGCCCGTCAAGAACAACATTATAATTAATTATCCTTGACCAGGGCGAGAAAGTGTTATCCAATATAGTCAGTCAGCATCAAATAATGAGAGTGGCTAAAATGCAAGCTTGGCAGTTTTTAAGGCAGGTGACTAAAAGACAAGCTTGGCGTTTTCAAATTTTTAAAAAGCCTTTTAAACGCTGTTTTCGGGTGAATTATGCGGGAATAGCACCAGTTAATTACTTATATGGCCCATTTTCGTAAATTAATCGACAATAGTGGCAGTATAATGTCCCCGATTGGTTGGTTAATAGGGGGCGTGGTCACAAAATCAAAACATCGTCTTTTTACGCAGATTTCTTGTCGGTTTTTGGTCGATTTCTCTTTTTAAACATCAGTTGGACTAAGTTTTGTATTCGAAACATGTTGAATGGTTATCATTTATCACTCTCATAGTCGAGCTTGGCGGTTTTGAACATTATATGCGAAGAATTTTTGACTTTTAGATGACCGACCACCGAACAGCCAAGCTCGAATAAAAAATCAAAATATTAAGCTGAATTTTCGCCGATTTCTCGTTTCTAAAACACGTTCCATCTAGTTTTTATGTAAAAACGTGTAAAATGATTATCATTCTTCACAAATATAATCGGGCTTGGCGGTTTTGAACATTATATACAGAATTTTTGACTTTTAGATGACCGACCACCGAACCGCCAAGCTCGAATAAAAAATCAAAATATTAAGCTGAATTTTCGCCGATTTCTCGTTTCTAAAACACGTTCCATCTAGTTTTTATGTAAAAACGTGTAAAATGATTATCATTCTTCACAAATATAATCGGGCTTGGTGGTTTTGAACATTATATACAAAGAATTTTTTACTTTTAGATGACCGACCACCGACCCGCCAAGCTCGAATTAAAAATCAAAATATTAAGCTGACACAACGATTATTTCTAGAGGATCCGGGCCCACTCGCCCCAGGGCCAGCTCGCCCCAGGCCGTTTTTGGGGCGAGCTGGCCCACCTTTCAGGGGCGAGCTGGCCCGGGTATTACATTTGTATTAAAGTTGTAAATAAGTTAATATATATTAATATATTAATTTCTTAAGTTCAGATTATGATATATTTCAGAGTTATGTCCATCAATTTTGACATTTAGATTACTTTAGGCACGTTTGTTAGCAAAGATAATAGCCATGCAGTTTATCACACTAGTTGGTTTGAACGACGAACCGGCGAATTCATAAATAACAATAATGAACTGTTTTCACATTCTGGATATTAAAGTTTCTCTTATTCTCTGAGTTCATCTCACTATCTCAGTAGTTTGGGAAACCCTTAGAAGCCGTTATTATATCCCCATGCATATCCTATCAAAACAATATTATATAGAAGCAGGTTGTTTACACAGTAACCAATCGACTAATCACACCTCACACTTCAGAGGATGAGCTAGATGGCTTCAGTGTGATAGATAATCACTTTCATATGCCGACCACATACCGTATATAAGCAGTGTAATATTTATCTGTCATCATAACCACAAATATGTTCCGTTGTATCTGCGACTATATACAACGGCAGTGGCTCGACTCAAGCACATTTTCGATCGAGGAATGGAGTATATTCCGACATGACGTTCGGACAAATAATGATCTCGAATGTGTGTATATTTAATTCAACATTCCAAATTCAATGATACACATCTTGGGTATCAGTTGACCGATTTGGGTATCACTTTGTATGGTATCACTTGACTCGGGTATCACTTGACTGTAAGCCAGAGAAAGCAAGCAAAACGACCCCAAAACGACAACTTAAATAAGACATTATCCATTGGGGCGAGCTGGCCCGGGGCGAGTGGGCCCGTTTCCATTTCTAGAAGAGGTGCCTCGAAAAGTAAACGGGGGAATTTCATAACAAGACAAGACATTACCAGCGTACTCCATGCAAAGAAATCGAGTATGCCCAATACGAATTACACCACGAAATGTTTTCGCACCTGAGACCGAAAAAGCGCAGTATTTCGTTGACTATTCAGTCGAATTGTGACCATAAACTTTCAGTCGTATTACAAAAGAAATAAATACACGGTGTATCGGTGTGTATGGTCAAGTTGTACCACAAAAAACTGATTGTAGGACTCCGCTACGCGTCGTCCTACAATCAGTTTTTTGTGGTACAACTTGACCATACACACCTCTACACCGTGTATTTATTTCTTAATTAATGACCTGTGTCTCTCCATCTATCCACAAAGCAAAATCTGCAACTTTAATAGAACAGGTATTAAGTGGAAGGTGGAGATTTGGAAGGGATGTTGGTTGGGCGCAGTCCACTGCAGGGTGGGATGGGTCTGGGCCATATGGGAGGGGGTAAAGGAATATTTCTGTAATTTCAATAGATTAAGTTTCATAACTCTGCAGATGTTATAATGGTGTCACTTTTTTCAAATTTTATAAAATGATTTAAAAAAATTGTTAAATTATGGTAAAAATTCCAAAAAAGCAAATTAAAAAAAATAAAAGGTCGGACGACCACAGTGTCGCCCGACAACGTGGCAAGTCGATGGCCGCTTTGTTAAAGAATTTTTTTTAAACTTCAATGGCCGCTTTGTTAAAATTAAACCAGAGTTTCAAATTAAGAAATTAAACCAGAGTTTCAAATTAAGAAATTAAACCAGAGTTTCAAATCTCTACATTTAAAACTGTAGGAGGAGTTGATTACACCATTAAGAAATTAAACCAGAGTTTCAAATTAAGAAATTAAACCAGAGTTTCAAATCTCTACAAAAATTTAAAACTGTAGGAGGAGTTGATTACACCATGAAGGTACCCAATCTCATCCAAAAATTTATTTTCTAAGTCGAAAACCCCCCCAAAAATATGAAAACAACGGGAGTGACTAAAACGCAGAATGGGACGATGGGACGGGACGGTATGGGACGGTATTGGGACGGTATTTGGGACGGCGCGGGACGGTATTGGGACGGTATTAGAAAACGGGCTGTTTATCAATAATACAGCGTGTAGCGGCATCAAAATGGTTATATATAGTCGGCATTAACATTGCGTACATTAACATCTTTTCGACATCACTGTAGCATTTTATTGACCATAATCAAGATGAAAACAACTTTTTTCGTCGATGGGACGGAAGCGAAATTGCAGAACGAAAATGTAAACAAACACCAAATCACCCCATGCATTCACATTTCACCATCCCGCGGCGATATTTTTACATAAAATGTTAGATTAACATCTTCTCGACATCATTGTAACATTTTAATGACCATAATCAAGATGAAAACATGTTTTTTTTCGCTGATGAACGGAAGCGAAATTGCAGAACGGGATGGGACGGTATTAGATAGGATGGGACGGTATTAGAAAACGCAGAACAGCTAAGATAGACCCCTAAACTTGCTGTTTAGCAATAATACAGCATGTAGCAGCACCAACATGGCTCTATATGGTCATCAGTGCAGCATTTTATTGGTGATCCCATTTTATTGACCATAATCAAGATGAAAACATGTTTATTTTCGCTGATGGGACGGAAGCGAAATTGCAGAAGGAAAATGTAAACAAACACCAAATCACCCCATGCATTCACATTTCCCCGTCCCGCGGCGATAATTTTACATAAAATGTTAGATTAACATCTTCTCGACATCATTGTAACATTTTATTGACCATAATCAAGATGAAAACATGTTTTTTTTCGCTGATGGGACGGAAGCGAAATTGCAGAACGGGATGGGACGGTATTAGATATAGGATGGGACGGTATTAGAAAACGCAGAACAGCTAAGATAGACCCCTAAACTTGCTGTTTAGCAATAATACAGCATGTAGCAGCACCAAAATGGCTCTATATGGTCATCAGTGCAGCATTTTATTGGTGATCCCATTTTATTGACCATAATCAAGATGAAAACATGTTTTGTTTCGCTGATGGGACGGAAGCGAAATTGCAGAACGAAAATGTAAACAAACACCAAATCACCCCATGCATTCACATTTCCCCGTCCCGCGGCGATATTTTTACATAAAATGTTAGATTAATATCTTCTCGACATCATTGTAACATTTTATTGACCATAATCAAGATGAAAACATGTTTTTTTTCGCTGATGGGACGGAAGCGAAATTGCAGAACGGGATGGGACGGTATTAGATAGGATGGGACGGTATTAGAAAACGCAGAACAGCTAAGATAGACCACTAAACTTGCTGTTTAGCAATAATACAGCATGTAGCAGCACCAAAATGGCTCTATATGGTCATCAGTGCAGCATTTTATTGGTGATCCCATTTTATTGACCATAATCAAGATGAAAACATGTTTTTTTTCGCTGATGGGACGGAAGCGAAATTGCAGAACGAAAATGTAAACAAACACCAAATCACCCCATGCATTCACATTTCCCCGTCCCGCGGCGATATTTTTGCATAAAATGTTAGATTAACATCTTTTCGACAACACTGAAGCATTTTAATGACCATAATCAAGGTTAAAACAACTTTTTTTTGGTCGATGGGACGGCACCTTTGGATATTGCAGAACGGGATGGGACGTTATTATATAGGATGGGACGGTATTAGAAACCGCAGAACAGCTAAGATAGACCCCTAAACTTGCTGTTTAGCAATAATACAGCATGTATAGCAGCACCAAAATGGCTCTATATGGTCATCAGTGCACCATTTTATTGGTGATCCCATTTTATTGACCATAATCAAGATGAAAACATGTTTTTTTTCGCTGATGGGACGGAAGCGAAATTGCAGAACGGAAATGTAAACAAACACCAAATCACCCCATGCATTCACATTTCCCCGTCCCGCGGCGATATTTTACATAAAATGTTAGATTAACATCTTCTCGACATCATTGTAACATTTTATTGACCATAATCAAGATGAAAACATGTTTTTTTTCGCTGATGGGACGGAAGCGAAATTGCAGAACGGGATGGGACGGTATTAGATAGGATGGGACGGTATTAGAAAACGCAGAACAGCGAAGATAGACCCCTAAACTTGCTGTTTAGCAATAATACAGCATGTAGCAGCACCAAAATGGCTCTATATGGTCATCAGTGCAGCATTTTATTGGTGATCACATTTTATTGACCATAATCAAGATGAAAACATGTTTTGTTTCGCTGATGGGACGGAAGCGAAATTGCAGAACGAAAATGTAAACAAACACCAAATCACCCCATGCAACCCATCTAATACCGTCCCATCCCATCTAATACCGTCCCATCTAGTTCTGCAATTTCCAAAGGTTGTTCTGCGTTTTGCCGCTGCTATCCCATCAGCGAAAAAAGTTGTTTTAATCTTTAATGGTCATGACGTCGAAAAGATGTTAGCTGTTCTGCGTTTTCTAATCCCAATTATGGTCAATAAAATGGGATCACCAATCAAATGCTGCACTGATGACCATACAGAGCCATTTTTGGTGCTGCTACATGCTGTATTATTGATAAACAGCAAGTTTAGGGGTCTATCTTAGCTGTTCTGCGTTTTCTAATACCGTCCCATCCTATCTAATACCGTCCCATCCCGTTCTGCAATTTCCAAAGGTTTCGTCCCATCAGCGAAAAAAAACATGTTTTAATCTTGATTATGGTCATTAAAATGTTACAATGATGTCGAGAAGATGTTAATCTAACATTTTATGTAAAAATATCGCCGCGGGACGGGGAAATGTGAATGCATGGGGTGATTTGGTGTTTGTTTACATTTTCGTTCTGCAATTTCGCTTCCGTCCCATCAGCAAAAAAAAACATGTTTTCATCTTGATTATGGTCAATAAAATGGGATCACCAATAAAATGCTGCACTGATGACCATATAGAGCCATTTTGGTGCTGCTACATGCTGTATTATTGCTAAACAGCAAGTTTAGGGGTCTATCTTAGCTGTTCTGCGTTTTCTAATACCGTCCCATCCTATCTAATACCGTCCCATCCCGTTCTGCAATTTCGCTTCCGTCCCATCAGCGAAAAAAAACATGTTTTCATCTTGATTATGGTCAATAAAATGTTACAATGATGTCGAGAAGATGTTAATCTAACATTTTATGTAAAAATATCGCCGCGGGATGGTGAAATGTGAATGCATGGGGTGATTTGGTGTTTGTTTACATTTTCGTTCTGCAATTTCGCTTCCGTCCCATCGACGAAAAAAGTTGTTTTCATCTTGATTATGGTCAATAAAATGCTACAGTGATGTCGAAAAGATGTTAATCTAACATTTTATGCAAAAATATCGCCGCGGGACGGGGAAATATGAATGTATGGGGTGATTTGGTGTTTACATTTTCGTTCTGCGTTTGACCGTAATCGCCTATTTCCGTCGTGTCTATTTTTAGCCGATAATATGAGCTTTGTGTTGGCGAATGAGACTATTAAATTGTTGCTCCATGTACGCAATGTTAATGCCGACTATATATAACCATTTTGATGCCGCTACACGCTGTATTATTGATAAACAGCCGGTTTTATAATACCGCCCCAATACCGTCCCAAATACCGTCCCATACCGTCCCAATACCGTCCCATGGCGTCCCGTCCCATCGTCCCATTCTGCGTTTTAGTCACTCCCTTAAAAACTGCCAAGCTTGCATTTTAGCCACTCTCTCAAATAATGCAACATTCACTTTCGGTATTGTACCGTCTTAATCATAAAACACTAAAGTCGTTATATGTATGGGCGCTCCCTTCTCCGCGATCTTCACTGAGGCGTCGACCAACCCGCTGTCCGGATTGTCAAAAATTTGTCAAATCTTTGTCAAAAGTTCCGACCAATCACCGATCTGCCTTTATCGGCATCCCCTACGTAACGTTGCTCTATTTTTAGAATCACAGGCAGCTTGAATTTGAGGGGGGTTTTCCGTGCAACTGATGTGGGGAAATTCTATTGCATTTCATCGTTAAATCTCATCCTTTTGTCTGTAATTCATGTTTTAATTACGTATATATGAGTATTTATATTATGGATCTTTAATGACTCTAGATTTCTTTCGCATTATATATGTGAAAGGTGAGTTGTTGACAATTATAAACTTTCGGCAGTGAAAATGAAATTCGTCTGCGGTGGAATGTTTTGATTGTCATTGATCCGTTAATTACGAGACTAATTAATCGAATGAAAACGACATATCTTATAGAACATGACTCGTATATTATTCTGCACCAGGCTAGCGAATGACGACTTTCATTTCGCATTATTTTAGTTTTTATCGCAATTTTACCGTTGTCTATGGAGATTCCCATGTTAATTTTGTCAACACCAAAAAAATATTGTTTGTCCAATTTCTAGCCAGATTCTGGCATGGTCAAGGCATAATTTGACCTATCGAGTGATTATAGACGTTCAATCAGTGTGCACAACAATTGCTGATCAAAATGAGGCAGGTTAAAATCCTAAAAATTGTAAATTTTAGTTATCGTGTGAAGAAAAATTTCATTTAAATTGCTTGAAATATGCTCAACAACATTCATTTGAATCATAACATATCTACAGATACGGTTAACTCTGCAATGCAACAAATATGTTTTTATTGGTGAAAATTATGTCGCGAAATATTAAAATGTAAATTTTCAGAAGAAAATTGTGAATTGTTAGCTTATTTTAATTAATTTACCGATTAATATTTGCTCAACACTTACTCATTATCAATTTTGAGGGATAGCGCAAGATTCTGGCCTGCACCCAGGGGGAAGTCATAATCATTTCACTGAAGCCTGTTTTCAGGCCGCATCATCACATGGCTCAACCAATCAGCTGATGCAATGGTACAGTGCTGAAGCACAGGCAATCGTCACCCTGTCTATTATAGTCTACACCATTATAATATATGATACGTGTGCCGGTATATTATGCACAATAGAATGATATATATATATGATGCCCAGCTACATGTATACTAAAAGTAGTTGACAACCACTAACGTGGTGTCACCCCGGCAATACTGCAGTATTATACCGCGGTGACCTCCAACACCCTGATAATGTTACCGCTTCAACACAGCATGTACCACTGTTGCACCACGATGCATGCAATCCGGATTCGCCAGCATGAAAATAAAATGCAGTGATTCTCCTTATATATCTGTGGAAACTGGAAGGCATGGATGCCCTTCGTTATACATGTAGGTTATAATTCATAAATAAGTTACCAAATTATGAAAATCACCTCAAAAATATACTAATAGTATAGCCTATAGGATATATGATCATATGAATGTGTTATTATCAACAAAACACTTTCTGTGAGCCAAGCGTTTGTTTATATATAGCTCATAAATAGTGACCGATATGCAAAACACTCAACATCGTGGTGTTCATTTAGAAGAGTGATTCATGGTGACCCATTAAACACTGAAATCTTTAGATGTGAAGATTATCGATAGCTACATGTATACCGGTATGATGTATACAACCCGGTGGCATTTCTAACAAAAGTTTAATTAATGGGGGGGGGGGGGGGGTCTCCTCAGTGTTGAGTTTTGCTTATTGCATACTCTTTACATACTGTTTGTTTACGTAACATGGCGTTTGTTCACATAACACAGATTAATTATTAACATGACAATAACATGCCGCAATTTACTTGATATTTAAGATAGGCATAAGAACAAAATTTGTCAAAAATAAATTATTTCTGTTAATGGCGGTTTAATGGATGTGACTATCTTAACAGTGAAATCCACCGCAATGCTTACCATATCTTTAACAAGATCCGCATGGACATATTGATTTCTTTAACTTTTTGCCGGTGTGACGATCCCTAATAAACTGCGGTTTCATAAGCGAACAGTACCATAACTCCACTACTGTGGTTATTTTGATACCTCTGTTGATACTGTATACAACCAGTAATACTGTCATCATTACCGGGTTAGCACTCCATTTTTCAAGTCAGTTACTTTGATTATAGTGGTACGGTGCACATGTCAGTCTACTATTCACCATCATAATATACAACACTTGTGTCGGTCTACTCTACATCACTATAATATACGATATGCATGTCAGTCTACTATAATTTGTAATATATATTATAATGATGTGTATTAGACCGACCCACATATTGTATATTATAATGGTGTATATTATAATGGTGTGCAGTAGACCGACAGACTTATCATATATCATAATGGTGTATAGTAGACCGATCTCGCATATCGTATATTACACCATATTAGAATGGTGTATCAGCTCACCAGCATGCGTATGGTTCAAACTTATCAAAGATAAGTTCAAATGGTGACTTCCTTCGGAATGCAAATCATTAACTCTCTGGTCTTTTGATGAAGTTTGCATCAAGTCATCGAGTATAACTAGATTTTTATACCGGGGGTTGATAAGAGAATCCAAGTTTGCTGGTATTCCTCGTATAAAGTTGACCTGAGGGGTGACGGTATACTTTATTTCGTCATATAGGGGCTGCCAATATTTATAAAACCATATTATTCTGTCAGGTGCGGGTGATATTTTTGAGGCAGACTTTTGTAGCAAGGTTTTCACGAAGTATGTCTTCCCACTAGATGTCGGTCCACTTACACATGCCGTGAATGGATGCTTGAAAATAAAATCTTCTTGGACATTGGCCATTGGATCATCAAAGCAGGATGTTATGTCGCTTTGTTGCTGTAATGGCTGTTGTTGTGGCTGATGATGCTGCTGCCTGTTGCTGCTACTGTTTGTTGCTGCTGCTTGGTGCTGCTGCTGTGGGTGTCGGTTAACAAACTCAGTGTGCTTAGATTGTACATGTCTTATCAAATCATGGTTCCGCACATACTCACTAGAGCAAATTGAACACTGGTGCTTCATTTATACTTGACTAAAATGTCTCGGTATATGGATTTCCTTTATACAAATGTTCCTTATAACCTAAAATATGTCCTGTCCGTATCTTTGATAACTTTATGTAGATGAAATAATCTGCCGGAGAAGCACTGTGTAGACGGGGAATCAACAGGTCTTGTCGGTAAGAGAGTCAGACGAGAAGTGAAGTCTCGGCTATTAAAACATAGTAATGCGATAGCGAACATCAAACGAGTCTGGGCACGCATATCTGTCAAAAGATACAATAGCCGTCATTGGTCAATCTATTCTCGGTATCACTTTTCGATCTATAAAATCAATTTCACCGAGAGGTTCCCTCGTCATTGGTAGTGACGTAATTGCGGCGTTTTGCGGTATTTTACTGCGGCGCCGTATGCCGTATGCCGTCACCCCTCAGGTCAACTTTATACGAGGAATACCAGCAAACTTGGATTCTCTTATCAACCCCTGGTATAAAAATCTAGTTATACTCGATGACTTGATGCAAACTTCATCAAAAGACCAGAGAGTTAATGATTAGCATTCCGAAGGAAGTCACCATTTGAACTTATCTTTGATAAGTTTGAACCAGAATTTCTACTACAACAAAGATCCAACGCAACGACGAAATTGTCAATATTTGGTATTGTTCAATAACCCAATCGACAAGGGATTAATTTCAACATTATCAAGACAGATGTATCCTGGATGTCCTCAGCGTATGGTTCGAGAGTTTTCGGAAGCGACGAGTGAACCGTACGGTTACCTACTGGTGGATTTAAAAGCCGCAACACCGGACACATTACGTCTGCGACAGAATGTACTAAAAGAGGACACGAACCAACATATGGGTGAATGGAATGGCATGAAATATAATCTCCAAAAAGACAGAGAACACCCAGATGAACAGAATGGGATGAAAAAACATACAAAAGACACTGAGACCCAGGGTCAACAGAATGCGATGAAATACGATGACAGAGAACTCCCTGGTCAACAGAAGGGCATAGCATATAATTATATTGTGCCCCAGGGTAAATATAATGACTATACTAACGACATAAGGCCACCTGGTGAGCTCGATGAAATTAATAAGAAGAACCGTCAAAACATAGACATTCGAGAAGACATGTCGTACCCTTGTAATGACTGCGGGCTTTTGTTCGAAGATCATTATGATGTTCAGAGACACGTAAAAAACTGGTGTCAAGAAAATAAGTTAAAACGAAAATTAACTGAGGACACGGATGATAGTCAGAATAAGAAAATTAAATTTAATGAAGATGAATACTTCAAAAGTTTGTGTGATGAGAGTAGAGATAAAACACATGAGGAATGGAGTGATATAGTGGACACGTATAAGGAAAATGGCTCGAAAGAAACAGAAGCAAGAGTACAAGCTGACAAGGACCTTAAAAGTAAAGATATGAAGCAATTTATGACTGGTTATGCTATGACAATATTTGCGTATCTGCAGCTGCGCAATGGGACTCTGCGCAACAGAGTCATGGATAAAGTCGACAAATATTTGAATAATGGTTATGGAGAATGTGATGCAGTGAAAATGTCAATATTAAAGTACAAACCGATGCTAGAAAAATTCATGGACGAAACAAATAACACTTCTGACGAAAGTGATGACAATTCGGACGATTAAATTTCAATAAACTTCATCAACATGATATTCTCGTTTTCGTTATATATCTATAAGCGGGGAGAGAGTGAGTGGATTATTGGGAATTGTAGAGTGAGAAACGATACGTAATGATAAAAGGCGCATTAAGTGCCCGAAAATTTGAACTTTAAATATTGTTCTGTGTCATTTTAACTTTCAATCACTGCGCTTGTATTGTTAACATTCATTCATAATGAGTGTATTGTGTCCCTTTAGAGTGTCTTGTGTTCCTTTGATATTCAAACACCAATATTGCATCACGTCCCTTGTTTCGTGTCACTTTAACTCCTTGAGTGTATTGCCCCTTCTAATGATGTCATAGCATGGGTACATGCAAGACAGTATAACACTATGACTATGTCTGTATCTGTTGTTGGGAAGATGTGAAATATAAATTTCAGTTCATTCGTGTAGTAATTTCGTATCAGTTAAACGCTCTTCATTCGTGTATTACCAACAGGTAAGTTGCACTATTTTTGAAAGCAATCACGATGTGTAAAATTTTCATTAAATTACAATAAACCAATGGCTAAGGTGTAACAGGTATATATGGTCAAATAACACAGAGTGACTTAATTCACAATGAAGTACAATGCCACTCCACTACATATGCAAGATGTATTGTTTGTCCATAGCTTAAGTGTGTAAACATCACATTTTGCTCGTCACGCTATGACCATATATATATATATATATATATATGTGTTCACACATGATACAATTCTAGTCATACCTGAGATTAAGTATAATGTAAACATCGGATTTGCTCATCAGACGATAATCTGACAGTATTTACGCATGGTAAATTTATATTCATGCGTAATGGTAAGGTAATGTTTTTTGTTATGGTCATGATTTTGTTGCGGCCATGTTCTAGCATATATCGATAAATAAGTTAAAGATTGTTATAAGTCATCGTTGTTTCACAGACAGTTCTATTGGTGATCGAATTTGATAACTATTTTGTTGGAAAAACTAAGAGTGTTAGAGTAGCCTCCCTGTTATTTAAATAAAGAGCGTTTGTTTCGCTTATGTGCGATTGAGCACAGGCGGTAACTAGGTAAAAGATTTTTACCACGATAGAACCCAGCGAGATATTATTATTGAAAAGATAATCGATTATACATGTATTTATTGGTGATGACATAATTCACATATGGTAGGATATACAATATTTAAAGTGTTCATTTTTTTAATCCCAGTTGACAGAATCGTCAGACATTTCTTCGGATGAATAGGCACTGTCCAACAGATATGTGTACTCCTCCATAAGTTCAATTTCCAGGTCCCAATCCTCGAGCTGGTGTTGGTAACTGTGACATTCTGAACAGGTAAAAGATGATTGTGAGCTAGTACTTCCAAAATCGGCTTCTATGTCCCGATATGAACTTTCAGAAGACCAATTGTCTGATCCGCTCTCTGATCTGCTCTCTGATCCGCTGTCGTTATTCATTCCATAACGTAATGCCTCAGGCCAGTCGAAAATTGGTTGCTCGTCATCTTCATTATATTGAAATTTTTGAAATTTTAGAAGTTTTTGAAAATTTTTGAAATTTTTGAAATTTTTGAAGTTTTTGAAGTTTTTGAAATGTTTTGAAATGTTTTGAAATTTTTGAATTTTTGAATTTTTTTGAAATTTGTGAAGTTTTTGAAATTTTTGAAGTTTTTGAAATTTTTGAAATTTTTGAAATTTTTTGAATTTTTTGAAATTTTTGAAGTTTTTGAAAATTTTGAAGTTTTTGAAATTTTTTGGACACGACCATATCGAAAATATACTTACGCCCATTTTTATCAACGATTCTCAAATATATAGTACTATAGTACTAACATACTCAAAATACACTTATGCCCAGTTTTACGATTGGCGTCAACGAGTGGCACGTACTACTTATTTCTTTGTTTATAATTGTTCCTCGATAATCAACTTCAAAGTATGGGTTGGTCCCAGCTCGAAAATGCATGCTTTTTGTGGCTTTAGTGAGCTGATATCACAAAAACACTGAATTACCGTGGGGAAATTCCATGATTGTAAGTGCGCATAGCAAACTCACCCATCAAGTCTGTTAAATAATGTCATCTCGAGCTGGCACTTTCACCTACTTATGAATAAACTGTTAAAGGGGTACTGTACGCCAAATGTTGTTGTTGGTTTCTATAGTCTCCGAGTCGGAGAATAAGGTAAACAAATTTCCATTATTTGAAAGTATGTTGAGTACGAAGTCATGTTACGGATGACAAATTTACCGGAATGCAAAAATACAAATTGTCGTTGTCGAGTAATTTTTGTAAAGTTTTCAACCAAATGTATCAAATAAAAGTTTTATTATATGCATACTAGTCCCATATAATCATTTAAGTTATTGTATCATCGCTAGTCAGTGAGTGGCTTGAGTGTTCTCCCCGTATCATCATAATATTTTAAGCGATCGTGTGTGCGATCGGTTTAAAATCCAGTATCCCTCAATTACTGTTTTTGATTACGGTAATTCGTCATTTAATTGACGCCATTTTATGGCTCCAGTCATAAATTCAATTTATATCAAATTATTAACTTTTAAATTATTAAATTTTAAGATAGCCTATTAACCTGAGCGTTTACAGAATACATCTTCGACTCAAATTACTTATGTTTCTATATATTATCGATATTAGATCGTTGTTGTCACCGGAAATTTTATGAAAATGGCGTACAGTACCCCTTTAAGCGACAGGTATTAACAAAGAAATATATTCCCGTGTTATTTTTTCAGCTTTATAAGGTTCCCTATCAAAACCTCAAAAAGTTCCCAGGTTTTTCACTGGTACAATATGATTTCTACGGGCATTAGCCTCTGGGAGGCCAAATTGCCATTTAGTAATGAAGTGCGCTTAAGCGCAATTAATTGCACTTGAGCGCAATTAATTGCGCTTAAGCACAAATAATTACACTTAAGCAGAATTACTTGAACTTATCATTGTTCTTAAGCGCAATCATTGATCTTAAGTGCAGTCGATTGCGCTTAAGCATAGTAATTTGTTCTTGAAAACATAATTATTTGTGCTTAAGCACAATCAATCTTGCTGTGCGCAATCAATTGGCTAATCTTAAGCGCATTTCATGGTTATATGTAACTATTATATAAAACACCCCTGATGAATAAATAGGTTTATCCATAACTCAACCTTAGTTCTTACTGACATATCACCTCTTGTTTTCATTAGTTTGGATGGGTAGGGCGCAAGTCTAAGTTCTTTATTGATATGGTAGACTCGCGATATATAGCATTACCTTCATGTTTTAGTTCAGGCAATTCGTGATAGCATTGACTTCTGTATTAGTTGGGGCAACTTTGATTTTCGAGTATATACCGGTAATCATGTGCACCATATGAGGGAAGCAGGTCCTCAGTGACACCATATTCACGCTACAGTTTATGACATGGACATACTATAGATCTGTGCAAGAGACGCTGATTTAATAAAACTACCAGAGCTCGAGGAGTGAGACACCAAAGCTCCCGGAATGAAACATATATTTTTGGGACAGGGATGCTGATAATATGACAATATTTAGGGGTTTTCACCCGATTTAAGTCAATAAGTACACCATATGAAGTGAGCAAACCCTCATACAGTGACACCACATTATAGCTATGGCCCAAATCTGTGCAAAAAGTCTTAAAAAAAATTATATTAAAACATACTAGAGGAGACATCCATTTTTTTGGATATAAGGGATGCTGATAATTATATGACATTATGAATTATCTTTGATTGTTGCACACATACAGTTAGAGGTAACTGTACTAGGCTTATTTAAAAAGGTTAAAATTAGCACATGCTCTTCTTGTGATGCTAGGCGATACTCCAGGTTATGACAATTAATATTTTATGGGTAGGTTAGATAGTAGTTACAATTAATTGCACTTGAGCGCAATTAATCATGCTTAAGTGCAACTCATAATGCTTAAGCATGAATGCCCTATTTGTACTTAAGCACAATATTTTATCGCACTTATGCACAATCGTTTTCCCTTAAGTGCAATAAATTTTGATTAAGCGCATTCAATTGCACTTAAGCGCAATTCAATATAAATGTGAATGTGGCCTCTCATAATCATATTACCCAGAGTTACGACAGAGTAGAGACTATTCATGGCATGATCTACACTTCCCCCAACAAAAAAATATATCTAATATTGGGCCACACATTTTGAAATTAGTCATTTTAATACTATACGGGTCACTGTTGAGACTTGTTGAATTTGAATCTGCAGGGCCTGTATGTAGTCAGTGTAGGCCTAATGCAGCCAGTCCAATCCAAAGTCATACATGCATATATAGCTTAGTACATTTTAGTGTCAAATTGCACTTGCTACATGTACATTTGTCTGACGCTATCTACCCACACTGTTTTTTTTAAATCTGCGTGTTTGAACGATTGGTTCTCCAACAGGTCCCATTGAGACACGAGTCATTCGGCTCCTTGGTCATCAGGCTGCGAATTCCCGCTGTTGACAATATTCAATTACAATGTCAACAACACACGAACTTATTCGAAACGAGTTTTGACCAGTTTTCCAGGCAATAATCGTTGAATTCATATGTGACGACCCAACATTCCCATTCAACGCACCATACACCGAGTTAAAACTCCGATAATCTAATTCAAATATACGTTCTAACTAGGTTTTAATTAATTTACTTCGTCTTGAGAATGAGAGTGGATTTATTATTCCCAAGTCGTAAAAACAATCGTATCAAATTGGTGACGAAAGGTCGCCGACCAATCGGATCGCGCGGATTGGAATTGTGGCTAAAAATAGTTATCTGCGGGATTCCGCCGTATATATATATAAGGACAAAATTTATGTGTAATTTTGTTACGCCTATGTACCTAATGACCATAATCAAGATTAAAACATGTTTTTATTCGCTGATGGGACAGCAGTGGCAAAACACAAAGTTAGATAATATATTCTCGACATCCGTGCAACATTTTATTCATCCATAATCAAGTTTGAAACAAATTGTTTCGTCGATGGGACAGACACGGTAAAACGCAGAACAGCCGTGACAACATTGCAGAACGAACATGTAGACAACAAATGCATTAATATTTCGCCGTCACATGACGATATTACGGTACAAAAATTATTGTTACATTAATATATTCTCGATAACATTGTAGGATTTTATTCAACATTTTATTGTTCATATGTCTTTAATTACATTAACCTTTGTCGGCAACAATCACCCGTTCAAACAACGGTTGAAATATATATATATTGTGTAGCTGCTGTGTTGTCCGAAGCTTGTGCTATTGTTTTAATGCATTCTCTAATAAAAACTGACATATGGCGGGATATCCATACATTCATCTCATCATCTACTGACATTCTTCTGTGTCGGTATATTAAAAAAGCTGTAAAATCCTGGGACAACACCTCAATTATTTTACATTGTATTCGAATATTGTTTCGACAGGTGTGATGCTAACTACGGTGACACGATGTACTCGAGCATCAAGTGTCATACAGTTTGTTTGCATAACATGCTATATATACGGTACCGAGTTCTTTAACACCGTCTCAACCCATCTAATACCGTCCCATCCCATCTAATACCGTCCCATCTAGTTCTGCAATTTCCAACGGTTGTTCTGCGTTTTGCCGCTGCTATCCCATCAGCGAAAAAAGTTGTTTTAATCTTTAATGGTCATGACGTCGAAAAGATGTTAGCTGTTCTGCGTTTTCTAATACCGTCCCATCCCAATTATGGTCAATAAAATGGGATCACCAATCAAATGCTGCACTGATGACCATACAGAGCCATTTTGGTGCTGCTACATGCTGTATTATTGATAAACAGCAAGTTTAGGGGTCTATCTTAGCTGTTCTGCGTTTTCTAATACCGTCCCATCCTATCTAATACCGTCCCATCCCGTTCTGCAATTTCGCTTCCGTCCCATCAGCGAAAAAAAACATGTTTTCATCTTGATTATGGTCATTAAAATGTTACAATGATGCCGAGAAGATGTTAATATAACATTTTATGTAAAAATATCGCCGCGGGATGGTGAAATGTGAATGCATGGGGTGATTTGGTGTTTGTTTACATTTTCGTTCTGCAATTTCGCTTCCGTCCCATCGACGAAAAAAGTTGTTTTCATCTTGATTATGGTCAATAAAATGCTACAGTGATGTCGAAAAGATGTTAATCTAACATTTTATGCAAAAATATCGCCGCGGGACGGGGAAATATGAATGTATGGGGTGATTTGGTGTTTACATTTTCGTTCTGCGTTTGACCGTAATCGCCTATTTCCGTCGTGTCTATTTTTAGCCGATAATATGAGCTTTGTGTTGGCGAATGAGACTATTAAATTGTTGCTCCATGTACGCAATGTTAATGCCGACTATATATAACCATTTTGATGCCGCTACACGCTGTATTATTGACAAACAGCCGGTTTTCTAATACCGCCCCAATACCGTCCCGCGCCGTCCCAAATACCGTCCCATACCGTCCCAATACCGTCCCATGGTGTCCCGTCCCATCGTCCCATTCTGCGTTTTAGTCACTCCCTTAAAAACTGCCAAGCTTGCATTTTAGCCACTCTCTCAAATAATGCAACATTCACTTTCGGTATTGTACCGTCTTAATCATAAAACACTAAAGTCGTTATATGTATGGGCGCTCCCTTCTCCGCGATCTTCACTGTGGCGTCGACCAACCCGCTGTCCGGATTGTCAAAAATTTGTCAAATCTTTGTCAAAAGTTCCGACCAATCACCGATCTGCCTTTATCGGCATCCCCTACGTAACGTTGCTCTATTTTTAGAATCACAGGCAGCTTGAATTTGAGGGGGGTTTTCCGTGCAACTGATGTGGGGAAATTCTATTGCATTTCATCGTTAAATCTCATCCTTTTGTCTGTAATTCATGTTTTAATTACGTATATATGAGTATTTATATTATGGATCTTTAATGACTCTAGATTTCTTTCGCATTATATATGTGAAAGGTGAGTTGTTGACAATTATAAACTTTCGGCAGTGAAAATGAAATTCGTCTGCGGTGGAATGTTTTGATTGTCATTGATCCGTTAATTACGAGACTAATTAATCGAATGAAAACGACATATCTTATAGAACATGACTCGTATATTATTCTGCACCAGGCTAGCGAATGACGACTTTCATTTCGCATTATTTTAGTTTTTATCGCAATTTTACCGTTGTCTATGGAGATTCCCATGTTAATTTTGTCAACACCAAAAAAATATTGTTTGTCCAATTTCTAGCCAGATTCTGGCATGGTCAAGGCATAATTTGACCTATCGAGTGATTATAGACGTGCAATCAGTGTGCACAACAATTGCTGATCAAAATGAGGCAGGTTAAAATCCTAAAAATTGTAAATTTTAGTTATCTTGTGAAGAAAAATTTCATTTAAATTGCTTGAAATATGCTCAACAACATTCATTTGAATCATAACATATCTACAGATACGGTTAACTCTGCAATGCAACAAATATGTTTTTATTGGTGAAAATTATGTCGCGAAATATTAAAATGTAAATTTTCAGAAGAAAATTGTGAATTGTTAGCTTATTTTAATTAATTTACCGATTAATATTTGCTCAACACTTACTCATTATCAATTTTGAGGGATAGCGCAAGATTCTGGCCTGCACCCAGGGGGAAGTCATAATCATTTCACTGAAGCCTGTTTTCAGGCCGCATCATCACATGGCTCAACCAATCAGCTGATGCAATGGTACAGTGCTGAAGCACAGGCAATCGTCACCCGGTCTATTATAGTCTACACCATTATAATATATGATACGTGTGCCGGTATATTATGCACAATAGAATGATATATATATATGATGCCCAGCTACATGTATACTAAAAGTAGTTGACAACCACTAACGTGGTGTCACCCCGGCAATACTGCAGTATTATACCGCGGTGACCTCCAACACCCTGATAATGTTACCGCTTCAACACAGCATGTACCACTGTTGCACCACGATGCATGCAATCCGGATTCGCCAGCATGAAAATAAAATGCAGTGATTCTCCTTATATATCTGTGGAAACTGGAAGGCATGGATGCCCTTCGTTATACATGTAGGTTATAATTCATAAATAAGTTACCAAATTATGAAAATCACCTCAAAAATATACTAATAGTATAGCCTATAGGATATATGATCATATGAATGTGTTATTATCAACAAAACACTTTCTGTGAGCCAAGCGTTTGTTTATATATAGCTCATAAATAGTGACCGATATGCAAAACACTCAACATCGTGGTGTTCATTTAGAAGAGTGATTCATGGTGACCCATTAAACACTGAAATCTTTAGATGTGAAGATTATCGATAGCTACATGTATACCGGTATGATGTATACAACCCGGTGGCATTTCTAACAAAAGTTTAATTAATGGGGGGGGGGGGGGGTCTCCTCAGTGTTGAGTTTTGCTTATTGCATACTCTTTACATACTGTTTGTTTACGTAACATGGCGTTTGTTCACATAACACAGATTAATTATTAACATGACAATAACATGCCGCAATTTACTTGATATTTAAGATTGGCATAAGAAAAAAATTTGTCAAAAATAAATTATTTCTGTTAATGGCGGTTTAATGGATGTGACTATCTTAACAGTGAAATCCACCGCAATGCTTACCATATCTTTAACAAGATCCGCATGGACATATTGATTTCTTTAACTTTTTGCCGGTGTGACGATCCCTAATAAACTGCGGTTTCATAAGCGAACGGTACCATAACTCCACTACTGTGGTTATTTTGATACCTCTGTTGATACTGTATACAACCAGTAATACTGTCGTCATTACCGGGTTAGCACTCCATTTTTCAAGTCAGTTACTTTGATTATAGTGGTACGGTGCACATGTCAGTCTACTATTCACCATCATAATATACAACACTTGTGTCGGTCTACTCTACATCACTATAATATACGATATGCATGTCAGTCTACTATAATTTGTAATATATATTATAATGATGTGTATTAGACCGACCCACATATTGTATATTATAATGGTGTATATTATAATGGTGTGCAGTAGACAGACAGACTTATCATATATCATAATGGTGTATAGTAGACCGATCTCGCATATCGTATATTACACCATATTAGAATGGTGTATCAGCTCACCAGCATGCGTATGGTTCAAACTTATCAAACATAAGTTCAAATGGTGACTTCCTTCGGAATGCAAATCATTAACTCTCTGGTCTTTTGATGAAGTTTGCATCAAGTCATCGAGTATAACTAGATTTTTATACCGGGGGTTGATAAGAGAATCCAAGTTTGCTGGTATTCCTCGTATAAAGTTGACCTGAGGGGTGACGGTATACTTTATTTCGTCATATAGGGGCTGCCAATATTTATAAAACCATATTATTCTGTCAGGTGCGGGTGATATTTTTGAGGCAGACTTTTGTAGCAAGGTTTTCACGAAGTATGTCTTCCCACTAGATGTCGGTCCACTTACACATGCCGTGAATGGATGCTTGAAAATAAAATCTTCTTGGACATTGGCCATTGGATCATCAAAGCAGGATGTTATGTCGCTTTGTTGCTGTAATGGCTGTTGTTGTGGCTGATGATGCTGCTGCCTGTTGCTGCTACTGTTTGTTGCTGCTGCTTGGTGCTGCTGCTGTGGGTGTCGGTTAACAAACTCAGTGTGCTTAGATTGTACATGTCTTATCAAATCATGGTTCCGCACATACTCACTAGAGCAAATTGAACACTGGTGCTTCATTTATACTTGACTAAAATGTCTCGGTATATGGATTTCCTTTATACAAATGTTCCTTATAACCTAAAATATGTCCTGTCCGTATCTTTGATAACTTTATGTAGATGAAATAGTCTGCCGGAGAAGCACTGTGTAGACGGGGAATCAACAGGTCTTGTCGGTAAGAGAGTCAGACGAGAAGTGAAGTCTCGGCTATTAAAACATAGTAATGCGATAGCGAACATCAAACGAGTCTGGGCACGCATATCTGTCAAAAGATACAATAGCCGTCATTGGTCAATCTATCCTCGGTATCACTTTTCGATCTATAAAATCAATTTCACCGAGAGGTTCCCTCGTCATTGGTAGTGACGTAATTGCGGCGTTTTGCGGTATTTTACTGCGGCGCCGTATGCCGTATGCCGTCACCCCTCAGGTCAACTTTATACGAGGAATACCAGTAAACTTGGATTCTCTTATCAACCCCCGGTATAAAAATCTAGTTATACTCGATGACTTGATGCAAACTTCATCAAAAGACCAGAGAGTTAATGATTAGCATTCCGAAGGAAGTCACCATTTGAACTTATCTTTGATAAGTTTGAACCAGAATTTCTACTACAACAAAGATCCAACGCAACGACGAAATTGTCAATATTTGGTATTGTTCAATAACCCAATCGACAAGGGATTAATTTCAACATTATCAAGACAGATGTATCCTGGATGTCCTCAGCGTATGGTTCGAGAGTTTTCGGAAGCGACGAGTGAACCGTACGGTTACCTACTGGTGGATTTAAAAGCCGCAACACCGGACACATTACGTCTGCGACAGAATGTACTAAAAGAGGACACGAACCAACATATGGGTGAATGGAATGGCATGAAATATAATCTCCAAAAAGACAGAGAACACCCAGATGAACAGAATGGGATGAAAAAACATACAAAAGACACTGAGACCCAGGGTCAACAGAATGCGATGAAATACGATGACAGAGAACTCCCTGGTCAACAGAAGGGCATAGCATATAATTATATTGTGCCCCAGGGTAAATATAATGACTATACTAACGACATAAGGCCACCTGGTGAGCTCGATGAAATTAATAAAGAAGAACCGTCAAAACATAGACATTCGAGAAGACATGTCGTACCCTTGTAATGACTGCGGGCTTTTGTTCGAAGATCATTATGATGTTCAGAGACACGTAAAAAACTGGTGTCAAGAAAATAAGTTAAAACGAAAATTAACTGAGGACACGGATGATAGTCAGAATAAGAAAATTAAATTTAATGAAGATGAATACTTCAAAAGTTTGTGTGATGAGAGTAGAGATAAAACACATGAGGAATGGAGTGATATAGTGGACACGTATAAGGAAAATGGCTCGAAAGAAACAGAAGCAAGAGTACAAGCTGACAAGGACCTTAAAAGTAAAGATATGAAGCAATTTATGACTGGTTATGCTATGACAATATTTGCGTATCTGCAGCTGCGCAATGGGACTCTGCACAACAGAGTCATGGATAAAGTCGACAAATATTTGAATAATGGTTATGGAGAATGTGATGCAGTGAAAATGTCAATATTAAAGTACAAACCGATGCTAGAAAAATTCATGGACGAAACAAATAACACTTCTGACGAAAGTGATGACAATTCGGACGATTAAATTTCAATAAACTTCATCAACATGATATTCTCGTTTTCGTTATATATCTATAAGCGGGGAGAGAGTGAGTGGATTATTGGGAATTGTAGAGTGAGAAACGATACGTAATGATAAAAGGCGCATTAAGTGCCCGAAAATTTGAACTTTAAATATTGTTCTGTGTCATTTTAACTTTCAATCACTGCGCTTGTATTGTTAACATTCATTCATAATGAGTGTATTGTGTCCCTTTAGAGTGTCTTGTGTTCCTTTGATATTCAAACACCAATATTGCATCACGTCCCTTGTTTCGTGTCACTTTAACTCCTTGAGTGTATTGCCCATTCTAATGATGTCATAGCATGGGTACACGCAAGACAGTATAACACTATGACTATGTCTGTATCTGTTGTTGGGAAGATGTGAAATATAAATTTCAGTTCATTCGTGTAGTAATTTCGTATCAGTTAAACGCTCTTCATTCGTGTATTACCAACAGGTAAGTTGCACTATTTTTGAAAGCAATCACGATGTGTAAAATTTTCATTAAATTACAATAAACCAATGGCTAAGGTGTAACAGGTATATATGGTCAAATAACACAGAGTGACTTAATTCACAATGAAGTACAATGCCACTCCACTACATATGCAAGATGTATTGTTTGTCCATAGCTTAAGTGTGTAAACATCACATTTTGCTCGTCACGCTATGACCATATATATATATATATATATATATATGTGTGTTCACACATGATACAATTCTAGTCATACCTGAGATTAAGTATAATGTAAACATCGGATTTGCTCATCAGACGATAATCTGACAGTATTTACGCATGGTAAATTTATATTCATGCATAATGGTAAGGTAATGTTTTTTGTTATGGTCATGATTTTGTTGCGGCCATGTTCTAGCATATATCGATAAATAAGTTAAAGATTGTTATAAGTCATCGTTGTTTCACAGACAGTTCTATTGGTGATCGAATTTGATAACTATTTTGTTGGAAAAACTAAGAGTGTTAGAGTAGCCTCCCTGTTATTTAAATAAAGAGCGTTTGTTTCGCTTATGTGCGATTGAGCACAGGCGGTAACTAGGTCAAAGATTTTTACCACGATAGAACCCAGCGAGATATTATTATTGAAAAGATAATCGATTATACATGTATTTATTGGTGATGACATAATTCACATATGGTAGGATATACAATATTTAAAGTGTTCATTTTTTTAATCCCAGTTGACAGAATCGTCAGACATTTCTTCGGATGAATAGGCACTGTCCAACAGATATGTGTACTCCTCCATAAGTTCAATTTCCAGGTCCCAATCCTCGAGCTGGTGTTGGTAACTGTGACATTCTGAACAGGTAAAAGATGATTGTGAGCTAGTACTTCCAAAATCGGCTTCTATGTCCCGATATGAACTTTCAGAAGACCAATTGTCTGATCCGCTCTCTGATCCGCTCTCTGATCTGCTCTCTGATCCGCTGTCGTTATTCATTCCATAACGTAATGCCTCAGGCCAGTCGAAAATTGGTTGCTCGTCATCTTCATTATATTGAAGTTTTTGAAATTTTTGAAGTTTTTGAAAAATTTTGAAATTTTTGAAATTTTTGAAGTTTTTGAAGTTTTTGAAATGTTTTGAAATGTTTTGAAATTTTTGAAATTTTTGAATTTTTGAATTTTTTTGAAATTTGTGAAGTTTTTGAAATTTTTGAAGTTTTTGAAATTTTTGAAATTTTTGGAAATTTTTGAAATTTTTGAAGTTTTTGAAAATTTTGAAGTTTTTGAAATTTTTTGGACACGACCATATCGAAAATATACTTACGCCCATTTTTATCAACGATTCTCAAATATATAGTACTATAGTACTAACATACTCAAAATACACTTATGCCCAGTTTTACGATTGGCGTCAACGAGTGGCACGTACTACTTATTTCTTTGTTTATAATTGTTCCTCGATAATCAACTTCAAAGTATGGGTTGGTCCCAGCTCGAAAATGCATGCTTTTTGTGGCTTTAGTGAGCTGATATCACAAAAACACTGAATTACCGTGGGGAAATTCCATGATTGTAAGTGCGCATAGCAAACTCACCCATCAAGTCTGTTAAATAATGTCATCTCGAGCTGGCACTTTCACCTACTTATGAATAAACTGTTAAAGGGGTACTGTACGCCAAATGTTGTTGTTGGTTTCTATAGTCTCCGAGTCGGAGAATAAGGTAAACAAATTTCCATTATTTGAAAGTATGTTGAGTACGAAGTCATGTTACGGATGACAAATTTACCGGAATGCAAAAATACAAATTGTCGTTGTCGAGTAATTTTTGTAAAGTTTTCAACCAAATGAATCAAATAAAAGTTTTATTATATGCATACTAGTCCCATATAATCATTTAAGTTATTGTATCATCGCTAGTCAGTGAGTGGCTTGAGTGTTCTCCCCGTATCATCATAATATTTTAAGCGATCGTGTGTGCGATCGGTTTAAAATCCAGTATCCCTCAATTACTGTTTTTGATTACGGTAATTCGTCATTTAATTGACGCCATTTTATGGCTCCAGTCATAAATTCAATTTATATCAAATTATTAACTTTTAAATTATTAAATTTTAAGATAGCCTATTAACCTGAGCGTTTACAGAATACATCTTCGACTCAAATTACTTATGTTTCTATATATTATCGATATTAGATCGTTGTTGTCACCGGAAATTTTATGAAAATGGCGTACAGTACCCCTTTAAGCGACAGGTATTAACAAAGAAATATATTCCCGTGTTATTTTTTCAGCTTTATAAGGTTCCCTATCAAAACCTCAAAAAGTTCCCAGGTTTTTCACTGGTACAATATGATTTCTACGGGCATTAGCCTCTGGGAGGCCAAATTGCCATTTAGTAATGAAGTGCGCTTAAGCGCAATTAATTGCACTTGAGCGCAATTAATTGCGCTTAAGCACAAATAATTACACTTAAGCAGAATTACTTGAACTTATCATTGTTCTTAAGCGCAATCATTGATCTTAAGTGCAGTCGATTGCGCTTAAGCATAGTAATTTGTTCTTGAAAACATAATTATTTGTGCTTAAGCACAATCAATCTTGCTGTGCGCAATCAATTGGCTAATCTTAAGCGCATTTCATGGTTATATGTAACTATTATATAAAACACCCCTGATGAATAAATAGGTTTATCCATAACTCAACCTTAGTTCTTACTGACATATCACCTCTTGTTTTCATTAGTTTGGATGGGTAGGGCGCAAGTCTAAGTTCTTTATTGATATGGTAGACTCGCGATATAGCATTACCTTCATGTTTTAGTTCAGGCAATTCGTGATAGCATTGACTTCTGTATTAGTTGGGGCAACTTTGATTTTCGAGTATATACCGGTAATCATGTGCACCATATGAGGGAAGCAGGTCCTCAGTGACACCATATTCACGCTACAGTTTATGACATGGACATACTATAGATCTGTGCAAGAGACGCTGATTTAATAAAACTACCAGAGCTCGAGGAGTGAGACACCAAAGCTCCCGGAATGAAACATATATTTTTGGGACAGGGATGCTGATAATATGACAATATTTAGGGTTTTTCACCCGATTTAAGTCAATAAGTACACCATATGAAGTGAGCAAACCCTCATACAGTGACACCACATTATAGCTATGGCCCAAATCTGTGCAAAAAGTCTTAAAAAAAATTATATTAAAACATACTAGAGGAGACATCCATTTTTTTTTATATAAGGGATGCTGATAATTATATGACATTATGAATTATCTTTGATTGTTGCACACATACAGTTAGAGGTAACTGTACTAGGCTTATTTTAAAAGGTTAAAATTAGCACATGCTCTTCTTGTGATGCTAGGCGATACTCCAGGTTATGACAATTAATATTTTATGGGTAGGTTAGATAGTAGTTACAATTAATTGCACTTGAGCGCAATTAATCATGCTTAAGTGCAACTCATAATGCTTAAGCATGAATGCCCTATTTGTACTTAAGCACAATATTTTATCGCACTTATGCACAATCGTTTTCCCTTAAGTGCAATAAATTTTGATTAAGCGCATTCAATTGCACTTAAGCGCAATTCAATATAAATGTGAATGTGGCCTCTCATAATCATATTACCCAGAGTTACGACAGAGTAGAGACTATTCATGGCATGATCTACACTTCCCCCAACAAAAAAATATATCTAATATTGGGCCACACATTTTGAAATTAGTCATTTTAATACTATACGGGTCACTGTTGAGACTTGTTGAATTTGAATCTGCAGGGCCTGTATGTAGTCAGTGTAGGCCTAATGCAGCCAGTCCAATCCAAAGTCATACATGCATATATAGCTTAGTACATTTTAGTGTCAAATTGCACTTGCTACATGTACATTTGTCTGACGCTATCTACCCACACTGTTTTTTTTAAATCTGCGTGTTTGAACGATTGGTTCTCCAACAGGTCCCATTGAGACCCGAGTCATTCGGCTCCTTGGTCATCAGGCTGCGAATTCCCGCTGTTGACAATATTCAATTACAATGTCAACAACACACGAACTTATTCGAAACGAGTTTTGACCAGTTTTCCAGGCAATAATCGTTGAATTCATATGTGACGACCCAACATTCCCATTCAACGCACCATACACCGAGTTAAAACTCCGATAATCTAATTCAAATATACGTTCTAACTAGGTTTTAATTAATTTACTTCGTCTTGAGAATGAGAGTGGATTTATTATTCCCAAGTCGTAAAAACAATCGTATCAAATTGGTGACGAAAGGTCGCCGACCAATCGGATCGCGCGGATTGGAATTGTGGCTAAAAATAGTTATCTGCGGGATTCCGCCGTATATATATATAAGGACAAAATTTATGTGTAATTTTGTTACGCCTATGTACCTAATGACCATAATCAAGATTAAAACATGTTTTTATTCGCTGATGGGACAGCAGTGGCAAAACACAAAGTTAGATAATATATTCTCGACATCCGTGCAACATTTTATTCATCCATAATCAAGTTTGAAACAAATTGTTTCGTCGATGGGACAGACACGGTAAAACGCAGAACAGCCGTGACAACATTGCAGAACGAACATGTAGACAACAAATGCATTAATATTTCGCCGTCACATGACGATATTACGGTACAAAAATTATTGTTACATTAATATATTCTCGATAACATTGTAGGATTTTATTCAACATTTTATTGTTCATATGTCTTTAATTACATTAACCTTTGTCGGCAACAATCACCCGTTCAAACAACGGTTGAAATATATATATATTGTGTAGCTGCTGTGTTGTCCGAAGCTTGTGCTATTGTTTTAATGCATTCTCTAATAAAAACTGACATATGGCGGGATATCCATACATTCATCTCATCATCTACTGACATTCTTCTGTGTCGGTATATTAAAAAAGCTGTAAAATCCTGGGACAACACCTCAATTATTTTACATTGTATTCGAATATTGTTTCGACAGGTGTGATGCTAACTACGGTGACACGATGTACTCGAGCATCAAGTGTCATACAGTTTGTTTGCATAACATGCTATATATACGGTACCGAGTTCTTTAACACCGTCTCAACCCATCTAATACCGTCCCATCCCATCTAATACCGTCCCATCTAGTTCTGCAATTTCCAACGGTTGTTCTGCGTTTTGCCGCTGCTATCCCATCAGCGAAAAAAGTTGTTTTAATCTTTAATGGTCATGACGTCGAAAAGATGTTAGCTGTTCTGCGTTTTCTAATACCGTCCCATCCCAATTATGGTCAATAAAATGGGATCACCAATCAAATGCTGCACTGATGACCACACAGAGCCATTTTGGTGCTGCTACATGCTGTATTATTGATAAACAGCAAGTTTAGGGGTCTATCTTAGCTGTTCTGCGTTTTCTAATACCGTCCCATCCTATCTAATACCGTCCCATCCCGTTCTGCAATTTCCAAAGGTTTCGTCCCATCAGCGAAAAAAAACATGTTTTAATCTTGATTATGGTCATTAAAATGTTACAATGATGTCGAGAAGATGTTAATCTAACATTTTATGTAAAAATATCGCCGCGGGACGGGGAAATGTGAATGCATGGGGTGATTTGGTGTTTGTTTACATTTTCGTTCTGCAATTTCGCTTCCGTCCCATCAGCGAAAAAAAACATGTTTTCATCTTGATTATGGTCAATAAAATGGGATCACCAATAAAATGCTGCACTGATGACCATATAGAGCCATTTTGGTGCTGCTACATGCTGTATTATTGCTAAACAGCAAGTTTAGGGGTCTATCCTAGCTGTTCTGCGTTTTCTAATACCGTCCCATCCTATCTAATACCGTCCCATCCCGTTCTGCAATTTCGCTTCCGTCCCATCAGCGAAAAAAAACATGTTTTCATCTTGATTATGGTCAATAAAATGTTACAATGATGTCGAGAAGATGTTAATCTAACATTTTATGTAAAAATATCGCCGCGGGACGGGGAAATGTGAATGCATGGGGTGATTTGGTGTTTGTTTACATTTTCGTTCTGCAATTTCGCTTCCGTCCCATCAGCGAAAAAAAAACATGTTTTCATCTTGATTATGGTCAATAAAATGGGATCACCAATAAAATGCTGCACTGATGACCATATAGAGCCATTTTGGTGCTGCTACATGCTGTATTATTGCTAAACAGCAAGTTTAGGGGTCTATCTTAGCTGTTAATCTGCGTTTTCTAATACCGTCCCATCCTATCTAATACCGTCCCATCCCGTTCTGCAATTTCGCTTCCGTCCCATCAGCGAAAAAAAACATGTTTTCATCTTGATTATGGTCATTAAAATGTTACAATGATGCCGAGAAGATGTTAATATAACATTTTATGTAAAAATATCGCCGCGGGATGGTGAAATGTGAATGCATGGGGTGATTTGGTGTTTGTTTACATTTTCGTTCTGCAATTTCGCTTCCGTCCCATCGACGAAAAAGTTGTTTTCATCTTGATTATGGTCAATAAAATGCTACAGTGATGTCGAAAAGATGTTAATCTAACATTTTATGCAAAAATATCGCCGCGGGACGGGGAAATATGAATGTATGGGGTGATTTGGTGTTTACATTTTCGTTCTGCGTTTGACCGTAATCGCCTATTTCCGTCGTGTCTATTTTTAGCCGATAATATGAGCTTTGTGTTGGCGAATGAGACTATTAAATTGTTGCTCCATGTACGCAATGTTAATGCCGACTATATATAACCATTTTGATGCCGCTACACGCTGTATTATTGATAAACAGCCGGTTTTCTAATACCGCCCCAATACCGTCCCGCGCCGTCCCAAATACCGTCCCATACCGTCCCAATACCGTCCCATGGTGTCCCGTCCCATCGTCCCATTCTGCGTTTTAGTCACTCCCTTAAAAACTGCCAAGCTTGGCGCCAAGCTTGCATTTTAGCCACTCTCTCAAATAATGCAACATTCACTTTCGGTATTGTACCGTCTTAATCATAAAACACTAAAGTCGTTATATGTATGGGCGCTCCCTTCTCCGCGATCTTCACTGTGGCGTCGACCAACCCGCTGTCCGGATTGTCAAAAATTTGTCAAATCTTTGTCAAAAGTTCCGACCAATCACCGATCTGCCTTTATCGGCATCCCCTACGTAACGTTGCTCTATTTTTAGAATCACAGGCAGCTTGAATTTGAGGGGGGTTTTCCGTGCAACTGATGTGGGGAAATTCTATTGCATTTCATCGTTAAATCTCATCCTTTTGTCTGTAATTCATGTTTTAATTACGTATATATGAGTATTTATATTATGGATCTTTAATGACTCTAGATTTCTTTCGCATTATATATGTGAAAGGTGAGTTGTTGACAATTATAAACTTTCGGCAGTGAAAATGAAATTCGTCTGCGGTGGAATGTTTTGATTGTCATTGATCCGTTAATTACGAGACTAATTAATCGAATGAAAACGACATATCTTATAGAACATGACTCGTATATTATTCTGCACCAGGCTAGCGAATGACGACTTTCATTTCGCATTATTTTAGTTTTTATCGCAATTTTACCGTTGTCTATGGAGATTCCCATGTTAATTTTGTCAACACCAAAAAAATATTGTTTGTCCAATTTCTAGCCAGATTCTGGCATGGTCAAGGCATAATTTGACCTATCGAGTGATTATAGACGTGCAATCAGTGTGCACAACAATTGCTGATCAAAATGAGGCAGGTTAAAATCCTAAAAATTGTAAATTTTAGTTATCTTGTGAAGAAAAATTTCATTTAAATTGCTTGAAATATGCTCAACAACATTCATTTGAATCATAACATATCTACAGATACGGTTAACTCTGCAATGCAACAAATATGTTTTTATTGGTGAAAATTATGTCGCGAAATATTAAAATGTAAATTTTCAGAAGAAAATTGTGAATTGTTAGCTTATTTTAATTAATTTACCGATTAATATTTGCTCAACACTTACTCATTATCAATTTTGAGGGATAGCGCAAGATTCTGGCCTGCACCCAGGGGGAAGTCATAATCATTTCACTGAAGCCTGTTTTCAGGCCGCATCATCACATGGCTCAACCAATCAGCTGATGCAATGGTACAGTGCTGAAGCACAGGCAATCGTCACCCGGTCTATTATAGTCTACACCATTATAATATATGATACGTGTGCCGGTATATTATGCACAATAGAATGATATATATATATGATGCCCAGCTACATGTATACTAAAAGTAGTTGACAACCACTAACGTGGTGTCACCCCGGCAATACTGCAGTATTATACCGCGGTGACCTCCAACACCCTGATAATGTTACCGCTTCAACACAGCATGTACCACTGTTGCACCACGATGCATGCAATCCGGATTCGCCAGCATGAAAATAAAATGCAGTGATTCTCCTTATATATCTGTGGAAACTGGAAGGCGTGGATGCCCTTCGTTATACATGTAGGTTATAATTCATAAATAAGTTACCAAATTATGAAAATCACCTCAAAAATATACTAATAGTATAGCCTATAGGATATATGATCATATGAATGTGTTATTATCAACAAAACACTTTCTGTGAGCCAAGCGTTTGTTTATATATAGCTCATAAATAGTGACCGATATGCAAAACACTCAACATCGTGGTGTTCATTTAGAAGAGTGATTCATGGTGACCCATTAAACACTGAAATCTTTAGATGTGAAGATTATCGATAGCTACATGTATACCGGTATGATGTATACAACCCGGTGGCATTTCTAACAAAAGTTTAATTAATGGGGGGGGGGGTCTCCTCAGTGTTGAGTTTTGCTTATTGCATACTCTTTACATACTGTTTGTTTACGTAACATGGCGTTTGTTCACATAACACAGATTAATTATTAACATGACAATAACATGCCGCAATTTACTTGATATTTAAGATTGGCATAAGAAAAAAATTTGTCAAAAATAAATTATTTCTGTTAATGGCGGTTTAATGGATGTGACTATCTTAACAGTGAAATCCACCGCAATGCTTACCATATCTTTAACAAGATCCGCATGGACATATTGATTTCTTTAACTTTTTGCCGGTGTGACGATCCCTAATAAACTGCGGTTTCATAAGCGAACGGTACCATAACTCCACTACTGTGGTTATTTTGATACCTCTGTTGATACTGTATACAACCAGTAATACTGTCGTCATTACCGGGTTAGCACTCCATTTTTCAAGTCAGTTACTTTGATTATAGTGGTACGGTGCACATGTCAGTCTACTATTCACCATCATAATATACAACACTTGTGTCGGTCTACTCTACATCACTATAATATACGATATGCATGTCAGTCTACTATAATTTGTAATATATATTATAATGATGTGTATTAGACCGACCCACATATTGTATATTATAATGGTGTATATTATAATGGTGTGCAGTAGACAGACAGACTTATCATATATCATAATGGTGTATAGTAGACCGATCTCGCATATCGTATATTACACCATATTAGAATGGTGTATCAGCTCACCAGCATGCGTATGGTTCAAACTTATCAAACATAAGTTCAAATGGTGACTTCCTTCGGAATGCAAATCATTAACTCTCTGGTCTTTTGATGAAGTTTGCATCAAGTCATCGAGTATAACTAGATTTTTATACCGGGGGTTGATAAGAGAATCCAAGTTTGCTGGTATTCCTCGTATAAAGTTGACCTGAGGGGTGACGGTATACTTTATTTCGTCATATAGGGGCTGCCAATATTTATAAAACCATATTATTCTGTCAGGTGCGGGTGATATTTTTGAGGCAGACTTTTGTAGCAAGGTTTTCACGAAGTATGTCTTCCCACTAGATGTCGGTCCACTTACACATGCCGTGAATGGATGCTTGAAAATAAAATCTTCTTGGACATTGGCCATTGGATCATCAAAGCAGGATGTTATGTCGCTTTGTTGCTGTAATGGCTGTTGTTGTGGCTGATGATGCTGCTGCCTGTTGCTGCTACTGTTTGTTGCTGCTGCTTGGTGCTGCTGCTGTGGGTGTCGGTTAACAAACTCAGTGTGCTTAGATTGTACATGTCTTATCAAATCATGGTTCCACACATACTCACTAGAGCAAATTGAACACTGGTGCTTCATTTATACTTGACTAAAATGTCTCGGTATATGGATTTCCTTTATACAAATGTTCCTTATAACCTAAAATATGTCCTGTCCGTATCTTTGATAACTTTATGTAGATGAAATAGTCTGCCGGAGAAGCACTGTGTAGACAGGGAATCAACAGGTCTTGTCGGTAAGAGAGTCAGACGAGAAGTGAAGTCTCGGCTATTAAAACATAGTAATGCGATAGCGAACATCAAACGAGTCTGGGCACGCATATCTGTCAAAAGATACAATAGCCGTCATTGGTCAATCTATCCTCGGTATCACTTTTCGATCTATAAAATCAATTTCACCGAGAGGTTCCCTCGTCATTGGTAGTGACGTAATTGCGGCGTTTTGCGGTATTTTACTGCGGCGCCGTATGCCGTATGCCGTCACCCCTCAGGTCAACTTTATAAGAGGAATACCAGTAAACTTGGATTCTCTTATCAACCCCCGGTATAAAAATCTAGTTATACTCGATGACTTGATGCAAACTTCATCAAAAGACCAGAGAGTTAATGATTAGCATTCCGAAGGAAGTCACCATTTGAACTTATCTTTGATAAGTTTGAACCAGAATTTCTACTACAACAAAGATCCAACGCAACGACGAAATTGTCAATATTTGGTATTGTTCAATAACCCAATCGACAAGGGATTAATTTCAACATTATCAAGACAGATGTATCCTGGATGTCCTCAGCGTATGGTTCGAGAGTTTTCGGAAGCGACGAGTGAACCGTACGGTTACCTACTGGTGGATTTAAAAGCCGCAACACCGGACACATTACGTCTGCGACAGAATGTACTAAAAGAGGACACGAACCAACATATGGGTGAATGGAATGGCATGAAATATAATCTCCAAAAAGACAGAGAACACCCAGATGAACAGAATGGGATGAAAAAACATACAAAAGACACTGAGACCCAGGGTCAACAGAATGCGATGAAATACGATGACAGAGAACTCCCTGGTCAACAGAAGGGCATAGCATATAATTATATTGTGCCCCAGGGTAAATATAATGACTATACTAACGACATAAGGCCACCTGGTGAGCTCGATGAAATTAATAAAGAAGAACCGTCAAAACATAGACATTCGAGAAGACATGTCGTACCCTTGTAATGACTGCGGGCTTTTGTTCGAAGATCATTATGATGTTCAGAGACACGTAAAAAACTGGTGTCAAGAAAATAAGTTAAAACGAAAATTAACTGAGGACACGGATGATAGTCAGAATAAGAAAATTAAATTTAATGAAGATGAATACTTCAAAAGTTTGTGTGATGAGAGTAGAGATAAAACACATGAGGAATGGAGTGATATAGTGGACACGTATAAGGAAAATGGCTCGAAAGAAACAGAAGCAAGAGTACAAGCTGACAAGGACCTTAAAAGTAAAGATATGAAGCAATTTATGACTGGTTATGCTATGACAATATTTGCGTATCTGCAGCTGCGCAATGGGACTCTGCACAACAGAGTCATGGATAAAGTCGACAAATATTTGAATAATGGTTATGGAGAATGTGATGCAGTGAAAATGTCAATATTAAAGTACAAACCGATGCTAGAAAAATTCATGGACGAAACAAATAACACTTCTGACGAAAGTGATGACAATTCGGACGATTAAATTTCAATAAACTTCATCAACATGATATTCTCGTTTTCGTTATATATCTATAAGCGGGGAGAGAGTGAGTGGATTATTGGGAATTGTAGAGTGAGAAACGATACGTAATGATAAAAGGCGCATTAAGTGCCCGAAAATTTGAACTTTAAATATTGTTCTGTGTCATTTTAACTTTCAATCACTGCGCTTGTATTGTTAACATTCATTCATAATGAGTATATTGTGTCCCTTTAGAGTGTCTTGTGTTCCTTTGATATTCAAACACCAATATTGCATCACGTCCCTTGTTTCGTGTCACTTTAACCCCTTGAGTGTATTGCCCATTCTAATGATGTCATAGCATGGGTACACGCAAGACAGTATAACACTATGACTATGTCTGTATCTGTTGTTGGGAAGATGTGAAATATAAATTTCAGTTCATTCGTGTAGTAATTTCGTATCAGTTAAACGCTCTTCATTCGTGTATTACCAACAGGTAAGTTGCACTATTTTTGAAAGCAATCACGATGTGTAAAATTTTCATTAAATTACAATAAACCAATGGCTAAGGTGTAACAGGTATATATGGTCAAATAACACAGAGTGACTTAATTCACAATGAAGTACAATGCCACTCCACTACATATGCAAGATGTATTGTTTGTCCATAGCTTAAGTGTGTAAACATCACATTTTGCTCGTCACGCTATGACCATATATATATATATATATATATATATATATATGTGTTCACACATGATACAATTCTAGTCATACCTGAGATTAAGTATAATGTAAACATCGGATTTGCTCATCAGACGATAATCTGACAGTATTTACGCATGGTAAATTTATATTCATGCGTAATGGTAAGGTAATGTTTTTTGTTATGGTCATGATTTTGTTGCGGCCATGTTCTAGCATATATCGATAAATAAGTTAAAGATTGTTATAAGTCATCGTTGTTTCACAGACAGTTCTATTGGTGATCGAATTTGATAACTATTTTGTTGGAAAAACTAAGAGTGTTAGAGTAGCCTCCCTGTTATTTAAATAAAGAGCGTTTGTTTCGCTTATGTGCGATTGAGCACAGGCGGTAACTAGGTCAAAGATTTTTACCACGATAGAACCCAGCGAGATATTATTATTGAAAAGATAATCGATTATACATGTATTTATTGGTGATGACATAATTCACATATGGTAGGATATACAATATTTAAAGTGTTAATTTTTTTAATCCCAGTTGACAGAATCGTCAGACATTTCTTCGGATGAATAGGCACTGTCCAACAGATATGTGTACTCCTCCATAAGTTCAATTTCCAGGTCCCAATCCTCGAGCTGGTGTTGGTAACTGTGACATTCTGAACAGGTAAAAGATGATTGTGAGCTAGTACTTCCAAAATCGGCTTCTATGTCCCGATATGAACTTTCAGAAGACCAATTGTCTGATCCGCTCTCTGATCCGCTCTCTGATCTGCTCTCTGATCCGCTGTCGTTATTCATTCCATAACGTAATGCCTCAGGCCAGTCGAAAATTGGTTGTTCGTCATCTTCATTATATTGAAGTTTTTGAAATTTTTTGAAATTTTAGAAATTTTAGAAGTTTTTGAAGTTTTTGAAATGTTTTGAAATGTTTTGAAATGTTTTGAAATGTTTTGAAATGTTTTTGAATTTTTGAATTTTTTTGAAATTTGTGAAGTTTTTGAAATTTTTGAAGTTTTTGAAATTTTTGAAATTTTTGAAATTTTTGGAATTTTTTGAAATTTTTGAAGTTTTTGAAATTTTTGAAGTTTTTGAAATTTTTTGGACACGACCATATCGAAAATATACTTACGCCCATTTTTATCAACGATTCTCAAATATATAGTACTATAGTACTAACATACTCAAAATACACTTATGCCCAGTTTTACGATTGGCGTCAACGAGTGGCACGTACTACTTATTTCTTTGTTTATAATTGTTCCTCGATAATCAACTTCAAAGTATGGGTTGGTCCCAGCTCGAAAATGCATGCTTTTTGTGGCTTTAGTGAGCTGATATCACAAAAACACTGAATTACCGTGGGGAAATTCCATGATTGTAAGTGCGCATAGCAAACTCACCCATCAAGTCTGTTAAATAATGTCATCTCGAGCTGGCACTTTCACCTACTTATGAATAAACTGTTAAAGGGGTACTGTACGCCAAATGTTGTTGTTGGTTTCTATAGTCTCCGAGTCGGAGAATAAGGTAAACAAATTTCCATTATTTGAAAGTATGTTGAGTACGAAGTCATGTTACGGATGACAAATTTACCGGAATGCAAAAATACAAATTGTCGTTGTCGAGTAATTTTTGTAAAGTTTTCAACCAAATGAATCAAATAAAAGTTTTATTATATGCATACTAGTCCCATATAATCATTTAAGTTATTGTATCATCGCTAGTCAGTGAGTGGCTTGAGTGTTCTCCCCGTATCATCATAATATTTTAAGCGATCGTGTGTGCGATCGGTTTAAAATCCAGTATCCCTCAATTACTGTTTTTGATTACGGTAATTCGTCATTTAATTGACGCCATTTTATGGCTCCAGTCATAAATTCAATTTATATCAAATTATTAACTTTTAAATTATTAAATTTTAAGATAGCCTATTAACCTGAGCGTTTACAGAATACATCTTCGACTCAAATTACTTATGTTTCTATATATTATCGATATTAGATCGTTGTTGTCACCGGAAATTTAATGAAAATGGCGTACAGTACCCCTTTAAGCGACAGGTATTAACAAAGAAATATATTCCCGTGTTATTTTTTCAGCTTTATAAGGTTCCCTATCAAAACCTCAAAAAGTTCCCAGGTTTTTCACTGGTACAATATGATTTCTACGGGCATTAGCCTCTGGGAGGCCAAATTGCCATTTAGTAATGAAGTGCGCTTAAGCGCAATTAATTGCACTTGAGCGCAATTAATTGCGCTTAAGCACAAATAATTACACTTAAGCAGAATTACTTGAACTTATCATTGTTCTTAAGCGCAATCATTGATCTTAAGTGCAGTCGATTGCGCTTAAGCATAGTAATTTGTTCTTGAAAACACAATTATTTGTGCTTAAGCACAATCAATCTTGCTGTGCGCAATCAATTGGCTAATCTTAAGCGCATTTCATGGTTATATGTAACTATTATATAAAACACCCCTGATGAATAAATAGGTTTATCCATAACTCAACCTTAGTTCTTACTGACATATCACCTCTTGTTTTCATTAGTTTGGATGGGTAGGGCGCAAGTCTAAGTTCTTTATTGATATGGTAGACTCGCGATAGCATTACCTTCATGTTTTAGGTCAGGCAATTCGTGATAGCATTGACTTCTGTATTAGTTGGGGCAACTTTGATTTTCGAGTATATACCGGTAATCATGTGCACCATATGAGGGAAGCAGGTCCTCAGTGACACCATATTCACGGTACAGTTTATGACATGGACATACTATAGATCTGTGCAAGAGACGCTGATTTAATAAAACTACCAGAGCTCGAGGAGTGAGACACCAAAGCTCCCGGAATGAAACATATATTTTTGGGACAGGGATGCTGATAATATGACAATATTTAGGGTTTTTCACCCGATTTAAGTCAATAAGTACACCATATGAAGTGAGCAAACCCTCATACAGTGACACCACATTATAGCTATGGCCCAAATCTGTGCAAAAAGTCTTAAAAAAAATTATATTAAAACATACTAGAGGAGACATCCATTTTTTTGGATATAAGGGATGCTGATAATTATATGACATTATGAATTATCTTTGATTGTTGCACACATACAGTTAGAGGTAACTGTACTAGGCTTATTTAAAAAGGTTAAAATTAGCACATGCTCTTCTTGTGATGCTAGGCGATACTCCAGGTTATGACAATTAATATTTTATGGGTAGGTTAGATAGTAGTTACAATTAATTGCACTTGAGCGCAATTAATCATGCTTAAGTGCAACTCATAATGCTTAAGCATGAATGCCCTATTTGTACTTAAGCACAATATTTTATCGCACTTATGCACAATCGTTTTCCCTTAAGTGCAATAAATTTTTGCTTAAGCGCATTCAATTTCACTTAAGCGCAATTCAATATAAATGTAAATGTGGCCTCTCATAATCATATTACCCAGAGTTACGACAGAGTAGAGACTATTCATGGCATGATCTACACTTCCCCCAACAAAAAAATATATCTAATATTGGGCCACACATTTTGAAATTAGTCATTTTAATACTATACGGGTCACTGTTGAGACTTGTTGAATTTGAATCTGCAGGGCCTGTATGTAGTCAGTGTAGGCCTAATGAAGCCAGTCCAATCCAAAGTCATACATGCATATATAGCTTAGTACATTTTAGTGTCAAATTGCACTTGCTACATGTACATTTGTCTGACGCTATCTACCCACACTGTTTTTTTTAAATCTGCGTGTTTGAACGATTGGTTCTCCAACAGGTCCCATTGAGACCCGAGTCATTCGGCTCCTTGGTCATCAGGCTGCGAATTCCCGCTGTTGACAATATTCAATTACAATGTCAACAACACACGAACTTATTCGAAACGAGTTTTGACCAGTTTTCCAGGCAATAATCGTTGAATTCATATGTGACGACCCAACATTCCCATTCAACGCACCATACACCGAGTTAAAACTCCGATAATCTAATTCAAATATACGTTCTAACTAGGTTTTAATTAATTTACTTCGTCTTGAGAATGAGAGTGGATTTATTATTCCCAAGTCGTAAAAACAATCGTATCAAATTGGTGACGAAAGGTCGCCGACCAATCGGATCGCGCGGATTGGAATTGTGGCTAAAAATAGTTATCTGCGGGATTCCGCCGTATATATATATATATTATTGCTTCAGTCAATCGGGGTATATTGGTGAAGATTGGTGTGTCACTTTAAGCGTAAATCATTTACGCTTAATCATAAATCAGTTACGCTTAATCTAATCATTTACGCTTAAGCGTAATTGACTTGCGCGTTATCATAATACATTGGAATTATATTAAGAGCAATAATTTCATCGGCTATCTTACCTTATATGTGTATTGGTATAATCTGATGTATGTTAACTTACTGGCATTAGTAATATGGTTGCATCCATTTCAGCTTGAGTATGTGGAGTTCAATGGGAGTGTATATGAATTACGGTTAAGCGTAACTCATTCACGCTTAAGTGGATTTCATTTACACTAGCAAATACATGTATCTAACTCCATCTGGTTTCCCATCCATCTTAGTATGGGATCTGGGTGGAGTCCTCGCCTATGTTTGAGTGATGTTTTATGGCCTGAGTTAATTTGAGTTTAGAGCAAATCGCATGGGAGTCTTTTTTACATTTATTATTTATTTGCATACAAATATTTGCGCGTAAGCGTAAAGCAATTGCGCTTACTTAGTGCAAATACCCAACACTTCTTTACTTCCATCCAATTTTAACTGTCAATGATTGAGTCCATCTTATGGTATATTTATTTGGGCCTATATAAACTCAAAAACTGAAGAAAACATAATCCATATGGATATCAATATCAGCATCCCTGTCCCAAACAAATATGGTCTGTACTAGAATAGTGAATAGCAATATGGCACACATGTACACGTAGCATTTTACAGTTAATTAAACAGTTTGAAATACACATGTAAGACAACTCTTTCTGCACGATACTGTACCTGCGGCAGATCGATCATAAAATCGATCAACGATTACAAATTTCTATAAATAGTAACATTTTCAACTGTTACCGTTGTTCATTGCTCGATCCTGACCACTTTGATTATAATCCTTTTCCATAACTCAGTCAATGTTCTTTCGTTGGTGATTTCAGGCAATAATTCCTTTTCTATCCCTCCCATTCGAATTGACTACTGCTTGTTTTTCGTTTTATTAAGCTGATGTGACGCTATTCCAGCAAACGGCCTCCCTCCACGGAAGCCATTTTCTGAGAACGAAAGCCGACTCAATCCCGACCAAGTCGGAAGTGTTCGGGTGTTTCCGCGACTGCACAAGACAACTCATTGGTTTATTTATTTCGCGATTACAGTGGAATTATTCGTCCCGATTGAGGAAAAGTAAATAGTTAGTTACGTGGCCGTATAATTAGTACAAACTGATATCTGGTTGGGCATTTCATGTATGGGGGTTATTTGATTCACTCTTCCCACAGAATAACGCAGGGAACTCAATTGTGAGGTTCAATTTACGTTTCACATCACTTTAAAGATTAAAGAAATGTGAACATAATTTACAAGAAATAAAAACACTGAAATCAATTAAGCATTAAATGGGATTATTTTCATGTGGGTGTAATGAATCATGATACAAGACGTACAAGTCAACTCAAATACGCATGTAATAATCAAACATAGTATCATATGTTAGACAAATTGACAAGTTATACAATCAGTTATCATAAATGTATGCAGTTTTCTGTGTAGTGGACTGTGTCCTCAAGATATTCACCTGCTCACGAGTCACGATGTAATACATCTTGTATCATGATATTTGATGTCACAGTCGAGCGCATGAAATATCTGCAGAAACGTAAGAAAACTAACATGATTTTAAAGCATTTTCAAAACTGCCTAGGCAATTTGCCTAGGCATTTTTTTTGCCTAGGGGTATTTTTCCTAATTAAAAGGACTGGTATACTAGTACCGTATAACCAACCCATTTGTAAAGCAAAATGGCAATAGAATTTTTTTTATCAATACTGTTGGGGTCGAAATAAATTATTTTTTTGAAATGTTGCCTCCCTGTATGGTGCTTATTTGGGTCCGTATGTTTATTTAAAAAGTGGGATTGTCAAGAAGTTTATACCGGTACTATAGTCCTATCAGAATTGCTGGAGTCTTTACTCAGATCAGGAAAATATAATGGAAACATGTTGATGGAAGTATGTTTGGTAACTCCTATAACAACAAACAGTGCAGAATTTGAAAAATATATATGATTGACCTTATAGCATTTCAGATGGAATTGCTTCCATGTTGTAAATTGCCACACTGTACTGTTATTCCGCCCCATACTCTTATTGGATTTATCAGAATTGCCCACCCTGTACTCTTATTCCTCACTGTTTTCTTATTTGGACCCCAAGAGTAGTCACTACATTTGACCACAATAGGCATGCATGATTTGCCTTTATCTTTTTGAAAAAGGCTTGAAATTTCGCAAAAAACTCGTACTGGTTTTTGGAGTCAGTCCTCTGTTGTGGGAATATGAATGTTATTTGTGTTAATTTGATTAATGATTTTTTTTTGCTAATGAGTGATTGCACGGATGGCCTTGGCTGTATCATTGTATGTTATAATTTTGAAATAAAAGTTTCCAAATTATTATAATTTCCCAAAGCATATACTAATAGTATCTGTATATGTATTATGTAGATATTACAGTGCAGGAACCAATTTTGGTAGGTCCAGGTGCTACCACTGAATGTACCATTACCAGTAATAGTAGATCATGCCATGAATCTATACTCTGGCTAATGAGTAATGCCCATAGAGATATTTCAGCAGTAAAAAATCTAGCAACTTCTTGAAGTTTTGACAAGGAACCTTATAAAGTCGAAAAATAATGCGGGGAATATATTTCTTAGTTGTTATCTGTTCCTGAATAATGTACTTCACTGTAGGTGAATGTCCCAACTCAAAATTGCACGTTTCAATAAACACCAAATTAATTACCCAGGATAAATTCCATAATTGTAACCGATGCAAAGCAAAATCACTACAAAATTCACAAATTTCGAGTTGGGACCTTCGCCTTGGGTGAATTACATTATTAAGAACAGAGAGTATTAACTAAGAAATCTATTCCCGTGTTATTTTTTCGACTTTATAATGTTCCCTGTCAAAACTTCAAAAAGTTTTGTGCCGGTGGAATATGATCTCTATGCCAGTCTACGGGCATTAGCCAGAGTAGAGATTCATGACATGATCTGCCAGTACCGGTACCATGGCTGAGTAACCATATACCCCTGTGGCTGTGGTGACTCACAGTCCTTCTAAGTTCTAAACAGTGAGTGAAAAATAATTAAAATAAAATTAAGGCCAAAGAAAAAGGGTTTTGGTTTGGGTTTCCTGACCGACCCTATTTTTTGCGTGCAACCCTAAACATTTTTCCACCCGAGTCCCGAGGGCAAAACAAAAAATGAGGTATCATACAGGTACGAATTACCGAGGTATGCTACTGGTACGAATTATCGTGCATCCACTGTTATCAGAGTGCACAATGAACACCACACGCAATATAAAACGTCCAGTTTCTACTAGTACGTACTTTTATTCCCCAATGTGAGCATGTAGAATACAAACTATTAAAAAGAATATCAAACACAGATAAACTTTTCAATACATTTTCAAAACCAATCATTATGATGATTTCAACAAGCTTGACTTACTGTGAAAAGTATTGTGTTTAAATGCATGGACACTGATACACTGCACAAACAAGTTACCAAAAATTCATTTGAAGTGATGCTCAATGAGCCTGAAAACGAGTCTTCCACCAGAAAAAAAAAACAGTAAAACACCCAGCTCTGGGGAAAAATCTGGGACAAACATGAAAGCTATGGGAGGCCAAATTCACATTTAATAATTAATTGCACTTAAGCGCAATTAATTACACTTAAACGCAATCATTGTGCTTAAGCGCAATTAATTATTAAATGTGAATTTGGCCTCCCATAGCTTTCATGTTTAAGCGCAATTCATAGTTATATGTAACTAAACACTCCTGGTGAATAAATAGGTTTATCCATAACTTAACCTTAACTCCTATTGACATATCGCCTCTTGGTTTCATTGATTTGGATGGGTACTAAGGGAGCTAGCCCAACTTCTTTATCAAAATGGCTGACTCGCAATAGTATCACCTTCTGTTTTAGTTGGAGCGACTCGTGATCGCATTATATTATCTTCGGTATATATTAGTTGGGGCTACTTGCAATAGCATTTCTTTCTGTGTTAGTCAGGGCGACTTCGATTTTCTTCAATTTTCGAGTATACAGGCACACCATACTAGTATGAGGGAAGCAAGCCCTCGGTGATGCCACATTCAGTCATTCACACTGTATGACCATAGAAATACTATAGATTTGTGCAAGATATGCTGATTTAATAAAACAAACTAGAGCTCGAGGACTGAGACACCAAGGCTCCAGGAATGAGACACCAATTTTTTTGGACAGGGATGCTGTTAATATGAAAATAGGGTTTTTTCCCCCTGATTTAAGTCAACAAGTAAACCATTTGAGGTAAGCAAGCCCTCATGCAGTGACACCACATGCATGCTATAGTATACAAGAAAACTAAGATGCATGCATCAGGTGGGCCGTGAACTATCTACCATAGAATTGTTGTAGCTATCGATTATACATTTTGGAACACCTGTCTGTATGTATGTGTGTATGCATGAATGCATGTGCGCATGTGTTATAGACTCTAACACTGCTCGAATTTGGTATTTAACGTGTCAACTTGACCTCGCTCATAGGCATGTTTCTGGACCTTGACCGATCCGACTAAACATTTGTGTGTAGGACTACTTCGATCCCGGGAGCAATATGGACGGGTCCAATTTCACGTGGGACCATGTTCTCGAACGTGCTGATATAGGCATGTTTCTGGACCAATTGAACAATAGTTTGGACAGACGCTGTATATACTGGGTACTGTCCAGATGGAGGCGATCACAAAAAAATCCCTAACTAGCCCGAACGAAGTCGAGTACATCAGCTAGTTTAATATATATATTGAACATTTGTCTGTCTGTTTGTCTGTTAGCTATGGCCGGGAAAACTGCCGGACAGATTTGACGAAATTTGATACCTAGGGGAATTATTTCCAGGGAGTATTTTGGACGGGTCAAATCTTGATCCCGACCTGACTTTGACATTCAAAAAGATCAATTCAAGGTCAAATCTGGTAAAACGGAAGTATTTCAACGAAATTTGATACCTACTGTTACTTTTGTCCCAGGAGTGTTTCGGGTGGGTCAAATCGTGACCCTGACCTGATCTTGACATTCAAAATTGTCAATTCAAGGTCAAATCGGGTAAAGCCGGGCGGATTTCGACGGGTACTTTTGTTGTGACTTTTGTCCGGGGAGTGTTTTGGACGGGTCAAATTGTGACCCCGACATGACCTTCACCTTTAAAATAGTCTATTCAAGGTTAAATCGCGCAATTCTCCGAAAGTCAGAGGGGAACATCCCGGACGAAGTCGGGTCCACCAGCTACAAATTATATATTTCTAGATTTAGTTACAAACTAAATACCTGTATATTGTACAAAGAAATGTTTGACAAATATATCTGTATCAATACTACCATACGGGTCATTAAAATAGATACGACGAAACAAATTTTGAAGGGTGCATGTATCAGGTAAATTTTTATATTTCAAATGATGACAGGAATGCGGAAAGTTGAAGTACCTATATATACGTAATACTGGCTATCCGCATGAAGAGATATACATGTATATAAAAAACAAAATAGAAGATGACTGCTGGCGACAATGTTTTCCAAAAAAATTCAAAGCATTCGATAGCTCCCATCTAGTTGTCAGCCCGAAGATCAATATGAAGTTTGGTGACTACCAGATGAGGGATATGTCTGTACAGTTGCTAAACAATTCAGTCATGCAAAAGGGGATCAAAGAGTAAGATACCAAATTGCTGCCTGTGGTAATGTTTTTTAACGAAATTCGGGAAAATTAGATTACTCTCACCCTGGTTATCCAGAAGATCATTGTGGAATCTGGTGACGATCGGACAAGGGGTGTCGTCTGTAGGATCAACCACATTATTTAGCCATAAAAATAGTAAAATTGAAGATCACCGCTGGCAGTGATGTCTTCACAAGGACAGTTTGAGAACAAAATCTGGCTCACATCTAGCGGTGACCCAAAATATCCACATGAGAAAAAGTTCTCCAATAAAAGCTGGCTGCAGGGTGCGCCAATTGATTCAAATTCGAAATTTAGCAGGGTGTACTGCTTGTGGCCATGTTTTCCCCGCAAATTTGATAGACTGATGGACAAAACCACTGAATCCGTTGAATCAATATACATGTATACATGGATTAATTTATATGCATTGTTATACACAGTATTGGTATATAAAGGTACTGAAAATAACTATATTACTAGTATACACAAAATAAACCATATATCATGGCTATGGGTTCTAATATCCGAACATGACAGCTGAGAACATGGTGTGAGTTAAAGAGTGGTGGTTTCTCAAGCATATCTAACCCTCCACGTTAGAACATGCCATTAAATGTCATAAGTATAATCTAGCTTGAGGACAGAAGTGATCCATAAAACCCCCCTTAATTCAACCAGTTCCTCGCGCGATGTATGGTCGATCACATGATGATCTAGGGGGATTAGAATTGTTGTATAAAAACAGCACTGCATGTAAATATAAAATAAAATAGTGCTACATCTTATTACAGATTATTGCCATATATAATCAGTGATTATACAGACAGTCTGACAAAATAAAGTTTCAGTGACACTCTATCCGAAGAGGGGAATAATTTCATCTGTTACAGTCAATGGAGCAATTATGAATCTGGAAAGGTGAAATTTCTAAGTAATACTAGATATCGACATGACGCGATAACATATAACGTAAATGCAATATGGCCGCTGGCGACCATTTTTTCCTATGAAATTAAAAAAATATTTGATAGCTCTCATCTGATAGATCAATATCAAGATAAATATGAAGTTTGGTGATGATCGGATGATTGAAGTGGACTGTGGTCTGTGCTAAACGGTTTAGTAATTCTTAAAAAGATTCTTACCTTAATATTTTTATGTTCACTTTATAAACTTCACTGAGTCATCTTTGTCATGTATTGAGTTTGATATCTTTTGTTAACAGTTTATAAATCATGTATGTCTCATGTTTGTTATTTTAATTTATGTGTTTATTATCATTAAATAAAGTTACATTCCTTAAAAAGATTCTTACCTCAATGTTTTTATGTTCACTTTATAAACTCCACTGAGTCATCTTTGTCATGTATTGAATTTGATATCTTTTGTTAACAGTTTATAAATTATGTATGTCTCGTTATTATATTATATACACTTTATAGTGTGTTTTCAGAACGAAAAAAAAAATGAATAAAATCAACAAATTTGTAAATTTAAAAACAATTCAAACGTTGTTGTATTCCATGTCCAGGCCTGGACATATGCACCAAATTTCAATAATATTCATTGAGAAACAACGGACCAAACGCTATATAACACCCGTATACATCGGAATCAGCCTCGGGTACATGTTATAGTAGGTACCGAATTGACACACGTCGACTGGGGCGAGTTGGCCCTGGGGCGATTAGGCCGATTAGGGCACCTTCTATAATTTACCGTATGTATCCGTTTATGCGTAGTTTACTTTAGAAAGTTCCGCAATAAATACCGTAAATAGAGCGACCATATTTGACAGAGAATGCCTCTGTTATTGATTATCAAGTTGCTATACATTAAAAACGACAAATTCACATGCTCGTTCAAGCGCAGTTGTCTATTTTCCCCATGTTAAAGGACATCCACAAATACTAAATAACGCTAACCTACTGCCGAATGTTTTACACGACAACTGTTAACATATTTGGGCTGAATTCATCTGACGCGGTATTATTCCTCAAAATAAACAACAAAACCATCGTTACTTGGAAATGTAGTTTGGGCTAACATTTACATAAATCCTCCACATCAATTATCCCGACACACACGTCAGATGAAAAGCAGCCATGAAGTAAACGGCCAAATTGGCCGAAATGACCATAGTAAGGGCCCAGATCTGTGCAAAAATACATTAAAAACACCATACAAAAAATCACTAGAGTTCCGGGAAGGAGACATAAATTCTTTGGATATAGGGATACTGATAATATGTAATTAGAGACTATCATTGTTGAACACATACTCATAGTTGACTGTTGAGTACTCAGGCTAAATTAAAACAGGTTAAAAATAGCCCAATGCTCCTCTTGTGTTGCTAGGTGATACACCAGGTCATGCCAATAGTTTATGGGTATGTTAGATAGTAGTCACAATTACGCTTAAGCGCAATTGATTGCGCTTAAGCGCAATTAATTGCAATTCATAACGCTTAAGCGTAAATGCCCTATTTGTGCTTAAGCACAATATGTGGTATTTTCGCTTAAGCGCAATTATTTGTGAGCACAATTCATTATTTAATGTGAATTTGGCCTCTCATAGAAAGCTGAACTTTACAACCAGGTGATTAAAGGTACTCAATCCGATCAAACGGTCCCCATATCAAATACAAAAACAACAAAAGTTACATTTCTTCAAAATGTGCTTTAGTTATCAAAATCGATTAATTGCAACAAAATAATGCTAACCACTGTCAACTATGGCACAAAATTTCCCAAAACGTGGTATTTATCAATATTTGTTCAACGAAATATGGCCGTATTATCATTTGAGTGGCGCAAAATATTACCACTTGATTTTAGAGTTATCCATCTTGATTCGCAATTTTTTTCTGGACTGTCATTTTGAGGACAATTTTTCTGGGTCTCAACTTATTGCACATCGAGAAATAAAAAACTTAAAAAAATTACAAAAATCAATATCTGTTCACTCTGAGCTTTGAATGGTGGGTTCCTCGACTCGAATAAAATATTTTTTACCCAAGAAGCAAAAGAAACAGTAATTTAGGAGCGTTAACCTCTTCGCTGCTATGACGTCCGTATCTATTACGGACGTAAAAGTGCACGCCGTGTGCTATATGGTCCGTAGGTACTACGGACCTACTTCAGCACACTAGAAGTAGGCCATTATACATAACTGGAACTCAGAGATTAGTGCATCGGAATAACTGTATCTCGACGTTTCAAACAGTGTATGATGTTACACGATTGTGAACAATAATAGCCTTTCAGCTGAGTCACTTTTATGGTTCTTTTGACATTCCCGCTATATTTTCCCATTGGAAAATGCCAATAACGTCAACAGCCCAGCACACGACGTCATAACGTCATTTAGCAGCGAAGAGGTTAATTCGGATAATGCATCTTTAAAATGATACAGGTTGATCAACTCAATTTTCAAAATTAAATGTTGCAGAGGGTGACTACATCACAACAGTTCTGTGCAATTATGTATGGAGCACAAGCAATCAACACAAGCAATCAACACACAAGTCACAGCACTTGGCTTGAATGAGATTCATGTTTCATTTCCCCTCCAGTTTTAAAAGTATTACATTGAATGTTATATTCATCACTTGGAAGAATGTATTAAAGGCAAACAGCTAGCAGACAGAGAAAATTACTATTGGATTTCCCATTCTCCATTTGGATGGATGTTCAAATAATGTATTCAACAAACTGACATATTAAGGATTTTTGTTGAAATTTATTTGTCAGAACATCCCTACAAGGGCTAAATGGGCAAACCACATGCTAGTGTCATATGACTCATATCATCCAGTTAATACACAGGCCGTGTAATAGCGGACCTACATTGTATCCATAGGTACCGGCCGCCTATAGGCTACATGTTACTTTTAAAGCACCACAAGCCATCTCTATTTTATTTATTAATAAAATCATTATTATAATGGCTTCCGATGAGAACGGACTGTGTTTTTAAATGCCATGTAACCTGGATGTAACACGATACTATAGCTTCTTTCCGAGATTCACAATTATCAAGATGGCTTGGGCCGCTAGGCATGTGTATGCATCTTGTAACAGTGAATGTCATTATACATAAACATAAATAGAACCAGAAGATTGAACCAAATAACAAGAGTGATTTTTTTTGTCATTTACGATAAATAACAAAGATTGATTTTTTCGTTGAATCAAGTTGTGTAACAGAAGCCATTATAACTTCAATATTATATATTATCTAATATTGAAGCAACGCTAGTAGTTCACAGCTTAATGAAATATGCCAACTGGAGGTGTACATGGGGTAATTATCTATAATCCCTCTTTTGTCGAACAGTCTGACCCTCATATGTCAAAAATTTAACCAAAGTGGGTATCCCTAGTGTTGAGTGTTTATGTTTATCACACACTCTTTGCGTAATATTGTTGGCTACTGTATCTTATTACATGTAATATGGCTTTTGTTTACCAACACAGTGTACGATCTTGACAATAACGTGATATTTATGCGAAGTGTATGATTGGTATAAGATTAAGAACACAATCTGTCTTTATTTTAATATTCTTTTTGTTTATGGCGGTTTTAACGTATGTGACTGTAAGTCTGTAATTTAAGTCCATCCTTATCTTTAAAAAAAATAATTTAGAAACTTTATATTAAAATCATGGCAAAATCACCCAATCAGATCTAGTTGGCAAACCCCATGTAGGCCTTAAAATTCATAATTTTTTTGCGAGAACCAAAGCTGATTCACAAGTTTGATGGTACGAGAATCAAAATCAAATCCTGATATGCCAAATGTTGGGTGGGAGGGGTATGCTGTATCAATTTCTCAACAGTAATATCTTACTTTCAACTCTTAAAATGTTTACCCTCTCCCTGTATTATATCTTCAGTCAAATTAGTTGATGTTATTGTGAATTTGTGACAGGAATGCAGCATTGCAATATTTATTGTACATTCATACATGTAGCTTTCATTTATAAAATAATTCTTGTGTCGATTAAGGTTATGCAGTTATAATTGAAAAGTTTGAAGATAAATTCGCGTAGTGAATTTATAGAAAATTTATGTTTAAAATTTTCAGATATAACTCATAACCTTTAATTATCGAAACAAGAGTAATTTCTTATAAATTAATCCATCATATCACAAGAGAGCCAACAAGAAGTTAGAAGTATAACGAGTGTACAACATTGAGACTAAAAAGACACGTGAAGTTGAAAGAGACACGTGTCACTCAAAACTTGTGCTTATCGTTGATCACGTCGCATGGACAATTCAGCGATTTTGATTGGCTTGTCGCAGAGACGTTGGTGTTTTGCAGTGATTCTCTGATTGCTGGTGATTGCCAGCAAGTCTCTCGGACATTTGTTTTAGTGTTTAAATGATTAATCGACTAGTCGAAGTCGACGCGATTATTAAATTAGTCGATCCCGAAATCTGCTAGTCGATTAGTTGGGAAAAAGCACTACCTATGTGCTAGCATGACAACAGTGCCATTGCACGGCCATATTTTCATGTAATCTGTGGCATTCTGTGCGTTGTTCCTTGAACGATGCCGCTGCCATCAGTCATGCATGAGCAGTGAGCTCAATGACCTGAACTGAACCCAACGTACATGTATGTACGTGTAGGCGCGGTTTCTTTTATGTTGATCATCAAAGACATGAAGTGTCGCTGCTGACTTAACACTGTCTAGTTCCGGATGTGACGCAATAATGCCCTTTTCACATTTATGATATATGATAAAGATTGCAATGAATTCAATTCAGGGACCGCAATGGATTTAAGTTCTCATTTAGAGAACTTTTTGCGTTATCCCTGATGGTCTCAGGTCACATGAGTATTTCCATTTTTAATCAGATTTCTGCCACATAATTTACCTTATATTCTGACGGCAACCTCTATAAAATGAATTAATTCTTGAGAAAATTGATATATTCTCTTATATATCAATTATTTACACAGTCTGAACTCTATCTGTCTCATCAGAACCCTACATATAACATGTATATTTAATATAAATTATTATAATTATAATATATATACTGTTGTGTATTATATTTATTCAACTTGTAAACATACCCATAGTATGTATTCATGTACACATGTATAACCTGAACTATCAAAATAAATCTAATCTAATCTAGTCCAGTAAAGCAATTAGTATTACCGTGGATAGTCAACTAAACCTTAAAGATGCATAATCTGATTAACGCTGCTAAATTACTACTGGTATTTTCTCGGCTTCGGGGGTAAAATAATATTTTATTTGAGTCGAGGAACCGACCCCTCAAAGCTCAGTCATCATATCTAGAGTTTTTAAATCTGTTGATTTTATCTTTGGAATATTTGATCTTACAAAGTTGGTATGTGTATTTCCCAGTTGAAAACACAGGCCACGTTCGAATATGGGTTCTGTACAATTATTTTCACATGAGTTACAGACCTTTTTCAAACTTAGATTTTGACCGCATTTTGAAATTAGGGTTATATCAGATTTATATTGAATCTAATTTAATACTGGTTTTAATGATATTTCATTTACACAATAACCTCTCTTTCGCGAAGAATATTTTCATCTCAAATTATTATTTTTTCAGATGCGGCTGGCATATTTCATTTATCGATTTTGTGTTGTTCCATTAGACTCATCAACGCCATTAAGAACCTGTAGTAAGTATATCCAATCATCTTTTTCTCCTTCATTCAACAATTAAATTCTGAAAAAAAATTGTAATCTTTACAACACACCCCCACCCTCCAATCCCACACCATCCTTTCTCATGGTTCCATATAATCACTCACTTACCCACAAAACATTCAGTTCATTCTTCGCCACAAATTCACATTTGTTTTCAGAGTTCGAGCATTACATTTTGATGTTCATCAATAATTTTAAAAAATCAATCAGTCATATGCGAACGTTAAAGTACTAGTATCCATACATAGGACTGAAAATGTAGTATATGGTTTTTTACTTCAGACCCAAATTACAACATACGAGTACAGGTACCGGTATGTACTTAAATGTATAACACAAATTTGTGAAAAGTCTTTAATCATAATATACATGTATATGATACAGGCACTCCGACAGTACATATATGTATCTCAATCAATAGATAATAACTCATAAAGTTTTACTTCAAGAGTTAATGTACCGTATTTGAGATCCTTTGAATAAACGGTCGTATTATGTAAATGGGTTGTCCGTCGTCCGTCCGTTCGCCTTTAGTTTCCAGATGATAACTTTAGATTGAATCGAGTGAACTGAACCAAATTTGGTTATGTTAGTTTACCACACCAAAATACAGATCAAGTTCGAATATGGGTTTTGTCTGCATGATTTTGACGGAGTTATGCCCCTTTTTTGCCCCAAAAAAACTAAATTCGGGGGACTGTTAAAATATCCGGTGTCCGTCCGTTCGTCCGTGCGTGTGTGTATCCGGAAATGGTTTCCGGGTGATAACTTTAGTTTCGGTTATTAGATCAAAAGCAAATTTCATAGGTGAGTTTATCAGACCAAAATACAGGTCAAGTTCGAATATGGGTTTGCTCTGTCAATTTTTGCGAGAGTTATGGCCCTTTTTATTTTACTTAGAATCTTGTAATTTTCTGGTTTCCGGGTTATAACTTCAGTTTGTGTGATCTTATCTGAACCAAATTTGGTATGTGAGTTTATCAGCCCTATATACAGGTCAAGTTCGAATATGGGTTTGTGAGAGTTGTGGCCCTTTTTCGACTTGGAATCCTGTACATTTCTGGTTTTCAGATGATAACTTCAGTTTGTCTGATCATATCTGAACTAAATTTGGAATATGCATTTATCAGTTCGAAATACAGGTCAGGTTCGAATATATTCGAAGGTTTTATGGGTTTGCTCTGCCCATTTTTGTGAGAGTTATGGCCCTTTTACGACTTATAATCCTGTCACTTTCTGGTTTCCGGATGATAATTTTAGTTTGATCATATTTGAATCAAATTTGGTATATGAGTTTATCAGCTCGAAATACAGATCAAGTTCGAATATGGGTACGATCCACCCATTTTTGTCTGGTTGCTCTCAAATATGGAATATTGATTTCTTATATGAAAATATAATATGAACTTTTTTCCGATGATTTCTTGTTTATTCACTGAACAGATCATCTGGTAACAAATAACACAGCCAGCATTAATGATGGTAAAATTAACAAATAAATATCTAGAGTTTGCCGTGTGCCATTTCAACGGTCCAACGGGTTTGGAGGACTATTATAATTAAATTTGGTATGTGGGTTTACTAGCAGAAAAGACAGGTCAAGTTCGAATACTGGTTCCGTCCGCCAATTTTCACCAGAGTTATGCCCCTTTTTCGACTTAGAATTTTACCGTCTGTTAACATTTTTGGTTTCCGACCGATAACTCCAGTATGGATTATTTTATCAGAGCCAAAGTTGGTATGTGTCTTTCTCCCAGCAAAACACAGGTCAAGTTCGAATTCGGGTTCCGCCCGCCAGAGTTATGTCCCTTTTTTAATTAGAATTTTTGCCAATTTGAGGTTTCCGGATGATAACTTTAGTAAATGTGTACTGAATGAAATTAAATTTGGTATGTAGGTTTACTAGCACCAAAGACAGGTTTTTATGCGCAAACAACGGTCGTATCAAGCCAACGCTTAGAGGCGGACATGTATGAGGTCTACCGACCTTTTATTCAACTTAGATTTTACCTGATTTGCGGTTTCCGGATGATATCTTTAGATTGAATCGAGTGAACTGAACCAAAATTGGTACGGTATATCAGTTTACCACCCCAAAATACAGATCAAATTTGAATATGGGTTTCGTCCACATTATTTTGACTGAGTTATGTCCATTTTTGTCCCCCGACGTTTCCGTCGGAGGACAATAGAAATGACCCTCGTGCGTCCGTGCGTCCGAGATTGGGTACCTTCATGGTGTAATCAACTCCTCCTACAGTTTTAAATGTAGAGATTTGAAACTCTGGGATATTGTTCCTAACATGTTGGTGATTTGCAACATCTATATATCTAATCAAAAATATTATTTTTTCCATATTTTGGGGGGGGGGGGGGGTTTTCGACTTAGAAAATTTGGAACATTTTTGCCTTTTGGATGAGATTGGGTACCTTCATGGTGTAATCAACTCCTCCTACAGTTTTAAATGTAGAGATTTGAAACTCTGGGATATTGTTTCTAACATGTTGGTGATTTGCAACATCTATATAGCTAATAAAAAATATCATTTTTTTCCATATTTTCGGGGGGTTTTTTACTTAGAAAATTTGGAACATTTTTGACTTTTGGATGAGATTGGGTACCTTCAAGGTGTAATCAACTCCTCCTACAGTTTTAAATGTAGAGATTTTAAACTCTGGGATATTGTTCCCAACATGTTGATGATTTGCAACATCTATATAGCTAATAAAAAATATAATTTTTTCCATATTTTTGGGGGGTTTTCGACTTAGAAAATTTGGAACATTTTTGCCTTTTGGATGAGATTGGGTACCTTCATGGTGTAATCAACTCCTCCTACAGTTTTAAATGTAGAGATTTGAAACTCTGGTTTAATTTCTTTAACAAAACGGCCATCGACATTTAAAACAAATTCTTTAACAAAGCGGCCATCGACTTGCCACGTTGTCGGGGGACAATGTGGTCGGCCGACCTTTTATTCGACTTAGATTTTACCTGATTTGCGGTTTTCGGATGATAACTTTAGATTGAATCAAGTGAACTGAACCAAATTGGTATATTTGTTTACCACCCCAAAATACAGATCAAGTTCGAATATGGGTTTCGTCCACTGATTTTGACTGGGTTGTGCCCCTTTTTTATTTTACCTGATATGAATGCGGTTTCCAGATTATTGTGTTTTATTTTTATTTCGTCTTAAGTCAAAGGTTTCTTGAAAACAAATGAATTAAACCTTGCTCCACTCTACTCCAGAAATGGGCGTATTATGCCACGCCCCAAGCCTGGAAAACTCAAGGCGGGCTGTTCGCCTAGAGCCGGCCCAGAATTTTCCAAGGCGGGCTTTTTATAGCCCGCCTCATCTCGGATAGGAAATTTATTTAGTTATTTTATTGTGTTTTATGAGAAAAATACTGCCTCGAAATCGTAAAGAATTATATTGTATAATGTGCGCATGCGTGACTTCGGCAACTGATGGTAATGTCAAATGGGCATTATGGCGGAATCATCAAATTGCGGAACGAACTGTTCCATAAATCATATCTTTTGATCGATACTCACACATTTTAAGAACAAAATAAATTATTTCTCTTCATAAGATTGAGCTTACAATATATTTCACTGGATAAAATCAACATATGTTTGCGAATAGTGAGAACCAATGTCACTGTCTTGATTGAGTTTAACCTTTCGTTCTCTTTCCGTTTCCTATCAGTGAAAAATGTATATCACTGAAATTTGTAGTCGTCGTTCATTTTCTCGCTTTGATTGACAATCTTTTAATATAATGAGCTAATGTCTCCAAGTTATCATTCACTGTGGTGAATATTCTTGTTTACAATGTTGTTCACTTACTACAGTTGAGAAACTGTTCTCTATGTCCTCAATTGTAAACACCCAGTAAATCTATACAGAATGACTTGACCGCTAGAAGCAGCAATCTGCAAAAGTGGTCATGACAACTTGTAATCGGTGATGGAAATTGACATGGAATATGGATTACTTTGACAAATAAAGCAGTCATTTGTATTCAAGTGTAAATAACTAAATATACTGGATTTATTATGCTACTTGATTGTGTACTGACCCAATTCCATTGCATGGGTTGGACACCAACTGACAAATTGTTGAGTACAAACACTTACATTTTGTCTGTGGTTCATATTAATTATCATAACATATATTATTATAAAAACAATTAAATATTCACCATATCATACTGTGGGGGGTTTGACATTGACAACTCTGGACATTTTGTTTCCACATAACAAAATTAATTTAGTTAAACAACATCAAAAATAGACAAACTATAGTACTATTAATAGCCCTCCTGGATTTTCTAGACCGCCAGCCCTGACGCCCCAACGGCATGCTCTTGTTAGAACTTGTGCTAATGTGCATGTTATAATCAATAACCATATTTTCACATTGCATTATTTGTCTTCTTTTAATAGTCCTGAGTGATCTTGTTGCCAGACTGAGACAGTGTATGTAGATGTAGCATGCTGGAATCACAACAGCAGTAAAATTTGACAATGAACATGAAGGATATATTTGGAGGCAGGAGACCGGTGCCATCTGGTTCTTAAGATCAAGATTCAGGGTGTGAGTCAAACAAAATTTATTTAACTTTTGAGAAAAGAATGTATAGACTCAGTCTAAATAAAATTAGAACGTGTTTCATTTCAATGAACTTACGGTTTAAAGACTCTCATGGTTAAAATTATTTCAAACGGGAGAAATCAAGCCAATGCGCAGCTTCTTGCAAATTCAATTAATATTCACTTATTCTTACAAGCCACCCCGTGGTATTTGATTGCAATCTCATGAAGTTATCGTATAAACTACACGTTAGTGTCTCGTATCTTAACTGATCAAACGTAGTATATTCAAAATCAAAACTGACGTACATTTATTCATAATTGGGGAATATATAATACTGTATGATAATAGAATTGTATTCCAAAGATATTCCAAAAAATGGTATTCTCTCCTAACCTATGGATATTACGTTACGTGCCAAATAAGGATCATTTACAACTTCTAGTAATCATATAGTAAATGCCAAGCTCATATTCTAAATAAGGTATTAAGGAGATGATGCAACATGACCATGGTACAGCTCAATAACTTTTATTATAGCATGCTTATTGTTATATTTTCATTACTTTGTTCATTATTATATATCTGAATGGCGAAACTTGTATTTTGCATGTACAGTAAAACTTCTACAAACCGAACACACTTTGGACCGGCCCTTCTGTTCGGTTCAGAGAGGTGCTCGGTTTATAGAAAATATCTTTTAATAGGCGAAATAATAGAAAAAAAATCAACAGTTCCCCAAAGTTTTAAAATTGCACACAAAAGTACCTTTGATAATCGTAACCAAGAATAATAGAAAAAATGTGCAGCAGTTATAGGTGTTATTTTGTGTAACATGTGATATTACAACCACACAAACTCACTCTTAGAGGGATAATGAAATACAAGATGACCTCCCATGATATGGCTGTCATTTCAATTTTACGAAGTACAAAAGCCTGACAGGACAGGTCCCGACTTTTGTGATGCTTTGCACTGCATTTAGAAAGTTGTTGTTGAAGTGCCAGAAGTCTTCAACAACCCTTCAAATGGTTTCATGATACTTTCATCGTGTTCGCTCTAGTAGTTGATTGCAATAATTTAGCTTTTCAATACTAATATTTTGAATGGAATAGCATCGACATACATTTATCTGCATATCCGTGTTACATTATTAAATAGTTACTATGATTTGCGAACTTTGATTGATTGTGGACTCATATCCCACTTTCCCAAAGCCAGAGAATGATTAGACCTCTCATTTGCTGGATTTCAAAATGTGTGCCATTTTCGCATTCCTACATATAAGATAGATATTGATTCTGTTAATTAATGTTTCTTTTGGCCAAAATAGTTGCAAGGCTAGTTAGCGATGACCTCTCTGAAAATGTTGGTGGAAAGTCAAAAGTGCATGTTAACGAGGACTGCACATTCTAGACCATCACCATATATTAATGAAAGTGATATATTATTACTGAACATTAATACAATGACACTTCTTATCGTGTCACATGCACGTTTACTTGTAACGGTTGATTACACTAATACTGCCAGATGCCTGCATATTGTTAATGCTTTACCATCTCTAAATGACATCAAATATGTCAAACAATAGTCAAAATGCGCAGTGAGATCGATAGATGATAATTCTATTTATTACACATCTATTGGCTGGCTGCCGTTGATGCGGTAATTCAGCCAATTGAACTATTGAAGTCATTCTCGGAATTTCGCTGAGTGATTTTTATTTTTGTTGGTTTGTCTTTCTCCAAATATTTTAAACAAATTTCCTGATAATCAGCAGCAAAACAACCTAAATATTCAACAAACTAAAATATCCATCCAGTGCTAATTCTGGCGGAATATAGTGCACAACATCCTTGTGTCATCTGTGTCATAGCTGAGAATCTGACATTTAGAACCTGATATAGGATACTACCAAACCAAAGGCAGAACGAGAGACACGGTTTATGCGCCCATACAAAGCTGATTGATCAAGGTATAAGAAAGTTAATTTGAGATATGACAAATCGTCAATCAAACAACATATCGGCATCTTATATAAGCACACAATATAAACAATATGTCGCTGCAAACTACCATATGAGACATTTTGTCCAGCTTTCGTATTCGTTGTTTGCAGTGTTGACATTAAAATTAGCCGCCACATTGGGCACCATCTTGTATTTTGATTGTCTACTAAGACGAGACATGGATATAAATTTCACACTTTTTGTTTCTTCTTTGTATTCAGCACAAAGTAATTCCTAACGTTTGCTTAAATCTTTTCATTCTGAACTACATGTACAGTCCTCACCGCCACATTTGTGTGGATGATTGCGTCTTAAGTTTTTGTTTACTATTTCTCCAACTGATAAGATGGACTAATGAAATATCCCTCCATGTAGTCATTACAATGATATACTATATAAACCACTGGGGATTTCCCTTTCTTGTTTGTGTCATTCTTTGATCCAATCCCCAGTGATGGCTTTATTTCATATTTTATGACATTGGGGGAGGGTTATGTTTTTGACTATTATTCAACATTTGTACGGACAGGATAATAACCTGCCAGTACTAAATACTCCACTCTTTCCATATATGACATGTTGGGCTATGTCCAGCATACGGGCGACAGTTACGCTGAATTGTCATGATTTTTACATTCTCTGCCATGACGTCGCAAAATCTCAAACAATTAAACCAGAAAAAGTAAGAACAACCAAATCTAGTATCAACATATGCCCCATAATAACAAACAGATCGTTCTGTTTATTGTGATTTGATTATCATTTAACCAATTGTGTATTGCTGGTCAACTGCTGAAAATAGGCTAATAAACATCTGTCACATACATATGATGTCAATAAATATACTGTTCCTATTCATAGGGAAACCTGGGGATAACTGTTAGTGGGCATGATATATATGTAGCAAGCTCAACCACTGGGCAAAGACTCATTTATACAATAATTCATAATGTTTTCTAAATTACTGCATCCTACATGTAATTGATATTATATATATACCAATGTGATTCTATTGTAAAGTGGTTTAGATATCATTTGAAACATCCCAATTTTGTTCTACAACCCAGGGAATGGGGTGTTTTACATATATATTTTAGGGTTCAAAGGGATAAAATGAAAACTGTTGAAGGTTTAGAAAATAATTCAATAAATAATATTTTAACAAAAATTCAGCTGGAAACTTAGAAAATAATAGCAATATTTCTCCACTTACTGTGACAGCTAGGGTTGTGTGAGCAGAAATATTGGGGGAAAATGTTGTTACCATAATGCAGATCACTGGGACCAGGAGCACAACTACAGAGGCCTATGTTATCTTCCTGGGCAGGACATCTGTCACACTCTGGCAATGGGCTGATCATGTCCTGAACAAAATGAAAATATTTAACTTTTAAAGTATCATCTTGTTATTTAGATTCACAAATGAGTGCCAAAGGAGATAAGCTGCTGCCAAATTTGGAGTTGCCTACCAGATAAGCTTCAACGCATCACCAAGCAAAGTGATATCGACATATGGGTCTGGGGTCAGGTCTCTAATGTAAGTGCAATATACATGAGGAAATTTGTCTCTGAACATAACTCTGACCAATCAGTTTTAAAACTGTTACCAATCATAATTTCAGAAGGGATGTGGTGAATCCTTGTTACATTGTCAATACTCGATACATATATGTTTTAATCTCCTGTTCCAGTTCCTTGATTCATTATATTATGTGTCTTAAAGCAGCTAATAATCTTCCAACCTCAAATTATTTGCTAGTTGTTGTCATGTACCGGGGATCAAAATAGGTGTATTATATTTAATTTCCATTTAAATATTAAGAAATTTCACTGAATTCATCTGTAATCAAAACTTACCGATAAAATCAAAATCAACGATATAGATGCTGCAGTAATATCAGTTCAATTTAATCCTGGTCATGGAATTAGTATTTATGAAATTGTCAATGGGATTATTTGGGCAAAAAAACAAACAAGATTGTATGTTTCCGCTAACGAAGTGATAAAATTAGGGTAGGTACGTAAATTTTTACATGATATTTTTTATGATATGATATAGTATGGTAAACATAGTGTCGACATCCGGAATGACCACTTCTCGTCCATCCGTCCATCCGCGTTTAAAAATGACTACTTTAATATGTGGCTATGATTTTGTGAAATGGATATGTATGTGATTAACTTCTGTTACGTGGCTAGCCAGGTAACAGAGTTTAGATGATCCTTCAAAAATGATCTATTTCACCTAATCAGCCTATTTAATTTTGAATTCACTCAAAAGTGGGAAACTAAAAGTCCATTGATTTAGACTCCATGATTTGTCAATAGGAGGTGTTCGGACAGTTATGTGGCTAGTCACTCACTCAATCACCAACCTGTCAGTTTCTCCTATTCCACTGTCCTAGTTGCTGTATGCAAGTTTTTGAGTTTTAATCAGCTTCTGCTACAATTCCCACATTTTATGATTCCATAATATGAAATTTTATCACTATCAACTACTTTATAGCCACATAAAATGTTATGGTTACTTGAGAAGCCACATAAAAATTAGAGACACATAATTATTTTAGCCACATAACTCATAGCCACATATCTACCCATTTGTTAGTCTAGCCATCTGTCTGTCCGTAGACACTTTACACTTGGTGCCATAACTTTTTGATCGGAACCAAAATTTGTATATGAATTTCTCAGCCCAAAAGACAGATCGAGTTCGAATATGGGTTTGATCCTACTATTTTTAACTGAGTATGGCCCTCTTTCGAAAAATATTTACTCTTAAAAAGAAAAAAAATCTAGATTGAATGTCTTGCTCAATAAAAAAAAATATAATATATATATATATATATATATATATATATATATATAAATAAATAAATAAGTAAATAATTTTTTTTTATAATATAATACATTGTATAAGGCAAAAAAATGGTTTTGATTCTCAGGCATAGCCGCATAGAAAAAAATGGCCTGCGTTGGACCATTTTATTACGATTTGGATATCATCGTAGTTGTAAACTGGGTAACACAAAATTAGGAAACTGTCTCACAAAAATTAGGTTTGTTTCAAATATCAAATAGGAGCTACATACAACGGTGTATGTGTGGATATTCAACAAAAGACCATTGGCAACGATAACTATCAGGTATATTGTCACCACAAGCTGTAAAACCCCCTTAGTTTATTGGTAAAATGTGTTCCAATATTCAATCTGCGGACAGCAGGAAGTTGGATATTGAAAGATCAATCAAATTCGGGAACGCAAAACAGAACGCAATAAAAAACTCAGTTTGATAATTGGTGTTTTTTTTATAGTTTTATGGCCTATCATTAGAGTTAGAGCTGGGCAGTTTCCCTATTAATCAACAATACCCAGTTAAAATTTCCATATCGTCACTAATATCGTCTAAAATAAACTAATTGTAATGTCCTCGGCAATCAAAGGGTGCCAGCCAATCAAAAGCGTGTACAAACAAATAATTTAACTCAAGCCTAAATCAAGTTACTTAAGTGTTTAAATCCAAGCATAACATGCATGCGTGCAATCAAAACACACAGAAAGCGTGTGGTCGTGCGGTTTATGTTACTCAGTGTACCCATGTGTAAATATCGTTTTGCAGGCTCACATGTTTTTCAATATTCAATCATCATATTAAACAACATTTAGAACAACTAACGGAATTAGGGAAGGGAATATGAAAACCCAGGATACGTCCCCCTTTCGCTCACAATATTACACAAACCCTCCGACTTCCCTGCGTATAATAGTATTGCAAGAGAATGCACCAAAATGAATCGACGACTGATCAGGTGATAGATCGATATTAATGTCAGTTATGCCACGCCTCTTCCTTCAGCGCAATGATGCACGTGCACCGTCAATCAAAATAACCAATGGACAAATACACTGCCCTCTTCTTGTCTAGAAGAAACCACTCACTGCGATTGGTTGAAAAAATTGTATAGAATTAGAGCTTAAAACCCACCCAAAAATACATGGTGTCCTTGCTTGGCCAAATTCCAAAGATTATGTACTACATGTTTGGACTTCATTGAAAGACTGAACCTCTTTGTCAAATTTGTCTTGCCGTTAAACCACATTTCCAAGCGACTCAAGTGTCATCGGGAATAACATATCTTTACTCAACATACCGAGAAATATTCACCAATCCGCAGATTTATTGTCCCCCGAAAAATATATTTTTCGGGGGACTATAGAAACGGGCTCCGTCCGTCTGTTCGTCCGTCCATCACACTTTTGAGTACCTTCATGGTGTAATCATCTCCTCCTACAGATTTCATCCCAGAGATTTGAAACTTCAGAATATTGTTGCCGATATATTGAAGATGTGCAACATGTATATATATAGATGACGGAATAATTATTTTTTGATGGAGTTATTAACCCTTTTCGACTTAGAAAATTTCAACATTTTTTATAATTTTCAGTATGAGGGTACCTTCATGGTGTAATCAACTCCTCCTACAGTTTTGTTCGTAGATATTTGAAACTTCAGAGTATTGTTACCCACATATTGGAGATGTGCAACATGTATATAGATGACGGAAAAATATTTTTTTTTACCGAGTTATTAACCATTTTCGACTTAGAAAATTTCAACATTTTTAGTCGAGTTTTTTTCCAAAACTCGACTTATAGTTTGATGAGGGACGGCGGGCGGGCGGCGGACGGGTGGGCGGGCGGGCTAACGGGCAGGCGGCCTGTTTTGCTTATAACTCAACCGTTTATTGACGGATTAAAAAAAAATTGGTGTGTGAGTACATATCCATGCACGTAAGCTGCAGACAAACAATCGGGTTCGTCCGCACATTTATTACAGAGTTATGGCCCTTTGCCATTTTTCACTGATTTTGGGCTCGTTAGCGCAACAACTTCAACAAACGTCATCCGATTTGATTGAAATTTGGTATATAGGTGTCTCCCACGAATATCTCGGTCGAGTTCGAAAACCGGCCAGGTCCGATAAAATTTGATAGAGTTATGGCCCTTAATTAGTCATTTTTTCACAAATTTTCAGCTCGTTAGCGCGATAATTTAACAAACATCATCCTATTTGATTGAAATTTTGATATATAGGTGTCTCCCAAGAATACCTCGGACGAGTTAGAAAACCGGCCCGGTCCGATAAAATTTTATAGAGTTATGGTCCTTAAGTAGTCATTTTGTACGAATTATGAGCTCGTTAGCGCGATAACTTCAACAAACGTCATCCGATTCAACTAAAATTTGGTATATAAGTGTCTTCCAATAATATCCTGGACGAGTTCGAAAACCAGCCTGGCCCAATAAAATTTTATAGAGTTATGGCCCTTAATTAGTCATTTTTCGTGAATTTTTAGCTCGTTAGCGCGATAACTTCAACAAACGTCCTCCGATTTGTTTAAAATTTGGAATAGACATACTTGCCAAGAATATTTCGGACGAGTTCGAAAACCAGCCTGGCCCGATAAAATTTGATAGAGTTATGGGCCTTAATTAGTCATTTTTCGATTTTACCTATTAATTAGTCCACCAATACTGATGCACACCAATTGGCGGTAGCCACCGGCGGTAAGCCACCGAAAACGAGACACAGCATCTCTGATGCCACCTCTTGTTTCACCGTTAGCACGATAACTCAATTAAATATATGAGTCTCTTGCAACAATATCTCGGACGAGTTTGAAAACCAGGTTTGTCTGACTTTTTGGGCCTTCTGTGGGCCTTATTGCCAAGTTATTGGCAGAAGTTTTTTTTTCGACTCCCAATAAACTCGACATAGCATCTTAGATGCGTACCCCTTGTTGTTTTAAAATGAATAAGCGTCCGGTATGTTTATTTGGGTCACGAGAGTAACTTGGAAGATGGGAAGATAAATAACACCTTATTCGATGTTGAACCCTTTGATTCCCCTTTGTCATATGAGTAAACAGGATCAAAGCCTCAAAGGTGCTGTCATTTTATACCCCCCCCCCCCGCAACGAAGTTTGGGGGGGGGGGGTATACTGGAGTCAGCTTGTCCGTCCGTCCGTGGACACACATTTGTCCGCAGTTTTTCTCAGTCGTTTTTTTTATCAATTTCCTTGAAACTTGGCACAGACATCAACCACCATGGGAACCTGTGCACCTGCGATTATGACGTCTGTTGGACCTTTTTTGGTGGAGTTATCCCCCTTTTTCGACTTTTTTTGCAACATGCATAATTTTGTCCGAGCTTTTATTCCTACATTTTTTGGTCAATGTTTTTTAATCTTGGCACTGATATTTAGTACCATAGGAACCTGTGCATCTGCGATTATGACGTCTGTCCGACATTGTTTGTGTGGAGTTATTCCCCTTTGTTCAAGCTTTTATTCCTACATTTTTCGGTCAATAGGTTTAAGATTAGGGTTATGGTTGTACACATGCAATGGGAACTGTTATTTTATTATTTTAACTAAATGTTTACTGACATGTGAAACATCTTAGTATTTTAAAAACAAGGGGGTATCCGTAGTCCCATTGGGACAGTCGCACCTCTAGTTTATAATGATTCTGTCATGAAATTCTTGCAGTAATTTGTTCAAATCAACTGGTTAAGCTGCGTTTTTATCATGATTAGCTTGGTCGACGCTCTCTTTTGCCTCAAAATAAATAATCGTGATTACCTGCCAATTAAACCAGAAATGAATAAATGTGACGTCATGATTAATAGGCAGGTGAGAATATATTGGATTAAATCCATCCTGATGTCTCAGACATGGGTTGTCAAATTTTTTATGATTGTTAGCCATCAGGAGGCCTTTTAAAATACGGGCCAATAACATTGTTCACGTTTTCCATTCTAGAGTTATCCTTCTTTATTGTCCCCCGACATTCCGTCGGTGAACAAATGTAATGACCTTCATCCATGTGTGTGGGCTTCCATCCATTGACTCCATCCATCTGGAACATTGTCCGAGCCTGTATTCTGTCATTTTATGGTCATTTGTTGTTAAACTTGACACATATATCAACCATCATGGGAACCTGCACACCTGCGATTTTGAGTTCGGTCAGACTCATTTTGATGGAGTTAGTGCTCTTTTTTGACCTGTGTTTGTACAACCTGAGACACCTCTATTGTCAGAGTCTGTATTCCGTCATTATCCAGTAAATTTGGTTACAACTTGGCACAGACGTCAGCCAGCATGGGAACCTGCACACCTGCAAGTCGGAGTCATTTTGGTGGAGTTATTGCCATTTTTCAACATAGAATCGTACATCATGGGACACATCTTTTGTCCAAGCTTATATTCCATCATTGTCCCCCGAAAAATTTATGGGGTCCGCCCGTCCGTTCGTCCGTCGAGCCGTCCGTCCGTCCGTCCGTCCGTCCGTTCGTCACACTTTTGAGTACCTTCATGGTGTAATCATCTCCTCCTACAGATTTCATCCCAGAGATTTGAAACTTCAGAATATTGTTGCCCATATATTGAAGATGTGCAACATGTATATAGATGACGGAAAAATTATTTTTTGACAGAGTTATTAACCCTTTTCAGTATGAAGGTACCTTCATGGTGTAATCAACTACTCCCACAGTTTTCATCCTAGAGATTTGAAACTTCAGAATATTGTTGCCCATATATTGAAGATGTGCAACATGTATATAGAGGACGGAAAAATTATTTTTTTACGGAGTTATTAACCCTTTTCGACTTAGAAAATTTCAACATTTCAAAAACATTTCTTTAACAAAGCGGCATCGACTTGCCACTTTTTCGGGGGACACTGTGGTCAGCTGACCTTTTATTTTCCAGTTAATTTGGCAGAGTTATTGCCATTTTCGATATAGAAATGTTTTATGTTTTTTATTTTAGAGTTATTGACCCTTTCATATTGGTAGTGTTGAAACGACCAGTGAATTTCAAAGTCGACTAGTCGAGGCCCAAAAGTCGCGTTGTATCGACTAGTCGGTACCCGATATTAAAACTTTCAAACATAACATGGTACGGAAAATTCATCGTACATGGCGTTCACTGATGACTGAGTCAATGACGGTCTATTGCGCAGCGCATTTCCCTCCATAGACACCAATTTATTTGGGAAATAATACAGTAAACATCTTGATATTAATTTTATCCAACACACTGAATGTAATTATATAATTAGTCCCGATCAAGCGCTGTCAGTATCTTTTATATTCGGTAGCAACGACCTTCACACAGCGTCGCATTATAACCCGACGGGGCGAGATCAATTGAAATATGCACAGTGTCTAGATCAAAGCGGTCTCCGACAAACGATAAAGCCGCGTCAATCATCGCCATCATGTCACAGTGATGTCTTTGACCTCAAACAACGAGTGTTGTCAATTTCATTCTTTCAATTAACAGGTCACTGTGTGTGCCTATACTAGTAACACTGTCAATTCCGGGTGCCACCAAACGTTATACTTACCGTAACTTACGCGCAGTTAACACCGTTTATGCCGGAATCGATCTTGAAAACGTTATACATGTAACTATGTAACATACACTATGTTCCGACTAGTCGACGGCAAAATTTCAGCGTCGACTACAGCTAGTCGATTAATCATTTCAACCCTACATATTGGTGTAATCAATTCCTCCTGCTGTTTGTAGTATTGGGATCTGAAACCCATAAATCCTTCGTCCTTTTTTGTCCATCTGCGTAGAAAGCTCAACGATGGTTGTCGTAATAAACTAGTGATTAATTGATATAGGGAAACCACCATTGGCCATCTTGTTAAAATTTAGCAATTGGCCAATGCTGATTATACCATATATAGTACAAAACGTGATGCAATGTTGACACTTGTTATAAACAAAATTCACCGTAACTAATTAGACACACAGTAGTAGCAGTACATGCAATAAAACTCATTATCTGGGACATGACAATCTGCGGGATGGGATGGGATATGGGACAAAACGACAATCTGCGGGACAGAATTTCAAATTGCGTGGGACGGCCGATATCTCGAGGAATACAGGGCGTTGGGGGCTCATTTTGGTGTCTAACGAAAGGCCCACATTCGCCCTATCCACACATATTAACCCCGCCACTGACCGGACACCAGAAGTTGCATTATTTGATCGACAACTGACCTAACATGGGGTGGAATTTGGGATAGCATGACAATCTGCGGGACAGGATTTTCAAATTGCGTGGGACGGCCGATATCTCGAGGAATACCGCGCGTAGAGGGCCCCTTTTGGTGTCCCACGAAAGGTCCACATTCGCACTATCCACACATATTAACCCCGTCACTGACCGGACACCGGAAGTTTCATAATTCGGTCGACAAATGACCTAACATAAAATGCCACAAACAGTAAAAACTGCGTTCGACATTAATGTTTAGAATTTATATTTCTCGATGAATACGCTAGCAAACAACAAGTTTTGGGTATCAAATAACGCAGTGGAATACTGTGCATTCGTTTTTAGCTACAATATGGCTGTTTTAGTGCGAATATTGTAATGGCGAACACGCAAACACGCGCCGATAAAACAGCTAAAAATAGACTCGATGTTTACAATTACAGGATCGATTTCAGCTGGTATATTCAATATAATGGGACGTATGGTATATCAAAATGTAGGATTAGACACAGGGAATGTATTTTTTTTAAATGGGTCCCACCAGGCGGTGAAATTGTTGCAGAAATTCGCTCCAAGATATTCTCACTTATTTTTATTTCAGTTGTGACTAAAAGCCCAGATGCCGGAGCCCAGCGACTAAAAGCCAAGTTACAAAATAGATCAACTGGTTTGAACGAATGAATATGTCAATGGTAAGACTATTCAAAAGAATAGTCAAATCAAATAGTATTTATAGACTTAAAAACTTATGTGTCCGCCATTCATATGCGGTGGAGGTTCTCATATTATCTGCCAGTCATACGCGGGGGAGGCTCTCATATGAACATATTATCTGCCGGTCATACGCGGTGGAGGTTCATATTATCCGCCGGTCATGCGCGAGGGAAGTTCTCATTTTATCCTCCGGTCATATGCGGGGGAGGTTCTGATATGAACATATTATCTGCCGGTCATATGCGGTGGAGGTTCATATTATCCACCAGTCATACACGAGGGAGGTTCTCATATTATCCTCTGGTCATACGTTGGGGAGGTCCTCATATGAACATATTATCCGCCGGTCATATCCTCCCTCGGGTGTGACCAGTGGATAATATGAGAACCTCCATCGCATATGACCGGCAGATAATATGTTCATATGAGAACCTCCACCGTGTATGACCGGTGGATAATATGAACCTCCACCACGTATGACCGGCAGATAATATGTTCATATCAGAACCTCCCCCACCTATGACCGAAGGATAATATGAGAACTTCCCTCGCGTATGACCGGCGGATAATATGAACCTCCACCGCGTATGACCGGTGGATAATATGTTCATATGAGAACCTCCACCACGTATGACCGGCGGATAATATGTTCATATGAGAACCTCCACTGCGTATAACCGGCGGATAATATGTTCATATGAGAACCTCCCCAACGTATGACCAGAGGATAATATAAGAACCTCCCTCGCGTATGACCGGTGGATAATATGACAACCTCCCTCGTGTATGACCGGCGGATAATATGAACCTCCATCGCGTATGACTGGCGGATAATATGTTCATATGAGAACCTCCCCTACGTATGACTGGAGAATAATATGAGAACCTCCCTCGCGTATGACCGGTGGATAATATGAGAACCTCCCTTGCGTATGACCGGCGGATAATATGTTCATATGAGAACCTCCCTTGCGTATGACCGGCGGATAATATGTTCATATGAGAACCTCCACTGCGTATGACCGGCGGATAATATGTTCATATGAGAACCTCCCCTACGTATGACCGGTGGATAATATGAACCTCCACCGTGTATGACCGGCGGATAATATGTTCATATCAGAACCTCCCCCACATATGACCGAAGGATAATATGAGAACTTCCCTCGCGTATCATCGGCGAATAATATGAACCTCCACCGCGTATGACCGGCGGATAATATGTTCATATGAGAACCTCCCCAACGTATGACCGGAGGATAATATGAGAACCTCCCTCGCGTATGACCGGTGGATAATATGAGAACCTCCCTCGCGCATGACCGGCGGATAATATGAACCTCCACCGCGTATGACCGGCGGATAATATGTTCATATCAGAACCTCCCCCACCTATGACCGAAGGATAATATGAGAACTTCCCTCGCGTATGACCGGCGGATAATATGAACCTCCACCGCGTATGACCGGTGGATAATATGTTCATATGAGAACCTCCACCACGTATGACCGGCGGATAATATGTTCATATGAGAACCTCCACTGCGTATAACCGGCGGATAATATGTTCATATGAGAACCTCCCCAACGTATGACCGGAGGATAATATAAGAACCTCCCTCGCGTATGACCAGTGGATAATATGACAACCTCCCTCGTGTATGACCGGCGGATAATATGAACCTCCATCGCGTATGACTGGCGGATAATATGTTCATATCAGAACCTCCCCCACATATGATCGGAGGATAATATGAGAACTTCCCTCGCGTATAACCGGCAGATAATATGAACCTCCATCGCGTATGACTGGCGGATAATATGTTCATATCAGAACCTCCCCCACATATGATCAGAGGATAATATGAGAACTTCCCTCGCGTATAACCGGCAGATAATATGAACCTCCACCGCGTATGACCGGCGGATAATATGTTCATATGAGAACTTCCACCGTGTATGACCGGTGGATAATATGAACCTCCACTGCGTATGACCGGCAGATAATATGTTCATATGAGAACCTCCCTACGTATGACCGGAGAATAATATGAGAACCTCCCTCGCGTATGACCGGTGGATAATATGAGAACCTCCCTTGCGTATGACCGGCGGATAATATGTTCATATGAGAACCTTATCCTGCGTATGACCGCCGGATAATATGAACCTCCACTACGTATGACCGGCAGATAATATGTTCATATGAGAACCTCCCCTACGTATGACCGGAGAATAATATGAGAACCTCCCTCGCATATGACCGGTGGATAATATGAGAACCTCCCTTGCGTATGACCGGCGGATAATATGTTCATATGAGAACCTCCACTGCGTATGACCGGCGGATAATATGTTCATATGAGAACCTCCCCTACGTATGACCGGTGGATAATATGAACCTCCACCGTGTATGACCGGCGGATAATATGTTCATATCAGAACCTCCCCCACATATGACCGAAGGATAATATGAGAACTTCCCTCGCGTATCATCGGCGAATAATATGAACCTCCACCGCGTATGACCGGGAGATAATATGTTCATATGAGAACCTCCCCAACGTATGACCGGAGGATAATATGAGAACCTCCCTCGCGTATGACCGGTGGATAATATGAGAACCTCCCTCGCGCATGACCGGCGGATAATATGAACCTCCACCGCGTATGACCGGCGGATAATATGTTCATATCAGAACCTCCCCACATATGATCGGAGGATAATATGAGAACTTCCCTCGCGTATGACCGGCGGATAATATGAACCTCCACCGCGTATGACCGGTGGATAATATGTTCATATGAGAACCTCCACCGTGTATGACCGGTGGATAATATGAACCTCCACCGCGAATAATATGTTCATATCAGAACCTCCCCCATGTATGACCGGAGGATAAAATGAGAACCTCCCTCGCGTATGACCGGCGGATAATATGAACCTCCACCGCGTATGACCGGCAGATAATATGTTCATATGAGAACCTCCCCTATGTATGACCGGATGATAATATGAGAACCTCCCTCACGTATAACCGGTGGATAATATGAGAACCTCCCTCGCATATGACCGGCAGTTAATATGTTCATATGAGAACCTCCCCATTGTATGACCGGAGGATAATATGAGACCTCCACCGCATATGACCGGCAGATAATATGTTCATATCAGAACCTCCCCCGCGTATGACTGGAGGATAATAAGAAAACTTCCCTCGCGTATGACCGGCGGATAATATGAACCTCCACCGTGTATGACCGGCAGATAATATGTTCATATGAGAACCTCCCCCGCGTATTACTGGGAGATAATATGAGAACTTCACCGCATATATGAATGGCTGACACATAAGTTTTTAAGTCTATAAACACTATTTGATTTGAATATTCTTTTGAATAGTCTTACCATTGACATATTCATTCGTTCAAACCAGTTGATCTATTTTGTAACTTGGCTTTTAGTCGCTGGGCTCCGGCATCTGGGCTTTTAGTCACAACTGAAATAAAAATAAGTGAGAATATCTTGGAGCGAATTTCTGCAACAATTTCACCGCCTGAAAATACATTCCCGGTGTCTAATTCTACATTTTGATATACTATACGCCCCATTATATTGAATATACCGGCTGAAATCGATACTGTAATTGTAAACATCGAGTCTATTTTTAGCTGTTTTATCGGAGCGTGTTTGCGTGTTCGCCATTACAATATTCGCACTAAAACAGCCATATTGTAGCTAAAACGAATGCACAGTATTCCACTGCGTTATTTGATACCTAAAACTTGTTGTTTGCTAGTGTATTCATCGAGAAATCTAAATTCTAAACATTAATGTCGAACGCAGTTTTTCGTGTTTGTGGCATTTTATGTTAGGTCAGTTGTCGACCGGATAATGTAACTTCCGGTGTCCGGTCAGTGGCGGGGTTAATATGTGTGGATAGGGCGAATGTGGACCTTTCGTTAGACACCAAAAGTAACCCTCTATGCGCTGTATTCCTCGAGCTATCGGCCGTCCCACGCAATTTGAAAATCCTGTCCCGCAGATTGTCATGCTATCCCAAGTTAGGTCAGTTGTCGATCAAATAATGCAACTTCTGGTGTCCGGTCAGTGGCGGGGTTAATATTTTTGGATAGGGCGAACGTGGGCCTTTCGTTAGACACAAAAATGAGCCCCCTACGCCCTGTAGTCCTCGAGATATCGGCCGTCCCACGCAATTTGAAATTCTGTCCCGCAGATTGTCGTTTTGTCCCATATCCCATCCCATCCCGCAGATTGTCATGTCCCGTTAGCTGTGGCGTTTGAGATATATACCTCTATATACAGTCTACTAAATATACGACCACCTTGTAAAGTTGATAGGCATATGTATTCACGTTCAAACTATTACTATACGAAGTTTGGTGGAGTTTGGTTCAATAATGAGTGTTTTGTTAGATGTTTTGTATAACGCGTTTGTGTTCGGCATAGAAAAGCCGAACACAAACTTCTGTCTCATGGATTAGTTTATCCGCTGATGGGTGATAATTAATATCTGCCACATGGGATTTGGCGGGCTTTATTCGCGAGAAAAACGTGGTGTTGTCCATTTTCGTCTGCATTCTCACTAAAATGTTACAAGTCCATTCGTACAATATGGAAGTTTAGATGGATCATAGTGGACAAATGGGAACATATCAGCATGCCCGGACTTCTAAGAAGTAGTAAATCGGTTGCTGAGTTAAGATACTCATGCGGAAATGGTTCGGAAAGTATAATACAAACCACAAAACAAATAATTTTCAAATAGTTTATTGCAATCATAAGTAAACATTGTAAAATTATATATATGCAAAACATAGATCTTTGTTACTGTACTCTTCTCTATTCATGACCACCGACTAGCTCTTTTGTTTTCACCGATCACCATCTCTGTTTTTTGTTTGTTTTTTTTTGGATCACCGTGCCTGTTATTTGGATTTACAGTTGTTATTCGTGACATCGTGTCGACATGTCCTGGTTCATAGATATAATGATTAACATGCTGCAGCAATTTCTGATAGCTGTATGACGACACTGATATTGGTTTTCGTCACGCATGTTTATACACCGACAGACCGTTATTAGGTTCTTCGTCGTAACACCAGGACATGTATGTGTCTGGCCAACATCCAATCAGGCGATATCCCAGATAGCACACGTACGTTGGGCCAACGATGGAATAATTACGTTGGCCCAACGTCGGCTTTTGTGGTTGGTACGACGATGGCCCGACGTCGACTTGCGTTGGAATAATTACGTTGGACCAACGTCAGCTTTTGTGGTTGGCACGACGATGGCACAACGTCGACTTGCGTTGGAATAATTACGTTGACCCAACGTCGGCTTTTGTGGTTGGTACGACGATGGCCCAACGTCGACTTGTTGGAATAATTACGTTGGCGCAACGTCGGATTTTGTGGTTGGTACAACGATGGCGCAACGTCGACATGCGTCAGATTTTGCACGTTTCAAACATGGCTACGTTGGCCCGACGTTGGACAACCAACGTTGGGGCAACGTTGGTTTTACCACTGGTTTAACGTTGGCCCGACGTTGAAAACGTAACGCACTAGGCGATATGTGAGGTTAGTAGGTGCGTTAGATGTCGACGTTGGACCAACGATGGCCCAAACGTTGGTCATAGTGTGGAGAAATCGGTCGATTACGTTGTAGCGTCATTTTAACGTCATTCTTAACTGGTCGCGTGTTTCTTTTTCAAATAACGCTTTGGTTTATTGACTGAACTTGCATTTGTGTTCTGAGTGAGCTTCTCGGTTTAATGGATTATTATTTGGATAATGCACCACAGAACACCATCACCAGCTATAGGGACCCGAAGAAGTACCGGTAAGTACTTTAGTTGAGAATATCATGCCGAATAACTTGGAATTTCAACGATAAGCGTGCGTCGTCGGATTCATTTCCCCCACAACCAACTTAAAGTTTGAATTTGAAGTTTAACCCTTCAATTGTCAGAAACGAAAACAAATAAATTTATGTCAGTTTCGTGTGATGGCATCCGACTGTATGAGGAAGAAAATGTCATTCTAATTACTATCTAAATTTCACGATCCATGTGTGATAATACATGGATTTAGGGACATGGCGGCAGGGGTTTTGCACGTGTGTCTCGCATCCCCAACCCCATCACAACTTTGGTCAAAATTGTCAACAGTTGGATATTTCATACATGACACAACATTAATTGGAACTTTCGCACGGTCACACCAACAATATTATAGGTTGAGATTGTTCTCGTAGTTTGATTTTCCAACAATTATTAATTGTTTATGGAACATCATTTGCACATTGTCCTACTTTTGGTAAAAAAATTGACTGAAATGGCATCAGTTGGAAATTTTACGACCTTAGGGTGGGGGGGGGGGGGGGGGGGGTCTCAGGTTGGAAATTTCCAACAATTGGAATTCTTGAGGCCAGTCTAGGTGTTAGGAGTTTGCTATTTTCAGGTTCGGATCTCAAAATGTTCTCAGTGTATTCCGTTCCTCTTCTGGTTGTGGCAACAATACTACTGATCCATTTAGAATAATTCTAACATCCAGGCTGTGAGGGGCCAGTAACTTTTGGGGAAATCAAACCCCAAAGGGGGGTGCAGTTGAAAATTCCAAGGTGGATGCACCCCTCCCCAACGCTGAAACCCATCTAGCCACGTCCCTGTCATGGATTTCCATGGATAATTAAGTTCAGCCTACGACAGTGGATACCGTTCCACTTTCCACGCTCCAAAATACACCTAATAATATTCTCTTGTGAATTGTTTCCCGTGTCGAAATAGGTCGATAAATACATGTCACAAAAAGATGCATTGAAGTCATAACAAATACAAGTTTGAACACGATGTTTGGGTCCCAACCAAAAATCAGCTATTTACACGGAGCGTTCACCAAACTCCTTCGCGAGTTTCAATTTGCACCCCCCCGCCTTGCATTGAAACTTTCCAACGGGCACCCAGGCTTTTCAACTGTTGGCAATTTCCAAACTGAATAAGACTGGAACATTTCCGAAATGGTGTTCATGTCAGACAACAATTTTTACTAAAGTCTAAAAGTTTTAAAAATATGATACCGGAGGTGTAAACAAAAATATTCCTACTGATTGTTGGAAAATCACACAATGAACACATGTACTTAAAGTTACCAAGTAATGATGTGTCAGACATGAAATTTTCAACTTTTTTCTACAATGACTCACGTCACAGGGATTTGAAACGCGATCCGCTGCCCAGCAATTGGCATACACCGATAGTTGCAAAAAAATAATTTCATTTTACAAACTTTACATTACGTGAGTATCATTTTACATTGTTTACGTCAAAGAATCACGTCATATTGATACCTTGTGTCAATGTTCACTGACTGGAGCTGTTGGAAAGGAGTTATTACGTTGTCACACTGTGTCACAATAATTATTTCAGCTGTACATAGTGTGGACCTATAGTCGTAACGTTGAGTAATATTAGGATTTATGTATTTGGTTGGGGTCAATTTGTGTATTGATGCATCCCCCACAAACGACCAATGACTACATAATGGACGTTGTCACTGTATTAAATGCCGCGTGTCCCTAAAACATAAATGTGAACACCCCCCCCCAATAATAGACATGATTAGATATTATTGGGCGGGTAATTTAACTTTTTGGGGATATGTTGGACGTGACGGCATGCAGGGGGTGGCGACATGCACAAATTTTGGAAATTTTTAATAATTTTGGCGATACATATGGGGCATTTTTTACCAATAAACAAATATTACCCATCCCATATTTTGTCTGAGGTATTCATATAAATTAATTACTTGGCTTGGGGCTCACCAAGCTACCAACTGAAATAGTTTGTTGTTCTAACCAGTAGGCCTACATTTAGAGCAGTTTGGCAGAAAGGCGGTCTGCTATCAACATGCTGTTGTCAAGCCCCCACCCCCCGTTGTCCGCACGCCCCTGACAGTAAGAATTTAATATCTGTGACAATGTGGGTTGGAATAAATATGGTAATGTGTGCAAAAATGGATGTGGCGACAGGGGTTTGAACATTGAGGTGTTACCACCCCTCCCCAATTTTTGTCAAACTTTTCAACATTTTGGAATTTTCAATAACTTAAATTAATGTCGTGTCAGTCATGAAATGCCTAACTGTTGAACATTTTGGTCAAAGTTAATGGGGCGGGATAACCTTACCCGTATTGTCCCTGACCTGACAGTAAGATTGCCCACTCTAGGAGGTTAATTGTGGGTTAGAACAAATAATTAGGGTGATCGCAACATGGATGTGGCGATAGAGGTCGAGGTATTACCCCTCCCCCCAGATATTTTCAACATTTTAAATTTTCAATAACTTTATAAGTTGAACATCTTAGGCAAAATCTGTTTGAGATCATTTCGATAGTTTACATTTCCAAATTTCTAATGAGTATCGTTTTGGTCATTATTATGCGGTGAGCTAATTTCAAGATTTGGAATTTTCAATATCATAAGTTGAATTTCAGGCAAAATCTTTCTGAGATCGTCTGGATAGTTTCGGTTCCCAACAGATATGTAATATTTAGAGTACATCAGGGGGGGGGCGATTTTTTTTTACGATACATGAGGTAGGGGGGTGGGTGGGTACCCGAGGCCGGAAACAGTTTTTGACCACCTTTTTTGCATTGTTTTTTCATTGACATATTTTCAACTGTTTTAAACATATTTGTTTATATGTTGTGGCTTGTTGCAATATGAGAAGCACTAATACATTCAATATTGTTATAATTACCCCCATAAGTTGATATAAAATGGAAAAATAGTGAATATTGTGGGGGGTGGGTCCCAAAATTTTCATTGATTTTTTTTGCGCGCAATTTTTTTTTATTGTATCTGTTTCAGCTTGCTTGGCAGTTTTTATATTGAAAATTGTCTAGTTCACGGTGTAGATCAATAAAAAAAATACTCCAGATAGCTCTAGGGTAGGGTGAACTTAATGCAGTCTGACAATATCAGCTAACAACTCATGACAGAATATTACAATAATTCTTATACTTCATGACAGTCTCTTTACTCATACAGTTAGTTGATGCATGAGTGTAATGTATGAACTAAATATTTGTATCAGTGTTTGTATACTAAATTGATTTTTAAATATACTTTTGTCAAATAATTAGTTGAATTGTTGTTGACAACCATCAATAAGTAAATAAGTAGACAAGAAATAAAGTTTTAATAACATTTATTGAAAGAAACAAAAATATAACCTTCCTTGGATAGTCTTCTGAAAAGTATAAAAATATTATTTAAATAGATGTGAAGAAGGGCCAGGACACATTACAGTTTTGTTCACATTGTAGTTATTATATCCAATAATTACCTGCATATACTAGTATGTAAATGACACTGAATGTCTAATTCAGACTAATTTGAAAATTATCAAAGAAGAAAAATTAATTTACTTAATTAGTGTATATTTATAAGATGATGTACATGCAGGGTGGTCTAGTTTGAAGGCACACATAAAGGTCATGTACAGAATGTGTGTGCATTTCTTATTGCACATGAACTCCATCCAGTACATGACCGAAGTTCAGCTCTGATTGTCCAAATGAATCTCAGTAATATACATCCGTGTATATGGTTTTGGCACTAAATTGACCATCAACGTTCAAACTCAAAGGGTTAAACATTATTTTAGGCCTAGTTTGGGCATTGAAACACAAACACTCTTTATCGTTGATGGTACGGCTGACAACAATTCAAAACATGCTAAAATAATTACTCGATATCTTGCGAATTTACTAATATGTTCGGTCTCATATTTGCTGGTGAAAATTTCCAATGAGCAGAAACTTACCATGCGCTGGCTCTTGTGGGATCTGTGCAATTTTATTAATGAACTAATTGACAGTTTTGCTAGAAATTGACACCGACGAGAGTGAGCAGTATACATGAGAATTAGTGCACATGATGTCAGAGACATACTTTCCAAATATACCCTTCCTTATGGGAGGCCAATTTCACATTTAATAATGAATTGCGCTTAAGCGCAATTGATTGCACTTAAGCGCAAATACCACATATTGTGCTTAAGCGCAAATAGGGCAATTACGCTTAAGCGTAATTAATTACGCTTAAGCGCAATTAATTCCGCTTAAGTGCAATCAATTGCGCTTAAGTGCAATCAATTGCGCTTAAGCGTAATTGTGACTACTATCTAACCTACCCATAAACTATTAGCATGACCTGGTGTATCACCTAGCAACACAAGATGAGCATTGGGCTAATTTTGACCTGTACTCAACAGTCAAACTGTGAGTATGTGTTCAACAAGGAGAATCCCCTAATTACATATTATCAGCATCCCTCTATCCAAAGAATTGATGTCGCCTTCCCGGAACTCTAGTAATGTTTTGTATGATGTTTTTAATGTATTTCTGCACAGATGTTAGCCTTTACTATGGTAATATCCTATACATGCATGCAGTGTCACTGCATGAGGGCTTTCTTACCTCATACAGTAATGCTCTATTTAATCGACTTCTTAACCACAGCAGAATTATGGGTAACTTTTCAGGATTTAGTCGGAAATATGGCTTGTTGCCATTCATCGAAAAGCTCTCGACAGCTTTCCGATGAATGGCAACAAGCCATATTTCCGACTAAATCCTGAAAAGTTATCCATAATTCTGCTGTGGTTAAGGAGTCGATCAATTAGAGCATTACTGTATGGTTTACTTATTGACTTAAATCAGGGGGAAAAAACCCTATTTTCATATTATCAGCATCCCTGTCCAAAACATGGTGTGTAATTACTGGAGCTTTGGTGTCTCAGTACTGAAGCTCTAGTTTTTCTTATTAAATCAGCAGCTCTTGCACAAATCTATAGTATTTCCATGATCATATAGTGTGAATGTGGTGTCACCGAGGGCTTGCTTCCCTCATATGGTTTTCCTGTATACTCGAAAATTGAAGAAAATCAATGTCGCCCCGACTAATACAGAAAGTAATGCTATTGCAAGTAGCCCCAACTAATATATACCGAAGATAATATAATGCTATCACGAATCGCTCCAAATAAAACAGAAGGTGATACTATTGCGAGTCAGCCATTTTGATAAAGAAGTTGGGCTAGCTCCGTACCCATCCAAACCAATGAAACCAAGAAGTGACATGTCAATAGGAGTTAATGCTAAGTTATGGAGAAACCTATTTATTCACCAGGGGTGTTTTGTTACATATAACCATGAATTGCGCTTAAGCGTAATTAATTGCGCTTAAGCGTAATTATTTGCACATTAAGCTCAATTAATTGCGCTTAAGCGCAATTGATTGCGCTTAAGCACAATTAATTATTAAATGTGAATTTGGCCTCCCATACTTCCTGACCCACTGCATACCATAAACACCATCCACAGTAAGGAAGATGCCAACAAATGGAAAACAATATGTAAAAAAGCTATATACCAATATTGGCATGATATTAATGACAAAGATTTCTCCAGTAAAACAACATTAGCAATGATCAAACTGCAAAAAAATTCCAGCAGCAAATGTCATCTTGTATGGGATTCATCAAAATACTCGCCCTCTGCCACAAAAAAGGCTATTATAAAAACATGGTTGATGACAGACACTTATTTACTACAAATAAATAGAAAAAGATTTAGACAAAACCTGACCTCTGCCATATGTCCACTATGCAAACTAGCTGATGAGGACAGAATACACTTCATTTCACAATGTACGAACACTAGCAACCAACGACATCGTTACATACAAAAACTCAAACTATGTCTCTCAAAAACTACCACTGACAAATACATTATTGATCAACCAGAACTCTTAACTCAGTTAACCTTAGACTGCACAAAACTAGAAACCTGGAACCTTACCGATATAGAAAAAGAACAAATTGAAAAACTGGCAAGAAATTTCTTATACTCAATTCATGTGCATAGAGTAAACACTTTAAAAACAGAAGCAGACAAGCACATATAAAATGACAAACTAGCCGAGCTGTACAGGCAAAACAACTACCTGTAAATATTCTTGTCAATACGACAATTTTATCTATACCAATCTTAAAAACAAAACAAAAATATACATGTACATATGTACATATGAAAGCTCAACTTAAAAGTTTTTAAGTGTAACTTACGCACACAAATCTTTTAACTTACTAGTACCACAATTTTACCAACTATTTTATCATTATTGCAGTTTTACCTGGTTTTATTTGACTTATTTTTACTTCCATTATTTTATATACCCAATATAATGGGGTGCTCCTCACTTAAAGGAGGGAAATCCACAACAAGCAAGATGGTCTCAATATTGACACAGGTAGATATACTACACACAAAAAGAAAGACGTTTCTGACCGATTGTTCAACTTTTGTTCCAAACAAACTGAGGACTAAATCCACCTTTTATACTATTATGACCGTCTAGAGCTATGTTATGTATATACGCCTAGACTTGTCTTGAGAAGAAAATATGACATACTTCAACTTGGAGAAAAAATTAACAACCCCAGGCTCTACTGATTCTAAAAACCTCTGCAACAAATAAAATATGCAATTTCATCAGAGACGCAACTCAAACATACATCGAATTAACCTACACCAATTTACTAAATAAATGATTGAATGAATACAGAATAGAGCTCTATATATTTTATAGCTCATATTACGAACAAATAACTATAAATTAATAGGATGTTGGTTTTGGATGAGTTAACCAACACATTAAAACCTATAAATACTACTATGGGCAGTGCCTAATTGTAGGCATATTTACGTCAATGGATATCTTCATTAAAGGGGTACTCTACACTAAATCGGGTCATTTATGGGATCATTTCTTATTATACTCAACAAAATATCTGCAACAAATGAATGAATTTGAGCCACATGTGGATGAGTGAAAAATACATGATGTGCTCTATGAACGATGCAAACACCATAGTAATTACAATGAAAATGAATTATTGACTCAAATTCATTCATTTGTTGCAAATATTCTGTTTAGTATAATAGGATATGGTCCCATATATGGCCGGATTTGGTGTACAGTACCCCTTTAATGTTTATATATACAATGATGTTATATAGAGCTCTATATATTTTATAGCTCATATTACGAACAAATAACTATAAATTAAGCGGCTATCGTGTTATAAGCGCAACGTTTCAAATCATACATATATATCACTGGGGTTGCAGCTGACGCAGTTAAACCCATTCATAAAGCCACTATCAGCTACCAGAATGTCTCTGAGACCTGTTGACATGGAGATAATTAATGATTTATTATTGGATTCCGATCAAATATGGTTATATCCAATAAAGAATCTGAATACTCAAATTGAATTTCACTAAATATAAATTACTAGTGCTATTGACTTAGTCCCATGTTTTGTACAACGACCTACATATTGAAACAGGTATATATATACTTGGCACCCCCCCCCCCCATTGTCGTTGTTGGGACAAACAAACGACATACGAAATGACGTCACCTAGATACAGCTGAACGGAATTTCGACCCGAGTAATTTTCGACCCACCTGATCTCCAGGTATTGACTGGCCCGGCGACCCATAGAGCCAGCGTCTAGTCCAGGTCAAACGCAGGGAGGTTCTCATAAATATTATCCGCCGGTCGAACACGAGGGAGGTTCTCATATTATCCACCGGTCATATCATGAATTCCACGTAAAGGCGGCCATGGATACCGATAATGGGTATTTGCATCATTAGCATGTCATCGGGGAATGTTGTTGCTTCTTCTGTATTTCATATGGAATCCTATTAGGGCCACTTGCTAATGGCGCTTTCGGCGCACTTTTTGTTGCTTTCGGCGCGATCAGCGTATCGCGCCGAAAGCGACAAAATGTGCGCCATTAGCGTTGTTTCGGCGCGCGCCGAAAGCGCCGAAAGCGCCGAAAGCGACAAAATATGCGCCGTTACGGCGCACTTTTTGTCGCTTTCGGCGCTTTCGGCGCACCGCGCCGAAAGCGACAAAATATGCGCCATTAGTGCATTCGGCGCGATGCGCCATTAGCGCATTCGGCGCGGTGCGCCATTAGCGCGGTGCGCCGAAAGCGACAAAAGATGCGCCATTAGCGCATGTACAATTAAGTAAGTGATCACCCCAGCAGGGGTGCCGGAAGAGGTGATCACACGGTCCCCATACCACCATGATACAACAATATTTCTTAAAAATACACGTAAATTATCACAATCGATGCATTTCTACAAAATAATGGTAACCACTACCAACTACATGTATGCTATCAATTTTCTCAAAACTTTTTATTTGTTCAACAAAATATGTCCGTATTATTACTAAAGTACCACTAGAATTTAGAGTTATCCATCTTCATCCGCAAATTGTCTAGTAACTTAGGACCGTCTGATCGGATTGAGTACCTTTAACTGCCCACAAAGGAGGGACCAGGACCACACGGCCACAATAATTTTAAATATGAATAATGACAAATTATAGCATTTAGAGGTCTATCTTTCAAATTTCAGCCCCTCCCTTTTAAAATTGATACATAGGCCTATACAGTGTACATATGGCCATGTCCGGGGGGCAGAGCCTACAAAAGGGGCACTTTTCTGCAAAAAAGGGCATTTTCTGCAAAAAAGGCATTTTCTTCGCAAACTCGGAAAAATAACCATAAATTCATTGTGGCAAAAATCCCTATTTTAAAGGTATTTGTCGGTTTTTATGGCCGTTTTGTGATAAAATTGACAAAAAATTAATATTCCTTGTGAAATTGGTGGTATTTGGATCCAAAAAGTCGCATTTTGCTATAAAAACACGAGATTAAACACACAAAAAGCATTTTCTGTCTCCAGATAAAGGGCAAGTCCTGCCCCCGCTCGCCCCCCGCCCTTGGTCAAGGGCAGGGGGTCAGCTGCCCCCTCTGCCCCCCTCTTCCGGCACCCCTGCTGGGGTGATCACATACTTAATTGTACATGGCGCTAATGGCGCATATTTTGTCGCTTTCGGCGCACCGCGCTAATGGCGCACCGCGCCGAATGCACTAATGGCGCATATTTTGTCGCTTTCGGCGCTTTCGGCGCTTTCGGCGCGCGCCGAAACAACGCTAATGGCGCACTTTTTGTCGCTTTCGGCGCTTTCGGCGCATCGCGCCGAAAGCGACAAAAAGTGCGCCGAAAGCGCCATTAGCAAGTTGCCCTAATAGGATTCCATAATTTCATTATTACTGTATATATAATGAATATATTTTGGAATGGTCTTGCCCTCACTATACAATCTCTTAAACACCAGATATTGTGTGACTGGGGATCAATGATGCGCGCATGCGCAGTCAACGCATATTTTCATATTTTGCCAAATAAAGTCAATGAACCAAAATATCACTTTCAAGCAGCTCAAGGGTCATTCTAGGTTAATAGTGAGGCATGTGTGGAAATGTTATTTTTGTCACATTTCCCATATCACAATCTGCCTCAATTACCATAGTATCCCCTTTTTGCACATATATTTTAGTAAAATGACGGTTTAACCCCTCCAACAACCCGTTTCTAAGGTAAAAACAGTCGCATAGCAACCGTTGCCATGGAAAGTATTTTCGTGATTGCCCCCATATCTGAAAATAATACGTGGGACCTAATATACACATGTGCCAAGTTTTATGCTTTTATGACAATGTCCGCACTTGTTACACAAAAAACTATTCCTAAAAAAATCGCACGGTGATTCCGTCACGCCCGTTGTGTGATTCCGTCACGGCGAACAAACCGAGTTAACTAGTAATATACACACAAGTGTGTGACAATGCGGCTTTTTTCTGCAAGTATAATGTATCTACTTTACTAATTGGGAACTTTTTCCAGGTCAGCTTGGCTGAATGAGCAGGGTTCTTCGATAGTACGGACCTACCCTCATATTGATGGCACTTTTTTGGTGATTCCGTCACGGACACAATTTGACCCAGAGTGAGATGATACTTAAATACACATATAGTTGTATATAATCAAACAACTAGCTTAGTATAGTATGTACAGTGTTTTTTATTTTAAGCGGTAACCTACTGGTCATAATTTTAGATTTTATAGGCCACAGAAAAGTGAAATTCCGTAAAATTTGGTGATTCCGTCACGCTGGAATTCATGATATGCGAGGGAGGTTCTCATATGAACATGTTATCCGCGGTCATACGCAAGGGAGGTTCTCATATTATCAAACGCGGGTGAGGTTCTCATATGAGATACTATAAGAACCTCCACTGCGCGCGTATGACCGGCGGATAATATGTTCATATGAGAACCTCCCCCGCGTATGACCGGCGGATAATATGTTCATATGAGAACCTCCAATGCGTATGACCGGCGGATAATATGAGAACCTCCCCGCGTATGACCGGCAGATAATATGTTCATATGAGAACCCCCCATGCGTATGGCCGGTGGATAATATGAGAACACCCCCTCGTATGACTGGCAGATAATATGAGAACCTCCCCGCGTATGGCCGGCAGATAATATGAGAACCTCCCCCCCCGCGTATGACCGGTGGATATATGAGAACCTCCCCCGCATATGACCGGCGGATAATATGAGAACGTCCCCCGCTTATGACGGCGGATAATATGTTCATATGAGAACCTGCCACGCGTATGACCGGCAGATAATATGAGAACCTCCACCGCGTAAGGCCTATATATTTATAACCGGCGGATAATATGTTCATATGAGAACCTCCCATGCGTATGACCTGCGGATAATATGAGAACCTCCCCGCGTATGACCGGCAGATAATATGTTCATATGAGAACCCCCCATGCGTATGGCCGGTGGATAATATGAGAACACCCCCTCGTATGACTGGCAGATAATATGAGAACCTCCCCGCGTATGGCCGGCAGATAATATGAGAACCTCCCCCCGCGTATGACCGGTGGATATATGAGAACCTCCCCCGCATATGACCGGCGGATAATATGAGAACCTCCCCCGCTTATGACGGCGGATAATATGTTCATATGAGAACCTGCCACGCGTATGACCGGCAGATAATATGAGAACCTCCACCGCGTAAGGCCTATATATTTATAACCGGCGGATAATATGTTCATATGAGAACCTCCCATGCGTATGACCGGCGGATAATATGAGAACCTCCCCGCGTATGGCCGGCAGATAATATGTTCATATGAGAACCCCCCATGCGTATGGCCGGTGGATAATATGAGAACACCCCCTCGTATGACTGGCAGATAATATGAGAACCTCCCCGCGTATGGCCGGCAGATAATATGAGAACCTCCCCCCGCGTATGACCGGTGGATATATGAGAACCTCCCCCGCATATGACCGGCGGATAATATGAGAACCTCCCCCGCTTATGACGGCGGATAATATGTTCATATGAGAACCTGCCACGCGTATGACCGGCAGATAATATGAGAACCTCCACCGCGTAAGGCCTATATATTTATAACCGGCGGATAATATGTTCATATGAGAACCTTCTCCGCGTATGACCGGCAGATAATATGTTCATGAGAATCTCCCCCGTGACCGGCGGATAACATGAGAACCTCCCCTGCGTATGACCGGCAGATAATATGAGACATCCACCGCATATTTCTTTTAGTATAATCACCATATTGTCTGAATGGACTTGTAATAATAAATAGGGATAAACAATAATATTTTAGTGAGAATGCAGACGAAAACGTTACACGTTTTTCTCGCAAATATACAACTCCCGAAACTCCAGAATTTTTTTTTACAAGAAAACAATCTTGCTATGAAAATATAAAGTTCTTGCAGTATCCTAAAAGTTCCAGACAAACTTTTTTCCATTGCGTCCAAGGATTTTCATCCCATGGTCTATTTATTTGCAATAAATTTATTTACAAAACAATCGCCTGATTTCGTTTCTAAATGCTTTTTTAACACTGATTGCAACTAACTGTCAAAACACTTAATAATTAGGTGAGGGACAGCCATCAACAATACTAGCCTGCCAAATCCATCTGGCAGATATTAATCACATATCAGCGGATCAACTAATCCACAACAGAATTTAAGTTTGTGTTCAGCTTTTCTATGCCGAACACAAACGCGTAATACAAAACATCTAAAAAGACATTCATTATTCACCTATACTCCACCAAACTTCGTATAGTAATAGTTTGAGTAATACATATGCCTATATCTCAAAAGCCAGATACATAACGGCTTTGCGGAACAGGTCATGCATGTTATGTCGGTTTGCGATGGGATTTATATAATTATTTACTTGTATGACCTCAAATATGGTACATGTGTATGTCAATAATTGTTTGTGCACAATATAGTGAGGAAACTAATAAACAGCAAGATATCGGGTCATTTTGCGTGAGGTTTGAGGTTTGGCACTTTTCTCTCTCATAATTTCACTGGACTAACCAGGGACTAACTAACATAAAATAATACATCGCCGTCTTCAAATTTGTTTTTAAACCAGCCATGTCCAGATGTCGTACATTGGTGATGGAAATTGTTAAACGCAAAACACATGCCTTTCATAAAAGATAAGACCAGCGTTAATCGCTACTTAGTCTATGTGTTAATTAATTAACGGTGACTGAATGACGAACAGAAGCTTGTGTTCGGCTTATCTATGCCGAACACAAAGCGCGTTTTACAAAACATAAAATAAAATAACTTATTATTGGCCCAAACTCCACCAAACTTCGATCGTATGGTAATAGCCTGAACATGAATACATATGCCTATGCACTTTATTTGTTATATATTTCCCATTATTTGGACTTGTGTTCGGCTTTTATTAGGACCCTAACAAAGTGACGGGAAGATTCGGTCGCGGGAAGATTCGGCCAGGTATTTTTCGGTCGCGGGAAGATTCGGCTGGGAAGATTCGGCCAGAGGCGTTATTTCGCTAAAATCCTGATTCAGAATCTGGATTCAGATTACAGATTGGTCCCCGTACGACTTGGTTCGACAAAAGAACAGACCAGAAATGGGCAGAATCGGTAAACGAACAGACCGTAATCTCAATTTCGTGGTAATCCGATTCTGGATTCGGATTCCGATTACGGACTCAAATGTTCGTAATGTAAACAAACCGAGATTTCGCCACCTCGGAGTTTAAAAACGCAATAAAACATAACAATCCGTCTCTTGTGTACAAATTATTGCAGAATAATATGATTACGTCAGTACGTATGGACAACCCACAACACGTACGTCCATCTATAAAATGATAAATGTATGTTTCATAGGAGTGGCTGTATTTCTGGCCAACTTGGGATATATACGAATCACGATCACGCCAGTGCGTATGGACCGTAGGACGGCGACATGTCACTCTATGTCCAAAGGTTCGCTATTCCCAAGGTTCATTATACCGAAGTTTCGATATTCCCAAGGTTCTCTATATTCCTCAATATTCAGAAGGTTTTTATAACTTGTCATTTTGAAGTTTCATTCTATTATCTATATTCTAAAGTATTGAGAGGGTTCTTAATCATAAGACTCCTTTTATGAAGGAAATAACTTAAAGGTACTCAATCCGATAAGACGATGCTAAATTACTCTTTCTTTGGCTTCGGTGGGGGAAAAAATATTTGATTAGTGTCGAACCCACCCATCAAAGCGCAGAGTAATTAGATATCGATCTTTGCAGTTTGCTATTGTTATTGTTTCTGGGCCTAATCGTGCCAGGACGAGGTCAAACGGGCGCTCTTCCAGATAAAGATGGATAACTGTAAAATCGTGGTAATAATAACTACTTGGTATTAGAGTTGTCCATCTTTTCTGGTTATATACGCCCAGAATAGCATACCTTCAGAATAGCGAACCTTCTCAATAAGAACCTTTGGAATAGGGACCATTCGGAATATGGAACCTTCGGAATAATGAACGCGATCCTGTATGAAGAGCCCATGACACGTCCATCAATAAATGTATACATGTTTCATGGGACTGTTTATATATATACATATATAAGGCTGGAGTAAAGTTGAGACCAACATGTCTTTGTTAATATTGGTGCTCAGATTTCAACGAAATTTGGTGTGGTGACTCAGGGTGCCCTGGCAGAGTGTATAATGGCGTTAGTTTTTCTAAATTTTTATTTAAACAAATTTAAATAAATAAAAAAAATATGAACATATGTGAATATTTAGGTACAAATAAACCTATTTGCACGAGGCTATGTTGCAGCACCAGATATAGAGGAATGTGGGAATGTGGGCCACAGTTAGACATGGGTCAGAGTGAGATATTGCCTCTAACATTTCTCTAATATCCAGACCAATATCCATGGCGCCAGTCAAGAGATATAGCCATATAGCACATGTTACTATATTTCTTCAAAATGCAATCATCAGGTGAAGGTTGAATCTGGCCAAGCAACCAATTTTCAAGGCAAAATTATTTAATTGAATTTTTGCAATTTTAAAGGTACTCAATCCGAATTAACCCTCGCAGATTACTATTTCCTTGACTTCGGAGGTGAAAAATATTTGATTCAAGTCGAGGAACCCACAACACCAAAGCTCAGAGTGATCAGATACCGATTTTTAAAATCTATCATTTTAATTTTACGTGGCCCACCAAACAGCAGACGAGAATACTTTCTCTGACCAAATTGCAGATGGAGATGGATAACTCTTGTGTGTGTCAGATGTTTGACAAACCAGCAATATTCGTTGAACAAAAAGTTGATAAATTACAGGTTTTTGTCAATTTTATGACATAATTGACTGCAGTTAGCATTATTTTCGAGCAATTAATTCTGTCAACTGAAGCGGCATTTCAAAAAATCTTCTTGTTGTTGGAATCTGATGATATGGGGACTATTGATTCGGATTGGGGACCTTCAAGGGAAAAATATCTTATTGGATAAATTTACATATAATACTGAATACATTTTTATGAAAACGGGGATTTATTGCATATTTCACAAAGCCACATCTGATTTATTTATAGAGGTTTATGTATGCTTGACTTTCAGCGATTTACATGGATGGGACACAATGACTCAATGAGACATAATTTATGGCCCTGGTAGGATCCAACTTCAGTAGATGACAGGCACTTCGAAAAGGAATGAGATAATTTGCCAAATGAGTATTATTTTGGGGCTAAATAATTTAGATAAAACAAACTGATGTCATTGTGCAATAGTGGTATGTTCGGTGTGTTTCCTATACGGTTACTACTTAGGGGTGACCCATTCTGTGAAGTAGATGATGAGAAACAAGTATTAAGGGTGGCCCAGCTCGAGATTGCATGCTTGTTCATGACTTTTGTGAGCTTATATCGTACTCTCAGATGTCTAAGCATTGTGATGGTCAATAATAGTGATAGCGGATACCTAGACTGAAATTAACAATATTGATGGAAATTTAATTCTATTTAATTCTATTTCAATTTAATTCTATATATGTCTCTATGCGAAAAAAACTTAATGATCGTTGATAATATCTGATAGTATATAAACATTTTAATAATTGCCCAGGAGGAATGACATTAGTATGAGGGACGCAAAAGGAAGATCCACCACAAAGTCATTTAAATCTTGCCATTTCAAAGTTGGATCTTCACATTCTATGACACACATTATTAATGAAAGGTACTTCATAATTTATTAAATGTACTAGTTACTTCCGAGTCCCTATCGCAACAGCAAAAACTTTGTACTGGTGGAATATATCATTCTTGATGGGCATAGATACATAGATATTCATGGCATGGTCTGAGAAAATGCTACTAGATTAAACATTTATATGATTGCCTCATTAGTCATGTACATGTATAACAAGAAGGTCGTGACAGTTCAACTAAGTTGGCCTGGAATTATATATATTTAGCATACATATTATTCCAATCCCAAGGTGTCAAGTCGACAATAGCAAGTACGCAGGGCTATAACCTTATAACCTTATGTAACCTTATGTTGTTAGTGGACGCTGGCTTCTATAGATGCCACTATATCCACCTCTGATTCTTCATCTTCTATTTCTCCGAACTCTCCTGAATTTTGGTTTTTTGTTTGACTGATCGTATAGGGTCTGTCAGCCTCAACTCAGCCTTGAAATTTAATTTAATTTCTTGGTCCTGCCAATGGTAATCGAGATTGTTTTTGAATGAATTCATGTCTTCTGCATAGACGACTTTTTCTGTTAGATGATTCCATGGCTCCACCACTCTTAGGCTGAGTGAGTATTTCCTCACATCCCTGTTGGCTCCTTCCAGAAATAATTTGTAATTATGTCCTCTGGTTCTGAGTTCGGTGATTCTTCTTAATATGTCATTCACTTCCGGATCATAGGTGTTAAATATCTTGAAGCATTCTATCATATCTCCTCTTATTCTTCTGTAGTTAAGTGTTGGTATATTTAGCTTCTTTAGTCTTTCTTCATATGGTAGTTCTTTTAATTCTGGTATTAGTTTTGTGAATCTTTTTTGGACTTTCTCGAGCATTTCAATGTCTTTCTTTAAGTGTGGTCTCCAAGCCGGTTGGGCATATTCTAGATGTGGTCTCACCAGACTTTTGTATAGTTTCAGCATTGTTTTGGTGTCCATGTGCGTAAATGCTCTGTGTATAGCTCCAGTGACTGCATTTGCTTTCTGTATTTTGTCATTCATGTGTTGGTCAAATTTCAGTTTGTTATCAGTTCTGACTCCTATATCTTTCTCTTCATTTACCTCCTTTAGTTGTACATATTGTCCATCTTTGTTCTTCATGTGATAGATTGGTTCTTCTGTTTTCGTGCCAATGTTCATTGTCACACATTTATCTGGATGAAATTTCAAAAGCCACTTGTCTGACCAAGTCTGGAGTTCATCTAAGTCATTCTGTAATGCATCCACATCTGATATACCCTGTATTTCCCTGTAAATTTTATTGTCGTCTGCAAACATCATGACATCAGATTTGACGTTGGATGGGAGGTCATTTATGTATATGACAAATAATATGGGTCCGAGCACCTTCCTTGGGGTATTCCACTTATTACTTCTCGTGTTGTTGATGCTTCGCCTTTTATCATCACTCTTTGTTGTCTTCCCTGTAAAAAATTCTCTATCCATTCCAATATATTCCCATTTATTCCGTAGCTTCTTGCTTTATGCAGTAGTCTTTGATGTGGAACAGTATCAAATGCTTTCTGGAAGTCCATATAAATTACATGTGTTGCATATCCTTCATTTATGGTCTTGGTCCACTTTTCCAATGAGTGCAGTAGCTGTAATGTTGTAGATCGTCCCTTGATGAACCCAAATTGCTTCTTACTAAATAGTTGGTTATTTCTCATATGGTCCATTATTTTATCGCTTATTCTTGCCTCCAGAGCTTTGCCTACTATACTGGTTAGGCTGACTGGGCGATAGTTGTTTGGTTTAGATCCCCCCCCTTTTTGTATATAGCAGATATGTTTGCTGTTTTCCATTCATTTGGTAATATTCCTAGTCGTAGGCTGTTATTGAAGATTTGTGATATTGGTATGCTTAGTTCCTTCGCAAGCTCTTTTAGGATTTTAGGGTGTATATTGTCAGGACCCTGGGACTTGCATGGTTTGAGTTTTGATAGCCTAATCTCTACTCCCTCTGCAGTCACTTCAAGGTCTTCCATCTCATGCTTTATTGTCTTCATATCTATATCTGGGATGTTTCCTTCTGGTTCCCGTGTGAATACTTCGGAGAAGAAATCTGCTAACACTTCTGCTTTCTCATTATCGCTTGTTGTTACACTTCCATCTGCTTTCTCTAGGTTTGCTATCCCTGTCGTCGTCTTCGTACGTCTCGATACATAGTCCCAGAATTTTTTGGGGTTATCTTTAGCTTGGTCAGCAATATCTCGTTCGTGATTTTTCTCCTTCTTCCTTGTCAAATTTATCACTTGGTTCCTATATTTTGTATATATGTTATAGTTTTGTTGTGTCTTGTTTTCCATATAGCGAGTCCAAGCTCTATGCTTCTTCCTCACCACCTCTCTTGTTTTTGCATCTAGCGGCATTCTATTTTATTTTTGCTGGATGTATTTCTTTCTGGTATGTGTTTGTCTGTAACTTCTTCGAGTACTAGGCAGAATCTCTTCCACTGGATGTTGATGTCGTTATTACAGTCCTCAAATACTCCTTTCCAATCTATCTTCCCAACTTCTTCCCTCATTTTGTCATAGTTTCCTGCAGCATATTGTTTCTTCTTCATTCCTTGTTTTTTTTACGCTATAGCATTTATAGTAGAAACTAATGGAGCAGTGATCACTCTTCCCTAGGGGGTTCTCAATCTCCCGATTTTGAACCATATTTGCTTCGTTGGTTAGGACTAGATCCAGTACATTTGCTTTCTGTCCAAATATATTTAATATTTTTTCCACAAATAGCCACTAGTTAATATATATGCTAGCCATGCTGGTCAAGCTCCCGCTTAATGCTTAAGGTTTAAATCGAGAACACAGTGTTAAAATCATGAATTATTTAATATGTGAGAATGCTAAAACTAATCACCGTGCATTATAATTATTATATTTAACTTGATGTGTCCATCACATGAAACAGAATTCATACACACATATGGAAAGTTGGCCCAGAAGCATATCCTCTCACCAGTCACTGCATGAACTCTGCAGTGTGCCGAGACCAAGTGGGATTGGGAGATGTTCTTCTTTTCCTTCATTCAACAAGAAGATAAACGACTCACTTTGTTAGTCACCAATTCACTGGGCTTTACATGTTTGTTACATCTGTGTGTTGACTGCTCTGTAGATGGCTAGAATTGAATTTTGACCTGAGTCACATTCACAGTGAGTGGGTGAGGCTGAGCCTGAAGTCGTTGATAACTAAATTTACTAATCTGTAATCACTAAATTGACTAATACAATACTAATATTATTAGATTAGAAGGCCACATGACCGCTTTCATCGAATACTGCTTCCACAAGTTCCAGCTACGTGCTACGTTCAACGGTTCATGGCTGAACTATACTGTCTATACTGAGTAAATGAGTAAATCAGTCAGCTCTAAAATGTCCATTTTCTGATTTTCTTGACCCAAGTTGAGGCTTGACCTGACAGTGTTAGATATTAACAATTAAATTTACTATTTAGAGAAGTAGTTAGTTAGTAGACTGAACAATTTGCCGCTTGCAGTTGCAACTCTAAGTCTAACCAGTCCAGGTGAAAACAGACTTAAAATTGAACAATAACAGAACAAGTCAAATCGCCGTGGTGATCATTCTGCACAGACCAGTCCACATTTCACTCCAGTGACCTTCATTTTCATATTTTTTTCAGTCACAGATTCGTCATTGAGTTTCTTTCCGACTGACTGATTTTCACTTTTAAACTTCCAAGTTAAAAACAAGTTCTAGTGTTGTTGTTATTCTTCTTCTTTTGACTGCTTTGACTCTAAAGTCATTCCAGTAATGGGCTCGTTGTGCTATCTTCGCTTGTGCTTTCTCGTTTGTTCTTAACGCTTACGTGCTGTGATACCGTTGTACATTTAAAATACGAGCGATAACAATAACAAGCAATTCAATTTCAAATTTCGCAAATAAGAGAGCGCCACCATTTTGTAAAGAAATTACGTCATCATTTCCAACGTTGCTATGGCCTGCCAGGGGACGTAATTTTCAAACTTTAACGGTACCGAATCTGGCGAGGTTTGCAGAATGCTATGCGCCCGTGTCAGCTAAATCCACATTAAGCATTTAATTTTGAATAAGGTTGATTTTGTGTTTCAAATTTAATAGTGTTGCTATGGGGAGGCTGATCGAAGAAGACAAATAAATTCGTTTTATTAATTTGTCAATTCTATTCCAACATGGCGGCCACCACAGGGCCCCATATGTCTGAATCGCCCGGATGTAAAAACAATTTTTTCATGTTGATGGGGTATAGAAATTACTGACGTCACAACTATACTTGCGGCGCTTACGCAATACCGTAAAACAACACTTTTGGGTTGTGATAAAATGATAAATGTATGTTTCATAGGAGTGCCTGTATTTCTGGCCAACTTGGGATATTATATACGATCACGCCAGTACGTATGGACCGTAGGACGGCGACACTCTATGTCCAAAGGTTCGCTATTCCCAAGGTTCATTATACCGAAGTTTCGCCATTCCCAAGGTTCTCTATATTCCTCGATATTCAGAAGGTTTTTATAACTTGTTATTTTGAAGTTTCATTCTATATTCTGAAGTATTGAGAGGGTTCTTTATCATAAGACTCTTTTTATGAAGGAAATAACTTAAAGGTACTCAATCCGATAAGACGCTGCTAAATTAATCTTTCTTTGGTTTCGGTGGGGGGAAAAATATTTGATTAGTGTCGAGGAACCCACCCATCAAAGCTCAGAGTAATTAGATATCGATCTTTGCAGTTTGCTATTTTTATTGTTTCTGGGCCTGATCGTGCCAGAGGGACGAGGTCAAACGGGCGGTCTTCCAGATAAAGATGGATAACTGTAAAATCGTGGTAATAATAACTACTTGGTATTAGAGTTGTCCATCTTTTCTGGTTAAATACGCCCAGAATAGCAAACCTTCAGAATAACGAACCTTCGATGTCTGAATAAGAACCTTTGGAATAGCGACCCTTCGGAATATGGGACCTTCGAAATAATGAACGCGATCCTGTATGAAGAGCCCATGACACGTCCATCAATAAATGTATACATGTTTCGTGGGACTGTTTATATATACATATATAAGACTGGAGTAAAGTTGAGACCTACATGTCTTTGTTAATTTTGGTGCCCAGATTTCAACGAAATTTGGTGTGGTGACTCAGGGTGCCCTGGCAGAGTGTATAATGGCGTTAGTTTTTCTAAATTTTGATTTAAACACATTTAAATGAATAAAACAAATATGAACATATGTGAATATTTAGGTACAAATAAACCTATTTGCACGAGAATATGTTGCAGCACCAGATATAGAGGAATGTGGGCCACAGTTAGACATGGGTCAAAGTGAGATATTGCCTCTAACATTTCTCTAATTTCCAGACCAATATCCATGGTGCCAGTCAAGCGATATTAGCCATATAGCACATTTTACTATATTTCTTCAAAATGCAATCATCAGGTGTAGGTTGAATCTGGCCAAGCGACCAATTTTCAAGGCAAAATTATTTAATTGAATTTTTGCAATTTTAAAGGTACTCAATCCGAATTAACCCTCGCAGATTATTATTTCCTTGACTTCGGAGGTGAAAAATATTTGATTCAAGTCGAGGAACCCACAACATCAAAGCTCAGAGTGATCAGATACCGATTTTAAAAATCTATCATTTTAATTTTAAGTGGCACAGCAAACAGCAGACGAGAATACTTTTTCTGACCAAATTGCAGATGAAGATGGATCATTCTAAAATCAACTGTTTTTTTTTGTGTGTGTCAGATGTTTGACAAATCAGCAATATTCGTTGAGCAAAAAGTTGATAAATTACAAGTTTTTGTCAATTTTATGCTATAATTGACAGCAGTTTTTTTTCGAGCAATTAATCGATTCTGTCAACTGAAGCGGCATTTCAAAAAATCTTCTTGTTGTTGGAATCTGATGATATGGGGACTAATGATTCGGATTGAGGACCTTTAAAGGAAAAATATCTTTATTGGATAAATTTTCATAATACTGAATACATTTTTATGAAAACGGGTTACGTGGATGGGGCACAATGACTCAATGAGACATAATTTATGGCCTGTGGAGGCTGTGGTAGGATCCAACTTCAGTAGATGATAGGCACTTCAAAAAGGAATGAGATAATTTGCTAAATGACTATTGTTTTGGGGCTGGAGTGGATAAATAATTTAGATCAAACAAACTGATGTCATTGTGCAATAGTGGTATGTTCGGTGCATTTCCTATATGGTTACTACTTAGGGGTGACCCCTTCTGTGAAGTAGATGATGAGAAACAAGTATTAAGGGTGGTCCCAGCTCGAGATTGCATGCTTGTTCGTGACTTTTGTGAGCTTTTATCGTAATCTCAGATGTCTAATCATTGTGATGGTCAATAATAGTGATAGCGGAGACCTAGACTGAAATTAACAATATTGATGGAAATTTAATTCTATTTCAATTTAATTCTATATATGTCTCTTTGCCAAAAAACATAATGATCGTTGAGAATTTTATCTAAAATTACTAATCATGCGACACATGCTGACAATATTGGTTAATAGGCATCTGATAGTGTATACACATTTTAATAATTGCCCGGGAGGAATGGCATTATTCTTGACAGGCATAGATACATAGATGTTCATGACATGGTCTGAAAAAATGCTACTAGATTAAACATTTATATGATTGCCTCATTAGTCATGTACATGTATAACTAGAAGGTCGTGACAGTTCAACTAAGTTGGCCTGGAATTATAATGTTTAGCATACATATTATTCCAATCCCAATGTGTCAAGTCGACAATAGCAAGTACGCAGGGCTATATTTAATAATTTTTCCACAAATAGCCACTAGTTAATATATATGCTAGCCATGCTGATCAAGCTCCCGCTTAATGCTTAAGGTTTAAATCGAGAACACAGTGTTAAAATCATGAATTATTTAATATGTGAGAATGCTAAAACTAATCACCGTGCAATATAATTATTAAATTTAACTTCATGTGTCCATCACAGGAAACAGAATTCATACACACAGATGGAAAGTTGGCCCGGAAGCATATCCTCTCACCAGTCACTGCATGAACTCTTCAGTGTGCCGAGACCAAGTGGGATTGGGAAATGTTCTTCTTTTCCTTCACTCAACAAGAAGATAAATGACTCACATAGTCCGAGAGCCCATAAGGTTTTATTGTCGTCACTCTGACCAAAAGACCCACTCTGCTCATTTTGTGGCAAATTATATGTAGTTTACGGAAACCAATTTCTTGCGAATGGAAAACGCGGCGTTTGGGAGATATTAAACATAGAATGATGCCTGGTGAGAGCTAAAAATGTTACTTAAGTGTTGGGGAGGGTTAGTAATTTCGAATGTATGCAACATATGTAATGTCAGTAACACGTTATATATACCATTTTGTCGGCAATAAGTCATTCTATCTAGTGAATAAACACAGAATTAGAATTTCAGCCACTGACCTCGAGTACGAGAGGTCAAATGTCAAATATATTTTGAAACGCCATTTTTTTTAAATGTCAAATTGGAAAGTTAGCTTAAGAAATTTATAATCTTCTGTTGGAATCCGTTCTAGTATAATTTTGAACTTTACTGTATACCAGATTCGGATATGTGGAAAGAAAATTAACACAGCCGTAATTGCAACCATTCAAGATGTCAGCCAAAATGTGTGCCGAAATAGCCAAAAACAGTAAAAATTCATAAGGTCTCTCTGATCGCCGTTATAGTAAAGATGATGTCACATGCGGTCATGTTGTCCGTTCGATACGTTATGGTAATATACAACCCTTACAAATTAGCCAAAAATCCGACACAAAAATCCAATATGGAGGCCAAGATGGCCGCCGGAAATGTGAAAAATTGCTATTTTTCGGACATTTCACCACCTTTCGTTTGTCTCTGTTGGAAAATATTGGTTCCTTGACGCGATTTTATACATTTATCGTATAGAAGAATTATTGGCGAACACATAGGGATAATAATATATATTCCTTGCTGGAAATTTTTGTCCGATATCACGTTTTCCCAAATGCCGGTATAATTCGGTCAAAGCCAAAACGACGCTAATAACGCAATGGCTGTTTCGAATCATCAATAAATGTTATTGCAATCACAACAAAACCCACGCGTATATATGTGCAGGAGATACTCGAGATAGGCTTCCTCTTATACCTGAGTTGAGAAATATTCACCCAAATCCAAGATGGCGGCCAAAATGGCCACCAAAATAGAAATATTGCCGAAAATCGCTGATTTTAACATCAGTGACAGCTATTGTCACGACAACTCCACACATATTGTGAGTTGGGAAGACTGAGTCGAAGAACTGCGCTTATATTGCATCCAAATAAAAGTCGCCCAAATCCAAAATGGCGCCCACAATGGTGGACAGATTTAGAAAATCACCGAAAATCTATCATATTCACATCATTGGGCATTATTGTCAAGACAACTCTACCCATGCTTACAGCCGAGTTGGAAATACTGTGATAAAGTGATTATCTTGGATTTTTTTTCCAAATCGAAGATGGCGGCCAAAATGGCGTACGAGATTTGAAAACAAGCTTACATTCCTTTACTTTCATACTATGTGCGTCATTGTTGTGAGAATTTGGTCGTCATCTTGAACTAGAAAGGCATATGGTCTATAAGTATACAAGCTTACAGGTCATCTCCATGTATGTATTTCTCATATCCCATGTGGATAACCACATGTACACCTGGCGAACTTCCCAGATAACTAGTCATTTCTCAATAGATGGTTCAACTCACAAACTTAGCGAACGTATTGGCATACGTGGACAACTTCGGCAGTGTTTCAAAGGTAGCTAGCTGTCTCATTCCCTTGGACACATTCATATCTGCTACAGAGACGACCATAATGTACCGACTACCCACACTTCTTGATCATGATCCTAATCAACTTTGTAACGTCCCGCATTCGTCTCGTTAGCAGAGAAGGACAATACTCGCGGTGCTAGTTTGTAGACAAGCGCCATGACAGTGTGAATGAAATGGGCCACGGCATACACACCCACATCAGGTCTGGATAATACTATCCTATCCTCCCCCCCAGAAGAGTCGGATGGGCTAAATGATGTCTTTATGGAATGAGGGTATGCGTTGTTGTTATCCTCTCTCAAGACTAGTGTCAGTATATGGGCGGTATTTATAGATCGATGGGAATGGATGATGACATTGGTGAACTTGACCTTTATGGTCATATAGCTTTATAGTATATAACTTTAGAATATAGTAGTTAATATGTCTCATGCAGGACAATGGCTTTGCATGGCGATGTTACCAAGAAATAAATTGGTGTATCCAACGTAGGTTAAACTTCATGCAATGTCTCAACAATCCCCTAGATGTTTTTCGAGTTAAAATTTTCACCATTGTGGTGATGGCTTTGAACTTTCTTGAACCACACCGACCATCACACATCGTGAGTATGACATCAACTACCAAATGCATCGTCCTCAAGACTACAGCCCATTCTGGGTGGGGCTTATATAGTAGTAGCCAATGGTACAAGCCTGGTCTAATTGATTAAGAACGGCTTCCAAACGGATTGGAAGATACAATCTTAGCATATAATGGAAGCAAAGCTACATGAGATCATGTCTAAATCTAAAACGTACCCAAAGAAGGGGCAGTGCAGTCATGGTCCATTTTCATTTCCACTATCATGACACTTGCCCACAAACTAGCACCGTGTGTATTGTTATTATCTGCTTGGATATGTACGGTGAGACGATTGCTGGACGCCACCATGACTGTGTATTGTTATTATCTGCTTGGATCTGTACGGTGAGGCGATTGCTGGAAGCCACAAGGACTGTTCTTATGATCACGGTCAAGAAGTGAAAGTATATCATGCATTATGGTCTTCTACGCCTTAGCAGATAGGCACCCGTCAAATGTTAGGCTTTCAGAAATTCGAAGCTATATACAGAAGATATCCGGCTACGTCAGTATGTGAATATGTGAATTGATGAACCATATATTGAGAAGTGGCTGGATTTTGTTATCCACATTAAGTTACCAAATCTGAATCTGAATACGCAGATAGAGACGTCCTTCTGAAAGCTATTATACGCATCGACCGCATAACTTTCTAGTTTATCACACAATATGACGATCAGACCCCATATGTAGTGTCTGAATTATACCATAAGCTACCACGAATGAAGCTCTTCAAGAATAAGGATAAGAATTCCCATCTTTCGAGACAAACGCGTGAGCTTGACACCGGCATATGTATTGTGGGTTTTCATTCTTCCAGAAGGCGACGACCTATGTAGGAACTAATACTTGGCTTATGTACCGTTTCGTTCAATCCATACATATTGATATTATGACGAAAGTTGAAATTTGTGTGTGATAATTTCGACTTTCTTCAATTTCTGGCCAACAGTTTGGCAGCAATCTTGATTGCGAGAGTTGGCCAAACTCAAATAGATACTTCAGATCAATTTTCCATATGAATATTTAAGTGTGTGTAGAATTCTCACAACAATGACGCACATAGTATGAAAGTAAAGGAATGTAAGCTTGTTTTCAAATCTCGGACGACATTTTGGCCGCCATCTTCGATTTGGAAAAAAAATCTTTCATCAAATCCAAGATAATTACTTTATCACAGTATTTCCAACTCGGCTGTAAGCATGGGTAGAGTTGTCTCGACAATAATGCCCAATGATGTGAATATGAGAGATTTTCTGTGATTTTCTAAATATGTCCGTCATTGTGGGGGCCATTTTGAATTTGGGCAACTTTTATTAGGATGAAATATAAGCACAGTTCTTCGACTCAGTGTACCCAACTCACAATAGTAAGCAGGTGTGGAGTTGTCGTGACAATAACTGTCACTGATGTTAAAATCAGCGATATTCGGCAATATTTCTATTTCTGGTGGCCATTTTAGCCGCCATCTTGGATTTGGGTGAATATTTCTCAACTCAGGTATAAGAGGAATCCTAGCTCGAGTATCTCCTGCACATATTACGCGTGGGTTTGTTGTGATAGCAATAACATTCATTGATTCGAAACAGTCATTGCGTTATTAGCGTCGTTTTGGCTTTGACCGGATTATACCGGCATTTGGGAAAACGTGATATCGGACAAAAATTTCCAGCAAGGAATATATATTATTATCCCCATGTGTTCGCCAATGATTCTTCTATACGATAAATGTATAAAATCGCGTCAAAATGCCAATATTTTCCAACAGAGACAAACGAAAGGTGGTGAAATGTCCAAACAATAGCAATTTTTCACATTTCGGCGGCCATCTTGGCCGCCACATTGGAGTTTTGTGTCGGATTTTTGGCTAATTTGTAAGGGTTGTATATTACCATAACGTATCGAACGGACAACATGACCGCATGTGACATCATCTTTACTATAACGGCGATCAGAGAGACCTTATTAATTTTTACTGTTTTTGGCTATTTCGGCACACATTTTGGCTGACATCTTGAATGGTTGCAATTGCGACTGTGTTAATTTTCTTTCCACATATCCGAATCTGGTATACAGTAAAGTTCAAAATTATACTAGAACGGATTCCAACAGATGATTATAAAATTCCTTAAGCTAACTTTCCAATTTGACATTTAAAACAAAATGGCGTTTCAAAATATATTTGACATTTGACCTCTCGTACTCGAGGTCAGTGGCTGAAATTATATTCTGTGTTTATTCACTAGATAGAATGACTTATTGCCGACAAAATGGTATATATAACGTGTTAGCTGACATTACATATGTTGCATGCATTCGTAATTACTAACCCTCACCCAACACTTAAGTAACATTTTTCGCTCTCACCAGGCATCATTCTATGTTAAATATCTCCCAAACGCCGCGTTTCCCACTCGCAAGAAATTGGTTTCCGTAAACTACATATAATTTTCCACAAAATGAGCAGAGTGGGTCTTTTGGTCAGAGTGACGACAATAAAACCTTATGGGCTCTCGGACTAACTTTGTTAGTCACCAATTCACTGGGCTTCACTGGGTTTGTTACATCTGTGTGTCGACTGTCGATGGCTAGAATTGTATTTTGACCTGAGTCACGGCATTCACAGTGAGTGGATGAGGCTGAGCCTGAAGTCGTTGATAACTAAAATTAGTAATCTGTAATCACTAAATTGACTAATACAATCCTAATATTATTAGATTAGTAAGCCACATGAACGCTTTCACCGATTACTGCGTCCACAAGTTCCAGCTACGCGCTACGTTCAACGGTTCATGACTGAACTATACTGTCTATAGTAAATCAGTCAGCTCTAAAATGTCCATTTTCTGATTTCCTTGACCCAAGTTGAGGCTTGACCTGACAGTGTTAGATATTAACAATTCAATTTACTATTTAGAGAAGTAGTTAGTAGATTGAACAATTTGCCGCTTGCAGTTGCAACTCTAAGAGTAAGTCTAACCACTAAACCAGTCCAGGTGAAAACAGACTTAAAATTGAACAATAACAGAACAAGTCAAATCGCCGTGGTGATCAGTCTACACAGACCAGTCCACATTCCATTCCAGTGACCTTCATTTTCATATTTTTTTCAGTCACAGATTCGTCATTGAGTTTCTTTCCGACTGTTTTTGTTATTCTTCTTCTTCTTTTGACTGCTTTGACTCTAAAGTCACTCCAGTAATGGGCTCGTTGTGCTATCTTCGCTTGTGCTTTCTCGTTTGTTCTTAACGCTTACGTGCTGTGGTACCGTTGTACATTTAAAATACGAGCGATAACAGTAACAAGCAATTCAATTTCAAATGTTGTTGTTGTTCTTCTTCTAACTGCTTGGACTGTAAAGTCATTCCAGTATAAATGGTCTTGTTGTACTCTCTTCTCGTGTACTTTCTCGTGTGTGCTTAACTCTATGTGCTGTGATACACCAAGCTGTACATAGCGCCCAGGGATGTGGCTAGAGGGGGGGGGGTGTGGGGGGGGGTGTCTCACCCCCAGCAGAGAGCTATATTTTCAATAGTTGGAAATTTCATACCTGCCACAACGAAATTTCACACCAACAATAGGTTGAAAATGTTCTTGTAGTTTGTTTATAAACAATTTATTGGGGGGAATTTATTGTTTTTCGACCAATATTTGCATATGTTCCTATTTTTTGTCAAAATTTTTGACAGAAATGGTCATCAGTAGGAAATTTTCCAACCTTAGGGGGGGGTGACAGGTTGGAAATTTCCAACACTTGGAAAGCTTGTGTCCTGGTCCCTCCCCCGTGGCCAGTCAAAAACTTCTAGTTAATTTTAGAAAACAATATTGTCATACAATTGGTCAACATTGTCATTGGAATTGTCATCAGTTGGAAATTTCCAACAGTAGGAAGGCTTGAGGCTAGTCTAGATGTTAGGATTTTGCGATTTTCTTGTTCAGATTTCAAAATTTTCGCACACCGGGCCGAACCATGGTCCACATGGCCAATACAAAACTGCTAATTAGTTTAGCAAAACAATATTTTACTACATTTGGTCAAACTTGTAGACATAAATGGTAATCAGTTGAAGAATTTCCCAACCTGAGGGGGAGCATGAGATTTGAAATTTTCAACACTAGGAAAGCTTCAGTTGAGGCCAGTCTAGATGCCAGGATTTGCGATTTTCTTGTATAGTTTTCAAAATTTTCTCACACCGGGCCGAACAACCATGGTCGGCCCGGTGTTTCCTGGTCTGTTGTCGGTAGCTGTGTGCATTTGTCTGGAATTAGATCACTAGTTGTTTTTTTTGGGGGCAATTTTCTGGTTCAAATATCTTAATGTTCTCATACTGGGAAAATAGAAGCATGGCTTATGAATATATAGGAAATTAGGCCTGAGCATGAGGCACAAGGGGGGTGCAAATGTAATTATGCAATAAGTTGTGTTGGTGCGATTCCGACTCAAGGGGTGGGGGGGGGGATGCAAATGGAATTATGCAAAAAGTTGTGTTGGTGTGATTCCGACTCAAGGGGGGGGGGGGGTGCGAATGGAATTATGCAAAAAGTTGTGTTGGTGTGATTCCGACTCAATGGGGGGGGGGGTGCAGTTGGAAATTCCCAAGGTTGACACCCCCCCCCAGCGGAGACCCTCTAGCCACATTAGCGCCATCTACGATCATGCTATGATTTACCACGTAAATTATGAGAGGAATCATCACATTTTTTGGTTTGAGACTTGTGTTTGTCACAATTCGTTATACACTATTCTGACAAAAAATAATGTTCATCCGCAATTGGATATATGCCGGGTGAGATCAAATTAGTCGGAATTTGTTCGATATTGTATCGCAAAATATTCCGCTGAAAAAATCCTGCGCTGACCTTTCCCCGGAAGTAAATAAAGGCACATGTTTCAAAACACGATTATTCAACTATGGATTTTAAAACATGTTGTAATCTTGCAAAGGGGCAGATTAATTTTAAATACGAGTTAAAGAAGGGACAACTTGATGCACTAGAGTTTATTTATAAAGAAAATGACGTAATTGTTAATCTGCCAGTTGGGTATGGCAAGAGGTCATATATTTTATTGCTCCAATTTTATTAAAATTAAAAAAGAATGTACCAAAATCAACAGTATTGATTGTTAGTCCGCTGAATGTGATCCACAAAGATCAATTAATGAAGATTTCGAATTTGAAGCTGAATATTAAAGCATGCCTATTAGACATGAACGCCAACGCCACAACTGACAGTGTCAATGGACGTGTGCCTGTTTCTCTGGCTGATGTAGCAAAAGGGGATTTTGACATTGTGATAACCCATCCTGAGGCATTACTAAATTCAGCGGTTGGTTCCGATTTGATAGGGAAGGAGATCTTTAAAGAAGCAGTTACTGCTGTTGTAGTGGATGAGTTCCACATTGTTGAATCATGGTAAAATATTGATCTCATTGCATTGATTATAGGTGGTAACTGATATAGTAATTCACAGTGAACTCAGTACGGTACGTACTATATAAATGCTTCCATATTTAATAGCATGTAGTATCATACTGAGTTCACTGTGAATTAGTGATACGGTATTGCTACCGCCGGTACCATACCTTAGGTCTACTCGTTTCTACAAATTTTTCTATGGGAGGCCAAATTCACATTTAATAATGAATTAAGCGCAATTGATTGCGCTTAAGCGCAAATAATTGTGCTTAAGCGCAAATCAATTGCGCTTAAGCGCAAATACTACATATTGTGCTTAAGCACAAATAGGGCATTTACGCTTAAGCGTAATGAATTGCGCTTAAGCACAATCAATTGCGCTTAAGCGCAATCAATTACGCTTAAGCGTAAATGTGACTACTATCTAACCTATAGTACCCATAAACTATTGGCATGACCTGGTGTATCACCTAGCAACACAAGAGGAGCATTGGGCTAATTTGAACCTGTTTTAATTTTAGCATGAGTACTCAACAGTCAACTGTGAGTATGTGTTCAACAATGATAATCCCTAATTACATATTATCAGCATTCCTCTATCCAAAGAATTGATGTCTCCTTCCCGGAACTCTCGTAATTTTTTGTATGATGTTTTTTAATGTATTTTTGCACAGATTTGGGCCCTTACTGTGGTCATATACTATAGCAAGTAAGTAAGTAAATATTTTATTATGGCATATCATCATAAAATGTGTTACACATATATAATTAAATAATAAACAATAATATGTCATATGGTGGTGGCATGACCATATGGTCGTCTTCCTGCCGCCACCATTTGGAAACGGAAAATATGGACAAAAATATGGAGGATATACAAATTTATACAAAATTGGCATTTATGCAAAATTGACATACTGGGTGGGGTTCAAACCATATAATATAATGAAATAATAATGACACGAGGCTTTGTGTGTGTCTGCGTTGTTTACAATTTGATTAAATTTTTTTAATCTTTAGCTATAAAGTTCAAAAATAAATCTGTTCAAACTAGACAATGTTCTAATCAGTTTGCACCAAATAGTTAATATTTGCACTGAATATAGGCACCCAACAGCACAGAATGCATGCATGTGGTGTCGTCACTGCATGAGGGCTTGCTAACCTCATATGGTTTACTTATTGACTTAAATCAGGGGGAAAAAACCTTATTTTCCTATTATCAGCACCCCTGTCCAAAAAAATTGATGTCTCTTCCTACAATGGTCATATAGTGTGAATGTGGTGGCACCGAGGGCTTGCTTTCCTCATATGGTGTGCCTGTATACTCGAAAATTGAAGAAAATCAAAGTCGCCCTGACTAGTACAGAAAGTAATGCTATTGCAAGTAGCTCCAACTAATATATACTGAAGATGATATAATGCTATCAGGAGTCACTCCAACTAAAACAGAAGGTGATACTATTGCGAGTCAGGCATTTTGATAAAGATGTTGGGCTAGCTCCCTACCCATCCAAACCAATGAAACCAAGAAGTGATATGTCAATAGGAGATAATGCTAAGTTATGGAGAAACCTATTTACTCACCAGGGGTGTTTAGTTATATCTAACCATGAATTGCGCTTAAGCACAATTGATTATTAAATTTGAATTTGGCCTCAGACATCTATGGAACGTGAACTCAAATCGGAGCAAAACAATATACTGCTCGAATTTAAATATGAACAAGGTACTAAAATGTGTGCTGTAGTTAGGCTACACAAGTTCTAATACATTACAAGCCTAAGTTCGTGCATATACCATAAATTGAAATTTAGTAGAAATATCGGTGAACAGCAGATGTATTAAAATGAAGAAAACAACATTGGTAATTTGTTGAATTCAAGACTTTTAAGTGTTAACATATTAAGCAGAGCCTGGTTGAACCACATGATGGACCGCTTCCATCCTCAAGCTTTGATACCATTTAAAGGTGCTTTATCTCTTCCTGAATATTTGTACACATATGGGTGGAATGTGAAATAATATATTTGAATCAAGAGATATTTTTGTTGCCAATAATTAATTTGATTCTCTAATTATTAAAGGACAGAAAAGTGGTTATTGTTTTTTTTAGAACATTGCAAGATGTCTGGTTAGTAACCTATGTTCATTACACTTATGGAATTGTGGTAACATATTCTTATCTTGTGTGGCTTTGGTAGCCTTTGGTAATAATAATTCAAATAGTAATTGAAAATGAGTTTCATTGAGTTGGTTTGAACTTTGAAGTGCTCCTGGGGAGAGATAGAGCATCTTTATTTGTGTTCTAAATATTCATGTGAAGGGGCAGATCGCTTGAGGCCCCGTGGTTCATAAAACCAGTTGTCTGCATGTAATTTATATAGTAATCAGTTTTTACTAGTTTCAAATAACATTGACTATAATAAAAATGATTATACCCCAATGTCCAATAGGAATGGTGGGTATATACACTAACTGTATTACATGCATCTGTCCATCCGTCAAAGCAGATGTCTCTCTCACCCAAAGAAAGAAGATTCAACTCATTTATTGCTATATTAATCAAAATGGAAAATACACAACATAGAGCACCTACACTAGGGTACTAACATAATTATCAAAAGTTGTCAAAGTCATGCATAAAAATGTTTTTAAAAATATTATAAAAATCATCACAATTCTCCATTTCAGGGGAAAAAAAATTTCCGTACTGCTTACAAAAAGTTGAAGTTATTGCCATCATTCTTCCCTGGAATTCCCTTTGTTGCCATGAGTGGGAGTCTGACAACTCAAATGTTAAGTAGTCTACACAAGACACTTGGTTTAGATAAGCCAGTGAAAGTCCAAGAAAATCCCGATAGGCCAAATATTTTTTTGAACAAGTGCTTCAAGGTAAATTTAGAGGACAATGCAGCCAAATATGAGGCAATATTTATACCAGAATGTGACAAACTGTTCAATGATTCTAAAAACTATCCAGTGACTATGATGTTTATGCCGATTGCATACATGTGCCACATGGCTGCCTATTTAGATCATTTGTTTGGAAAACAGACAATAAAGGAGAGTTGCTATTCCTCAATTTTTGCCGGGCAGGATTGTGAGGTAATTAATGAGACAATCCGTGACCAAAACTCTGAAAATCCAAGAATAAGGCTAATACTTGCAACAAATGCTGCTGGAATGGGGTTTGACCCTCAAAATGTTCAGAGAATTATGCATATTAAACCACCCCGCAACATATGCCAGTATTTGCAAGAAATTGGTTGAGCTGGGAGAAGGGGACAACATGCTGAGGCCATATTATATTATGACAATCACGATATCCGTAAAAATGTGCCTGATATTGAACAAAACATAATTGATTATTGCTCGAATGAGGAAAATTGTTTGAGGAAGGTATTATTGGCACCTTTTGGCTTTGAATGTACAGATTCTACAGGATGCATGTGTTGTTGCTATTGTATGAAAAACTGTCTTTGCGAATCCTGTATCACCAAGGTATTCCATGAAACTCTGTAGTGCGTATCTCATCAAAAGCTGTGAATGTATTCATCTGATTGGACACAATGTATTTGCTATAGAGTTTCCTTTCTTGAAAATAATAATATCAAACCTGTGAACATATTTTTGGTAGTACATGTATACAAGAGCATAAAGGTATTACATTGTTGGCATTCAGGAATTGCTAATGATATTCAACACCCCCCTTAATTAAACATTTACACTTTCCCTAGTTATACGTATCGAAAAAAAAATTCTAATTAAAGATTCTGAAGGCCTTCAAAGTGGGGTCATGCAAAATAACATAAAAGATTGAAAAAACGACTATTATCAACAAGTACAAAACAAATAGATTGACTTTGTTCTTATTCTCATTATTAACTTACTCTAAAATAATGATATTGTGTTTGTCAAAACCATTCATGTAAACATTACTGTTACAGTGGAATTACCAACAAAAGTTAAATTAGTTCAAGATTCCCAAGTTTAATATGAAATTGACAATTTGACATTGGAAAATGTCAAAGCATTGAACAGTATTTTTGAAATCATAGTCAGACTACAATATGTTAACTTACTACATGATAAGCAATATTTGTTGACAAATGACTGGAACAGTTGTATTTACTTACATAACAATGGTTTCAGCAAGCAAAAATTTTTCATCAATAATGAACATACGAACAAAATTTATCTACTTTATCCATGTTATTGTTAGCAGTGATACTCTTACATGTATATGTTTTGCACATTTACCAACTGCGAGTGCCTTACTAGTAGGTCCATTCAAGTATGCTTTGAGAGTAGTCATGTCAACATTTTTGCTTTGATTTGTCCCAAAGTGTGAATAATCTACATGTGTAACGCTGAATACAAAAATGGAATTTTCCATTACTTGTTTGCTAGAAATTTACATCATAAGCTTTGTGTCCAATCAGATGGAGGATCTTCGGTTGTTTCAAGATGCATTCAGGGTTACAGAACTCCAGTTTCAACAACAACATTAAAAATATAATTTAATATCGTTTTCTGCTTTGTTCTGTTGAAAAAAATGTTGAACACAAAATATGACATGTAAATTGGACCAATGAATACCTACCGGTATGAATATCATTGTTATTGAAAAACAAAAAATGGACTATCTCTCCCTAAATGTTTTTTATAATTTCCTGGGAATAACATAATAAAAAAATGAGCTGAAGACGCCTGCCCGGAAACATTTATATCAATTTTTAATATTGATATTTTATATCAATATTTTCTTAAAACAATTGGGACATATATTCATTACTATTTTAAGAACAGGACCATCATGAAGTATGCACATGATTTCAGATAGAGATAAGAGTTCTCCTGCTTCGTATGATCCGTCACTCATAATTGTCACCATTATTTGGATATATTATACCTGAAACTTTGTAATAAAATTAATAGGAATTGATAGAAATGTTTCTGGACAGGGGCCATCGATTCGTATCTATTATTTTATACCCAGGAAACTATACAAAACTTGTAACAGGAAGAGATAATTCACCTTTAACGAAACACTTTTTGATGTCCCTCTCAAAACATTGATGCAGTATCAAATAAATACATATAAAAATCAATATCGGACAAAATATATAAGAGTCTTTCTTTATGCACACTCGTTACATGAGTTTATGAAATTTGACAATTCATGTTGAAATAATCAACTTGTACAGTAACTGCTGTCAGCGCTTGCTTCCTCTTCATCAGAGTCAGAATCACTCTCATCAACTTCAACACTAAAACACATTGAGAGCCTATTCACTACAGTCTTTACTGATTTGCAAAACTGAACTTTATCAATTTTATCAATGTAAGTCCAGCGTAGCGTAGGGGACTGAACTCTGCCTTGCAGCTTGGTGATACACTTGTACATTTAAAAATACTCTTGTGCGCATGAGTTAGGCGTAACATTGTTAATTATTCAGTTTGCCACAACTGTACTTTCAGTTCCATCAAAACGTTTGGAAGATATAATGTATGATTGGAAAGCCTCTAACATCTGTTTTCTCTGTACTGCCTCCATCTCAGTGTCATTCCCCGTAAGCACTTGTAGCCCCATCCTCACCTCTTCATCGCCACCCGCATATAAAATCGTTCTGTAACTCTCTTCCAATACTCCTCTCTCACTCTCAAACTTCTTGCACCTGTTAATGTAATGGTTGATATCCTCTCTCTCTTCACATTCATCACACATATCTGTAGTGCAGTTGTTATCCCATTTTACGCTGCTACTAAGTAATCGATGTTGTCCTGCTATCAGCTGGTTGATGATCATTCCATCTCTTCTCGACTTCCCTTTGAAAAACTTCACTTTTCCAACTTCATTTATATGCTGATTTATATGCCTTTCTTCTCCAAATTCGTATCTGTAGTCCCATCTCTCAATTGCCTTAGTTTTTATTATTTTATTTGCCTCCCTCTTCGGTACTCGTTCTGCACTACATTCGTTTGACTCTGTAACCGCCGTAAATTGTTTTGTAACACAGGCATCTTTGGCAAGTGTGTCGGCCATTTCATTGCCCTCTATATCCATATGACGAGGCACTCATGTGTAGTCTACACTATTCCCATCTTTGCTCAGATTCTGCATATGTCTTCTTATCCTTACTACCTCTTCTATCTGCTCTCTCGGAATCTCATGTGACTGCACCATTTTAATGACAGCTCTGCAGTCCGTAAACACTCTTATTTCCTTGTTCCTTACACTGACTTGTATAAGATACTCCAGCCCAATCTCTACTCCTTTAAGTTCCGCTTCTATAGCTGCACACATCGGTCCAACATATACCTTCACACTTGCTTTGTTTCTTCGTTCTCCGTCCATAAAAATCACCGCCGCCGCACCAGACTCCTCTTTACCATGTTCTCCATGTCTAGCTTTCGTTGCCCCATCACTGAACACAGCTATATGCCCCTCCTTCATGTTTTACACCCAAGTCTTCACCTTTTGACACTCTTCTTCTTTGTTTCCTTTCATGTCTTCACATTCTTCCACACAGCTAGCCACTTCCCTCTTCGAAAGTCCAAAACAGATGAATTCTTTGTCAAATGTGAAATCACCTTCAATGCTCTCTTCTTTTAACCCTGTCTGCATTGTATTGAAACACGTTTTCATTAGTTTGAAACGACTCGCAATCTTCTCGTTACCTTCATGCTCAACCCTCCATTTATAAAAATCTGTCTTCAATGGGTGTTTGTTATTCTGTGCAATTAGTCTTGCATACTCCTGCGCCACCCTTGCATCAAAAAGTACATCAGCCGGTAGTGTGTTTGTCAGTACTTCCAGTGCCACCGATGAAGATCTTCTCATGCATCCTGTTATCTTTAGTAGTCCTGCTCTTTGTACATCTTCCATTGCCTTTACATACTGATCCTTAGCAGCAACAACTGTTGCAATTCCATACTCAAAACATGGTTTTACCAGGGCATTGAACAGCTTCACTCTCACATCCATACATGGTCCCTTAGCTGGATTAGTGAAGTCCATTGTGTTCTTTGTTGCAGCATACGCTCTCCTCTTCATATGCCTTATGTGCTCTTTAAAATTCATTTTATTGTCTACCACAATCCCAAGTATCCGTTGGCACTCTGTGACTTCAACCTTGTTACCACCTATCTTCAAATTAATGTCTTTTATAACTTCTTTCCTGGGTGGATTAAAAATCATCACCTTTGTTTTTTCAGCAGAAATCTTCATATTCCATGTATAGCACCAAGTGTCTGTTACCGTATCCATATCTCTCTGAGCCCTTTCACTTAGCTCAGTTACATCCTTCCCACTCCACCACATCACTGTGTCATCTGCAAATTCATTGTGTGCCTCTATCTGTAAATTTTTCAGCGAGTCCGCAGTGTATACATTGCATAGTAAAGGTGAAATCACCGACCCTTGTGGTATTCCAATTGTTGACTGAAAAGCCTGGGACGTATGTTGATTCACTGTAATTGTGTATTGTCTTTCATTCAGATAGTCGTTCAGATAACACAGCATTCGGCCATCAATTTTCATCTCTATCAGTTTCTTCATCAATCCTCCTCTCCACATTCTCTCATAGCAACTTTCATAATCCATTATCGTAGCTACAACTGCCTTTCCTTCATTCCATCCGTTGTACACAGCCTGTGCCATCCTGAGTACTCCATTGGGACAGCTCCGCAATTTCCGGTAAGAATCTTGTGTATTTGCCATTCCACCCCATGCCCCCATCTTCCAATTAAGTCTATTTTGAACTACTCTTTCCATCAATTTCCCAATAACACTTTCAAGTGTTATAGGTCTGTATGATTTAGCTTTGTGGTAATCATCCTTGTTTGGTTTAGGAATCATCTTCTTCCAATCTCTTTTGAATTCTTTTGGAATCTGCCCAGTTTCCCACGCGGTTGATATAATTACGAAAATTGCTTTGTGTAGGTTACACCCTGCTCTTTTTACAATGTCTGTATATACCCCTTCATCTGGATTTGGTGCCGATGCATTCTTCATCATTTTAATTGCCATTTCCACTTCCTCCAATTGAATGTCTCCATTTTCTTCTCCACTGGGTGAATAGTTTCTCTTTTTTTAACTCTTTCTTTTGTTCCTCTGTTATCTTCACTACTTCATCTTCAACTTCTTTTATCCAATTCCCATCCGGAATTTCAAAAACTTCCTTACCGTACACCTTTAACATCTCTTCCGTGATATCTTCATCTTTACTCACCACACTACCATCTCCTTTTATTAGTGGCTGTATGCTTCTTTTCTTTCCTTCATTCTTAGCTGCATTGATAATCTTCCAAAAATCTTGTGAAGAGTACCCCATACGTTGCAGTTTTTCTAGCATCTTTTCCCAGTATTGTTCCTTTGCCCTTTTAACTGCTACTTTGAACTCTTTTACAGCTTCCTTTAACGCAATTTCATTTGTTGGATCACTCCTGTAGTTATGTTTCCTTCTTAAAGCTCTGACCTTCTTCATATTCTGTGTTAAATCTTCATTCCACCATCCCTTACTGTATATTGTCACTTTTTTCTTCTTAAAGCATTCAGATTCAATTTCATGATATATCTTCAAGAAACTACTGTAAAGTTCAAATTTCGCAAATAAGAGAGCGCCACCATTTTGTAACGAAATTACGTCATCATTTCCAACGTTGCTATGGCCTGCCAGGGGGGTAGACGAAGATGGAAATCAGTTGAGATACGGTTACGAAATTTTATCCGCGATTACGTTATGGGACCGGAGACGTCCAGGTAGCGATATTGGCATTAACGAACTATCGTTTTGAAGTTTAATGGCGGACTTTTACGAAAGTGTCTCGACTGCGTTGTATTTTGCCGTCATCACATTATTATTGCAATGATGATTATGGGTAGTTTATTTTAACTTTTGCACTGCAGCGTAATGGTAAATATTTAGGTGTTTGTTGTTATTTATTATACGATTATTTATTATTTTATGACAGCGATAATCCGATTGTTGGCAAAAACAAGGTCAAACTCAAACTTTGAAATGCATGTATTTTTGTAGTATGAACTATGATGTACTACGTATGTCAACATGAGCGCTTTCGCAGATTGCTGCCACCCAGTAGAAGGGTACGCACTACGTTCATAACTGAACTAAATTGCATGATGCCTTGATGGTTTCATTTGAGCCAAAGATGCAATCGCATAACTTAGATTAGAACTGAAGTCAGTGCGTCACGGAGTCAGTGAGTGTACACTTGATATTTCCAAGTGCACCCTCTTGAATAGCTTGATTCTTTATGTAGATCGATATTCGTACATGTACTTAATTGTTTTAACTTTTATTAGTATTGATATAAAATAGTTCCAACCAATGAGAATGTCAGTCCAAACGACTGAAAGACAACACAAAATCACATTAAATTTAAATACTAGTAGCCTACTACATACTAGTACTAGTACAATCAGTAGTAGAATTACTATCAATTGGTTATTATTACAAAAAATACTAGTAATACTACACAGTGCACTCTATTACTCCATTTATACTATTAACTAGCCTAGTATGTGCTGTATACATATATACAACTACTAACTAGTACTAGTTGGAAATTAAACTATCAAATTTCAACCTATTCCTTGATTTACAATTCCAACTAATTTTGTGTCAGCCATTTAAAAACGAATGACTCAATGAGGGAAGTATACCATTCAATTTGTCAAATTATTGACAGTGTCCTCATTGATGTTAAACTATAACTTGTCAAAATCAGATTTTTTTTTATTTTAGTGCCTTAGCCGGCATAGGCTACTCAAGTTTCTTAATATTCAAGGTCTTCTATGTACCCTTCAAGCCTTAGACATCATCTACTGCAATGCCTGGTGGTGTTGATAACATAGCAGTATGATGTGCGATATTTCCATTGAAACGCATGGTTTGTTAGCCAAGCTCTGTGAATGGAACACATCTTGGGGGTTCCTCTAGGGGAGACTAGTGATCCTACAATATGCCAGGAATAAGCTGAATTGACAGTATGGGCCACACACATATTAATTAAAATACATATTACATTGTCTTGGAATATTTCAAGACTTATAGAATCAAGAATGTATTAAAAGCTTAACCAACAACAACTTTTGTATTTTCATAAGCTGCAATATATGATTTGATGACAGTGTTGGTGACGACAACGATGACGATGGGAAAGAGGGGCAGATTTTGATGAGGGCAGATCAGTTTCTGCGCCGCAGTATACTAACTTAACCGCCATCACCCGTATAAAAACACTCTGGTAAACCATGGTCAAATTAAAAACACCATGGTATTTACAGGTAAAAAAAATATCATTTTACCAGGTGTTAATCTGGTAAAATTTGTCAAGTGAATCGTTACCATATTATACACACACATGTACATGTAGTCCCACCTATATATGTGTACTCCAGTGTATCCATCCATGTATTTCACCAAGGTATTATACCAGGATGTAAGTATGTATATGTGGCGGTGGTTCTACCACTAACCAGGGTAGTATAACTCAAAGGTAGTACTGGCCTACTGGGCTAATATTGTAGAAGCTTTGAAATTTGAGACAACTGATTTGAGGTCATATGAATGGCACATGTGATTACATACATGTACTAGTAAGGTGTTAAACTCTCTGGACTTACCTGACTTATTTATAGGAATATTATTTCCCCATTGTGTTAACTTTTGAGTATGACACCGGTTATAATTGTTTTCCACTGATTAACGAACAAAATATAATTTTTATTATCACAAAAGAGACATAAAACACATCAGCTGCGCAATGTGATATTGTGAAATAGTGTTATCGCTCATGCCAGTGTAAAAATACTCTGGTAAAAAGTCATGTAAACCTGTGTTAAAGGGACATACCCTTGTAAATTTAAAGTAAAATCATGATGTGCACCACAATTAGACTATACGCTGGTAAATTCTGGCGTTCCATTACACACAAAACATTAAAGATGCATAACCGAATTACGCGCCCCTTAATTGTCCCCCGAAAAAATTATTTTCGGGGGACTATAGAAACGGGGTCCGTCCGTCCGTTCGTCTGTCCGTCCGTCCGTCCGCCCGTCCGTCCGTCCGTCACACTTTTGAGTACCTTCATGGTGTAATCATCTCCTACAGATTTCATCCCAGAGATGTGAAACTTCAGAATATTGTTGCCCATATATTGAAGATGCGCAACATGTATATAGATGACGGAACAAATATTTTTTGACAGAGTTATTAACAATTTTCGACTTAGAAAATTTCAACATTTTTTATAATTTTCTGTATGAGGGTACCTTCATGGTGTAATCAACTCCTCCCACAGTTTTCATCGTAGAGAATTGAAACTTAAGAATATTGTTGCCCATATATTGAAGATGTGCAACATGTATATAGATGACGGAAAAATTATTTTTTGACAGACTTATTAACCCTTTTCGACTTAGAAAATTTCAACATTTTTTATAATTTTCTGTATGAGGGTACCTTCATGGTGTAATCAACTCCTCCCACAGTTTTCATCGTAGAGATTTGAAACTTAAGAATATTGTTGCCCATATATTGAAGATGTGCAACATGTATATAGATGACGGAAAAATTATTTTTTGACAGACTTATTAACCCTTTTCGACTTAGAAAATTTCAACATTTTTTATAATTTTCTGTATGAGGGTACCTTCATGGTGTAATCAACTCCTCATACAGTTTTGATTGTAGATATTTGAAACTTCAGAGTATTGTTATCCACATATTGGAGATGTGCAACATGTATATAGAGGACGGAAATAATATTTGTTTACGGAGTTATTAACCCTTTTCAACATTTAAAACAAATTCTTTAACAAAGCGGCATCGACTTGCCACTTTTTCGGGGAACACTGTGGTCAGCTGACCTTTTATTACTATTTTTTGGATTTGGGGTAAAAAAAATATTTGATTCGAGTCGAGGAACCCACCTATCAGAGATCAGCGTTATTAGATACCAATTTTTGAAATATATTATCTTTCATCATTGAGAATTATCAGAGGCCCAGTAAACAGTTAACATGCTGACGGTCTCGGACCAAATTGCCGATGAAGATGGATAACTCTAAAAACAAGAGGCTTTCTGTTGATAATAAGGCCAAATTTCGTCAAACAACATGTTGCTAAATATCACGATTCGGGCAATTTTAAACTATAGTTGACAGTGGTTAGCATTGTTTTTGCCAATTAATTGATTCTGATAACTGATGCGGCATTTCTAAAAATGTTGTTAGAATCTCATTATATGGGGAACATAGAATCGGATTGAGTACCTTTAACCAACATGGGGTCCTATGTACCAGCAATTTTGAGATTGACTCCACCTGGCAGAGTTGTTTCCATTTTGGACTTAAATATACAATAAACAATACACCCAACCCACCCAAATTATTGTCCCTGCATGGTTGATATAAGTTTTGTAGGATCAGTGTAGACTTAAATGAAGTTTGAACTGCCCCAAAGACAACATACCAGACCTCGATGTTATATTAACTAGAACATAACGTTAATACTATATAGGGAATTATAGAACCAAATTATTCACAAAATCCATCTCTGACTGGTACCAACCTATATACAAAGCACTGTGATTGTAACGCTATGTTTTAAAGAGCGTTTTGTTTTCTTCGAAGAAATTTACATTTACTAAATAACGGAGATATCATGAATAAAAAAAATAAAGAGCGTTTGTTTAGTCGAAGAAATCTATACTAACTAAATAACGGAGATATTCATAAATAATAAGCGTTTTTAGAGAGGTGATACCATTGAATATTCCTGAACTTTAAATGGGTTTACCATACTTTACCAGAGTAGAGCCATGTAAACTATGGTTTATCTGGCTTTTATGGCCAGTTAATTTAGAATAAACATTTTCTGGTCCACCCGGCTTGATCGAAACAACGGAGACGAAGAACGAGCGATGTCGCATGGCCACCTCACCCGCCCGACCAGGATGATCCAAGTGATCATGTGGGGAGGCTTAACATGGAGGTAAATGCTATTCATCGACATATAAACACGGTTACGCGGACTGGGCCAAGTAATTGCAATTGGTGGTCTTTAAATCCGCGTAATACAGGCTCGAACACTTTGTATCTGTGAGTATAATATTGCGTTCGTCCGGTACGGCGAACCGACAGTACGTTTTAGCTGACGCGATGACGTCACGAATACGTGCTGTAGAAATGAGTGCGGAAAAGTTCCCAGTCAAAGTTCGTACTCTATGCCATTATTTTCGTAACCGCATCTGAACTGATTGCCATCTTCGCCTACCTGCCAGGGGACGTAATATTCTAACTGTAACGGTACGGAATCTGGCGAGGTTTGCCGAATGATATGCGCCCGCGTCAGCTAAATCCACATAAAGCATTTAATTTTGAATAAGGTTGATTTTGTTTTTCAAATTTAATAGTTTTGCTATAGGGAGGCTGATCGAAGAAGAAAAATAAATTCGTTTTATTAATTTGTGTCAATCCTATTCCAACATAGGTCTGAATCGCCCGGATGTAAAAAAAAAAAAATCCATGTTGATGGGGTATAGAAATTACTGACGTCACAAATATACTTGCGTCGCTTATGTTACCGTAAAACAACCCTTTGGGTTGTAATTACTGAAATTAGCCAAATAATAACGCCGTTGATAGTAACGCTGTGGGAGCACTTCGGTTGATAGCGAAGCAAAATTAAATCATTGTTGATTGTCACTTTCATATGTCCATTTCATAATTCCATCCTTAAAATACCGCCCGAACGCATGTCGATTTCGAATTCGGCGGATACGTCACCATTGACCGAATTCATATGAACCTGCATGGATATGTCTTCTGCTGTGTTCGTTATTATAATGTTTCTTCTTATTCAAGAAATAGTAGGATTATATGATATCGATGGATTATCAGATACACGTATGTACTATCATCTAGTCTTATAGCAATTTCATGTTTAAAATGTTTTGTTTCGTTAAATGCAGTCGTTTTGCACAATAGTCTATGTATAGACAACATACATATGTTCTAGGGACGTGGTTAGATGTTTCCTCAAATTTCAGGCCAACTTCACCCCCCCCCCATTGAACCAAACATGTTGCGTTTGCTGGCTTGTACGTATCATTATTTGGAACAGTTAGTCAAAATAATCCTGATTTTCCTCACGTATGAATGACTACACAGCTAAGCAAATTGTACCAAAGTTCGGGGTGGGGGCGAGACACCAAACCAACCCCTGTCGTCACGTCCCTGTTCAACTGACAAGTTTCGTGTATTCTTCACAACATCTTCGGAATTTGATTCAGGAGGCCTAGAGCTGTCACGTTTAGATATGCTTGCCCTCATCAATAAACACACTTTAACTTGAAGAAAAAAAGATGCGATTAAGTCGGATTGGCAGCAAATTATGTGCCGTGTATATACACAAAGAAGAAAAGCACGACTTTCACAACAAACATGAACTTTATAAATATAAGATACAAATGATACTTGTGTCAAATACATGAGCCATGTTTGACGCTGGGAGAACATTAAACATAGTTTCGGAGACCACGTGGATTTCAAAATCTGACCTAGAATCGGGAATAAGCCCGCCCCCGTAATCGGCTTCGGATTCCCAATCCGATTTTTAGCGAAATAACGACTCTGCCGTTTAAGTGGAGGGATTACGGCTTGTGCGGGGACTTCCCTCGTTCGAATCTTCACGGACCCACATAAATAGTTTAATACCGACTACATTTAAATTAACGCCAATGGACCGTGTGTGTCACAGTGTGTGTGTTATTAAGAATGTAGTGACGCGTCTGAAGGAATGTACCGTACAATGTAAATAACGATCTTAAAATGAATTGGCCGGCATAATTCATTAGCTATCAGGGTCGTAGTTGGATAAATGACAATATTTCTGATTTTTAAGATTAGAGAATTGCGTGGAATTTGTTAGAATTTGATTGGTATTGTGGTTAATCAACAACTATTCCACATGACTGCATGCAGAAGATAGAAGCTATATCACGAGGTCTGTGCTACCAACTTCACCAAGCTCGACTCCGTATCCTGACAGCAAAGAAACTTGATCCCAAAGCTCCACCTGTGGACCCCGGCAGTTAGTAACGGTCTCAACCCCGACTTGACACTTACCCAACCAATCTAATTATATTTACATGCATATATATCAAAAGAACGTGAGACATATTTCAAGTTACTGTGCTTAAGAAGAACTGGTCACGTCCACCCTAAGGACGGTTCTCCTGACATAGGAGGAATTTACAGAGAAGGTAAAGGTAAAGGTTAACACACATTCCATATATGGAAATTCCTACTATGGAAATTGACTTGCGCATGCGCAGAACACATACACGGGTCTATACTATATACCGATAAAAAAGCCAGTGATAACAATAAACACCGACACAATTAAATAACGGCATTGGGTGGTGTATTGTGTAAAGAGTGTGTTGATGTCTAAATTGATGTAATTAACTATTTAAAAATTAGTTGGCCCACATATTTAGATAATTATCAAGTCCGTAGTTAGAGAGATATGGCACATGAAAAATTCATTGCCTATATATGTACTACGTGCATGTTCTATATGTTTCTTAAATACACCGACGGCCTTCGCCGAGAGCATTACTGTTCACTTTTTTTTATATCTCTTAAATCAGTCATAAACAAACAGAATATGATATTTTTTGTTGTACTCTTCACATCTGAGTCTTGTCAACTTTGTATCTTTGCTATGTCCACACCAGCCAATTTTTTTTTACAGAAACTGGCACTACAAGTTATCTCTTAACAACAATATCATATACATTTGTGTCCATGGCCCTCTAACTGGGCAAACCTTTTTTATTCATTGTTGACACATTTGAAAATCAACATTCCACTTTCTTCCGATATTTGAACGATCCACAAAATGCAACTCGGCCCACAATTCGTTCAAAACCAGAACTCACTAAAATCATACTGATTAACTTGACAACATCCTAAAATCATCAGTAAATTTAATACCTATATCACCTGCATAAGGTGTAATAATTTAGACCAGCGTACATGTAACTAATAATACCTCGAAAACAAACAATCTTTATTTCAAATCGATGCAACGATTTTTGAAACAACAATTTGACATAGAAAAACGCTGAAACAACAGTAAATTCCAAGCATACCTAATATAGAAAAATTGACGAAACAATTTAAACTATAACTGTGAATTCCCTGAACAACTTTTTCGCTTTACTCGCATATTATTCAATTAAAAACTAATATAATCGACAGATTAATATCTCTACCATGCATGCATAATTTAATAATTCACTGGAAGTCATTCTCGCGTAGATTGTCAAACCAATCTTACCCAATTCTTGGATACCATATAGCTCTGGACACATAACTTTTATCACAGTGATTATTTCTTTTAGCTGATTACATTTTTCAATTTTAATAATTACGGCCAATTTGCACAAAAATTTAGACCAGCGTACATGTGACTAATAATACCTCGAAAATAAAAACCACTCTTTATTTCAACTTCCATTGATAAACTCATATTTTGACAAGTTGTTTTAACTTTCTTCTCAACGGGAACAACTAGACTTTATCTATATGGATTGCTTCCTTTAAGTCTACAATTTACTTCAAAGCTAAGCAATTTCCACAGAACAAGCGACAGGGTGTCCCGAAATCATAACAATGGTCAATTCACACACAAATTTAGACCAGCTATCATTTATTTAAATGTGACACAACAATTTTTAAACCATGGTAACTCGACTCATGAAGAGTTAACCAATTTGCACAAAAATTAAGACCAGATCTCATTTATTTCCAATCGACGCAACGATTTATGAAACAACAACAACTCGAAATAAACATACTGACACAACAGTAGTTTCTAAGAATACCTTATATGGAAAACATTGATGGAACATTTTTAAACTATAGTTAAATCTACCTATAAAGAGTTGTGAACCAAGCCAAATAATTGCAAACTGTCCCATACCTTTTATTCCTTCCTTCCTTCCTTCCTATTTTTCTTCCGTGACCACCTGTCCAAGAATTTCAAGAAATGTCCTGCAACGACCTGTACCACTCTCTCGGGCTACTGGTCCCACGGGTTCTAACCATTAAGTTGGAATTCTTGGAAACACGTTGATGAAATTTATTGTACAACTATATACAAGTGCACACCATCAGGTGGCCACGCAGAATAATACAACATAACTACTACGACGAAGCGTTCAAATCAAGAGTTAGAGCGAAGTCTCTCAATCCCCGGCTGAAACTAGTATATATGGAAATCTGAAAACCACACCCAACCATGTGTAACAATCTTATCCATACACGTACTGGCCTGTCCAACAAGTTAAGATTTAATACAATCTTTATAGGAAATTACCGACTCGCAACGGAATAGCACAGGCTATTCAATTTCGGGTTAGTTTCCCACGCATAAATTATGGACCTAATGGCTAGATATTGACTTCCAAATTAACCTTATATACGCCGGGTAACATTGGAAGTATTAGAATAAGTCACCATTGACCGAATTCATGTGAACCTGCATGGATATGTCTTCTGCTTTGTTCGTTATTATAATGTTTCTTCTTATTCAAGAAACAGTAGGATTATATGATATCGATGGATTATCAAATACACGTATGTACTATCTGGGTCTTATAGCAATTTCATGTTTAAAACGTTTTGTTTCATTAAATACAGTCGTTTTGTATAGACAACAAACGCAGGCATTTTTTGGCCAAAGTGCTGTACAATAGTTGGAAAATAAAGCTTTTCTCATGAAGCTAATGTTGTGGTCTTGTGATAGCAGGTGAACTGCATCTCACAATCGCACAAACACAAATGTAAAGCTTATTATAGGATCTCAGGACTATATAGTGGAAATGTCAGTCAATTTATTGATTAAGTACCCACACGCGCAAGTTCTAGGGACGTGGCTAGAAGTTTCCTCAAATTTCCGGCCAACTGCACCCCCCCCATTGAACCAAACATTAATCTCACAGGTTCGCAGAATTCCATTTGCACCCCTTGGAATTATCCAACATGACACACACTAAGATTGGAAAATTACCAACTTTTACTGGTTGAAAAAATCAAACAATGAGAACAATTCCAACCTATATATGGTGTCAAATTAATGTCCAACTAATGTGGTGTCATGCATGAAATTTCCAACTGCTGGAAATGTACCAAAGTTTAGTTTAAACATATTTATTTCAAATATGTGTCAAATTTAGATAACACATGATATATAACACATACATTTGTTTATACATACAATGGGATTGGAGGACAAGTGCTGAATGGTACCCCCTCTCCCATATGTTATTACAGTGAAAAAATAAATAATTAGTAATGGCAAAGCAACATGACTACCAAAACAAGTTGAACATATATACAGATCACCGGTCACCTCCTCTCCCGAATTGGTCATAAGTTTGTATACGTATTTATTTAAAATCGGGTTTGTTTGTTGCGTTTGATGGCTTGTACGTATCAGTATTTGGAACAGTTAGTCAAAAGAATCCTGATTTTCCTCACATATGAATGACTGCACAGCTAAGCAAATTGTATCAAAGTTCGGGGGGGGGGGGTCGAGACGCCCCAACCAACCCCTGTCGTAATATCCCTGTACGACTGACAAGTTTCGTGTGTTCTCCACAACATCTTCGGAATTTGATTCAGGAGAGCTATAGCTGTTAGACATGCTTGCTCTCACAAATAAACACACTTTAACTTGAAAAAAAAGATGCGATTAAGTCAGATTGGCAGCTAATTATGTGCCGTTTATATACACATAAAATAAAAGCATGACTTTCACAACAAACATGAACTTTATAAATATAATATACAAATGATACTTGTGTCAAATACATGAGACATATTTGACGCTGGGAGAACATTAAACATAGTTTCGGAGACCACTTGGATTTTAAAATCTGACCTAGAATCTGGAATTAGCCCCGCCCCCGTAATCGGCTTCGGATTCTGAATCCGTATTCCCACCAAATAATCATTCAGGTGCGCCCGCGGCTACTGCGTGCTACCGCGGCTAGAGTTACCATTCTTGGCTACGTGGTAAGTAATGGTTACAAGCAACTAATTATATAGAGTTACGCTTCTTGACTCGAGTCAGCATTAAAACAAATCTGGCTGCTGATTGGTTGATTATCATTGAGGGAAACATCCCTAAGCGGGAACATAAAATCATAGCCTACGTAAATATGGCGATCATGGATGTTTGGATGTCCAGGAAGAGTCTGGTAGGGTCCCCTTTTCTATGCTTTGTATGTGTTTATCTATGGTCCTATAGTCTTACAAAGTCTTTATTTATCCAAAACTCCTCCTTTTTATGTATTATTAATTTTATAGGTTTAATTATTATATATCGCTCCTCACTTTTCTTAATTCCCTCCTTCCCACGCAATTTTATCTGATGGAACAATCTGGAAAGTTCTGGAACATTATTGTTTATTCTAGTAAAATCCTGGATTCATTCCAACATTCAAGTAAAATCCATAATGTATTCGTGTAAGTTTAAAAATTCATACCTGTATATGGCCCCTTTAAACTAACGATGGTCAAGGTAGATGTTAATTTACTTCCCCCACACACGGTACAGCGAGGCATTCGCTCTCATGCTAATAACACAGAGCATCTATCTATATATCGTTCTCGACACGCGGGATTTAAGCGGTTAAACACATTTCTCCAATCTTATGGCTCGTATTCAAAATCCCTTCATAAAGGCATTGTATATGGCCCTTTAACATTTATACTTGTGTCGTATATGTTCCCTTTAAGATTTGATACCTGTAATCGAATTCTCAGGAATCAATCAAACTGCACGAGGGGTAAAATATGTCAATATCCAATAAAGTAAATCACAGCCATATGTTTTCCTATACTACACAAGGGCCAGACACTTTATCGAAGCTTCGTAATTAAACACACGTTTAAGTCATTAACTGCCACGATACAGATCAAGATGTATGTCATTGAAATGCATGCTCCTAATGGCTTCTGTGCTAGGGGGTTTGTTAATATAGTGGGAATGAGCGTATGGGACCATCACTTCATATATTTTCCTATCTATCCAACTTAAAGCAACGATGCTCACGGTAGACGCAATTTTATCTGTTAATTTACTTCCCCCACACATGGTACAGCGAGGCATTCGCTCTGAAGCTAACAACACAACATATAACCATTCCTGGAATATTCTTGACATGTGGGAATAAAGCAGTGAAACAGATTTGGCATACCACTAGGTGATAAAACATTGGTGTATACCTGTAATCGAACTATCAGGAATCAATCAAACAGCACTCGATATCGAATATTATCTCTCATAAAACACACGGACCGAGTCACAGAAAATATTTGCCGTATAATTCTGGAATTTTCGAAGATTGACATTCTACAGCCATATAGTTCTGTACTTTGAATCCACAGACTCACAGCTGTTACGAAATAATTAAAAATATAACTCACCTGGTGCGCTCTAACCTTTTCCATCACAAACACATGTTGTTAAGTGTTCTGACAGAGTCAACATAGCTAAGGTTTCGTCTTTCTTCTCTCACAAAATATTAAACCCTCGAGTTATCTACCTTCTGAAATATTTCCCCTTAATAAAGTAAACGCTCTTTATACAGTTCATATTACTTTCGTGTTCTTATGTAACCGAACGATGATCATATCATACTCTAACAAACGTAAAACACATGTGTCGAGAATATCAAGGAGTAGCGGAAGAGAGAGAGAGAGAGAGGGGAAGAGATAGAGAGAGAGAGAGAGCCACATCTAATAATTCAGAAATGGTTCAGATATCCACATTTTCTCACGGGGGCCATGTATACTGAGTTTCTCCCCTAAGCAGCCAACAGATGCTTACGTACCATAACCCATGCATAACAGCCAATGCATTTTATTTTATCGAAACTTCCAGAATAACATCAAATCAAACAGCACAAGCCTAAAACATGCCAATATCGCAGGTTCCAATAATGCAAATACACAGGTTTAAGTTATTAACTGCCACCAATCTGGCTTCTGTGAATATGTGTGTAATCCCCCGATTGTGGACAGAACATCAGGCTTATTATCACCTTAAGCCATAAATCCATTGCGCAGTGTCTCAAAACATTCGACTCCAGTCCTTCCTTCATCTAAGGTTATACCGATGCATTTTCACAGATGCACACTAATCAGGACAGAATGGTAAACCATTCTCTTTGAATACGCATTAATAACTAATTATATGCATCCAAGCTATGCCATCATTAAAACACGTGTTGAGAATATCAAGGAGTCGCGGTAGAGAGATACGTAATGCATCAGAAATGGTTCATACAATTGAACACATTTTGGTCACATGCCTTAAAGTTACACGTGCACTTAAACCTAATTCAGCCTATCCATAAATAAAAACGCTCTTATTTTCAAAATTGTATGAATGCCCCATCGTTTTACCATAGCTTTTTTAGCAAGCTACGTACTTTCATTCATATAAAATTGCCCCATTATGTGTTAAATGACTATAGCATTGTAACAAATTGGCTTTCAGGAGCCAAATACATTCTGGAATATTCGCTCTTAATAAAGTGAACGCTCTTAAAACATGTCATATTACTTTCATGGTTGTATGCATGTACATTCGATGTACATGTGGAAGTTAAAGGGATGTGATGACATATTGGTGTGTGAATATTAAAGGAACACAATGTGTTTTTGCCCCGCATTTGCAATACAACCTTCTTTGATAGTTTGACAACAGCATTGTACCAAATTGGCCTTCAAGTTATACGTCACATACATATGTTCATTCGACACACAAGCCAACTACCTTCTGAAATATTCGCCCTTAATAAAGTGAACGCTCTTGAAACATGTCATATTACTTTCATGGTTGTATGTTGTGTATGCTTTCACTCATATAAAATTGACGAAAGGGGTGTTAAATGACATAGCATTGTAACAGATTGGCCACTGACGTTCAAGTTATACGTCATATTTGCATGTACAGTTATGGGAGACTCACATATATAAGAGAATGCACAGACATAATGTTACTGTTAATAATAAGGTGTCATTACTTCAGAAGCGTTTGCAATATAACCTTCTTTGGTAGTTTGACAAGTCTTTTAACAAAAGTGACCTTCAAGTTATACGTTACACATGCATGTACATTCGATGCAACACTGTATGAATGAATTTTTTCTATGTAAAGTGTGTCATTACTTCAGAAATGGTTCATACAATACACCGCATTTGGGGGGGGGGGGACATACCTTAAAGTTACACGTCACTTATGCATTTAAACCTAATTCAGCGTATCCATGAATAAAAAAGCTCTTTATTTTCAAAATTGTCGTAATACCCATCGTTTTACCATATATTTTAACAATATACATGCTTTCATTCATATAAAATTGACGCAATGTATGTTAAAATTCCAAGCATTGTAACACATTGGCCTTCAAGTTATACGTCACATATGCATGTACATTCGATGTACATTTGGTGGTTAAAGGATGTGATGCAATAGCCTCTATCGGTAAATGAGTTATCGTTCCTGACAATTACCGGTATTCTACTTCCGGTTGGTATTTGATAATATGTCTTCCGAGAAAGAAATTATCCAAAAAATTCAAGAAAGCGATGATTTATCGGCTTATAGGAATGCTGATTTAAGATGTTATTTGAAGTACATCGGCGTCCCTATATTCGGCAAAAAGGCTGAATTAATCGAATGCATATTAGGAGCGAAATCGTTGAATTTGGATCAAAATAAAGCCAAACAAAACGAAGACAAAGCAATCGACGAAAAACGGGTGCATCATCGTTTGACAACACCTCTCGGTGAAAAACTACCGAACCCTTATTCTCTCTCTGTTAACTGGGAGACCGAGTGTGACAATTTTCCACTATTCACAATCAATGAGCTGTACAACTATCTTGTATTGAGTAAACACAGGACCTTTGATTTTGACTCGTTGAAAGCCAAGAAAGAACTACGAGCAAAGGTGTTCTACGAAGATGGGCATATACAGAATGTGAAATTCCATCCAGTGTCAAATATCAGTTCACACTGTTTCATAAAAAGTGACTGTTTACCATCAATACCAACTAAAGATGCCAAAAAGAAGCCTGCTTACAAAATCTGGATTTGTGTATCAAAACACACGGGACAGGTGCACTCAGCTTTCTACGCTTGTGTTTCTGGGACATCTGAGTGTTGTAGTAACCACGTGTCTGCGCTTCTGTTTGCCCTAATTGACCTGAGTGAAAAGAGGCGCACTGGAAAGTTATCACCAACATCAACTGCCTGTTCATGGATAAAGCCGAGGAAAAGGCATCTTTCTCCAAGGAAATCACAAGCAATCTTTGACAAGAAACTGAAAGAGACAGCTGTTTCAAAGTTACCAGCTAGTGTTCCTGGGACTTCACATACTAAAATTACTTATATCAGCTCGTCTTTAAGAAAAGCGAAATTTAGACAGAGATTACTGAAAGTTAACCCACGAGCAGCGTGGCTTAAAAAGTTCACCGAGTTGCCAGAGTCCAGTGATGTGGTGCAAGCTCACAGTGTGAACTTAAATATTCCACAACTTCATAATATTCAATTCTTCTATGCAGATAATATTGATCTTCTGAGTGATTCATGTTCGGAGTATTTCAATTCATATGTTGAATCACTTTGTATTAATGATGAAGAATGTGCTGGCATAGAGAAATCAGCATGTGATCAATCTGTGAATAACCTATGGCGTATTGTGCGTAAAGGTCGATTGACATCTTCTATATTTGAGAGGATAGTTAAAATGAAAGAGACAACAGCACCTGACAATTTACTAAAACAACTTCTAGGTTATGAACCTCATCACAGTGGCAAGGCAGTGGAACATGGATTGCAGTATGAGAGTGTTGCCAGGGACAGTTACATGCTTGTTGCAAGGGAACAGCACCCACCACTTTGTGTTAAGGAATGTGGATTTATTATAAATCCCAAACTTCCTTTCCTTGGAACTAGTCTTGATGGTCTTGTGACATGTGCCCATTGTGAGGACCCAAAGGGACTGTTGGAAATTAAATGCCCATACACCTGGAAGGATAATACGCCTGAAGAAGCATGTTTATCATCTTCATTTCATTGTGTATTAGAGGGAGGACAACCCAGACTGAAAAGAAATCATTCCTATTATTACCAAGTGCAAGGACAGTTGGCACTGACAAACAGAAAATGGTGCGATTTCGTGGTATGGACATTTAAGGGCATGTCAATTGAAAGAATTTGTTATGATGAACAGTTTTGTTTCGGCATGCTGAACAAATTACGATCATTTTATATTAAGGTAATGTTACCAGAAATGTTTTCTGAAAGAGTGAAACGAGAAATCCCCCTCCATAAAGAATTACATGTAAATGTACCGGTAAATGATGTGAATTCAGACTAAATTAAACTGACATGGCTCATTCAAGTTTCCAAATTTTGTCTATGTAATTTAGTAGAAGGTAGAAAAAACTGTAGGTTGACAAATAACACAAAATTGTAATATACCATTTACTCAGAAGTGAAACAAACACTCTTTATTTCTACCATATCTGGAATAGACTAACACAGAATGCTCTTTATTGTTCTGTGTCGTGCCATGTGGCTTCAATTTAATCTGGATTTACAATGTGCACAAACATATCATTCCCAAATTTTACATTTAGAATACATGTATACCGGTAAGTTGGCGGTAACACATTATACAATTCTAGTAAATCCCCATGGGCCATGGGTTTGATATACATTATAAAAATGCAAGATATTTTTTTTTGTGAATATATTCCCTGTCACTGTTTTGTCGTTGAAGGGTAATTTATTTTGAGATCACTGAATTATAAATAATTATGGTATTATATACGGGACACACTAATAGTTGTAATCCGAGCCCAGTAAAATGTGTAGTTGGGATTTTCAATTTCGTTTATTGTCGTTAATATAATTGGCTAATTGGATTAAGTCAGTGGTGGGTCTATGATGAAGATCAAAGGGCAAGTAGTGGGAATAAAAACAAACAATGACTTTTGCTTATTAAGCAACATGTGAAGGTTTAGCAATTTTAAAGATTACTCTTTAGGAGAAAGTGTGTGGCCCTGAAAAGGGCCGTTTTTTATCTTGACTTCCATCTTCTTCGCCATGAACTGCACCTGAAATTATAAACTTGAAAAACATTAATAACACCTGAAAAAACGTGATATTAGTACATTATTAATATATTTTTTACATTAACGTCAATAAACGAAATTGAAAAGCCCAACTACACATTTTACTGGGCTCGGGCTCGGACTCGGACTACAACTATTAGTGTGTCCCTTATATACTGTACATAAGAAAACAACCGAAAATACATATGTATGCAAAACATCACCACTATTAAATTCTCCAATAGCGAAATTTCTCGTGTTAAAATCATTGCTATGTAAACAAGCATAGCCCTTTAATGAACTTACATGCACATTGAGATGAAAATCGTGACTATTTATTATGTTGTAAACAGGCATACATGTAAAGTGTCTTATGTAAATTATCAAGTTATATTTATATATAAATATTAAATTATCACAGTGATTTCAATTAAATTTTACTTGTTGTCCATTCAATCTTGGGTTCACACCAGTGGAGTGAGATCAACATGGTTAGTAATGGTATTACATTTTAATTGATATAATTAATAACATAGTTATTACTTAGTTTGATATCACCCGACATATATCAGCCCTTGGTAACTTGATATCAGTCATCGACATTCGGTCTGACCATCGCAGACTGATATAAAGTGAAATTGGGTTGATACTAGTATCTCGGACCGATATCAAACTATCCAAGTTACATCCATTGCCTTTAAATATTGGCTATAATTTAATCATATACATGTGTAATTCAAATATTGAATTTGAACTAAGAAATTTCGACTGAATCAATTAAAGGTGGTTGCAAATTACCCAGTGCAGCACATATATAAAATATCTGTGAAAACCTGGGTGACATCGAAATTGGAATTACCCCTTGTAATATCTGGAAATTCTTTATTTGTTCCATAGCTCGCTCTACGTGTATCCTCAAATTTGCTATTCTTCGGGTTGTTTCAGTTTCTTTCCTCGTAAATTGTGTGTTAGTCTTCTTCTTCGGTGGAATAATGAGATGTAATCCACGACGAATTAACAAGTCATTGATCTGAAACCCCTTGCCACCATTATAGCATTCCCTGGTTCACACAGGTCTATTATGCCAGACATCTAAGTTATTTGCTTGTCACTTATATTTCCACCCCACAGATCGGACACAAAAGTTATAACACCGGCTGGGCTAAGTCCCACCAGCACCTTCCATGTCATATGACTTTTATAGTCAGAATACATTAAAGTTTTCTTCACAAGTGATTTTGGCATCTCCGTATATACTTCAGTACAGTCTAGAATCACTCGCGTATTTGGAAATCGTGACTTGAAGGATACTGACATATTGGCCCTAACTGCCTCCTGTGATAACCAATCAATGAGCAAATGCAACTTGTCGTGCAAGATGTCCACACATTTGTTAAAAATAACACTCGCTGTCGATTGTGCGACCATGAATCGTCTTGCTTTGTCGGTGGTTAACAAACCAAGGCGTAAACGCATTAATGTCATAAAAAACTCATCCACTTGTCGTAGTTTGTTTGGTCGTCCCTTTTTCCCCTCTTTCGTTTCACAGCCTGTTGCTTCATCAAACAATAAATTGAATGTGAGTTTGTCAGGCAGTCCTGTATAGAACATCATGTCCTCATCTGCCATATCTTCAATTGTCAAGTGTGGAAGATCAGTTTGATGACCAATGTCCACTAAACATGCTCTATCAAAACTTGATTCTGATGTCTGGCATGAAACTGTCACCATATCACAGACATAAGGTAATGTTTGCACTTCCTGATGTCGATAACTAGGAATTGTTGAGGTGTCGATGGGCCCACAATAATCATGCATCATTATGGAGGTATCAAGTTCACTTTCTGTTTCAGCTGCGGTAAATATGTACCGAGTCATCATCCTCAACTTCTAAATCTCCATTGATTTCCATAGGTTCTGATAGATTGTCGCTACTGGAACCATATTTCCAAGTCGCAAATGTTTTGTGAGGAAATACCGATGGCAGATCGTGTTCGTTGGTTTTGACCCCACCTTCGAAATGTTCGGAACAAATTCTCGAATTACGCCCGACTTCGAAGTTTTTTCGGCTCACTCGGAATTTCCACACACGTTGTCGCGCTTTATTCTCGGGAAATCTGTGTAATTTCACAAAGCGATAGTTAACAACTTTACCAGAATAATTATGGCAGTCAGTCACGCAACAATATAACTTTCCCATGTTAGAATCAGTTTGGAATCTTAGTATTAATGCAATAACTTCAATGAAAATAAACGTGTTGAGTGTAAACAAAAGTTCTGCGAGACTGATACCAACCGGATGTAATTAGAATCACAGAACAGCTCCAGGAATCAAGTGGAGATAATTCATTTACCGATAGAGGTGCGTGAATATTAAGGGAACACAATGTGTTTGCCACGCGTTTGCAATACAGCCTTCTTTGATTGTTTGACAAGTCTTTTAACAAATTGGCCTTCAAGTTATACGCCACATATACATGTACATTCGATGCACGAGGCAACATTGCAGTAATGAAGGTTTTCTATTTACGGTGTGTCATTACTTCAGAAATGGTTCATACAATTGACCGTATTTTGGTCACATACCTTAAAGGTACACGACACTTTTGTAAACTCTATAATCAGAAAATACATTACACATAGGGTTGAATATGTCCACCGTAGTAAGCTTATTTACTTCAGAAATGGTTCCAATAGCATAGTATTGTACCCATGGCTTCCCTTACCTTAAAGGTACACGTCACTTTTGTAAACTCTATAATCAGACAATACATTACACATAGGGTTGAAAATGGTCACCGAAGCAACCACATCTAAAAGCGACAAACACCCAGAATGTCAAAATATGGTCTATTTCAGTCGTATTAGCTATATATGGCCAATTTCCTTTCAAGATATAACCCCATTAAAACTATGGTTCAAATGTAAATTATATGTAACTTGAATATGCTCGGTCTCCATGGCCTTCCTTTTATTTGGTCATAGGTTCTAACCAACCATCGTTCATACTCGAACACGTGTGTATATGATAGCGATGGTAATGGTAGAGAAAGCTAGCAAGGCAGACCGAGAGCTAGGTAGACCGACTGCCTATAACAATATATATAAGAGGTACATGCACTGACCGCAATGGGTTCCCCCGTGACTGGTCTATACACATGAAGTATTCAAGTTATACACCTTCATCGACGCGCCCTTAATGTGTTTTGAATCGTCATAGGGTAAGAATCCAAATCATTCAGATGTAATTTATCGGAATGTCAATCATAACCATCTGTACAGAGAAAGCTAGTGGGAACGATACACTATGTTTACGTAATTGACTAGACACATTGAGGTAAAGAAGCACCCTGATGTATCAAAGGTACATTTCAAGGGCTTTTAATTGGCAACCAATTATTGGATATATTATTGTTCTGTGTGTTCCATGCAACACTGTGTTTCATATAAAACAAACAAAAAAGTATTGGGTGGTTAAATCACCGATGGCCAATATTCCCGATGGTAAGTTATTTTTAGCTTATGGGATATATTTATGACTAAATCGGTTATAGGAAATGAGGTGAATTACACTTTATTATTTAAAAGGAATAACGCTATTTAAGCTTAAACACAAACCATGGGTTTTATCAACTTCTTACATATAGTCTATTTGGAATTTGGTTATGTTCATCAAACACCGGTAATTGACACCTCTGTCTGGATATTTTTGTTATTACGATAGGGTCCCATGTTCACCCTTTTTAGTTGTAAGTGCATAATCTCCATAGCTCCAAATCGTTCCGAATGTCCAAACTAATTCACTATTTAATTCTGATATAGGTTCAGTTGTGCTTACAATGTAATCCAAAACTAGTTGTTCGTTAAACATCTTTTCAATCGTAAAAATAGGACAAGGTTCCCGCATAATAATGTAACCATAAATTGAGGTAACTTCTTCGAATTTCATACTATTGTCATTAAAAACTGTGCTACGGTATTCAGCGAAGCGGGCAAAGTTATCATCGATGAGTACACGAATCTCACGTATGTCGTTTTTTGTAATACCACGAAATATCCAACAATCACAAAACAGTTGATCCAAAATATCCAGTTAGAAATCTGTTTCAAATTCTGATCTCTCCATCAAAGTATTCAATCTCTTTCTACCATCAGCAAAATTTCCTTCTAGAAGTTTCGTAATTATTATTTTACTCTCCCTTAAGAACCATGTATGTTGTAGTTCTGTTTTGATGTATCCAAATGGAATGATAACATCTGTTCACCAACTTGATGCATTCTAGTCATAGTTCATTCATAGTATTACTCTAAAATCTCCATAACATCAAGTAAATAAAGATAGCTACTGATGTAGACTAGTGTATAAATACTTACTTCATGCAGAAACAAAGCATGTACCACGTGACAGTATAATGTCACGAAAGGTCTACTGTGTTCAAAGTATGCAAGTGCGTGTCTGGTTTTATGTATACGTCCATCTTTCTTAAAACAAATCCGGTACATATACGTGCGTTATGCCATAGAACAAGTGCCATTTCCACTGGTAAATCACGTATAAAAGCTCTTTACTGCATAGTTAAACTGTTGAGTTTTCACACGCATTCTATGTATTTTGTGGACTGTATACCTGGTATATGTCAGTATATATACGAATGTAATGTGATCACGTGTGCGTATTAATTACATTTATTCTTCTGAAAACAACCCAGCACAACGCATCAATTCATATTAGTTCTGATATCTATGGCGGTTCAAACAGTGTACATTTTCATTGTTGTTACCATTTAATGCATACCTTACTGATTTCTGCATAAGAACGCGGGTCTACATCGTTGCTATGTACCTATATCTGTCCATATTTCTTAAAGTACAGTATCTATACGTACGTCATGACGTATAACAAGTGCCCTTTCCACTGGTAAATCACGTATAAACGCTCTTTAATGTATAGTCAACTAATGATTTCTACATACGCGCGGCTCTATGGTGGTCTGGTGTGTCTTACCAATAAGCCATTACATGCAGAAGGTAATATGCTCAAATATGTACAAGTCTGATTTTATGCCAATGTGCAGACTCTTTACATATATGTGGGGTTATTTTAATGTTAAAGTATATAAACGCTATTTTAAGATAGTTAAACTAATAAGATACGCACATGCAGCGGTTTGTACATATCAATAAGTCATTAAATGACGAGTCATATATATAAAAGCTCTTTACTAAGACTCATCTATTGAATTTTCCACACCTAGTGTCTACAATATGTTTATATATTGTGACTCTTTACTATATGAATGCAGTATGTCCACGTATGTCAGGCATTAAATAGTCAACCTTAATAATTATTTTTTAGAAAAATACCTGGTATATGAGATCATATTGTAGCTGACAGAGACTGGAATGCGACTTACCTCTAACGTCACGTGCGCTCGAATGAAGTTACATGTACTATATGAGCCATTATATTGGTCGGTGAGGTGTTATCTCAGTATCTTCATGAAATAATCGTAAATTACAGCAACATATCTTTTCCCGCCCATTATCAAGCGAGATGTTGTGGTTAACTGACAAACATGCCATTTCGAATATATATAGCCTATTGGACACTTACCTCAAATGCTAAAATTGCCTCTTCAAAATAGCTAAAAGTACACAATTTTATTTCGAATTTAATTATATATGGTCAATTTCGTGTTATGAAATCGGTCATTTTATAATCGCGTAATACGCGATTCCAAAAACGCCTATTTGACAAAATTTGTAAACATTATTATGACTATTTGGCGTGTTAAAAAGCGCTATTTGACGTAGTACAACAATGCGAAATGACTACTTTTTAAAAACGCGAATTTGAAAACGGGAATATACAAATGGTATTTTAAACGAAATAATAAGTTTGACGCATCGTGTATAGTTGTTATGATACAGTTTCACCACTCACAGAGAAGAAAATCGTATGGTGTAGCGGTATGTTACAGAGTTATTGTTCTTTCGTGGGTGCACGGATGCAGGCCCCATCCCTCCCCCGTTTTAAGGGGTTAGGAGATAAATCGTGAGTCCGAAAAAATGTCACCCATTTTTACACCTACCCCCTTCTACATATTTACCACATTTCTACTTTTACCCTTAGCCACATCCAATATACCCCCCCCCCCTTCCAAACTTATTAGCTATCCTTTTATGCTACTCTGTGCATCATTCATTTTCTTTGACCCATGTCCCCACTGTGTCCTATAATTTAATGCTACTTCATGCTTGCACCTCTTTCCATGAAAATGTACACTGTTTGAACCGCCATAGATATCAGAACTAATATGAATTGATGCGTTGTGCTGAGTTGTTTTGAGAAGAATATATGAAATTAATACGCACACGTATTCACATTACATTCGTATATATACTGACATATACCAGGTATATAGTCCACAAAAGACATAGAATGCGTGTGAAAACTCAACAGTTTAACTATGCAGTAAAGAGCTTTTATACGTGATTTACCAGTGGAAATGTAACTTGTTATATGTCATAACGCACGTATATGTACGGATTTGCTTTAAGAAAGATGGACGTATACATAAAACCAGACACGCACTTGCATACTTTGAACACAGTAGACCTTTCGTGACATGATACTGTCACGTGGTACATGCTTTGTTTCCTCTGTATAACAGAATATAATTGATGAAAAGAATGCACGAAGTAAGTATTTATACACTAGGCTACATCAGTAGTGCTCTTTATTTACTCCATGTTATGGAGATTTTAGAGTAATAATATGAATGAACTATGACTAGAATGCATCAAGTTGGTGAACAGATGTTATCAATCCGTTTGTCCGTGTATACCTAAATTCAGCAACGTATTTTGATCGGCTGTTATAAATATTATAATAAGAACTAAATACTTTACTGATCGCCATTAGAGATCAAATGCTCACTAGGTATGGGTACGAGCCCCCGATTGTGCAACACTGGTGTTAATTACGCATTATGATGAGAAACTCACGTCCAATGACATGTGAGTTAGCGGATTTACTCGAATAAACAGAGAGTTTTGTAAATTAGGAATTATGGAGAGAATATTACCCACAGAAATGCTTGAGAAACTTTACAAGGAGTTAGTTAACACGTCAACGATACATGGAGACATCAAAACAGAACTACAACATACATGGTTCTTAAGGGAGAGTAAAATAATAATTATGGAACTTCTAGAAGGAAATTTTGCTGATGGTAGAAAGAGATTGAATACTTTGATGGAGAGATCAGAATTTGAAACAGATTTCTTACTGGATATTTTGGATCAACTGTTTTGTGATTGTTGGATATTTCGTGGTATTATTAAAAATGACATATGTGAGATTCGTGTACTCATCGATGATAACTTTGCCCGCTTTGCTGAATACCGTAGCACAGTTTTTAATGACAATAGTATGAAATTCGAAGAAGTTACCTCAATTTATGGTTACATTATTATGCGGGAACCTTGTCCTATTTTTACGATTGAAAAGAGGTTTAACGAACAACTAGTTTTGGATTACATTGTAAGCACAACTAAACCTATTTCATAATTAAATAGTGAATTAGTTTGGACATTCGGAATGATTTGGAGCTAATGAGATTATGCGCTTACAACTAAAAAGGGTGAACATGGGACCCTATCGTAATAACAAAAATATCCAGACAGAGGTGTCAATTACTGGTGTTTGATGAACATAACCAAACTCCAAATAAACTACATGTACGAAGTTGATAAAACCCATGGTTTGTGTGTTTAAGCTTGTATAGCGTTATTCCTTTTAAATAATAAAGCGTAATTTACCTCATTTCCTATAACCGATTTAGAAATAAATGTATCCCATAAGCTAAAAATAACTTACCATCGGGAATATTGGCCGTCGGTGATTTAACCACACACTAGTTTTTTGTTTGTTTTATATGAAACACAGTGTTGCATGGAACACACATAACAATAATATATCCAATAATTGGTAGCCAATTAAAAGCCCTTGAAATATACCTTTGATACATCAGGGTGCTTCTTTACCTCAATGTGTCTAGTCAATTACGTAAACATAGTGTATCGTCCCACTAGCTTTCTCTGTACAGATGGTTATGATTGACATTCCGACAAATTACATCTGAATGATTTGGATTCGTACATGTGTGACGATTCAAAACCCATTAAGGGCGCGTCGTTGAAGGTGTATAACTTTAATACTTCATGTGTATAGACCAGTCACGGGGGAACACATTGAGGTCAGTGCATGTACCTCTTATATTGTTATAGGCAGTCAGTCTACCTAGCTCTCGGTCTGCCTAGCTAGCTTTCTCTACCATTATCATCGCTATCATATACACACGCGTTCGAGTATGAACGATGGTCGGTTAGAACCTATGACCAAATAAGAGGAAGGCCATGGAGACCGAGCATATTCAAGTTACATATAATTTAAATTTGAATCATAGTTTTAATGGGGTCATAACTTGAAAGGAAATTGGCCATATATAGCTAATACGATTGACTTAGACCATATTTTGACATTCTGGGTGTTCGTCGCTTTTAGATGTGGTTGCTTCGGTGACCATGTTGAACCCTATGTGTAATGTATTGTCTGATTATAGAGTTTACAAAAGTGACGTGTACCTTTAAGGTAAGGGACCCCACGGGTACAATACTATGCTATTGGAACCATTTCTGAAGTAAATAAGCTTACTACGGTGGACATGTTCAACCCTATGTGTAATGTATTGTCTGATTATAGAGTTTACAAAAGTGACGTGTAGCTTTAAGGTATGAGACCAAAATACGGTCAATTGTATGAACCATTTCTGAAGTAATGACACACCGTAAATAGAAAACCTTCATTACTACAATGTTGCCTTGTGCATAGAATGTACATGTATATGTGGCGTATAAATTGAAGGCCAATTGTTAAAAGACTTGTCAAACAATCAAAGAAGGTTGTATTGCAAACGTGGGGCAAATACATTGTGTTCCTTTAATATTCACACACCAATATTGCATCACATCATTTAACCACCGAATGTACATGCATATGTGACGTATAACTTGAAGGTCAATGTGTTACAATGCTTGGAAATTTAACATACATTGCGTCAATTTTATATGAATGAAAGCATGTATATTGTTAAAATCCATGGTAAAACGATGGGTATTCCGACAATTTTGAAAATAAAGAGCTTTTTTATTTATGGATATGCTGAATTAGGTTTAAATGCATAAGTGACGTGTACCTTTAAGGTATGTCCCCCCAAATGCGGTGTATTGTATGAACCATTTCTGAAGTAATGACACACCATAAATAGAAAACCTTCATTCATACAGTGTTGCATCGAATGTACATGCATGTGTAACGTATAACTTGAAGGCCACTTTAAAAAAAAGACTGTTGTCAAAATACCAAAGAAGGTTATATTGCAAACGCTTCTGAAGTAATGACACCTTATTATTAACAGTAACATTATGTCTGTGCATTCTCTTATATATGTGAGTCTCCCATAACTACATGCAAATATGACGTATAACTTGAAGGTAAGTGGCCAATCTGTTACAATGCTATGTCATTTAACATACCTTTCGTCAATTTTATATGAGTGAAAGCATACAGAACATACAACCATAAAAGTAATATGACATATTTCAAGAGCGTTCACTTTATTAGGGGCGAATATTCCAGAAGGTAGTTGGCTCGTGTATCGAATGTACATATATATGTGACGTATAACTTGAAGGTCAATTTGGTACAATGCTGTTGTCAAACTATCAAAGAAGGTTGTATTGCAAATGCGGGGCAAAAACACACTGTGTTCCTTTAATATTCACACACCAATATGGCATCACATCCCTTTAACTTCCACATGTACATCGAATGTACATGCATACAACCATGAAAGTAATATGACATGTTTCAAGAGCGTTCACTTTATTAAGAGCGAACATTCCAGAATGTATTTGGCTCTTGAAAGACAATTTGTTACAATGCTGTATTCATTTAACACATAATGGGGCAATTTTATATGAATGAAAGTACGAGCTTGCTAAAAAGCTATGGTAAAACGATGGGGCATTCATACAATTTTGAAAATAAAGAGCGTTTTTATTTATGGATAGGCTGATTTAGTCTTAAGTACAAGTGTAACTTTAAGGCAAGTGACCAAAATGTGTTCAATTGTATGAACCATATCTGAAGCATTATGTATCTCTCTGTCCCCTCTCTCTACCGCAACTCCTTGATATTGTCAACATGTGTTTTAATGATGGCATAGCGTGGATACATATAATTAGTTATTAATGTGTATTCAAAGAGAATGGTTTACCATTCTGACCTGATTAGTGTGCATCTGTGAAAATGCATCCATATAACCTTAGATGAAGGAAGGACTGGAGTCGAATGTTTTGAGCCACTGCGCACTGGATCTATGGCTTAAGGTGATAATAAACCTGATGTTCTGTCCACAATCGGGGGATGACACACATATTCACATAAGCCAGATTGGTGGCAGTTAATAACTTAAACCTGTGTATTTGCATTATTGGAACCTGCGATATTGGCATGTTTTAGCCTTGTGCTGTTTGATTTGATGTTGTTCTGGAAGTTTCGAGAAAATAAAATGCATTGGCTGTTATGCATGGGTTATGGTATGTAAGCATCTGTTGGCTGCTTAGGGGAGAAACTCAGTATACATGGCCCCCGTGAGAAAATGTGGATATCTGAACCATTTCTGAATTATTACGTCTGGCTCTCTCTCTATCTCTTCCCCTCTCTCTCTCTTCCGCTATTCCTTGATATTCTCAACACATGTGTTTTACGTTTGTTAGAGTATGATATGATCATCGTTCGGTTACATAAGAACACGAAAGTAATATGAACTGTATAAAGAGCGTTTACTTTATTAAGGGGAAATATTTCAGAAGGTAGATAACTCGAGGGTTTAATATTTTGTGAGAGAAGAAAGACGAAACCTTAGCTATGTTGACTCTGTCAGAACCCGTAACAACATGTGTTTGTGATGGAAAAGGTTAGAGTGCACCGGGCGAGTTATAGTTTTAATTATTTCTTAACAGCTGTGAGTCTGTTGATTCAAAGAACAAAACTATATGGCTGTAGAATGTGAATCTTCAAAAATTCCGGAATGATACGGCAAATATATTCTGTGAATGTGTCCGTGTGTTTTATGAGAGATAATATTCTTTATCGAGTGCTGTTTGATTGATTCCTGATAGTTCGATTACAGGTATAAACCAATTTTTTATCACCTAGTGGTATGCCAAATCTGTTTCACTGCTTTATTCCCACGTATCGAGAATATTCCAGAAATGGTTATATGTTGTGTTATTAGCTTGAGAGCGAATGCCTCGCTGTACCATGTGTGGGGGAAGTAAATTAACAGATAAAATTACGTCTACCGTGAGCATCTTTGCTTTAAGTTGGATAGATAGGAAAATCTATGAAGTGATGGTCCCATATGCTCATTACCACTATATTAACAAACCCCCTTGCACAGAAGCCATTAGGAGCATGCATTTCAATGACATACATCTTGATCTGTATCGTGGCAGTTAATGACTTAAACGTGTGTTTAATTACGAAGCTTTGAGAAAGTGTCTGGCCGTTGTGTAGTATATATCGCTGTGATTTACTTTATTGGATATTGACATATTTTACCCCTCGTGCAGTTTGATTGATTCCTGAGAATTCGATTACAGGTATCAAATCTTAAAGGGAACATATACGACACATGTATAAATGTTAAAGGGGCCATATACAATGCCTGTGGATAGACATTATGAAGGGATTTTGAATACGAGCCATAAGATTGAAGAAATGTGTTTAACTCTTTCGCTGCCAAACGCGCATAAATGCGAACTTCGTAGACGCTGCCAATCGCGCATTTTTGCGAATTTGGTATGTAGTCTAATGTATGGGATATAACTCTATTCTTTCCGTATGTTTGACAGTGTACAATGTATTTATCTGTAGTACTGTTGCGCGCGAACAATTTAAAGCGACAATGTCCTCAAGGTCATGCTATTTCTGACGTTATGGAGGTACAGTCAGAGCCGGAATATTGCGTCATTGTTATTAGCACGTGGTTATCAGTCGAAAATGGCTGCTCGCAAAAGACTCAGGACTGAAGAAGTTATTGTTATTACCTCTATACTCTAATGATCGAGGGGCGCCTATGGCGCATAAGTTACTTATACCTATTATTTGTGTGGGCAGTAGCCTCTATTATAGGGGCGACTGCGGCGCATAAGATACTAGGGTGGCGGGATGGGGTGGTGGGTGGGTAACTAACCTCTATACTCTAATGATCGAGGGGCGCCTGCGGCGCATAAGATACTTATACCTATTATGTATGTGGGCAGTAGCCTCTGTAGGGGCGCCTGCGGCGCATAAGATACTATGGGTGGCGGGATGGGGTGGTGGGTGGGTAACTAACCTCTATACTCTAATGATCGATGGGCGCCTGCGGCGCATAAGATACTTATACCTATTTTTTATAATACACCTTTACTGGTTTTGAACAACCCTTGTCTATTGTGTCGTTTTCCAGTGGTGATAACAGGCCACTAAATTAATTATGCTGGTGAGTTGACCATGCGTATGGCCGCGTGACCCATGTAATTCACATAAATCATTGTAAAACCCAATTTTCCTGAAATTCAAGATGGCCGTCAAGATCACGTGACTTATAAGGGGCGGAGCAGGGTCATATGTCCCCCTGCAGGTATATATACATATGGGTATGGTTATATTATATATATCTATATTTGGAATTGTACCTACCAGGGAATATTCAAGCAACCAAAGCACGAACTCAACAAAGTGCGCCATTGTATCCCATTTTGCTACAAATAGGTGGCAACTTGCATAAATCCAAGATGGACGCCAAGGTCACGTGACCTATTTTATGTCCAAAGTGGGTTAATATAGGTATTATGCCCCAATTTAGAAATTATTGGCATGCACATGATGATGGTTATGTTCAAATGGTGCTACAGGTCTGAAATTGTACAGGTATGTTCCCATGGGCTACTGTGTATTTTTTTTAGAACGGTATACTTTGCCACACGATCACTCCCTGGTAACGGTTTCTAAGCAACAACCCGGAACTGATAGTATAATCCAAGTATAGCTTATAGCGTCGTATAATTCCGCGCTAAGAAACGGCATTTTCTATGCAGTCAATACCCTATTATGAAACTGGAGATACATCAGGTCAGAATATTGAACCTACATGTAGATTGTATTTAACGGTATCAATGGTTGCTAAGAATATAGCCCAAGTGATCGAATGACACCACTTCCCTGTGAATTCAATGGCATTACGTCCCATTTAGACATCGCATATAGGGCACGATGATGGTCATGTTCAAATGGTGCCACGAGTCTTATACTTTACATAATTGCTCAATAATGCATGATTTGACCACGTGTTTGTAATGTGCACGCGCAAGTAGATCGGACTAGATGGTATTGTGACCATGCAACCCATTTCCACAGTACTACTCTGGTGCAATGTCAAAACGTGCAGCTATATAACGCAAATTTATGTACTATGGAGATCCTTGATGTGATTGTATCATTTCACAAAAATCCATACATTTATAATTTTATCCTATGCGCATGCGCGAAACAAATTGACTCAAATAAGAAACTACGTGCGCCTTCCTCACATATGCCAGAACACTGATTATGTATGCAATACTAATTTAAACCAAAAAGAGTGATCGAAATGATGTCTTTCTACAATCCTGCGAACTGCGCAACAATGTAGAGCTTTACCCGAATCGCTTCAAATAATGTACGTTTGTGGAATTCTGCGCTGATCTAGTCTGTTTTTGAATTGGTTTATATCTTCAGCATACACCACTTCGTCTGGTAGATTGTTCCAAGTAGTGACCACTCTTTGGCTGAATGTGTGTTTACTCACGTCATAGTTAGATCTTTCTTTGTACAGTTTATAGTTGTGGCCTCTTGTCCGAGATTCGGTGTTTCTTGTAAGAATGTTTGCAATTGATACTTCCGGATCGTAGCAGTTGAATATTTTGTACATCAGGGTTGGTAGTTCTATTTTTCTTAGCATATCCTGGTATCCCATATCTTTTAGTCCTGGTACTAGTTTTGCTGCTCTCTTTTGAACTTTTTCCATTGGAACTGTGTGTTTTTTTTTATAGATATTGTCTCCAAGCAGGTTGAGCATATTCGAGTAATGGTCTTACCAGTCCTTTATAGAGTTTTGCCATTGTGGTATAGTCTAAGTAGGTGCATGATCTTCTGATGGCTCCAAGAACACTGTTGGCTTTCTGTATTTTTTCGTTTATGTGGTCTTCAAATGATAGATTTCTGTCTGTGGTTACTCCTATGTCATTTTCCTTTTCCACCTGTTTTAATTTAATTTAATTAATTTCACTCGCATTCTTGTCTTTCAAGTTGAAATTTGGCTGATACTCCTCTTTCCCAACATTCATGAATGACAACACATTTCTCTGCATGGAATCTTAGTAACCAGTTGTTTGACCACATTTGGAGCTCATCAAGGTGGCTTTGCAGTGTATCCATATCATTTTCCTCTGTTATCTGCTTATAAATATTTGTATCATCTGCAAACAGCATCACTTCCGTCTGATTTGACACATTCAGGCAAGGCATGTATATACAGGACAAACAGCAGTGGGCCAAGTACACTTCCTCGAGGGATGCCACTAATGACATGATGTTTTTCTGATGATGTTCCGTTTACTATGACTTGTTGTTTCCTTCCTGTTAGAAAAACTTGTATCCAGCCTAGGAATTTCCCTCCGATGTTGTAACTGCTAGTCTTTGTTATCAACATCCTATGTTGGACGGTATCAAAGGCTTTCATATAGTCCATGTATACCACATGAGTTGGATGTCCGCTGTCCATAGATTTGGTCCAGTTTTCTAGTGTGTGTAGCAGCTGCAGTGTTGCAGACCTTTTAATGTAACCAAACTGACCTTTGTTGAATAACTTGTTGTTCACCATATGATCCATGATGTTATCCCGTAAGAATCCCTCCATTACTTTGCCAACCACACTTGTCAAGCTGACTGGTCGATAGTTACTTGCCTTCTTTTTTGGACATTTTTTGTATATCGCTGTTATATTTGCAGCTTTCCATTCATCTGGCAGTTTCATCATCCTCAAACTGTTGTTGTATATTGTTGACAGTGGCTTGCTCAGTTCCTTGGCGAGTTCTTTCAGGATTCGAGGGTGGAAGCCACCTTGAGACTTTATTGGATTTAATCTAGATAGTCGTATTTCCACTACCTCTGGTGTAATATCGTCCGTTGTTTCGAGTGATTCCTTGGTGTTATAGATGTTTGTCTCTGGTACTTCACCATCTGGTTCAATTGTAAATACCTGGGCCTTTTCTCTGTCACTTGTTGTTATCTTCTTTTCTTGGTATATCTGATTTTGACGTGTCATCTTCTTGACTTTATTCCTTAGCCTTGTGTATATTTTGTAATGTTCTTCCGTCTTGTTCTCTATGTATCTCGTCCATGCTCTATGTTTCTTCTTGATGTTGTTTATGGTTTCTTCTCCTTTGATACACATAAGTAGGGGGAGATAATGTTTACGTTATATTTACATTGGGTTCGTGTACGGTTGTGAAGAAATACTTGTAAGTATATAAAGTACTTTATATTAACTTTTAATCATAATGCTTTCACCGTGACATTCAGTTAATGCCACTAAATGCGATTTGGTCCGTGATATGCATTTTCTGGAATAGAAAGTGCCCGTAATTCGACGTCATTTACAGCGCTAACAAACTGTCTTGTGTCAAGTTGTGCATTTTGCGTTGAGGTTTATTTACTCTGATTTCTTACGTGTAGTGTGGATTTAGTTTTGTAATTTTCCTCGATCAGCTAGTGCAAGTATTGGAGGGATCTGATTTCTTGCGTGTAGTGGGGATTTAGTTATGTAATTTTCCTCGATCAGCTGGTGAAAGTATTGGAGGGATACGGCTGCGTAGAATGCAGAGTGATTTTTCTTATAAACGTACACACGTACGTTGCTGCAATTAATATACATGTATATATATGTATATATATACATGTATATATATGTATATGTATATATATCTTTATTATATATATATATCTTTATTATCCTCCATGTATGGAGATTCATATATATAAATATTATATTATGTGAACAAATAATAATTGATACATGCCATAGTGTATCATACATTGAAAATGTCAAACATATATACAACAAATGTTTCAATATCAAAGGAGAACCAAACTGACCTGCAGCCAGACATTGAACAATATGTCAGTACACGGACGAACATATAAACATAGAAGTACAATTTTGGTAATAACTCACGCCCACAGACACATACGTATGTACATACAGCCATGTCTTGTCATTCCTTCTTACAGGCATGTCATACTGACAGACACACATGCGGACGACAGCCAGGCATGTATACATGCACGACAAACACACAGACTGGTAGTCAGTCAGACATACAAACAAACACAAATGTAGATGCACAGACAGACATATGGAGAGACGAGTAGTTTAACACCAGTCATGCAGTTGCTTTGATTGACATAACGTGATTTTGATGCCAATGACGATTAATATAAGATGATAGCATATATGTATCTCATAAACAGATAATGATACAGATATCAATAATGTGCTAGTGATTTCAGATATGGAAATTTATGTTGAAGCTTATGGCTATATTTGACGCCTATTTTCTACCGACGTTTCTGGGATCTGGTCAGGATTTAAAGTTAAACGATCAATATATGTTCTCCAGAGGAAAGCAGCTTTGGTCACAACAAAATCTATTAGTTTGTTTTCTACTTCTATGATGCAATATATATTTCCATGTAGACCTGACAATAGAAGACGTGTTTTGGATTTTCCGTCTAGTTTGTCATACTGAAGATAAATGTCTACATGAAATATGTTCAGCAACTCAAATTCAAAATTATTTCGATCATCACAAATTGAAGAACATTCGATTAAGGCATGTTTGACAATATCTCTAGATTTGTTGTCACATAAAACGCAAGTTTCCTCATTTGTTTCGATGATACAAATAAGACATGCAACCATCAAATATGCTTTTCTGTGTGCTGGGTATATTCGGCAATTTTCCCATAGCCGGGACATACATAATGTTGGATGGACGACAGAGAACCTAGCAAGTCGAGTATCCTCATTTAAGCTCATTTCCCAATATTATCCATTAAGTTTTGACCATGATTAATTTATCGCACATTTCCATGTAGATTTCTTCGGGAATATTGAATTTTCAATGTAGTTCACAAGGGACTCTGTCATTTTATATTTGGTAAGGACGAAGATTATGTCAGCCGCGTAACTAGATTGAGAGCTTGAAACACCTACGGTGTACTGATATACGCTAGTAAGAAATACTTGCTTTGCCGTTTTTTAAAATTTTTAAGTTGCATAACAAGCCGAAGAATGACAATTTACATTTTTCGATAAGAGACACCATAGCTGAAGTACCAACTAATCCTGGAGCTATACTTGTTTTTGTGTGATGATGAAGACCCAGAGGCGTTATTTCGCTAAAATCCGATTCAGATTCTGGATTCAGATTACAGATTGGTCCCCGTACGACTTGGTTTGGCAAAAGAACAGACAAGAAATTGGCAGAATCAGTAAACGAACAGACCGTAATCTCAATTTCGTGGTAATCCGATTGGGATTCGGATTCCGATTACGGACTCAAATGTTCGTAATGTAAACAAACCGAGATTTCGCCACCTCAGAGTTTAAAAACACAATAAAACATAAGAATCCGTCTCTTGTGTACAAATTATTGCAGAATATAAACGATCTATATCAAAGAATTTTAAATGCGGAGACAAATTTGTTTTATTGAATGTAAACTGGGAGAATATTACTGAAATTAGCCAAATAATAACGCTATTGACAGTAACGCTGGGGGAGCAATTCGGTTGATGGCGAAGCAATTACAAATCATTGTTGATTGTCACTTTCATATGTCCATTTCATAATTCCATCCTTAAAATACCGCCCGAACGCATGTCGATTTCGAATTCGGCGGATACGTCACCATTGACCAAATTCATATGAACCTGCATGGATATGTCTTCTGCTGTGTTCGTTATTATAATGTTTCTTCTTATTCAAGAAATAGTAGGATTATATGGTATCGATGGATTATCAGATACACGTATGTACTATCATCTAGTCTTAAAGTTATAGCAATGTCACGTTTAACATGTTTTGTTTCGTTAAATGCAGTCGTTTTGCACAATATAGACAACAGACACATGTTCTAGGGACGTGGATAGAAGTTTCCTCAAATTTCCGGCCAACTGCACCCCCCCCCATTAAACCAAACATCAATCTCACAGGTTCGCAGAATTCAATTTGCTCCCCTTGGAAATATCCAATCTGACAAACACTAAGATTGGAAAATTACCAACTTTTACTGGTTGAAAAAAATCAAACAATGAGAACAATGCCAACCTATATATGGTGTCAAATTAATGTCCAACTAATGTTGTGTCATGCATGAAATTTCCGACTGCTGGAATGTACCAAAGTTTAGTTTAGATATATTTATTTCAAATATGTGTCAAATTTAGATAACACATGATATATAACACATACATTTGTTTATACATACAAAGGAATTGGGGGACAAGTACTGACTCATGACTCACTTAAGGGTACCCCCTCTCCCATATGTTATTACACTGAAAAAATAAATAATTAGTAATGGCAAAGCAACATGATTACCAAAACAAGTTGAACATATATACAGATCACTGGACACCCCCTCTCCCGAGTTAGTCATACGTTTGTATATGTATTTATTTAAAATCGGGTTTGTTTGTTGCGTTTGTTGGCTTGTACGTATCATTATTTGAAACAGTTAGTCAACATAATCCTGATTTTCCTCACGTATGAATGACTGCGCAGCTTAGCAAATTGTACCAAATTTATGGGTGGGGTCGAGACACCCAATCAACCCCTGTCGTCACGTCCCTGTTCAACTGACAAGTTTCGTGTGTTCTTCACAACATCTTCGGAATTTGATTCAGGAGGCCTAGAGCTGTCACGTTTAGATATGCTTGCCATCATCAATAAACACACTTTAACTTGAAAAAAAAAGAAAAAAAAGAAGAAAAAAAAGAAGATGCGATTAAGTCGGATTGGCAGCAAATTATGTGCCGTGTATATACACATAGAAGAAAAGCATGACTTTCACAACAAACATGAACTTTATAAATATAAGATACAAATGATACTTGTGTCAAATACATGAGCCATGTTTGACGCTGGGAGAACATTAAACATAGTTTCGGAGACCACGTGGATTTCAAAATCTGACCTAGAATCGGGAATTAGCCCCGCCCCCGTAATCGGCTTCGGATTCTCAATCCGGATTTTAGCGAAATTACGACTCAGGTAATACTTTAAGCAGAATCTGTGTGTTCTTTCAAGTCGATCAATATGAGTTTGATTTAAGCTCCAGAGGAGTTCAGAGCCGTACAGACCTTTTGGTATAACCACCGACGAATAGATTAACGAGCAACGTTTGGGGGTCATACCACCGGGATAGAGGCCAGCATTGTTCAGCATCATAAACGTGCTACGGGTCTTATCGCATATGTGATCAGTGAAAATTCCGTTGAAATCGTACTTGTCAAGTAAGATACCCAAATGTGTTGTGTTCGTACTTTCTTCGATATCTGAGGTACCTAGGTTCCAGAAACGACTTTGACGCGAAAATTCTGCTTTGGTTTCATTGAATACTACTACAGTGCATTTGGATGGATTATATTTATACCGCCATTTGTTGCTGTACTCGTTGCAAATATCACAAAGCGCCGATAAGCCAGATTTATTTTGTGATAATAGAACCATGTCAACTGCATGGGTTGGGCATGTACAATTTACACCGAGCATGTTCAGGCCAAATGGTGAGTTTGCAAGAATATGTATTAATTCGTCGACGTAGATCATATATTACAAAGGGGAGAGGATACCCCCCCCCCCTGCCTGGCTCCCTGTCTCACATCAAACCACCTGGATAAAACGTTATTGTGACGAATAGAGCATGTGACGTTGGTTAGAAGTTCGTGCATCAATCGAAGTAAATTTCCTCTGATCCCACATGCGTGCAGCTTGTATAATAATCCGTTGACCCAGACGGTATCGAATGCCTTCCAAACATCTAAAAAGAGACTATACAATTTTTGCTTACTTTCGGTTACGTATGAGATACATTCTTTCATTACATATGATGTCATTGTTGCGTTTATGCCTTTTTGGAATCCGTGTTGAAGTGGATGTACATCAAGTAATTTTGGTGCATACAGTTCTATTCTAGCTTGTAAAACCTTTTCGAGTAACTTGTATAAAGTTTGCATTAGTGTTATAACTCTGTAACTGTCAAAATCTGTTCTGGGTTTTGAGCCATCTTTATATAATGTTATGATTAAACCGCGCTTTAACTGGGATAGGACCGTTTGTATTTGAATCATGATTGTTAGGAGATTCGAAATCGTCTGAGTCAACTTCTGACTTCCATATATCAAATGCTCGTTCGAAATCCCATCCCAACCAGTTGCTTTTCCAAAGCTGAGACTGCGATACACAGTAAGTAATTCGTCTGTAGCTACTGAAAAGATTATGTGTTTATCGATGTCATTAGATTGACCACTGCCAATTTCTCGCGTAATTCATTCATGTAGTTAAAGTTTTGAGTGTCAAACTCCGGTCGATACAACGGTGAATATAGTTTCTCAAAATAAGATGCCCATCCTTCTGCGATATCATTATCATGACGAAGAGTTTGTCCTTCATACGTGAAAAATGCATTCTTGTCTATATCAGTTCTCTGCCGCTTCGCGTTTAATGCGCGGAATAAATAATTTCGATCAAGTTGGGCACGTTCATCGATTGTATCATTCAGTTCGGCCAAGTATATAGCAGATGCTTTTCTATATTCTCTCCGGAAATCACGTTTTGCAATTTTATAAATCGTGTAACTGGTTTAATTGTAAATACCTCAGTGTAGCAGTCTGCCAAGACCTGGGCTTTTTCTTTGTCACTTGTTGTTAGCGGCCCATCCTGTTTTTCCAGATCTGATATTCCAGACTTGGTTTTGATTTTTCTGGACACATAATTCCAGATCTTTTTAGGTTTGTTTTAGCTTGTTTTGCTATCTTCTTTTCTTGGTATATCTGGTTTTGGCGTGTCATCTTCTTGACTTTATTCCTTAGCCTTGTGTATATTTTGTAATGTTCTTCCGTCTTGTTCTCTATGTATCTCGTCCATGCTCTATGTTTCTTCTTGATGGTGTTTATGGTTTCTTCTCCTGAGTCCTTTGATACACATAAGTAGGGGGAGATAATTTTTACGTTATATTTACATAGGATTCGTGTACGGTTGTGAACAAATACTCGTAAGTATATAAAGTACTTTATATTAACTTTTAATCATAATGCTTTCAATGTGATATTCAGTTAATGCCACTAAATGCGATTTGGTCCGTGATATTAATTTTTCTGGAATAGAAAGTGCCCGTAATTCGACGTCATTTACGGCGCTAACAAACTATCTTGTGTCAAGTTGTGCATTTTGCGTTGAGGTTTATTTACTCTGATTTCTTACGTGTAGTGTGGACACCCTATGTGTGCCGATCGGTGTATTGCTGTGGGTCAGTGTAGAGCTGTTAACCGCGGGAATTCCCGTACGAGGGGTAGATTGGAAAACGTGGTTTGTCAAAGCACAGAATGAAATTTTTTAAACTGTTTTTTTTGCTTTAATTATCGAACAAAGGACCCAACACACAGCAAGTATGATTGCCTAGTTAATAATATCGCATAATCGCGTCCCTTCAATACTTTTATTACAGCTTTTGCCTCGAAAAAGGTAAAATTCCTGTTTAAATCTCCATAACTTTTGCAAACCAAGACCTTTACTTCGGGAAACCAATTGAAATTATAGGCAAATATATTGAGAATCGATTTGGGTGCGTAAACACAACCATCAAAGCTATATTTCTTGGTGAAAATTTAGTTTGACGGAGGGCACTACCGAGAAAACATGTCACGAATATAGCAATGAGAAAACATGGTATGATCGAGAAAAAGCTTTCAAAGATCGGATGATAGCTGAAATTAAACCTTCATATATGCTGGTATTTTAACAGGTTTAGGAGGTGTTATTCTCAGGACATTCTTCAAACATATATGGGACTGATTGATCATGACTAAACATATCGTATAAACATTTACGTCAGGTGCAAATACCTTTTTATTATGACTTAGCCATAGTTGTTTCGTATTGTATTAATTGCGTCGCAGAGTTGGCATTAGCTTTTAGAATCATGTTGGTCTCAATGAGTCTTGTGATGATGTGTTGTATTATCTCGACTAATTCCGAAGATGCAGAATATAAGACTGACTCCAAGTCATCGATTCCACAGGCCTCACAATCTTCTATAATTTCCAAACATCTTGATACTGCTTCTTTGTCCTTCTTCAGTGTTTTCCGTCTGTCTTCCAGAGTTGGCTCGGTCTCTCTTCCCCAAAAATCAACATCACCATGAACTTTGCCTTTTCCTCTGCATATCTTTTTTCCGTCGACTGCTATCTTAACTATGTTTTCCAAAACACATGTGCTACTTGCTGGATAATGTCTTGGCGAATACCAGGAAGATAACCCTTAGATTCTTAAGAACAATTGGTCTTTTTTTAGATTCTTGGTCATTTGTCATAAGGTTGAGTCTATGAGGTACGGCAAAATTCAGCTTAGCTGTTAGAGGGTCATAGTAGTTTTTCTATGTTAATCTTTGAGTTAAGTCGCCAATGTGTTGAGGACCCCGCATGAAACGAAGAAATTTTCCTTGAAATAGCCGATATCCAGCTAACCAGAACATTTTGGTTTCTCTTAGAAATCGCATCATCGATGTAGTTGGCAAAGAAAATAACCGGATTAAGTCTAAGAATAACACATAACATATATTGTCTAAGGGCAGTGAGGCATGAGCGATCAGTCGATTCATCTCCATATACAGATCGACATGCCCCTCACCTTCTAACTGTTGTAGCACTTTTGGCAGCAGGTCTGTTAGTTCCTCAATATCAACTTCAAATTCCGTTTCGTCTATTGGGATACTACTGCCACTGGTATAATCCATTGAACTGTCTTCTTGTTCATAAACTAGTTCTGATTCATAGTTTAGTTTTCGCTTGGCAGGTGTGTTGAGTTTTTTTACTTTCGATTTCACATTGACAATGTATATTTACTCGTCCTTAACATCGACCCTTCTCCCCTCTGTGACTAGGTATGTTGGAATGACACCACGGTGAACGTTCAGCGCGTATTTCTCTGTCCCTATCGCATGGTCCAAAAACTTTTCCAAATAGCGCAACTCACATTGTCCGTGATCTGTGACATTGTGATCTGCAATATCACTCAGGTTCGTCCACTTCGATCCACAGTGAAAACATTTAAACGCCTGCACCACCCCATAAATGATGAGAGAAATCACCATGTGAATGAATATTATGGAACTTACTTATATTGAGATCAATCAACTGGATTCAATGATTACGTGATATACGTCACAAGGTGGATGGACCTGACAGAAACTCGAATGAAAGAGTTTACAAGTTAGTACATCTATACTGAGTGCGTTACATCACGTTACAATCACCGCAGCCTGTTTGTTAATCTGTTTATTACATATCCCAGCTAGAAATTTGACAGCTTGATGTGTGGTTTAAATTGTTGGGAACAACTTTTAAAAGACAATTTATGCACGAAATTTCACAAAAAGAAATTAAACGTCAAAGGGGAACTGACGTCAATTTCGGCAGTGACAATATACATATAGAGGCCTACTTGATAATTAACTGGGAAATCTGTATAAATCACACATATATGCTAGATAGGTAATAAATACAATGTTGTAGGTTATTACATACATGCCATATCGATATTAGAAATATTGCATATTCCAACAGATCATCGAATAAGGAAACAGCTGCATTTAGTTCAAATTCTATTAAAATCTCAATGAAACTGGAATGTCAATAATTTACTATTTTCCGGACATTTGCGGTAAAATCGTAACTATCAGATGATCTTCTCGTGCTATATTCGTGCATTTTTTTTCTCGGTAGTGCCCTCCGTCAAACTAAATTTTCACTAAGGAATATAGCTTTGATGGTTGGGTTTACGCACCCAAATTGATTCTCAATATATTTGCATATAATTTCAATTGGTTTCCCGAAGTAAAGGTCTTGGTTTGCAAAAGTTATGGAGATTTAAACAGGAATTTTACCTTTTTCGAAGCAAAAGCTGTGATAAAAGTATTGAAGGGACACGATTCTGCGATATTATTAACTAGGCAATCATACTTACTGTTTGTTGGTTCCTTTGTTCGATGATTAAAGCAAAAAAACAGTTAAGAAAATTTAATTATGTGCTTTGACAAACCACGTTTTCCAATCTACCCCTCTTACGGGAATTCCCGTGGTTAGCAGCTCTACTCCGACCCACAGCAATACACCGATCGGCACACATTGGGTGGTGGATTTAGTTTTGTTATTTTCCTCGATAAAATTGCAAGAATATGTATTAATTCGTCGACGTAGATCATATAGTACAAAGGGGATATGATAACCCCTGCCTATCTCACATCAATGTGCAAGTATTGGAGGGATCTGATTTCTTGCGTGTAGTGGGGATTTAGTTGTGTAATTTTCCTCGATCAGCTGGTGAAAGTATTGGAGGGATGCGGTTGCGTAGAATGCAGAGTGATTTTTCTTATAAACGTACACGCGTTCGTTGCTGCAATTAATCAATGGCTATATATGTGTCAGGTCCTCCACATTTGAACCACTAGCCCGATTCAACCGGGGTCCAGGAACTTTTAAACTTTTATTATATATTACAAGTATATATATAATAAAAATAAAATAAGTTCCCGTAAAATCAAATAAATGTCGCTTTAATATCCGAGAGAAATTAATTTCATCCTGGAAAAACAGACATGCCAGACATATCATGTTTATTTATATAAACGAATAATCAATTAGTAGTTATTTGAGTTCCATGATCCATTTGTATATTTGGGTCACAGTAGGGGGTTTCATCTAATAAGTTCAACAGACAGGTGTGTTTGTGGTCTTATTATATGAATTAACCTAAACATGTAAAGGGTATCTCTGTCCACTATGGTATTAAAATACATATCAACGAAGAATAGATAATTGTATAGGTTATTGTGAAACTGAGCGAGACCAGACCAGAATCATTAAACGAACAGACCGTTATTTCGTCGTAATGCAGATCCAGATTCTGATTACGGACTCAAACGTTCATAATGTAAACAAACCGAGATTTCGCCACCTCGGAGTTTAAATAAATATAAAACATAAGAATCCGTCCTTTGTTTACAAATTATTGCAGAATATAAACGATCTATATCAAAGAATTTTAAATGCGGAGACAAATTTGTGTTATTGATTGTAAACTGGGAGAATATTACTGAAATTAGCCAAATAATAATGTTATTGATAGTAACGCTGGGGGAGCACTTCGGTTGATGGCGAACTTGAAGCAAATCATTGTCAATTTCGTTGTCACTTTCATCATGTTAATTTCATAATTCCATCCATAAAATACCGCCCGAACTCATGTCGATTTCAAATTCAGCGGATACGTCACCATTGACACAATTCACGTGAACCTGCATGGATATGTCTTCTGCTTTGTTCGTTATTATATGTTCCTTCTTATTCAAGAAATAGTAGGATTATATGATATCGATGGTTTATCAGATACACGTATGTACTATCTAGTCTTATAGCAATTTCATATTTAAAATGTTTTGTTTCGCTAAATGCAGTCGTTTTGCACAACAATCTCTGTATAGCGCAGAAACACAGGCATTTTTTGCCAACGTGCTGTACATTAGTTGGGAAATAAAGCTTTGTCCCGAAGCTAATGTTGTGGTCTTGTGATCGCACGTGAACTGAATCTCCCAATCGCACAAACACAAACGTAAAGCTTATTCTAGGATCTCAGGACTATATAGTGGAAATGTCAGTCAATATATTGATTAGGTACCCACACGTACAAGTTCTAGGGACGTGGCAAGAGGTTTCCTCAAATTTCCGGCCAACTGCACCCCCCCCCTTGAACCAAACATCAATCTCACCGGTTCGCATAATACCATTTGCACCCCTTGGAAATATCCAGCCTGACACACCCTATAAGATTGGAAAATTACCAACTTTTACTGGTTGAAAAAATCAAACAACGAGAACAATTCCAACCTATATATGGTGTCAAATTAATGTCCAGCTAATGTTGTGTCAATCATGAAATGTCCAACTGCTGGAAAAACAAGTTAAACATATATCGTGATCACCGGTCACCCCCTCCCCCGAGCTAGTCATACGTTTGTATATGTATTTATTTAAAATCTGGTTTGTTTGTTTGTTGCGTTTGCTGGCTAGTACGTATCATTATTTGGAAGTTAGTCAAAAGAATCCTGATTTGCCTCACGTATGAATGACTACAGCTAAGAAAATTATACCAAAGTTCGGGGGGGGGGGATTCGAGACACCCAACTAACCCTGTCGCCACGTCCATGTAACAACTGACAAGTTCCGTGTGTTCTCCACAACGTCTTCGGAATTTGATTCAGGAGACCCAGAGTTGTTAGAAATGCTTGTGTAACGTTCCCTCTTATTCAAAAGTGCCCCTTGAGGAACATTTAAGGATCTTACATGTATGGGGTCGTGGTTCGGCTCCAGAGGAACCTCGACAATAGGAGAGATAACGTTCTGTTGATTAACTTTTATTAAAATATAAGAGACAACTATATTTGATAATATGCGACGTTCCCGTGACGTCACCGTTAATCACAACCCAAAGGTTGTTTTATGGTGCGTATTAAAGCGACGCAAGTATAGTTGTGACGTCACTAATTTCTATACTCCATCAACCTCAAATTATTTTCTTCATCCGGGCGATTCGGACCTATGGGCCCCTATGGTGACCGCCATGTTGGAATAACCTCGAACCAGCATGTAAAATGAATGGACAAACTAACAAAACGAATGTATTTTACTTCTTTGATCAGCCTCCCAATAGCAACACTATTAAATTTGAAAAACACAAGCATCCTTATTCAAAATTAAATGATTAATGTGGATTTAGTTGACATAGGCGCATAGCATTCGGCAAACCTCGTCAGATTCCGAACCGTTTCAGTTTGAAATTTCGTCCCCTGGCCCATAGCAACGTTGCAAATGGTGACGTAATTTTCGTTAGAAAATGGCTGCGCCCTGATAAGTTATTGGCGACTGCTATTCAAACTCTTACAACAACAACAACAACTCTTCTCCGTTGTGGTTCTCGTGCTGAATGTTATTTTGCTATAAGCCAATCGATTGGGCATACATTGTGTGTGGATCCTCCAGATTTTTGAAGTTTAACAGTGAAAGTGAAACTCAGTCAGTCGAAAAAAAACTGAATCAGTGAATGACGAAACTGTGACTGAAACAAGAAATTATGGCATTGAAATCCATGTAAAAAAGGACGACCATGCAGTCACGACCTGCACTGCTCAGAACTCTATGTGTTGACTTATATTAATGTCAAGATTTAATTAACTATACATATTTATTATAACCAATTGCATACATGAAGTTGATTGCTTGGGGTAGGGGATTGGGGTCTACCTCTGAATTTTCATATTGCACCCTCATCTTTCACCCTTTCGTGTCTTCCCGGTACCATTTTTTTCGACTGGCCCATATCTCAATTTGGATGACATTTTAGTTGTACACGCCCCCCCCCCCCCCAACCATTGGCCTTGCATGGTTGAAAATTGGGGTTCCGATGAGTTAAAACTTCGGTTTGCCCCCACTCATAATTTGGTTTGTTTTTTTGTTTCAAATCACAACCCAAATCATTAGAATATAAATTTGTAAGGAAGAACATTCAATTTCCAAGAACATGTTTTTGGTTGTTCCTACAAATCCTATACTGTAGTGATTTAGGTTGGGATTTGATCAGTTGATTACAATTCCATGGAGCTACATTTATATTAGCATTGAGTGATTTTCATTCAATACACCGGAGCCATGAAGCAACAACGTTAACCCAACCAAATCTAATGCACAACCGTGCTGACAATTTGCCAACGTTGGCCCAACCTATAGGCCTATTGTCATGGTATTATATATATGCATATTATTTGTTTAATTAAAATGGCAACCATATGTGCATTTCTCTAGCGTATATTGCCATTGCACAGTGGTCCTGAAATTGTTTCGTAGTTTGATTTTCCAACAATTTATTAGTGGAGAATTTGTAGTTTTTAGACCAACATTTGCATATTTTACTATTTTTGGTCACACAATTTGGACTGAAATGGATGTCAGAAACTGAAAAATGTTCAACCTTTTGGGGGGGGGGGGATTTCGGTATTCGAATCTTCGGTTCGAATAACGAGCGAATATTCGAATAGTATTCGAATATTTAGATAAATTATAAAATTATACAGATAACATATTTTGGAACCAATTTATTATTTAATGAAATAGAATATTTATCCATGCACATGCTATACGCAAAAAGGAGAGAAAGAAAAAAGTCTTTTGGCTTAATAGCAAGAGTTGATCTGTTTATGAAGTTCAAGTAGTCAATGTCCCATGCATGGTTCCACAAGTTGGTCGTAGTGCCACAATAACTAAGAACATGATCTGGATTGAGCTTGCAGGTTGCCTTTTTAGTTTTGGCATCCAACGTGAAGTGAGTCCATATATCTGATTTCTTCGAATTTGACGCCATATTATACACACAAGCGACACCGCGCAAACAATACAAAACGATGCCTTATAGGACCGCTTCCTATGACCACACGCAAGCACGGTCTGGTTTACACCAGCCAATAAAATTATTTCGACGTCATGACGCCAATCAAATCAGAACGTTACAGTTACGTCATATTAATTCGTTTAGGGCGAGTACACATGAAGCTGCAAGAAAATATCTGCAAGAAAATATCAGGTAAAATTGCACAATGGTTTGAAATTGTTCTTGTAGTCTGATTTTTCAACCATTAATGTATGTGGAATTCGTGGATTTAGACCAACATTTGCATTTATCCTACTTTGGTCAAATTATTGGTTTGGAATTTCTTCTAGGCCCCTCCCTCCCCGGTGTCCAGTCAAAATTAAAGGTATGTGAGGTACCATATGGGAAATTCAAAGACGATGGGAGGTGTGCAAATTCAATTATGTGATCATGGGTCTTTGGCCCGATTCAAGAGGGGGTGCAGTTGGAAATCCATGGACATCCTCCGTCAGCGGAAACCCTCAAAATATATATATGTCCTCACACATATCCATATAACAGCTCAGCGATTATGTCAAACAATCCAAAATGGAATTACGAAGTCAATTGTTGAAACAGGCGATAATATTGATGGATCATAACTCGAGTGCGTAAACGGTCACCAGCGTGTCCCTTATAGAGATTAGTTAACGGATACCGATGGCCACCACTCAAGGTGAACACATATCACCAACTGGCGATAAAATATCAGCGCGCTGCCTTCGTCTGATATTTTCCGGTATTATTTATTTGATTGGTCAAGTAAGTCACATGGGGCATACCTGATATTTTCTTGCCCGCCATGTGTACGCGCCCTTATGGTCAGTGGAAAATAGACTATACTTTTAACAGACCCTCAGACTAATAATAAACCAGGAAACAATTACCCGGAGATTATTCTCGAATATTCGAATAGTCAAATAATTATTCGAATATTTATTTTTACGAGCGAAAATTAGAACATTCGAATATTCGGACCGAACACTAATCCAAGGTGGGGGGTGCAAATGGAATTACGGGCAAACTTGTGAATTTGATATGGTTCAAGAGGTGTAGTTAGAAATTCGAAGGTGGACACCCTTCCTAACGCGGAGACCATCTATAGCCATGTCCCTGCAATGGGCCGAGACTGCGTCTATATATAGCACCATCTACTCACTCTATTAATCACAACCTGTCAATAATGCAGTGAACAAAGTTGTTATTGAAAAGATCGGCCTTCCGTATTTATCTAAGTGCTAGAAGCCGCCTCGAGAATTTGAATACAAATCCTGGGTTAAAATGACAACTTTATCAATAATATTTGCCCATGGAATCTTTCAATAAATAGGTTAACGCATAGCTGACTGGAATTTCATGGAATTCATGGACCTTTGAGTGAGAAAATCGTAGTGAAAGGTCAATGGGACACATGTACCCGTTTCAATTCGCTATCGCTTTATGTGCTGCACTAAAAGTACCCAAGTGACCGTGACGATGTTCACCGATTTACCCGTACCCGTTCCCGTCGGACAGGTATCGCAAACTCGCTATTGTCTGTGACTGGCTCAGTTTATATTGTTCTTATCAATACCGAAATAATTACCATTATTGCAAACTTTTGGTGGTCAAAATAAGATAATAGGTGACTAAATTTAGTTCCGACGATATGAAAATAGATGTATCGGTCCGCAAAGTACCATCCTTGTGGCAGTGCTATATCGCAGTGCTAACGTAGATGGCGCTGCATGGAGTTTGCTGTGCATATAGCAAATAAATTCCGAAACCACGTGTTTATTGGCTTTGGTGAATTCGTTTCTGCGGGTGGTTAAATGTTTTCAAATGGAATTGTAGTAGGGACACGTGGCCACATTTCACTTAGTTATATTTTGGGGGTAAAATCGGGTTTTTCGTTGTTTGCGTACGAATTCCAAAGGCTAAATTCGAAGACAAATTTCTGCCACTTAGCACAAATTTATCCAGAAAATGTCACTGGTTTCTGATACTCCAAACCTAGACCTACATTTTAACATATACGTTAGTCTGAACTCGCAGATTCGTCGAGAACGAGGCTCCGTGCCTAACCGTGGCTATCGTCGACAAGATTTTCCCTAACCCAGAGCGTTATCCCGCCTTAATGAAACAACAGGTTAATAACAGTTCTGAGTGACGTCAGATACTTCAGAGGATAACATAACTTATTATCAGACCTGGAAATAGTTCAGGTTTTCCCCATCGGCTTTCAACGTCACAACGTCTTGTCCAATCAAAGTGTGTTTCATATAATAAAACAGTTATCACATTGTTTCTTGGTTGACACGAGGAATTGTCAGCCCTTGGAAGTCAATATTCACCTCGGCCGTCGGCCTTGGTGAATATTGTCTTCCCCGGGTTGACAATTCCTCATGTCAACCTCGAGACAATGCGATAATTGTATAATGATGAAACGGCGTCATATAATGGAGAACCCACATCATATTTGTAATTGCGACAAAGTCAGCTGTGGCGTTCCATATATACGTCGGAATATCTGCTTGAATGGCCATCGCGATCAACGGATAACGGGCGCAATAGCAATTAGGTGGGACATTAGTTTGAAATATATATCGGACCTCTTTATTTTCGAATTTAACCATGGCTTGTCGTGCTTGTCCCACACGGGTGTTTTGGATGCACTAGAATAATACTACACAGCTGTAAGTTACATATAAATGATCTGCACATTGCCAAACATATGTAATATGACATAATGTGAACGTACTCATAATGCAAATTCACCAATACATTGTAAAAATAATGTGTAGCTACTGTTCCAAAAATATATAACACGAGGGTCAGATGTGTGGCCCAGTGGGTTCATTCATACGTCGTCATTGATTATATAACCTTCAAGTTCCCAGGTTTGAGAAAAAGTCAACAGTTCTTTCTAAACTAATTGTGATTTTTTTCGTGTCTCTCCGTTTAGCCAACATGAAAGCAACAGAAAACAATATCATGGAAACAATTTGTATTCCTAGTCCAATAGCGTTGTACGAAAAACGGATATCCTCCAGACTATACAAGGCACACGATCCCTCTTCGTCACAATTTGACCTCCATATTAAACAAGCTCTGTCGAAAAGCATGCCGAAAAATATAGGTCCAGGTAAGTGACCTGAAAAAAGAAGTTAGGGAACTGATAATTTAAAGGACTGGATAGTTAAACTGAGTTTAATGCTTGGTGAAGGTTCGGCATACAGCATACAGCAAACAACATACCATACACAATACATATTATAATACGTTCATATACAGAAGGCCATCGATGAAGATATGACGCTAAAGGTTTGTGTGTACTCGAAGTCAGCCACTACGCTATACAAGACAGTCGCTGTACTATTCCAATATGATCAACATTTATTTTGTATGTAGAGTTCACAGAAGTTTCTGTCTTTTGATTGGACGAAGTGCGGTCGACAAATACCAAAAGTAACCACTAAAGTTTTATTCCCAAAATTTGGATAAACATACAGATGGATAATAAAGATGTCATTATACAATGCTGTGTACAGTATGAGTTTTTCTTGTACTCGTCCGGGTGGTGGTGAAAAGTAATATTGGACTCGACACTGCGTGTCTCGTCCAATATGACTTTTCACCACAACCTGGACTCGTACAAGAAAAACACATACCGTACACAACATTGTATAGTAACTTAATATTATATTTTATTATCAAATATTATATTACTCATATTATATAAATATTATATTTTCTATATTATATACATATTATGTTATTATAAATGTTATATCAATATTATATTATTATTTGAAGTCTTACCAAATAATGTCCAATATACACGTGGGTGTATCAGCAGGTAACCGAACCTACTCGTAATCGTCACAGAGAAAATCAGAATGAGAACCTTATGGATCTCGTTTTTACAAGCAATCCTGAGCTAATTACCACAATAGAACATCAACACTCTCTTGGAAAAAAACGATCACGATGTTTTGAAAATCAACTTCAGTCACTCCTTATTCACATTGCCACAGCCACAAAGCGAGCATAAATATTTGTGGAACAAAGAAAATTACGATTCAGTCAGAAATGTCCAAGGTTGGTGCGAAAAGAGCAGCATATAGAGGTATCGTCGAACACACAAATCAGTCGACTACTCGAGATAGAAAAGGTGCCGAGAAGAATCCTACATTGTAATAAAAAAGGCGAATATATCATCCCTGCAATTATTTAATACCCCCCCCCCCCTGTTTGACATAGACGCTAAACAATTCCGAGCAACATATCAAAAATCCTCCACGAGATATGAGCGCGACGTTTCATAATTTAGCATATTCTGGGGGTACCCGGTATCGACACATACAGCGACGATCGTTGTGGGTATATTTGGTATCGGGCGTATTCCGTGACAATGTTTGAGAAACGCTGCTATTGTATCACACAAGAATGGCCGTAAATTATTACTCTCGAAACATGGATCTCAAGTCACGTGGAATATTATTGCACTCAAAATAAAAATGGCGTCCAAAATGGCAACCAGCAGGTCAATATAACCACATGTGGTGCATCAGTGTAATCCAAAAGGGTCTTTATTATGGACACAAAATCCAGTTCCACGTAGCAATCAACCCTCTATAAAGAGAAAATCAGTTACGTCTATACCGATGCTCGATTTGGACCCAATTACGAAACGTGCATTCACACGACGCTTCACTTCATCAACAATCAAGTAAAACTGTACCATGTCACACCCGTTCTGACATTTGACCACCGCTGTGGTGGAAAGCTCTCAACAAGGTTGCTTCAGAACCAACAATTAGTTTTGTAGCTTCCAAATGAATGATGCCAACGGGAGGAAGAGCACGAGACTCTTAATCTCGGGGTCGTGGGTTCGAGCCCCACGTTGGGCGCCAAATGTCAGAGGGTTACTATGGTCCATTATATATATTAATGTCCTCGAGTCTTTGACATTAAATTTATAGTTTGCTTTGGCAGTATGGGCTTTGTCAATGAATTCTCAATCTTGGTGGGCAGGGTCAATGGAAAGTTCATATTACCTGTATAAGTCTTCATAGTATTTATTCATCTTTCACAAGAATAACAATCTCGATTATCATCATCATCATCACCATCAACACATACTATCAAACATCATTCACAGACTGGCATAGTCTGATAATACATCAGTAAACACACAGAGTGTTATAATACGCCAATATAGATATTGGCCCTGCAACCAAATGCAAATATATTACCATGTGCATACATGATAAGCACGCATATGTGCATACACAAATATATGTTAAAGGAACTTGAGGAGGTCCTGAAAATACAAGAGATGCCAGATATCCAATCTATCTAATTGAGATATCTACGAACTGGCATCTCAGGTTATCGGGAGATAACCTCACAAAAGTAATCACATTAAAATATAATTAAATAGGAAATATATTCCTAACTATTGGGCTGTATATACTTTATGTCAAAATGGACAAACTCTATGCTGAACTACTTTAAGACAAAAGTATTAATAAAAACATGATTATAACGATAAAATATAGAAGCTGTGAACATACCAGTTCAATGGGACATAGGCCACTATGTCAGCATAATCTGCGTTCAATCATAATCTTCAACCATAACCATAACTTGACGACATTTAGACGACAAAATAAACTGAAGACTTGAAGACAATACTTTCTGACAAGACAGGTAAACAATCTGGAAACCCCGCGAAATATTTGACCTTTGATAATTTACGCGCGACCATGTATCATCTAATCAGCTGCGAGCTTACCTGTACTATTTGAAGTGGCAGTACTAGAGCGTTTAGCATTGGGCTGAAGTGACAGTGATAAGACAGGGACGGGTCGAAAACAGCAAAGTTGAGAGGGTAAACGGAATGTCGTAAATACCGGTGATATGGATGAATATGTTAGCTGCTAGTTGTCAGTATTAACTTGTATTAGTTGTATATAAACTAGGGCTAAATTACACCGTTACAGTATCAAACACATTGTTTTCCATCTGGATGGTTTTGCATATAGCGATCAGTTTTCTTGGCAGCACTGGTAACCTCATCGCAGATTCTTGTTTGCAATAAACCATCGAAACAATATACAACAATAGAGCTTCTATTGTTCGCGGCCTATTATTTATTTCGAAATTTATAACGATTTATAGAAATAGTATGAACACTTAAAGGCGTTTTACATCTATACTTGCTTTTCTTCGTGTGCATTTGCCATAGCGTTTTTGTCAGAACAGGGAAGGTAACGGTATATATATATATATATATATATATATATATATATATATACACACACACAGTAAAGGGCCATTAAAACATCAAAACCAATAAACTCAATATGGTTCAGGCTAAACATTATTCACCCCCTGGATTGCATAGTATCAATATGTGGATATAAATATGCTTATGTGGACATAATTTTAAGACTTAATTCATCAGGATAAATCATCATGGAAAACGACCAGTGCAAAAAGCTAACACTAACATTCGAGAGGCCCGAAAACAGGAGGACTTCACACGAGTAAATTCTCAGGGATTATGAAAGTGTTGTAGATAGAAGTGACTTGGCGGCGATTCAGATAACACGGAAGGCTTGTTTTATAACATTAAAAGATGAAAAAGCTAAGAAAGATCTACAAAAAACTACACTTCGGGTTGGAGGAAAACGGGTTCGTGCTATGGAAATAGGTGTTAAAAGGTCGACATTGGTAACCGTTACAGAGGCACCTGTTATGTGGATGATAAGTCTATAGCTGAAATTCTTTCAAAGTTTGGAAAAGTTCTACGTGACACTTGGAAAAGAGGTAAGATTCATGAGACACTAGTCGAAACTGGATCAAGATCAGTTTTTATTGAAGATTGTAAACATATTCCACATGAACTATCCATAGCAAACTATCCACTGTACTACCATGCAAAGATTGTGACAATAAACACTACCCTACAGAAAGGTGTAAACAGAAACAGGTTCAGCGTGAGCGCTACTCAGAACCCCATTGCACCCGGTGCTTGCAAAAAGTCCATGACAAAGCAAATTGTGTTAACGACATTGTGTGTCGAAAATGCTTAATTAGTGGGCACCGTCAGAGGTTTTGTCCGGTTACACATGACGACAATATATTTGGAAGTTATGAGGACTTATCACAATTCGCACATGACAATGAATCGATTAATGATACCGAATATCAATCACAGGCCGACACAGACGTACAGCCTTCAAACAAGAAAACCATAGTCAGAAATGGTAACGCCACCAAGATCATATTATTAGCCATAAATATAAATTATAATATAATTATACTATAAAGTAGCTTTCAAATTTTATGTGGGTAATTTCCATACTTCCATATTTCAAGTTTTCCCGTTTCTCGTGTTATACATTACATTCTTCAAACTGTCTTCTTTATTACACAAGCTGATGGGCCCGACTTCGTCCGGGCTGTTTCCCATCATATTTCCGGAGAAAGGCGCGATTTGACCTTGAATTGACTATTTCGAAAGTCAAGGTCAGGTCAGGGTCATGATTTGACCCGTCCAAAACATTCCCCCGACAAAAGTACCCATAGGTATCAAATTTCGTCGAAATCCATCCGTTTTACCAGATTTGACCTTTGAGAGAGAGAGAGAGAGATAATTTATTGACAAAGAGCAACTCCAACAAAATATGCACAAATAATAATGAAGATAATAAAGTTAATACAGATTAAAAGAAAATACAACAAAATCTATGCTATCCCATCTGGGATAACTATCCACCAGATGGGCTGATTGCTCCTTGCCTGGGGAGGGCATATCCAATAATTGGCTGTCTTACTGCCCACCCCAATTAGTCATTAAAATAACACTCTGCTCTGCCTGGAAGCTGCGTGAACGATGGTATATTATATAGAATAACTGTGGTCAATTATAAAATATACAATTTTGTGTATAGGATAATTTAGGAATGAATTCGAAATCAAGGGAGCATATGGATGAGTGACCACGCGAGTTTAACCTATATATTTATATCGATTGGTCATATCACGCAAAACTCTTTATGTATTACTTGTATTTACAATCATTAATTAGAAAAGCCACGGTCATAAATTTAGGTGAATAACTCGCGAGGTTCCATTGGATGAGATCCAGTCAGAAAATCATACATTAGCTGGAGCAATGTACGACGGGAAATGTCATTGGTGTAGTTGAATAATATGGCACGAGAGCCATAAACATTTATATAATACATGTATACATAATAGATGGGGATATTATTATGGGCATTCCGGGCAATATGGATTTGTACAAGTTACTTCAGTGGGATAGGAACTAATACATTCACTAATGAACTTTCTCCTGAATATCTTCCGAAAGGGCTCTTCTCGAAGCTTTTTGTTTAAGTCATTCCATATGGCAGGAAATTTAAAAGTTGGAAACGAGTCAAGCGATTTTATTCGTGATTTGGCAATTTTGAACAAACCCTTTTGACGAGTGTTCCCTTGATTAATTGCAAAGTAGAATTTAAACGATGCAGGCAGTCTATCATTTCTCCAGTCTAACATTAAAAGGGATATTCCAAGTTTGTAAATGTCATTTAATTTTAATATGTTATTTCTACTGAAGAGGGGGTCAGTGTGTGAATTATATTTTTTATTGTTGAGAATTCTTATTGACTTTTTTTGAAGTAGGAATAGTTTGTGGGCGTGCCTACTATGACCCCAAATTTCTATGCCATATAAGAGATAACTATTGAAGGTCAAGGTCACTCCGATGTCAGGATTTGACCCAATCAAAACACTCCCCGGACAAAAGTATCCTTAGGTATCAAATTTCGCCGAAATTCGTCCGTTTTACCCAAATTGAAGTTGCATTGACAATTTTAAAGGTCAAGTTCAGGTCGGGGTCACGATTTGACCCGTCCAAACACTTCCCGGACACAAATATCACTTAGTATCAAATTACGTTGAAATCTATGGAAAGTCGAAGAGGACATGTTAGTTGCTAATTTCTAGATATACGACGCACGACTTGTCGCGGTTTTTTAAAAGGTGTTTCAAACTAGGAGATAGAAGTATTCTGCGTTTCAAATGGTGATGAATTAGATTATTTTATTCAAATTTTATGGCATAAATTGTTATTAAAACCGTATATACTATAACAAAAATGAATGACTCCAAACTTAAGTGGGCCTTTAAACAAAGTCACAATTGCAGTTAGGCTCATCTCATACTCGTCTATTCAGCGATATCCTGCTGCGCAGTTTGTTATAGCCTCCAGCATTCATTGGGCGCTATAGCCCCACTGTAATAATTCGCCTTTAGCACGGGCGCTCATCTGCTACGCGAGATTCGCCGCAGTTCCGAAAAATGCTACACCGCACTTTCCGAAAAGGTACGTTTCAGATCTGATATTAATGGAAAAATCGAGGATATTTTCGCAAAATGTTAAGTTTTTTAGCTTTCATAAACTATTTCTCAAAGAAACAATTTGCATATGTGATCGGACTATTTTAACAATGATGTGTACCTCACAATAATACAGAAATGTTTCTCAAATTTGACGTAATAGTCATTTATCACCTCGATTTTTGGTGTTCATTTGGAAAGTGCCACTAAAAAGTGCGCCCCTTTTGTGACAAAGTTACACCTGGACGTTTAATAAGGAAATATAGTTTGCCCTGCATCTTTAGGTTTATGAAGTTATAAAATGTTCGCTTATAGTGTTCGGTACATGACAAAAACGTGCTTTGTAAACAATACATGCATGCTACATTTCCGATTTTCGCACGCTACTTTTCTCATGTTACAAGAATTGATACGCTACAGTTCTCTCCTCCAAATATCTCCGGGATAAATAATGCAAAAATCGATAATAATCTAAGTAAATTCTCGAACTTTATCCATGTTATTATTCAAAATAAACACAAAAGTCTGTCAGAAATGATATCCTTTGATTTTAGTAGCTTTATTTTGGTATTTTCCGCGATTTATTACTGTTTTGTCCCCCACTAACTCCAAACGCCGTGTGGTCAAACATCCATACATATATTTAGGATATATTTACATACATGCAGGTCTATGCGTAATTTTACTATGGACACTTAAATGCTAGTGTTATATAATGAATGGGGCTGATGAGTACCTGTACACAGCCATATCGCATAAGAACCATTGATCACGTGGCATGGGCATGTCCTCACTTATCAAATTCGAAGGTATGTTTTTAAATGGTTGGGGAAAAAGAGAGATTTTTTTAAATTTTAAATACATATTTTGAAAGTGTGTGTAAATATAACAGATGAATTGTTTTTCCCCGAAGTGCATGCATTATGAACGTGTGGTTACTGTCACATTTCTTGCGTGTTTCTCTTCCGCGAACCACGCGAAATGTGGCAACAACAACGCGTTCAAAATTCATATTTGTCGTGAAAAGCTTTCGAACATTGATCGCATTCGTACTTTTTGTTCACCTCATTGTGGATATATGTCGACGATAGTTTCCGCGGATATTCGTGGAGTATTGGCATATATGCCACATTCATATTTCTTCCGATTCTCGACATTATTGGCATTATCATGATCTTCAACCTGTGGTTTTTGTGGCGTGCTTGTCGCTATGGGTTCACACAATGAATCCGGAACGTTGATTGAGGAGATCTGTGGTTCATCACACAATGAATCCGGAACGTCGATTGAGGTCTCAGCCGTCTGATCAATCAGATGGCACGACAAATCCAACAAGAACGCAGAATCCTCCAAAAATATCATGAACCCTTCGATCCCAGCATACATTATATATTATATAATGTAATTTTAAGTCGATATCCTACATATATATACAACCAGAGACGTTTCGACAGTGGATGGGTGTGACCCCCACCCCCCCAATTGCCAAAACCTTCAAGTTTTTGAAATTTCAAAGCTTCTACCTGTAATTTTGTTCAATTTTTATGTTTCAGTTGGTAATTGAGACTCCTAGGTGGCTGACTAGTTGAAAAGTTTTGGAAATTTGGGAATATTTAGTTGCTAAAATTCCAATATTTGGACATTTTAGATACTTTATGGGGGGGGGGGGGTGCAAATGGAATTTCATAAATTCTGATACTTGGAACTGATCGATACTAGATTTGGAACATTTGATCCCAAGCGGGTTGGGGTACAATTTCCCATATTTGGAAATTTGGTATAGTATTGGCATTTATTCCCAAGGGGGTGCAATTGGAATTTCCGAAGTTGACACCCCATTCCTGACCTATTCGCAACGTCCCTGTGTATAACAATATTAATCCGGAGAAGAAATACAATTCTGCCCATGCACTGCAATGCCATATACAAAAGTTACATTTGGTCGGGTATCAGTTCGGTGACCGTGGCCGCAGCAGCATAATCGTTCGGGGATGCCCCGTCTCACGTAATATCAAAGCTGTACTGCTATATGTTTATGACCAAATTGAAATTTTGAAATGAGAAACAATCACTGCTTTCATTTTAGCTGAAATGAGGCAGCATCATAGCCCAGAATACACCGGAAAATCACCAAATAAGATCATACGAATGGCGTATCGATTAGGAAATGTAGCATATTTTTTCGGAAAAGTCTTAAAAACGTAGCATGTTTTCGGAGAGGAAAAGTAGCATTTATGAGCACTTATAAACTGTCGATTTCGGTCGAATAAGAGGTCTATATTGCAATATAATGCACATCCATATATTCAAAATATATCCATCTGTTAAAATACAAGATTCTACAACCACGACAAGATGTTATCACACTATACCATGCGTTGTTTTGGTTCACATTTTTTAGTGACAAAAGCACACGAATTTCTTGCTGCTTTATACATGTCGAAAAAGCTATTTCATGAGATTTATTAGTGTCACCCAGGCTAGTAATGATTGGGACTTTTATATTAAATAAATTTGACTACAAATATATTACCTGATATTCTCTGTTTTCAAACAAAACGCGTCAACACACATTCAAAACCGGATGTGAAACGTAGCGTCTCGATTCTGCGCAGTAGCATTTTTCGGAACTGCGGCGAATCTCGCGTAGCAGATGAGCGCCCGTGTTTAGCAGGCGTACTCTTGTTTCAGATTATTGAGATATTAGGTCAGACGTAATGACATTAAATCGCACGGAACATAGCAATTGTGTGGGCTGCTTGGCGTGAATATGTAATGAGAAATAAGGTCATACGTAATGACATTAAACTCAAGAAAACCCGCGAAAACAAAACAAAAACACATTTAATGTTTTAAGTTATTTCCTTCATAAAAAGAATCTTCGTGATAATGAACCCTCTCAATACTTTAGAAACTGAATTAACCTTAAAATAACAAAAACCATTAGAATAGAGAACCTTCGGAATAACGAACCTTCGGATTGGTGAACCTTCGGAATAGCGAACATTCAGAGAAATTTTGGAATAGTGTACCTTCGGGATATTGAACCTTCGGACTAGAGAAATGCCCCGCAATATTCATATTTTATGTCCAGAGTTCAAAGGTATGGGCCCATAAAATTCTAAATTTGGCCCTTAAAATATTGAACCCCAAATTGGAGCCCGCACAGAACAGCACTTAAGTCAACTGTACCTGTGTCATGTCCCAATCCAGGATGGTCCATATATACCACAACATTCATATTATATGCCAAGAATTCAAAGGTATGGGCCCACGTAATCACATTAAATCTCAAGAAAACCCGCGAAAACAAAACAAAATCACATTTAATGTTCTAAGTTGTTTCCTCCTGTATCTGTATCGGTGTGCGCGCAGGATCAGTTCGGATGTGAGCACACACTCCATAAAAGGAATCTTCGTGATAATGAACCCTCTCAATACTTTAGAATATAGAATTAACCTAAAAATAACAAAAACCTTCGGAATGGAGAACCTTCGGAATAGCGAACCTTCGGAATAGTGAACCTTCGAAATAGCAAGTATTCAGAATAGAGAACCTTCGGAATAGTGGACCTTCGGGATAGCGAACCTGCATAATAGAAACATGTCTCCACAATTACACCGGTGACGTGAACACATGTGCTAATCTTTGTTGGACTATCGTCACTGTCGGAACGGTTTATCTCAAGTACGAAACACCTAACCATAATACATTCGCCCAGAGGATTATCGATCGTCCACTCAAACATAAGAAACTCTACACCAGTGTACACCCACTGGTGTGGCGGTAATAAGTCAGTCGACAACAGCGAAGACAATAGTCAGCGATGGCGCCAGATTCACAAAAAGAAGAACGGTCGTATTGTGAGTAAACTAACTGTGGTAACACCAAAGTGGATTATCTCATAATAGGTGTTAGTAACCTTCGACAGCTACCAGTGAATGAACCCAACTTCAAGGTAATAGTCTAGGCAAATGTGGACATAGGTGTCGCCTGGAGAGGGATTTATGAGACCTACATTTTTGGTTAGCATGAACACTTAACTTTCGGAATCCGTATGTTGGATTTGTCAGATAGGCGGACTTCTTTTTCGCACCGCGTGGTTTTAGTTACCCTCTATCAATGAGGCGTGGTTACAAGAACGAAGCTACTGATACATTGGGTCTCATGTATACCGTTCTAAAAGTAAGTATAGATGGATCTCATTGCCCAATAGCAATTGCTGCTCAGTCCACAAGAGGACATATCCAGCAAATTATCAAACCGTCACATCATACAGGTTCGTTCAGTTTCATCATCACGCAATAGACTCGTTGAATTTTGTATTCTAACATTTACCGGATTATTTTCCATGACACATATTTCGCACACAAGGAGATGGAAACCTGGTTGATTTTCCTCTTGTAATTGTCAGCTGCTTAACGGGTGGGAGGTATTTGCTTGTACTAGCAGTAGATAAGTTGGAAAGCAAAGTCAAGGCTCTAAGCGACATTTCCAACAACGAAAATACCAGCGATGTGGTAAATCACATAAATCGGTCACACTATGTTCCTATATATTTTGATTGTATGTTACTCTGTATAGTATGATACTGGGGTCTCGTGTCACCCCATGTACACTTGTGATTTCCAGAAGTGACTGAACAATTTGCTTGTAAGACGAGGTACCCCAAATATGGACACTTATCCCATGCTAGACGAACAGTCATTTTACCCATATCTTTCTATGCTGATGAGTAGGTAGGATTACTTCTGGAAGGCTGTACATTCAGAAAACAGTATATAGATCGGAGTATTGGCATGGAGTTTTATCATGTAGACTGATACATTTTGGACTTTTTGGTATGCCAGTGTAAGTTTTAGCTCATGATGACACCAAAATGAAAAGGACGACAATTTCAATTATTTGTATACATGTCATACACAGGTTGATACCAGTTTGATAGAGCTGATTTCGGGTTGAATCAAGGTTGAGTCTTTCTGGGGAATTAGCATTTATTTTCACAATAGAAATATACGGACATTCCGGTATAGTTGGAAACAGTCCACCAAAACAATTGGAACTCCAGTTGTAATAGGTGAAACGTGACTGAATATTGGAGTTCCAAAACATAAAGTGCCATATCACTGTTTTACAAATTCGGATATACAAAGAATGAACAGGTGTGAATTAATGACGCATGATTAGATTAACATATTTGCATTATAAATTATCCGATCACCACAATGGCATTAACAGTTCGACAAATAAGTTATTATTAAAAGTAAAGCTAAGAATACGTGCGATGAATGGTAATTAATGAGCACATGCTTGGGCAAGAATTAACAAGTTGCATAAGAATAGCCAGCTAATTAATACAAAGAAATGTTGTAATTTCGAGAAAGCCTAATCTAACAAAGAAACGAACCTAACGCGAATACTATAGAAACGAATATCGGCAAAATCAATGTAGATAAATTGTCCAAAAATTAGCACTTTGACACCAGGAAGCGTATAATAACTTTCTAGATAAGTCCAAAACTAATGCGGTTAGTGACCTGCTGATGCCAGCAGGTCGGATGTCTGAAGGCATACCATTTTTTTTATTATGGCCGTTCATGATTAAAGCATTATAATTCCACCCACACGTCATATCTAACGCCAGATATGTTACAGTTAAATTCAAATGTATCTATGGTTAACCCATTATGCGCGACGTGAGTGGACAGTGTGTAGTACATATCCTGATATTATATTGTGGCAGTGTTTGATGTACAAATGGGTAAAACAAAATGGGATCACGAGTCTTGGCGTAATTTGTCGCGCTGCATCTCAGAAATGTCATATAGCAACAACTTCTGTGCAGACCAGAATCTGATCTACGATAACCCACCCATAACTCCGATTGTGCTGAGCGAAATCAGTAAGTGGACACGATAGCCGTAGTATTTACTGAACAGCGTGTGGGGGTACATGCATATGTCTTTGTAAAATCGGGACGATATGGGGACGAGGAATTGTTCGCCAAATTGTTTTCCGCCGGAGTTGCCTATAAATACGAATATTGAATACAGCCCGATTGATACATTGATGGAATGGGTTTTACGTTTCAAACACCAATGGTACTTGCAACAGCAGCAGGTCTCCTGGTCTGAATATGACCAGTTCAGATGTTACATAACGTAGACAAGTTTACTTTTCCACCAAGTTGGAAACAACATTTGATATTTCCGAAGGTTATCGCGTTCATATATTACAAATAAAGCGGTCCTTCATGGCGATCTTGTTCAACAGAAACTGCATAATTAAGTTAGACACACAGGAAGGATTCTAATTCTAGACATGACTATTCTTATGTTTATCACTGATCAGATAATTTTTCGGAAGATGCAAAATCTGAACTAATTTTGTACGACGAGCGCTATCTTTTTATGAATCTCATCTTCTTCGCGTTATTATTGGACACTAGTCAATGAAAGCGGCGATTGTGATTTAGGGTCTGGAAAAAATAACTCTGTTTTATCACGGCCGTCTTCTGTGGTTCGAAGCTATTGTACAGCAATTGTGCATTGTATATATAACAGATTAACGGAGGCACTGACACAGAATCAAAATCATTGCTTCAAATGTGGTTGCTTCAGTGGGTGTGAACAAATTATCATTTCTTATCGAAGTGGTCATGTATTTATCGGATGGCACAATGAGATGTTCATGATCTCACATCTAGCTTTAAAATCGGTCCCAATCAAGTCGGGTGTGAACCCGCATTAACCTCGTCTAGCCCAGACGTCGATAATGGTATCCACAACATATCCACCTCATATGTACCATCATATCTGGTATAGCACTTGAAATAATATTCATTGAGAAAGATTGGCCTTCTATTGTCGGGTTTAAGTAATTTCATATTGATTATGTCAAAGGTGACTGGCATAAATAACAATCAGGCATTCAAATGTATTACTGTTACTCGGTTCTTCGTTTTCCTATTGGAATCACATGACATTAACCCTTTGAACACAGTTTCCCATGGGAGTTGAACTAACTACGTGGAGAATAACAATAGGGACCTTCCAATTTTCCAGACGAAACGGTTCACAGAAAACGCCATCGCTCCCCAAATGTCGTATCATTAAACTCGCTTTCGGGATTAGCTCAATTAGATTAATATTACTATTAACAACACTCTTGGTATGCAGCGGTTCCCTAGAATTGAACCCCGGCCCTGATAATGGCCAGGTCCACTCAGACAATCACTCCGTCTCTATTTTCCACTTGAACATACGAATTATCCGAAATAAACTGTTTAAAATATTCGATGAAATCGACGACCATGATATATTATGTTTCACCGAAACCCACATTGACGCAACATTTCCAACAACGAACATACAGCTCGAAGGGTTCTCTGATCCAGTAAGACATGACGGTTCGAGCTACGGGGGAGGTATTGCCGTTTATTTCGCAAATCACCTGATCTTCGAACGAATGCCCTCTCTCGAATTCGATGACTCAGTCCTGTGGTTCAAACTGAGGTGCAGATCTTCAAACTATCTTTTATGTGTGTCACATCGCTCTGACCAATTCTGTCATGAGCGATACTGGTAACTACTTGATCAGTCTATATCGGATGCACTAGATCTTACTATACCCATGGTTGTAACTGGCGACTTTAATTCTAATGCCTTGGACCCATCCTCAAAAATCAAAAATGAAATAATTTCCTACTATAGCCTTCGGGACATCATTAAAACTCCAACCAGAGTTACATCGACACTTCTCGACCCCATCATAGTGAACAGCACTGTCACATCATGTGAATCAGAAGTGATTGACTTCGGCAGATCTATCTCAGATCACTATGCGGTAATAGCATATTTGAAATACGAGTATAGCACTAATGGTCCATATTCTCGATTGGTTAGAAACTACGAAAAACGCAATTATGAACAAGCAATGGAACTCATCCGCGACTCAGAATGGTTACGCTCAATTGAAATAGCTCCTGATATTGACACAGCGACTGAAATTTTTACTTCGAAATTCCTTGAAATTATGGATCAAACTGTTCCTCAATCTAAAATATTGATCAGGCCCAAAGACAAACATTGGTTCACATCAGAATTACGATCGATGATTCGAAGAAGAGACAGGCTACGCAAGATTGCGATAAAATCCAAAAAGGACATAGACTGGGCGAAATTCAAAAAAGTTCGAAACACGGTCAACAATATCAAAAAGTACGCAAGGGCCCAATACGAGGAACATCTCCAGAATACTGTCAAAGACCAACCTTCCCCAAAATATTTTTGGCATAGCATCAACGAAATTATGCAAAACAAACATAAAGACGCTATCCCCCCTCTCATCGATTATGATGGAAATCTTGAAACTGACGATCAAACCAAAGCATCGATGCTTAATAATGCCTTCATTGCTAACTCATTCCTCGACGATTCCTCTTGCAATCTACCGGTGTTCACACACAAATGTAATGATACGATAACTGAAATTGACTTCACTCTTGACGACATCACTTCGGCAATTGCGAGTATGAAACCAAACAAAGCGTCAGGCCATGACGGCATCACAGTTAGAATGCTGCAGAAAACAAGCCCAGCTATTGCCATCTACTTCCATGCGTCAGCAAGCTCCTGGAGAAAATAGTACTGAAATATTTATCCGCTTATTTCAATAAGAACAATATACTATTCCAATACCAATCAGGATTTGTACCAGGCCACAGCACCACTTTTCAGCTACTTGAGATATACCACACCCTGTGCCAGGCACTCGATGAGAAGTTAAATACGTCTGCAATTTTCTGCGATATTTCCAAAGCATTTCAGAGAGTCTGGCACAGGGGGTTGTTATTCAAGTTGGAGCAAAACGAAGTAACTAGGAATATACCCAATGTCTCTAATAGATCACAGCGCGTTCAAATAGGAATTACATTAGCTGACTATCAGACGATATCGGCAGGTGTTCCACAAGGATGTATCCTCGGACCCTTTCTATTTTTGACTTACATTAACGACCTCGCAACAACGATCCAATCACTCACTCGAATGTACGCGGATGATACTTGCTTCTTTACTGCCCAAACATCACCCGATGATTGTGCTCGCGAACTCTATGATGACCTTGAAAGAGTGAATCGGTGGTCAAAACAATGGATGGTAACCTTTAATGCAGAAAAAACAAAGTCTATGGTATTTTCACTGACCCCCTCTGACGATTCCCTCGATTTAGATCTCGACAACGATGCGATTCAACAAGTAACTCTTCACACCCATCTTGGCGTTTCTATCCAATCAAATCTACATTGGGACACCCAAATAAATACTATTTGCAAAAGAATGGCCAGAAGATTGTCACAACTCAGGAAGATTAAATTCCAAGTAAACCGACAGACGATCGAGATAATGTTCAAAACATATATACTCCCAATAATGGAATATGGTGACATAATTTGGGATAACGCCCCTGACTGCCTACTCCAAAAGCTCGACCGTCTATATATCGACGGTGGTAGAATAATAACTGGCCTGATCCGATCTGCATCAGAAGCGAGAGTACTGGGTGAACTTGGATGCCCCCCCCAACGAAAGACGTAAATTACATAAAACGCGCATGTGGCATAAAATATTGGACAATAAGGCCCCTCCCTACATAACGAAACGTTTGCCTCTTACCGTTGGGGAATCGTGTAGATACCCAATTAGAAAGCCGTTACGATACGTCAACTATTCCACGAACACAACTCACTTTAAATCAAGTTTCCTCCCAACTATGATTGCTGAATGGAATGTATCGTGCAAAATAACAACTGATGCAAAAAAACTCACAGACCCCACATCAGAACCAACTAAGGACGAAATACTTGCTAATATGTATAATAATTTACGCATTGAAGAGACATCAATAAGACCCCCTTCTTACTACAATGTTGGGCGGAGAACATCAAATATTTTGCAATGTAGGCTCCGAAACAACTGCAGTGATCTCAACTTCGATAAATTTAAAAATTACATATCCTCAAGCCCGTGTTGCTCCTGCGGTAACCAATGTGAAGACGCAAGCCATTTTTTCTTCGAATGTCCTTTCTACACAGAAGCAAGGAACCGTATGTGGACACGACTAGATGAGCATAAAGTGGTAATCACCAGTATTAAAGATATTCTCTTTGGCATACCCGAAATTAGCGACACCTTGAACAGGCGATTATTCGAGACAGTACAATCATTCATCATTTCCACAGACCGATTTCAGTAATCATTATTCCATTGACTCCGCCCACTGCCACTGCCATAGCCACAACTACAACCTACATGTTTTTGATTGGGAGCCGGTTCCCCTATGTATACATATATGTATACATATAGCCGATCACATGGGACACCGTCTCCCACACAAATAACAACAAAACTTTCATTCCTGCAAAACCATCAACTTGAATTCACCAGCAGCTGAACGTCAGGGGAGAGGAGCTTCACTAAGTTTCGTAACTTTTGCTCCGATCCCCTGTGCACCCACAACATCATCCATATATTGTACCACTCTCTCGGGCTACTGGTCCCACAGGTTCTAACCATTAAGTTGGAATTCTTGGAAACATGTTGATGAAATTTATTATACAGTGATATATAAGTGCACACAATCAGGTGGCCACGGAGAAAAGTATAATAACATGACTTCTCCTTAATACGTTCGAATCGAGAGTTTCCTCTGTAAGCTCTGTCCAGAATATATATGATAAGGGGTCCATGTCCGGAGGAGTCAATACACCACTTCCCACATTGCCATGTTTGCGAGGCACACTCCCATGTTTACGAGAATAGCCCCCATGTTTGCGAGATTAGCGACTCGAGATTAATAACAACGAAGTTATCCACCTGGAGTTTGCCTTTCCCATGAGAATATGGTGTACCCGCCGGTCAGAACAATGACCCCTGTATCTATAGTTTAACCTTACACACGCCAAGTCGACAGCTGGATGTCTTACAATATTCTGTTTGTAAATTATTCCATGTATTTGTGGGTCACAATAAATATGTTCAAACAAACTTCGTTTTAAACAATCCTGTTCATCTGTAAATACCTCGCTCAAATTGCCACCTATTTCAAGGGACACGGATTACTTGAGCACGAATGCTCATGAATGCAAGATTGGTCAATAATGGGCACCATTCAGGAAGCAATTTTAAATAGAATTGCGCATCATGATGTCCCGGAGTAACATGATACACAGAATATAATACTTTGGGTTGTGTGAGACATTAGATGGCGGCAATGACGGCGATAAAAGTGAAACATGACATATTTCACCATTTATTTTGACCACCGTATTGGCAGCCATCTTGGGGTTAGTAAGCCATTTTATAATAAAAAACGACAGTGAACTATCGTACACACCAAACATCTCCGCCACGCTACATTCTGCGCTGTTTGGCTTCCGAGAAGATGACAAAAATGGCACTATTATATTCTTTAGCAGACTTTCAACGGCCGGTGTGTTAATTAAGCCTATTGACATGTAATCGTGAGTTATGTGTGCATTATACCACAGCATGGCGCATCTTAACTTTAAGGGGGGTGTTGATATTTCTGCCTCTGATAAAAAATAATGCGGCTTGCAGCGATAAGTTATATATCAAAATATAGCCAATTGGCAGTAGTTTCCCATGATATAAAATAATGTGGCATATCCGTCTTACTTTATGATTTAAAAGAAACGAAAGACAACGCTGTGCGTGAATCGTCATATTTGTCTCACCCAAAATATTATTTGACGTCAAATGACGTCATGACTGGATTTTCGATATTCAATGGTTACATCTTTTACCCTAATCTGGTTATCGCCCCACTCTCAGGTATCAAAATTGGACGAATATTTCTTCTCAAAATACTCTGTCAAAAATGTCGGCTTTATTTAAAAAATGACCGATTTTTTCATCTGGTGCCTCAAGAAAACCACGCGGTGAGAAAAAAGTACGCCTATCTGACAAATCCAACATACGGATTCCGAAAGTTCAGATTGGATGAACATAGGGTTCAATGAAAGGCTTTTAAAATCTTCGTGTTTTCTTCGCTGGAGGGTTGTTGATACGGCGCACCGTACAACGTCATATGAAATCACGTAACTGGCCTTGAACTTACTCAAACTTATATACTCCTCGCGGAACGTTCAAAGCCGCGTTGTATCATGATACTATCATCACAGTAATAATTCTGAAACATTGACAACATATTAATCAGGTACCTACGGTAAGACATTGCTGTTTTGTATATTTATCGACGATTCTCTTAAGAATTCTCTTATAGTCCGGGAGTCAATAGGGGTACCCTTGCCCCCCTGTGACTTATCTTCAAAAAAGGACTAATATGACTATTTTTGTGTTTTGTTCCTTATTATGTCCTTCAACTTTTAAGCTATGTTAACAAGCACAAAAAGTGGCCGTGTAGACTCCAGACAAGATGGCGTCCATCCTGGCCGCCGTTTTTCAGATCAGACCCTAAGTTAGTTTTATGCAAATTATAGCGGGAAAATCTAGTAAAATGTATACAAAGGTATATATTTTCGTGAAGCTAAGACATAATGACACTTTTTTGGTGCAAAATTGAAACTCACTCTCCAAGATGGCCGTCAACATGGCCACCGGAAGTTGAAAATATGAGGTTTTTTCACAAATATCTTCTAGATCAGTTCATGTTGTTTGGAACTGGTTGAGTGATATGACTATTTTGTGTTTTGTATATTAACTGATCATTGGAGCGGCGTGTATGAGTACGGTATACAGTGAGTTGCTGAATTGTCATGTGTGAGGTGTATATGCAAGTATGGAAGGTATAAGTGGTCGTGTGTGTGGGTATTGGTATATCTGGAAGGGCTCACAATTGGTGAGGTGTATATGTATACCTGGATGGACCCTATGGTCATGGGTATGGCGAATAGGTATACATGTAGTGGCTGTATGGTCCATAGTGAGATGATTATGTATACACTCAGTGAATTAATGGTCGTGAATGTGGTGAATATGTATACATAGAGTGACTATATGGTCATGTGCCAGGTGTAGGAGTATACCCGGTGTTCATGCATGGTGAATCGTGGCTGTATCGTCATGTGTACGTGTATAAAGTGGGTGACTATATTGTCATTTGTGTGGTGTGTATGCACATATGGAGCGACTGAGCTAATGGGTGGGTTGTAACTTGTACATGTGTACCTTGGGTGGCTATCGCTTTCCACAATAACTCAAGGATATGTTAATCAATAGAGAGGTCATGTCAGAGAGTTCTCCATCTTGATGGTGTGTATGTACATGGGGGAAACGTTAAACGTGGAAAGCGATAGCCACCCATTATCACACAGTAATTCCATATATACATAAACACCACAGACATAACACTATAGTGACCCAATGTATACACTTAAACCTGACCCATGACCACGGGTGACCATACAGCCACGAGTCACATGGAGTCGCACTGGGTATACTCCTAAACATGAACCATAACCATATAGTCACTCCGTGTATACCCATGCATTCACCTCACCATTGGCTATACGGTAATCCCCTGTATACCTATTCTCCACACACATGGTCAAATAGACATTCAATATATACATCAACGCCACAACAATGACCATAGAGTCACTCCAGGTATACATATGCACCTCACCAATGGCCATATAGCCACTCGCTTCATAAACACATAAACATACTCTCACCCATGCCACCTGGTATACTACTTCACATGACCTATGGCCATATAGTCACCCCGTGTGTACCTATTCAAAACATTAATACATGATCATGGTCAATCCTGGTATACATATTCACCTCACCATTGGCCATATCACTCCCTGTATCCCTATGTGTCACACCATAACCGAGTAGCGACACAAGATATACTAATACACTCCAGCCATGTCAGAAAAGTCACTCCATGTATGCATATGCACCAAACCCATGGTCATATAACCACTCGCTATATACACATACCCCTCGCCCATGACCATATAGCAACACGTGTGTATACCCGTATAACCTACGCATGACCATACCGCCACGAGTCACCCAGCAGGAACACCAGGCATACTCATACACCTGACACATGACATTTAGTCACTCCCTGTATAGATATTCATTACATTTATGAGCATACAGTCACTCCGTGTATACCTACATGTACTCATCTCACCATTGACCATACAGTCACTACATGTATACCTATTCGACACACATAGTCATATAACCACTCGATATATACATATGCAGCCCACCCTAGACCATATAGTCACTCCAGGTATACATATACACCTCACCAACGGTCATTCAGCCCTTCCAGATTTACACAAAACCTGCACACACGACCACTCATACCTTCCATACTTGCATATACACCTCACACATATTAACAATTCAGCAACTCACTGTATAATCATACACGCCATCAATGATCATACAGCTAATCCGTATACACCCACCAATGATAATACATCCACGAGATATATAAATATATACCACAAGGACACTCCCTATATACCCACACGCTCGATAATGTCCACCTAGCTTACTCCAGGTATGCATATACACTTCAATCATGATCGTACAGTCATTCCATGTATACCTATACACATTACCCGTAACCATAAAATAACTCCCTATTTATCCACACACCCCATGATGGGTCCCCATCCATGATCATACATACAACACAGGTACATCAACCATGACCTTACAGTCACTCAATATATACATAATCAACACATAGACCATGTAGCTATATCCATACACCACATCAATGTCCATACATGCCCATCGGGTGCACCCGTACTGGATAGACACAACCATACACCATACCGTCACTCCATTGAAGAGTCCATTCATACCGATTCACCTCAAACATGACCATGACCTCTCCCTGTATACCTATACATATTACCATGGACAACCCACACATAACCATATAGTCACACCTTGTATACCTATTCACATCATTCATGACTTACAATAACTCCCTGTATACCTATTCACCTCACATATGATCATAGAGTAACTCCCTGACTACCATCTTGGCATCCACCCTCTATCCAGTTTATATATTTTTTTTATCATAATGGACAAGAATAGCCACAGATTATGGTTCATCTCGGTTCCGTCTCAAAGTTCTTCCCATTTCCTTTAAATAATATGGCCAGAATCACAAAAGAGGTTCTCGGCAAAATTCCATACTTTAAAATAAATTTGTCATGCCCCATACGGAACTGGGACAACCAGAATACAACATATAGTTGTCAGTTAATTAACTAACACGTATAATAACCAAGTGGGTCACAATTTACTACCGTTTCGGATAACACAGAGAATAATGTTCGGGATATATGTAAAAACAACTTTTTACAAATTTGTTTGCCATTTTGGAAGCCATATTGAGCAATTTGGTCTATAAATACCGTAGTGTGACACATTTAAGATAGACCAAAACAATAAACACATTTGAATCCAAAGACAGTTACATTTTACTTGAAAAAATGGTCCATACCTGAAAAGTTAATTTTTGCCTGATATTTATGTCAAGTTTTTGAGAGAAAAGTCCAATATTTTTGGTGATGTCAGTGGTGAAAATAGTAATAATTAACCATGGTGCATCAGAAATGTTAGTATTCAATGTATAGGAGGCAGAATAGCCAATTTTATACATCAACCACAACTTGTAAGCGATTGCAGTACACGCTGGGGCAATATTTACCATTTTCCATATTTTGGCGGCCATTTTGGCAGCCATTTTGAGCCAAAGTAAGAATTTTGGTTCCAATGAGTTGGAATATTCATAGGTAATGATATGCCTCAATTACATTACAAAGTTCTGTTCATTTCTTGTTGAAATATGACTAGAATCCCAATTGTGATTTTGTTGTGAAATTTTATACTGCGTTCTAAAAAATCGAATTTTTTAGGGTAGGGGCTAGGACCCCAATAATTGCATATTTAATTGCTCCAATGATCAGTTAATATACAGAACACAAAATAAAGTCACATTACTCAACCAGTTCCAAACAGCATGAACTGATCTAGAAGATTTGTGAAAAAACGTCATATTTTCAACTTAATCCTGATTCACAGAACTTTCAACCAGGTGTGATTTCATAAAGAGCGTTTATTTATTAAATAACATACTTGTCCATATATGATTAGCAGATGATGATATAGTTCTGACAGAAAGGTCACGAGGGGTGATTCAAATAACAAAGTATTCCCATGTTCATGAGATTATATGTATAACGAGTGTGAAATATGTCTCGATTTTGACTTACTGTATTTTCGCGGCAATAAAAACAGTATGTGACTTTAAGTTGATTTTATGTGTGAAATATGGGACACAGGCAGCGACAGGCACCCTCATTGGATCCAGCATACTTGAATTATGCTAGAAAAACTTAGTTTCATGCTTTTCCCCAAAAATGCCTCTATGGTTCTAGTATTCCACAAATGTAGCTTTTCCGACCAGCCTAATATATTTATTATATCTACATCACTGTGTGGGAACTGTTAAATCGGAAGTCGTTCTATCGCCGGTATTGTGATGGTTCTTGTCTGATTTGTTACGGTTCCTGATGATTGAAAATAATCATTTTTGTGACAAAATCACGCATAATTATAGATATCTTGAATATGTTAAACTTTCCTGAATGAACAGAGGCTGCAGAAGTGCCGTGTTATCGAAACCTGAACTCTAGACCACAATTATAACTCGGTATTAGCGAGTTAACGCGTAAATATCAACATGTTACCACTGAGAATGAAGCCACGTGGATGCAATTTCTTTGTTTTTCGTGGCGTATAAAATATGAAACGCATTCTGAAGACAAACACTGACTATAAAGTGTACCCGTGTTATTCTTTTGTAAAATAGCTGAGAAAGTATCCCGATAGGGGTTGATAATTGGGAGCTGTGATCTCGTAATCAACACGGGTGCGTGCTACGGTTCTATTTCAAACCGATCATGGCTGTGACGGTTCTGTCCATGAGATTTATTCAAACGATTTCTGCACTTGGGTCCGAAAATCGTCTTGTGTATCTGAAATTTTAAACCAGATAATGACTGTAGCTTATGTAACTTGCACAATAGAACAGGTATATTAAGAAATAACACAATAAATATATAATACGGGATATTAAGTGACAATAATAGGCAGAAATAAAATATTGAAAGTCCCGATGAGTATAGTATCATAAATTATCATGCCCGTCTATATACATGACCAATGGTAATATAAATCTACTCTCAGGAGAATATGATATGTTATATTCATTTACTTAAAGGTACTCAATCCGATAAAACTCCTCTCAATTACTATTTCAATGGCTTTGGGGGTCAACAGTCAAAATTGTGTTATTATTACCTCTTGATTTTAGAGTTATCCATCCTTGTCTGTTTGAATTGTGTTTTGGTGTACACATCTCGCACAGGTTACGAAACTGACGGCAATTATTAGTACTCATCTCGAGAAACTAACAAATTTCAAAAATCAATATATAATAACTCTGAGCTTTGTTTGATGGGTTCCTCGACTCGAATCAAATATGTTTTACCCCCAAAGCCAAAGAAATAGTAATATAAGACCCTCTGATCGGATTGTTGTTGTTGGAATCTGTTGAGATGGGGACTATCTGTTCGGATTGAGTACCTTTAATCTGGGCATTATTGAAAGATCCAGGTATGACAATATTTCAATGCCAGCGCCATCATATTTCCTCCTCTGAAGTCCGCCTGAGGGACATTTACACATGTTTGTCACCCAGACATGAATATAACTTATGAAATCACGTTCAACTGAATCATTGATAGGTTATGACGTGATTGGGGTGGTGGGGGACTTGGGGAGGGGGTGCTTAATTGGTGTCTATCCCCAACTTTGGTCAAAATGTTTAACAGTTACAAATTTCTTATCTTACAATAGATTGGTTTGAAATTTAACACCAACAATATATGTTGAAATTCGTTCTCTTAATTTGATTTGACAACAATTTAATAGTGGGGATTTTGTCGTTTTTAGACTAACATTTGCATACTTTCCTACACTTTAAACATGTAAGCAACCATATTTGACATATACAAATGGACACCTCTTCTTTAGAGTTGATCCAAAACTCATGATGAGTGGACACGAAGTAGGGAGCAGGTGTGATCTAGTTTTCTATATCACATTCCCCCCCCCCCCCCAATTGGCAAGAAACTGGTTTAATGGACAAATAATCTAATTCCATTTAATTAGTATGCTCTGTATTAAATAATGTATGCTCTTTTGCAAAATAAATCATCTCTCTCTCCATCTGTTGGGAACATTTCCAATCTTGTGGGGGTGGGGGCGCCCGGTTGGAAACTTCCAACACTTGGGAATCTTGAAGCCAGTCTAGATGTTTTTTGCAATTTTCAGGTTCAGATATCCACATTTTCTCACTGGGCCCATGTATCCTGAGTTTATCCCCCGGTTTGCATGGTGACCAATCAAAGGCTACTGATCAATTCACTTCAGAATGGTATACAATCTAGAGCTATAATGTGTCATGCAGTTGGGGAAAACCAAAGCCCAGGCCTTGTGCATGAGTTTGGTCTGTTTCAAGGGGATGGTGCGGTTGGAAATTCCAAGGTGGACGCCCCAACATTGGATACCCTCCAGCCCACGTCCCTGCTCACTTGACACGTTAGTAGCGATGAATAATAATGTGCCTTATAATAGCCAGGTTCAGACACCCATAACACTAATTTTTAATGATTCATTTGTATGAATGTTTAGCTAATAATTCAAACAATCTGTTACTGCATGTTGAATTTAATAGCTGAGCATTCCTACAAATGAATCCATAGGATTCAAGTCGCTGCCCTTTATAGCACATTTATTCACCAAAGAATTAACATCCATATAATAATATTTGTAACTGCATGATTCTTTTCTCTTTTTTATATGTTACTGCTTGTTGAACTTAATAGCTAAGAATTCCTACAAATTAATCAATAGGATTCAAGTCAATTCTCATTACAGCGCATTTAGTAACCAAATGTTTAACATCCATATAATAATATTTGTAACTGTAGAATTCTTTGCTTTTTTATATCTTCTATTAAAAAAATCAGAGATCCCTAGTCAATCTAAAATATGATTGAATGGAAGATTATCGTGCTTTTATATGCCTTAATAGCTGCATATTCTAGAATTATAGAATTTAACCTAGATAATCAGCATCCAGCAAGCGGATGCCCGACATAAACTTCTATTAAAAAAATCAGAGATCCCTAGTCAATCTAAAATATGATTGAATGGAAGATTATCGTGCTTTTATATGCCTTAATAGCTGCATATTCTAGAATTATAGAATTTAACCTAGATAATCAGCATCCAGCAAGCGGATGCCCGACATAAACTTCATAAACTGCGTAAGCAGAGCATTGTATGGGTGTCAACTAACTTTTAACGTCTTATTTTTGGCTTTTTGTTTGTTGAGTAAAATACGTCTACGAAAATAGACAACACTAGCAGATGTGCCCCCTCTTCGTCCGGGCTATTTAGGGATTTTTTTGTGATCGTCTCCGCCTGGGCAAACTATTGTTCGATCGGTCCGGAAACATGCCTATATGAGCGAATATGGTCAAGGTCAAGGACATGGTCGCCCGTGAAATTGGACCCACCAATATTGTTCCCGGGATCAAAGTAGGCCTACATTATACCAAATTTGAGTCGGATCGGTCGAGGTCCAGAAACATGCCTATATGAGCGTATATGAGCGAGGCCAAGGACACGGTCGCAAGTGAAATTGGACCCGCCCATATTGTTCCCCGGATCAAAGTAGCCATACACACCAAATTTGAGTCGGATCGGTCGAGCAGTTTTTCGAGTCTATAATACATACATACAGACAGAAGTTCCAAAATATATAATAGATAAAATACAAGACAGATAACTATATATATCCCGTCTACGCTCACGCTTCACGAAGTCCAGCGCAATGAAATTTCACTATTGTTAACCGGCTGTTGACTCATGGAAATGTCGGGCCTGCAAAACGCGTTATTTTTCAAACTAGCTGGCGACTTTGTGAATTTTGATAGGCGTAACACAGCTTATTGGATAAGCACAGAAAGGCAGTGTAACTCATCGAAATTAAATGACAAGTGGTGCAAATTTCAACTTAATGCATAGTTTGTTGTGTTTATCTTTGTATACTTTCACAAAATTGGCAGTTTGAACCATGTACCATGGCAAATATTAGCCATATTTTTACCCGTATAGAACGATTAAATGGGGAGAGAACCGACTCGATCAGGAGAGAACCCAAACAATTATCAAAATTCGCGGTTTTTGTCGTTGTTATGACTCGCACAATGAAAATTTCGTTATTAACACACTCATTGGTGTCACAGATTGTGCTGGGATCGAAAATAACTAATCGCATTATCACATAGATGCCTCAAAATTGCGTTTTAACTGTCAAAAAGTCGTGAAAATGTATAATTTCGATCAGCAAGAACCGTCACAAATCAGTCAAGAACCATCACAAACCGGCGATAGAACGACTTCCGATGTAACAGTTCCTACACAGTGATCTACATGAAGGTTTGGAATGGGATATTAAAATAATTATGTAAATGAAATAAGGCACATGCTTTGTCTTATACTCAAAGAGCGTATTATGGTCACATTATTTTGCCTATTCTTTATCTCATAGAGGATATTTGATAAAGAGCGTTGTCTAGTTACACAATTCTATACTAACATTAATGTTACATATGTATTTACTTTTAAAACATGGCGGTTTGCGATCCAAAATACAAATAATGTTATTCGCTTTTGAATTTTGGACCCTGCGACAACAATCATGATATTGAACCGCTGGCTCTTAATAATCTGAGTAAATGCGTTTAACGTGCGACCCACTGATAGCCTGACTCGTCAACTGAAGATCTTAACTCTGAATGTATGTGGATTGGACAAAAGACTCCGATATCGCGAATTCAGTGACATGTTAAATGAGTACGATATCGCACGTTTAAGCGAGGTTAAAAGTTTGATCGAAGATGATATTTTAATCCCAAACTTCAGTATAAGTATAGTGAATGGTGGACACGTGGGACGTGGTAAACGATGTGGTGGACTGTTAATTTGTGTTAAAGATCACTTGTTAAAATATGTGAAAGCAATTAAGACTAATTCAAAGAATATTGCCTGGGTGCGCGTGGACCCCGATTGCACACTTAACAAACGATCCTTACTGGATAGTTTATTACTCCGTCCATTACTTATGGAACTGGAGGATACCACATATATAATGAATTACAAAATAAACAACAGCTACTACTCTAGTAGCTCATGGTGGTTTTGTATGCACTTTTATGTCCAGAGCAAAACTCTTCATGAATCCACTAATTGTAGGTACACGAACAATATTTGGTTGGTGACACATTTCCCATTGAGGGCGAAATGGGTCAAATGGCCACGCCCCTTTTTGCGCGAAGTACTACCACTCGCCGTGACTATATATCCAGAACCGTTGGACATAGTGGGTCGTGAGACCACTCAAAATGTGCGGAATGGCCACATTATGGGGAGTCAGTAATACATTTTCATATCCAAAAGTCAATGGTTTTTAAGATAATTGCCAAAAACCGATTTCAGCATGTTACGCACCACAAGTATACAATACCACCAAGGCCACGGCATATGTATGACACTTTTTAAAGAACTATCCGAATTCTCTGATCGACTTAAGAGCACAATTGACCACACACAATGGGATTAGCTGGAAATTGCTGCTGAGGATGTGTTGACCCCGACACACAACATGAGCTCTTCACGACTGAACATGCCTTGGAAACTGGTGTGCTTTACCAAAAATCAGGTAACAATTGTGCTCTAATCAACAGAAATGTTCAGATTGAACAAAACAGGTTTTCAAAATGTGTTATCAACATTTAACAGCTGATCTGATTTAAGTGACCAAGATATGAAGCATGCTAAACACTTTTACTAAATGGAATGACCAGCTGTTTGCTTCATGCAGCAGCCACATGTTGCGATCATAAAAAGGGCATTGCACCTTGGCATAGTAAAAACATGTTGTAGTCAGATGGGAGATTACCATATATACCAGTATATGTTTCATAGGTGATCAATTCTTCCAAAAGGACACATCATCTCACAAAACGTTTTAGGAAATGATGGAATTATCACTATTCAAACAATAGAAGAATGAGCCTTTGTCAGTCCCACATTAGTTTTGATTGGCCATGATAGTTGCAGCATTTGCAGGTTGGAGAAGATGAGTGTCTATAATTTCACTAACATAATTCTTCATAATAGCTAATAGCCCTCATGACTTACCATTTTAAAGATATTTTCATTTTCAATACCACCCAGGTTAAGTGGCCCTGCTAATTTTATATTATGCTGATGGGTACTGCTGGATTGCTATGATGTTTGTAGGTCAAAGCGATTCTGTTAAGTACCATCATTTTACCTAAAGTTGGTTATTTTTGCATTGTTTGGCTAATCCGAGCAATTTGTTCAAAAGTCAGTGTCTGTATGAAACATTCAAGAACATACATACTTCAAAATATTTATTGTGTACGCTGATGTTTGGTAAACAACAGGAATAGTCATCTCAATTATGGCCAGTTTGTTAAAACCAGCACCCATCATTAAAATATTTCACAATATACATGTTTTTTAATGTTTTCTACACATAGTGGCTTATCCTCGATTCGTTCAGATCGCTTTGCTCTACCTGAATATCATACCAAATTTATTAGCATCACCACTAAACTTGGGATGAATACTGCCAAATGAATATATTGTGATATAGGGCAGTGGAAAAATAATGGTTGAGTCTTTTTCTAAATATAATTCTAGTAAAACCTACACAATACCGTCTTGGTCTGATAAGACTCAGAGTCATGTTTATTTAGGAGTATAGACATGAAGTCCAACAGTTTCATGAAAATTAAATGGGCTCTACACTAGAAACATCTGGACTCCTGGGACCCATTAATATTGACAAATGCATCACAAATGAAAAATACATAGTAACTTTCCTCAAACATAGATTATAACCTGACAATCATTGTGTTAGAATCAGTGTACATATGTATATGTAGGCATGGCCATGGCATGTTTTTGAAATACTGCAGAGTGCATACCATAAATTTCACTAGAATATACATGTAGTTACTGCATGTACATCACACACATAAGGTGACTGACACACATACACGTACCTGCAGGGTTCACAATATTTGACATGTAAAGTATATATATATCTCCTGTGCCTATAGCATCAAACCAAACGGTTTACAGTACTTTTACTGACATTTTTGGAGTGGCACATATACATACATAAAAACTAAAAGTCAATTTAAAGGGACGAAATGAAAAATAAATGTGTGCAACTATAATGGAGATCTATATTGCATTACAACATCCAGAAATCTACAAAATCTACAACATCCACAAATCTACAAAATCTACAAAAACATCTGACTATCATAGCCATTGGTGATGTGATCATTTTTCCTTGATAAGTTGAAACATGAGGGAGGATTGCATAGCATGGCTACCAGCAGAATGTAGATTTGTATGTATTTATATCTGCATATCAACTGATGCTTGTATTTTTCTTCTAACTCACTCTGAGCTCACAACGCAACAGGATTGCATTCGGAATTTCAAGCCCATAAAGCTAGACACTTTAGAATCAAGCTTGCCAAATAAATTTCCATGAACCTCACATGAACTCAATCAGTTGAACACAAGGAACGATTGTCAAGTTGGAAAATATTCTGTATTTATGGAAGCCCTATATTTTTAATGTGTGGATTTATTATAACTGGACATGTATTTGTTAGTTTGAACAGGACAATATATTTTAATATTACTGCAACTGCATCTTTCTTATGACTTATTTTCTTACAAACTCCCAAATTTGAACCAGAAACAATTTAGGGCAAATATACATCTACGTGTACATATACATATATCAGGATATAAATATAGGCAATCATGCCAGGCTTGCCATTATTTGTTCTAAAATAATGTACGTGTTAGGGAAATTGTAGAACCTTTATACAAAATGGTGATGCAGCCAATCAAAATTGATGTGGGACTGATAAAGACACAACCTGCTCGACTACCGAATCATACTGATTGAACAAATTGTAGTAACTCAACATTTACTAAACCTACTTGTGTGCTGAGTATAATTCAATTCAACATTAGCATACCATAAAAACACCCTGTTCTCCCATAAGTTTAAAGAAAATAACACATTGAACTCATTTACAAGTATATTGCTAATGTGATATATGTCATTCCATTTATAACCATTTTGGCAGCCATCTCACATCAAAGGCCATGAAATCTAGATAACAAAAGATGAACTACATTCAAATTATATCACCAGGTAACCTTTTTGTAGGAGTTTTAGGTTACTGATCAAATACCGTATAATTGATGATTTCCTCAACATCTTTGTTATTGGGAAAATGTCTGTTTTTCATTCTACGACCAATATATTCCATCCATTTTCAGGGTCAGGAGCTCCTTGAAGGTCAATCCCATCCGATAATGGTACAGAAAATATCAGAAATGATACCTGTATGTGGCACCGATGGATATAGGTCAATAAAATTCGAATTGGGGGCTCAGCTTTGAGATAAAAGTGCTGAACCCCAAAATCGGGCCCTTAAAAATGGATTTATTTTTATTTTTGGCAATTATCTTAAACCATTGACTTTTGGATATGAAAATGTATTACTGACCCCCCATAATGTGGCCATTCCGCACATTTTGAGTTGTCACATGACCCCCTATGTCCAACGGTTCTGGAGATATAGTCACGGCGGTTGGTAGTACTTCGCGCATTTGACCCATTTCGCCCTCAATGGGAAATGTGTCACCAACCAAACATTGTTCGTGTACCTTCAATTAGTGGATTCATGAAGATTTTTTGCTCTGGACATAAAAGTGCATACAAAACCACCATGAGCTACTAGAGTAATGTCGAACATAAGTCGTGAAAAAAGAAATGGTGCCTCACCATACTTATTCCTGGAAATAAATTGGCATTTCCACAACTACCCCCCTTTGTGCACAAAATCTTAATATAGAAAAATACCCCCACTCCCTACCAAATTTGGCGACCAATGTAGCCGCTTGACGAACAATCCCACACAAATGGCCGAGGAATTAACATAGCCTATGAATTTCTTTTTTCTTTCACATTAAACAACCGAATATATTATACACCATTCAGCTGCGGGTATTTTTTTTATGCTGACTCGAGTTTCCCTACACAAATGCCAAGGGACATAATTTCAAGTATTTAGTTACTTATAACCTACATTAGCTTTGATAAACTCAACGGCAATTTACTATAGAAATGAAGTGGGTGTAATTATTTAACTATACTTTCAAGTCAACTTTATTTTTAAATCAGATAAACTTCTTGTTACAGGAAAATTAATAATTCAAGTGTTTCTTCAATACTCTATCGGATATCTATGCATATTTATTTTTTCAAGCCAACATTTGTGAACTTAATCGATTATTGTTAATCAATCAGCACGCCTATCAACATTTATTGCCAGTCCCAGACACGTCTTGTTTTTGGAATTCGTTTGATGAATAAAGTTGAAAAATTGGGCACAAACATATCGGATGAAATTAAAAATGTATGGCTTCGGAATGAGCATTTATAGTTTATGTCATCGCGTTTAAGTACACGTTCGCGACCAAGTATTGCTCGAAAATATTGATTTTATAATAGGTCAAATGCCACTGAGCGGACAGAGAGATTGCATAGATGATCCGATTTCTTCGTTAGATTTGGCTAGTTTCCGATATGATATTTCGACTTCGATTCGTTCAATTTCGCCGAGTTCTATGTCAAACGAAATGGAATTTCATTACCAATAAGACACATCAGAGGATATTTTGATTTCGATTTCTAGAATTTATTAGGGTTTTGATAGTTGGTGTGGTTTTAGCCAAAATCGATCATTGGAAACTTTACACTGATATAGTCTATATTGGTATTTTAGTAATTTTCCCCAGGGGCATTGTGTCATTGTCCGCACATAATTTGCTTAGAATCACCTCATTATGAGTCGATAATGTGACTAAAATGCTCTAATTTTCAGCACATTATGGACTCAAAATGAGCCAATTATAAGCATATTATCTACCTAAAACAAGTTCTTTATAAGCAGATAATGTGCGGATGTTCATCATTTACGAGTATCACACAGTTACACGATATTCTCACCCAATAAAGTCGCAGACAGTGACATCATGCCCATCGCAGCAGATCTGTCTTCGTCTTCAACACTTCTAAAACGGCAAGAAAAGATACATATAAGGTCTTCGAAACAGCTCAGTATACAATTATTTTCTGTGTGTTGGAAAGAGTAACACTGGACATATATTAACAAGAAAACCATAGTCAGAAATGGTAACGCCACCAAGATCATATTATTAGCCATAAATATAAATTATAATATAATTATAATATAAAATATTATTCATTAGTTAGCGCCTATATTAGCGCTTGTTAAATACCATCTAATAAATATTCATCTTATTCACAACATTAAGGAGTCCTTCTGGCACACGAGAATATTTATCGCCGTTTGATTTGCACCAAGTGAACTCGGCGCATATATAATTGATAGAACTGACCTTTATTATGATGATCGTGTCGTTATTTGTTTAAGATACGTATCAATTGACATATACGCACCCGTTCCCTATTAAAATCTATATATATCGCGAATTCGGGGACTTCCGCAAAGTGATCTCCACAAATCGGGACCTACTGCAAATCGTCGCACCCAATGCAATTTGTAAACAAATACGATTGACATGCGTTTTAACGAGGTGAGCTTTAATTAAACGAAAGAAGCATTCTACATAAACTATTTGTCATGGACTCAGCCAGTGTGCCATATATATGTGTCAACTAAGGTCGCTTTGCTTGGTAAAAGTGAAAAGTGAAAGTGAAAAATCCTATTGAAAATGAAACTGAAAGTAGCCTACAATTTTGGGAAATTCCGCGGCAGATTGCAGTGAATCTATACTATTATACTATTGGAAGTGAATGTACAATTCCTGGAATTCTATCAGATATCCCGACTCTGCTCGTTTTCGTGATACTAGGTTATATAGGCCCTATATGACCACGAAAACGAGTCGAGTCGCGATACATCCATCGGTACAAACACATTGTGTATACGATACAATTTTGACTTGATGACCAGAAAATAAAAGATCGCGGTTAATCCAAGTTTCCAACAGAACAGACATGCGCGCTCCAATTAAAATTACCCACAATTCACTTCACTACACAGGGGTTCCCAAAGGGTTATAAATTATTTTCAGGCTATCAGAGTATTTATATTTTCAACAACATATTATTACACCAGTGACTTTAAGTTTACAATTTCACCATGTCCTGACCCTATGGATACGATTTATCATATTTTCAAAAACGTATTATACACCGGTGCCGTTAACTTATACATGATTCTATTGGTACGATTGAGTAAGGTACAAAAAAACATATCCAAGAATATATTTCTCCATTCGACCATGAGTCTATACATATCTGTACACTAGTGTCCACCCACTTCGTGGCGGGAATGATAGTCCTATAATGTAATGCTATCGATCGAGGTACCGGTCGTCCTGAAAACACGATTTTGATATTTGTTTAATTGAATCGGGCTGCCATTTCATGCAACACACATAATCAATACACGTGGTTCCAAATATCGATTTTATTCAATCGGAAGTACAAAACAGAACACCACGTTAAAACGCGGAATCTAACAGTCATTCCTGAAACGGACCGACATACACCACAACGATAATGGTTCTTCTCATTATCTTTTTTGACAAGAGAATAAATGAATATATACAAAACAACGACCAACGTCCAGCTTATCTTCCATGAAAACCAGTAGCTTTATTTATGTATATACTTATACAATACGACAACGAAGAAAAAGTAAGTGGAGTAATTTGTTTGCCGAGGAAAATGTAAGTGGAGTAAACACGAAAGTAAATTGCCTATATATAGCGACTTAAGCAGTGATAAACTCCAACACTGTCACAAACTTTGTTCAATTGTATTTTTGCTTATCCCTTTGATTAATAAATTATGTGTCAACATTATGTTAATGAACGATGAAAGCAGTCCAGAGTTTCTTACAGTCTGGCATATTAGTATCCCAGTTACAGTCACAGATTATTGCAGGTATTATATAACGCGGGGCTACTACATGTATAGTGTCGAGATCAAAAGTTGGTAGACGGCCTGGCAACTCCGTCTGGAGCTTCAGCATTGACAAATCTCAAGCAAAATTGCTCCCATTGCGCAAAGTACTCACCATTTAAATAATTTATTGGTGTTTCAGGCAGCAGTGATGTCGTCACACGTTGTAGGCTCTGATGGGAGGGTTGATGGTGCTTCGGAATTGTTAGCAGATTATTGAGATAAGTTAAGGGAAATCGTTCATACCTATAGAGTAATGGTGTCGCAATGAGGGTGTTTATTAAACATATTTTATTAGTCATCTCAAAATACAGTTGAACAGAATATATTGAATTATAATAAATTTCGACGAACAACGGGTATTGTAGCATAAGTTATTGCATCTTACTAAATGGTCCTCTTCCCACGTGAAAAGGGAAGCAAACTACAACAAAAGCATGAGCAATTTTATCATTGAACTTCCCTTATACATGTATCTCCGTTGAGAAAAGAGGTCAAATTCAACTGAGAACGAAGCTATTAGTATCCCTTACACTTGGACAACCTACAATAACGACTTTGTTATAAAGTCATCTGCATTACTGCACTTCCGCTACCTCCAACGAATGCGAGTTTAATAATATATGGACGATTTAAGTCAACCAGACCCACTTACCTTAAACAGACCATATATATGGGAATAATCTGGATGGTAATGCACACTACATTGACGAAACTGATGACCGAGTAAGTAATCAGGTCGTTGCACCCTTTGCTGCACAATCCTGGCTCTGCGTATGATAGGTTGGAACTCATACAAGAACATTCACTGAAATCCTGAAACATGAAAATCACACAGATCATTCATGTCATTGAGCACGTCACTTCCAAAGGTGTATAGCTACAGACCTCGGTTTTCCAGAAATAGTAGCGTAAACATTAATATACCAGAATCAGTTAGTACGTTTGGTCTTATGACTTATGACTATTATCGCAACCTTTCACTTATAGACTTTTACAAACTATTAATTCCCACAATCTACTACAAGCGGATAAAAAGTGCGATACACAATGCCCCCCACCCCGGTGGGTGGGTGTCTGGAGTTCAAAGCAAGTATTCCCATAGATCATGCAATTTTAATCCAAATACAATATTTTACTTCGTTTTTACTTTAAAACAGCTTGCATCTTCTCTGATGACTAGAAATGAAGCACTCAACGTAGTTTTCACCCCCGATAGGTGATATTATTGGTGAAATTCACTAAAAACTAATGTTGAAAGGGGGTAGGTGTCTCTGTGAACGGAAAACAATTGCATATGTAATAATTGTGTACACAAAACATGGTTATTTTCTGGTTATTTCTCCCCTAACTATCATCTATTATGCTTGAAAACATGTCACGATGGTACATGCTATGTTGTTGCTATGACATGAATGGTGTTGGGATGTGATTGTGACCTGGCGCTTCTGAGCTGTCAACATGGTTAATTAAGATTTGTGAAGAATAATGTCAATTATCACAGGTTTATCAGATTTTAATAAAGACTACATTCTGGTAGACTAGACAAACAATTTCCTGTAACAGTTAATGGCATTCAGTTTCATTACCTGTCAACTGTGAAAACTTTGACTTTAATATGCATATAGCTGCATACATCAGGGCAGATATGCAGACAACTATAAGACCAAGGGTAAATGTTGCAATAACACAGTCAGACGACCAGTTGACAGTTACAGTTCATGCGAAGAAAGGATTACATTTGCGATTGCACTGCTTTGTGGTGATGGGTTTGGACAAGATCCCTTAGCTTAAGCGAACGAAAAGCAATGGATTGCCGACGGTAAACAATTTTCTCGAAATTTGAATAAGTAACTTTCAACATTCGGTGCTATTGTAAGATTATGCCAGGACAAGAGTGTATCATATATATATTTATAGAAATAATTAGTCTAAATTTCAGTAAACTGAGCAGATAATTGTCATTGAAACAGTGATTCAATTTGCAATTCTAAGCAGTTCTTTGTTTCGAATTAAGAAGCCACAAGGAATCACCCTTGTGGCAATTTATACAAGCTCAACGTCTTCAATTAAGCGGCAAGTCGCGTAGAACACCGGAGTGTGACTTCCGAGAGCTACAACATCACTGACAACTAAGGTCACTCATGCCAAATAGAGTTATCCGCTCCGAGCATGCGCAGAAAATATTGTCATTTCCGTCCATTCCATACTTTTGTCCACAGAGCGAGGACGTAAAATTTTCTATCTGCTTCCATCGCTGCTCGCCACTATCTCCAATCATCTACAGTTTAAGGCCATGTATTGCCACCTTGTTTTTCTCCTTGCCCGCTGTCTCACATTACCGCCTTCTAATCCGTCGTCTCCAATATTTATCCCGTGGTTACGGTCTGGTTCCCGCCGGTCTTGTTTTGAGTGTCCACCTGTCCCACGGCATTGTCCTAATTGCTGTTCGGCGTTCTCTTTGTGTGTGTAATCACCTCGCTCCTCGTCCGCTGCGTTTTTCCCGATCAGGTAACAGCCACGGCCTTTCATGTTACGCCTTTTTGGCAATAGGTCGTTTTATGTTGTCGGTCTGTCCGTCCGTCCCAGTTTGGATTCATTTATCTGCTCCTCGACTTAGTATTTGTCCCCCACTCTGGGCCGGGTCTTTCGTCCGTCCGTCTGTCTATCCGTCCGTCTGTCTGTCCGTCCATCCGTCCGTTACCATTTGGGTTCCGTCCGATTACTTCAGTTTGGATTATTTGCTCTGCTCCAAAGTTGGCGTGCGTCTTTCTTAGCTAAGGATACAGGCCACGTTCGACTGTGGGTTCCGTCCAATTAATTTTCCCAGCGTTCCGCCCCCCCCCTTTTCGAATTAGAATTTGACCGCCTGTTACTCAATTTGGTTTCCGACCGATAACTCCAGTTTGGATTATTTTACCTGCGCCAAGGTTGGTCTGTGTGTTTCCCAGCTACCGATACCGGCCAAGTCCGCATAATATCGACATCTAACTTAAGCCGCACCATACCTTGTGAACTCATTTACTATTGTTCCCTTGATTGACTTTTATCCATACTGGTTATATATATCTTTCCCATCCATGTTAGTCATTCCGACATGATGCGCTTGATATTCCCTAATATTATCACCACCTGAGATATTTCTAATATTTTTATTTCTCATTGACGGGTGATTACATTATTTACTTTCTATCGCCCTAGCAATTATCACCTGGTTATATAGTCTTGGTGATATGACTTTTCTCATTGACGAGTGATTGCTTGATTGAACTCTAATACAGTCATTACCCGCTTATATACCCCAATATGGTATTTCTCATTGACCTGTGATTACTTTATTTTCTCCAATATATACCTCTCACTTGCGCTACATGTTACTTTAAATACCTGATAATTTAATGTTCAATGATTTAACTTAATTTGTTATACGGTATACCAGTTATAATCTCACTTTCGCACCTGGTCAAGTTACGCCCGTGCCCCTGACTGTTTTCCCTTTATTATGGCTCTAAATCCATGTGTGTCGTCACCCGTGCTTACGGTGCTCATGTCCATATTTTCCTCCGGCTTAACGCACGCCTTCTTCAGAATCTATTACGATGGGTGTGTTCGCATTATACCTACATCTTCCTTAAGCCACACCGTATCTTGGTAACTCATTTTCTATTGATCCCTTTGTTGACTTTTCTCTATACTGGTATATATAATTCCCTTACATGTTAGTATTTCAAACATGATGCGATTGCATCCCCTTATAATTTTATCACCGACACTTTCTGTTTAATAATTTGTTCGTCCTCACCGACGAATGATTACTTGATTTACCAGTAACCATTTATGGATATCCTTATAACTTGACTTTGCCAAGATCCTTACCTGCATATTTGATATAACTCATCGATACCATGTTTATGTTGGTAGTTAGCTGAGGTGCCTACATTTAACTCCTGTATCGCTTTCCTTTAAAATCAACCCACCAATGATTACTTGGTTAATATTTTCATGCTGTTCATATACAATTCCCATCCTTATTAGTAATACATACATGATTTATTTTCGGAACCCCTAATACAACATTCCTATGATATCCTTAATAATTCGACGTTTCTCTTTGTCGCGTGTTTACACTATTAATGGTTTATCTATCGGTACCCATATTTACATTCTTTCGCCATCCCCATTACTTCGCGCATGGTGTGACTGGTCTATCCAATGTTGTTTGCTGGCAGTAGCTGAGATGCCTACATTAAACTTTTTGTCACTTTCACGTATGAAGTAATTGACGAGTGATCACTTGATTTAAGTTTTAGAGTTACTGATTATTTGCGTATTCTATCCCTTCTCTTTATTTAAACTTAAGGGACTTTCAATACCCCTAATGCAAATTTCACCTAGTAATATACTATTATTACATGTTATCTCTCATCGACGAGTGATTACATTATTTAATCTCAATAGACCCTAATGCGATCATCACCTGTTATTATATCTTAGTTGATATGTTTTCTCTCATTACGAGTGATTACTTGATTTAACCCTATTACAACCATCACATATAAATATATCCTAATAACTTGGTATTTCTCATTGACGAGTGATATCATTTAATTTTAATTGTCCCTAACACAATCGTCACCTATAAATATATACTATATGATATAGTTTTCTCTTCAACGAGTGATTGAATCATCTCACCCTGATACATATATCGCCCATAGGTATATTCCAATATGGTATTTCTCACTGACGGGTGATTACTTTATTTCCTCCGACTTACACCTTGTACATTAGCTATATGTTTATATGTATACCTGTCCGCTCAAGGTATTATCTTATTTGCGTTCAGCCCCCTTCGAAATGGCTAAAGGGCGTGTTTTGCCACGCACTCGCGTTGCTCTTGTTTTGTTTTGTTTTTTGTTGGTCTTTTTCCAATGAACGGTCGCCGCTTGACCGGTTTGTCTTGCACACTCGTCCGCCGTGTATTGCTTCTCCCCTTTCCATCAACGCCCATTTTTCGCGGGCGTCACACCCCCTCGGTTCCTAGCCGCCCTCCCCCTTCTGGTTGCCTGCATTCCGTTCTCGGTCTGCCGCCCGTCCTTCCGTCCGTCCACCCGTCCGTCCGTCCATCAGCAATTGTTTGTTTTTCAATTTCCTTTGACTGTCCCCCGCCGCTTTGACAACTTACGGGGTTTGTCCGCATGGGTTCCGGCTGTCCGCCCGTCCGTCCGTCCGTCTGTCCGTTCGTCCGTCCCGTCCTTGTCGGTATCGCACCTCGCCCCCTTTTCGTCGGCGTGGTTCGCCGATGTTTTTTGTTGGTGAAATTTGGAGGTAACCGGCTTTGATATTCGTCTTCAAGATAAACTAATAGTGTGGGGGCGTTTACATAGGTTATTATCTGACTAATTATGTGCGTTTATAAAGAGCGTTTACTTTATGATAGCAGGCACACAATCATTCGCCAGTCCTACTCATTGACGAGTAGTCTAGGGATTCAGCTTAATTCTCAATACTTCAGCGGTGGCATGGGCTTATACTTAGTCCCAGTTCGGTCATATTCGACTGTGCTCATATCTGCCTCATGGTCCCCGCTAATACTCATCGACGAGTAGTCCTCTATTCCGATCGGTTCTTTGACATTGTCATGAGCGTTACCCCTTCCACTAGCATGACATTTTCTTCACTCAATGTGCTTATGGCGATGGCACTTTGGCCCCAGTGATAGAAACTCCGCCACCCTGGAACTCATGGTACATTTCTGCACCGGGCTAATTAAATAATCCATTCATTTATTAATAAAGGGCGTCTCATTTCTTCGTTTCTTTGTTGATTACGACGACGACAGCAACAACAACATTTTATATATCTCTATGTGCTTGCATTCTTTGAACACTGTGCACACCCGGCGTTAGAACGAGAAAATACTCATCGCCGAGTTGTCCTTACACTGAGATAATTAATTCTCTCCGACATAGCAAGAGTACATAGTTAGTTAGACCAATGGCTACCTCTTGACTTCTCTCGTAGCCATCACGCCCGCTGTGGACTATACTGGAATACAACCAACAATTTCGATTCGAGAGCCCCCATGGTTATGTACACACCATTACGCATACGACGCCCGTGCCACCACAGTATTCCTCTGTCGGTCCGCGGCCTGCCCATATACTTAACCGTCGTTTCCTCTGTGAATGTGGCAACTTGCTATCCGTTCACATTGCCAATTCAATCAACTGCCCCAATGGAACGGTATCGTAAATGCCTTTCATTATTCTTTGGCCGCCTCCTCCTTTCAATCCCGAATTCGTCTATTAAATCAATTACTTCCTTACCATATTTCTTTTTCAATTATCTTGCATTTGACGGTTCCGCGCTACCTGATTGTGCAAATACGAGAAATGTCTTAGCTGTACAGTCATCCATACGCGAGACGATTCGGGATTCCTTTGCCTACCTCTTCCACATTACGATACGTACTAGCCATCAATGGTACCACACAGACTCGGCTTTACGTATATACCTATATCTCTATACAACCTTAGGACTAACTCGGGGGTGGGGTGTCCGGTGGTATGTATGTCTATTCCACTTGTTTTTGGTTGTCAGGTTGCTTTGCCATTACTTATTATTTATTTTCAGTGTCATAACATATGGGAGAGGGGGCACCGTTAAGTGAGTCGGCACTTGGCCTCCAGTCCCTTTGTTTGTATCAACATTGTATGTGTTATATCTATCAGGTGCTTTATATACCTTCGTCACATCCATTTGGTTCAGCCATCACGCCCGCTGTCCGCTACCATTGGCCACTGAAACCGCACTCCGCGCGCCTTGCTCCGCTCTGGCACTCCCAGCCATTGTCACCTTCGTACGCTAACCAATTCACTTTCTTTTCATTTCCTAGGTAATGTCACGGGCACCCACATGCCGCTCTGCCTCAGACTGCGCCTCGCGGTGACCGCCGTCGCCGCCCCGGGGGACCCCCCGGCGGCCGGGTTTCGGATCGTCTCAGACTTTGACGGCAGCCCGCTTCACTCGGTGTCCGAGTGCCCTTCATCGGACAGCTCACATCGCAGCCGCACTAGCACCGATCGCCTTGTACCGACTCCGCCGCATCAGTCGGCGCCTTCTTCATGCAGTCGTCCTTCCATGCCATTGCCAGCCTTCAGCGACGTGCCGCCGCCCGGATGCCACCGACAACCGTGCGATCTCTGCCTGGGGGCGGGGTCCGGCCAGCTTTCACTGGAGGTAATGAACTATTTAATGACGTCAATTTCGATCATAGCTGGCCGGGCGCTTGGGCCCGCCCCCGCCAGTTTCGACCCAAGACGATTTCGGCTCGCATGTGCCTCAGACGATTCGCCACCGCATTGCTCGCGGCGAATACGTCCCCCTAGCTGCGCTCCTACCGCCGCCCGGGGGTTCGCTCATAGCCGCACAGCCATTTCGTCTGCTTCCGTCTGGTCAACTGGGCATCCGATCCCGCGCATCGGCTTCGTCGATTGCGGACATTGATCAGTGGGCGGACACGTTCTTCACTATCAGCTCGCTCCACCTTCAGTACCACCCGTCGGCGACCGTTCTCGCTCTTCACAGTACCTGCAAGTGTTCCGCTGGGCCGCGTGGGATTTCGGGGGGTTAGGCTGGCGCGTTCCGACGAACAACTCCGGAACAAGCGCGCGCTTCGCCCATCGCTGTCGTGGGCCTACATCGACCATAGCTGGCTCTTGTGTCTCTCGCCAACCCTCCCCCACTGTACCACCAGCGCCCTCGTCTGCTCCTCGAGATCAGCCTCGTCAAACCGGCAACCGACGTACGCCAGTCTGTTTTGAATGCCTGAGCGCGCTCTCGACCATCGCACCGCTTCCGTCATGCTTGCTCCTTGTGTGACGCTCCAGCTAATTCTAAACTCCACCCCCACCAGCCACCGCCCGCTACCCCTCGGCCCTTTCGGTCTGGCTCTCTCGCCGCGCGAACTCCTCCCGCTTAAGCTTTGGCTCGACTTGTACCCCCGCCGCACAATCGCTATTGTGGCTTGGTTCCCCCCGGTTTCCACCTACAACACACTGGCCCCCGCTCCCCATCCAATGCTCGATCCCTCCTGTCTGCCTCGGTCGCCCCAATGTCGTCCGTGCATCACTCGCTAGAGCGTTAGCTTTGGGTCGCGTGGCGGGTCCCTTCCCGCCCCTGCCTACGCTCCGGTTCTCCCCTCTTGGCTTGGCGCCTAATTCCACGCCCGGCGATTTCCGCCTTCTCCACAATATTTCCTACCCATCTGGTTCCTCGCGCATCGACTTCATTACCCGGAATTCCCGTCGGTCTCCTACTCGCGGTTTGATGACGCGGTTCACATCGTTCAGCACCTCGGTCGTGGGGCCCTTCTCGGAAAGGGAGACATTTTCTCCGCCTACCGCGCCCTTTCCATCCACCGTCCGCTTTCGACCAACTTGGGTTCCGGTTCGACGGCCCGTTCTACTTTGACTAGCCACTTCCGTTCGGCTGTAGCATCTCCTTCGTCCTTCCACCGCTATTCATCTCGCTACCGCCCCATAAAGTCGTTATTCTGCTCCACTGTTGTCCTCGCCACGGACGCGCCTCCCTTGGGTGCCCTGTGTGTACCGGCCCCTCCCCTTTCTCCCCTCTGGCCTGGCCCCCGATTTCTCGTCGATGGCGTGACTTCGTCATATGGCGGGGCCTGCTGGTCCGGATCTAACCCGTGATCCACATCCATACATCACATTCATTCCACCGGATGCTGGGCCGACATACCACCAGTATCTGTCGCTCGAGCCGTGTCCCATCGAGCACATCACCGCCATTCACCATTCACATCTGCTCGAGTCGACTCCCATCGGGCTCATCACGTCCATCTACCCAGATGCCTGGGCCGACACACCACCGGCATCTGCTGCTCGAGTCGAATCCCATCGAGCCTCACGTCGCATGGAAGACCATCCGGACCGGCAGGCCCTCATTCAACCTCTGTAATCGTTTAAATTATTAAACATGTGGCCATCTCCGCAAAAACACCACTGAGTCTCTCTCAATCCCAACAAACTTAGGAAACAATGGGCCCTCAATATGGGGTGGGGGAGTCCCCTGAATTAGGCCCGGATACGTGGTAGATAATGTTTAAGACAGTTGGGGTCTTGTATAAGAAGCCACAAGGAATCACCCTTGTGGCAATTTATACAAGCTCAACGTCTTCAATTAAGCGGCAAGTCGCGTAGAACACCGGAGTGTGACTTCCGAGAGCTACAACATCACTGACAACTAAGGTCACTCATGCCAAATAGAGTTATCCGCTCCGAGCATGCGCAGAAAATATTGTCATTTCCGTCCATTCCATACTTTTGTCCACAGAGCGAGGACGTAAAATTTTCCCCGCCCTCCCACCCTACGGTGGCCATGCCATCGGTTCTATCGGTCGTCCTTCCCCCGGCGGCCGCGCACGGTCGCGTGTCCCATTCTTGTCGCTGGTGGCTCGCCGCCGCGCGCGGTGTTCATAACTCCCCTCGTTTCCCCGTGGTACTCATCGCATCGGCCATCTCTTCTCGGTTCGTGGCTCTTCACCCCCGCTGGTGCTACCCCATCGCGACTGGTGCCTCTCTCCTGCCGCCCCCTCCTCCCCTCCGCTTCCGCTCTCCCCCGGCGATGCTTCATCCGCCGCGGTTGCTACTCCTCAGTTTCTGCGCCGCTTGTTGTTTCTGCTTCACCACCGCGTCCTCCTCAGTCGCCGCTTCCACCTCTCCCGCCGCCTATCCGTCACCGCCGTCAAGGCCCCAACCGCTGTCTCTCACCCACCCACCGCTCACACCACTCCCGCCGCCACATTGTTTTGTTTTGTTTTTTGCTTCACCCCTTGCCCCCCCCGCTGTTTCTGTTTTTAACCTGCTTCACCTTCGAGTCGTCGCTCAGGCTTCGGCCGCTGCTCCGGTCACCCACGCCGCCAACGCGTCACACGCTGGTTCTGTCTGGACCCACATTATCCGGCATCTGCTGCTCGTGCCGCATCACGTCGAGCTCTGCGATCCATGCTATCCGAAGTCTGGGCCGTCACACCACCAGCTTTGCTGCTCGAGCCGCCTCCCATCGAGCTCTGCATCCGCTGCTCCTGCATAACCGCTGCTTGTATCACCAGCTGCTTGTATCACCAGCTGCTTGTATCACCAGCTGCTTGTATCACCCGCTGCTTGTATCACCCGCTGCTTGTATCACCCGCTGCTTGTATCACCCGCTGCTTGTATCACCCGCTGCTTGTATCACCCGCTGCTTGTATCACCCGCTGCTTGTATCACCCGCTGCTTGTATCACCCGCTGCTTGTATCACCCGCTGCTTGTATCACCCGCTGCTTGTATCACCCGCTGCTTGTATCACCCGATGCTTGTATCATCCGCTGCTTGTATCACCCGCTACTCCGGTATCACCCGCTGCTCCGGTATCACCCGCTGCTCCGGTATCACCCGCTGCTCCTGTATCACCCGCTGCTCCTGTATCACCCGCTGCTCTTGCATCTCCCGCTGGCACTGCTTCACCCGCTACTCACAGTTCGCCGCTGTTCACGCTTCGCTCGCTGTTCCCACCTCGCCCGTCGCTTCCGCTTCGCCCGTCGCTTCCGCTTCACCCGTCGCTTACGGTACTTCCGCCGCTTACGCACCTTCCGCCGCTGACGCTCCACCCGCCGCCGCTTCCGCTCCACCCGCAGCTTACGACCCGCCCGTCGCTTCCCATTACCCCCGAATGCGCTTCCCCAGCCGTATCTCACCCGCCCGCTGCCTCTGCCTCACCTACCGCTTATCCGTTCCCGCCGCCCCTGTCTCTCCCGCTCCCTCGCCTCTCCCGTCGTATCTGGTCTTCACCGCGTTTCTCTTCGCGTGCTACTTCTGCCTCGCCTTCCGCTTCTGTCCCACCCGCCGGTTCCGCCATTCCGCCGCTCTCCACCCACCCGTGGCAACGGTTCACTGCTACTCATGCCTCACCGCCTCTTCCGCTCCACATCACGCTTATGCCTGGGTCGGCGTTCCACCGGCATCTGCCACTCGAGCCGTCTCCCATCGAGCTCATTTCATCCCACACCCGATGCGTTGGCCACGCCATCCGCATCTGCTGCTCGCGCCGAACCTCCATCGAGCTCATCTCATCCCGCACCCGCTGTGCTTGGGTCGACACACCACCAGCATATGCTGCTCGAGCGGTACCCATCGAGCTCATTTCATTTCTCTGCTTCACCCGCTGCTTCTCATTCCCGCCGCTTCCGCTTCCCCGCCGCTACCGCCTCATCCGCTGCGTATCCCTCATTGCCGCTAACGCCTCGCCTCCCCTTTTTGCATCTGCCGCTGCCTCCGCTTCCCTGTCGCTTCACTCCTTCCGCTGATTCGGATTATCCGCCGCTCCTGCCAACGCCCGCCGATCTCGCTTCACCCACTACTCATACCTCACCGCCTCTTCATCCTCATGCGCTGCTTATGCCCGGGTCGACATACCACCGGCATCTGCCCTCGAGCCGTCTCCCATCGAGCTCATCTCATCCCGCACCCTGGCTGCCCGGGCCGCTACCCTCCAGCTTTTGCTGCTCGAGCCGAATCCCATCGAGCTCATCTCGCCGTCTGCTTCACCCGCTGCTTTTCATTACCGTCGCTCCCGCTGCCGCCGCCTCCGCCGCTGGTTATACATCGCCGCCGCTTCCGCCCCCCTCCGCTTTTGCCTCCCCACCGCCTCTGTCCCCCCGCCGCGTTGGCTCCCGCTGTTGCTTCGGCTTCTTCCCCGCTAGCTCTCCCTCCTCCGCTCACGTCCCGCCTGCTTCTTCTGCTTCACCGCATCTTCGCTTCATGCGCTGCTTATGTCCGGGCCGACACCCACCGGCATCTGCCTCTCGAGCCGGTTGCCATCGATCATTTCACCGCATCCGCGATGCCTGGGCCGCCGCTCCACCAGCATCGGCTGCTCGAGCCGGATCCCATCGAGCTCACCTCACCTCATCCTCCTCTTCGCCCGCTGCTTTTTATTCCGCCGCTCCGCCCCCCGCTGCCGCCTCATCTCGTCCCATCCACTTCTCATGTCTCATCGCCTTTTCCACTTCATGCGCTGCTTATGCCTGGGCCGTCATACCACCGGCATCTGCCGCCCGAGTCGTTTCCCATCGGGCTCATCTCATCCCGCATCTCGATGCCTGGGCTACGACCCACCGGCCTCTGCTGCTCGAGTCGAATCCCATCGAGCCCATCATTTCCTCCGCTTCACCAACTGCTCATGTCTCATCCGCTGCCTCGGTTTCGCCTCTGCTCCCCCCGCGACTTTTACTCAACCGCGGCTTGCTCCACCCGTCGTTTATGCTTCCCCGTCGTTTCCCAGGGGCCGTGTGTTTTGTTTTGCTGCTCCTGCTGATGTCTTCGTTTCCCTCGCTGTGCTTGTCTAATTTCTCTTTCCAGCTGCTGTGCGGTCACATCGCCGGAGGGCGGGGCCTGCTGGTCCGGATCTAACCCGTGAACCACATCCATACATCACATTCATTCCACCGGATGCTGGGCCGACATACCACCAGTATCTGTCGCTCGAGCCGTGTCCCATCGAGCACATCACCGCCATTCACCATTCACATCTGCTCGAGTCGACTCCCATCGGGCTCATCACGTCCATCTACCCAGATGCCTGGGCCGACACACCACCGGCATCTGCTGCTCGAGTCGAATCCCATCGAGCCTCACGTCGCATGGAAGACCATCCGGACCGGCAGGCCCTCATTCAACCTCTGTAATCGTTTAAATTATTAAACATGTGGCCATCTCCGCAAAAACACCACTGAGTCTCTCTCAATCCCAACAAACTTAGGAAACAATGGGCCCTCAATATGGGGTGGGGGAGTCCCCTGAATTAGGCCCGGATACGTGGTAGATAATGTTTAAGACAGTTGGGGTCTTGTATAAACAGGAAGTAACAATAATTCCGGTTAGTAAAAAAATTTTTTTCAGTCGCACCATTTCATTATGTTTCAAGTTACAGCAACTACAAAATAGCCCCCAGTTTTTATATTTTATTGCAATGATACATACATTACCAAGTAGAGTTGAAGTAGAACATCTTCGCTAGACCGAACAGAAAGTAATCTAAAACAGGTGATGTGTTATCCTTGGAGTTGTCAATCAGTTGTATACTCTGCAAACATATGATTCCTTCAATATTTCTAGAAAGTGTTCGAGTTATGTGTGCACAAAGACCGGCTTGATAGAGAAAATAGCTCTGAAATCTACATCAGATTTGCATTTCAAATTATAATTTCTCATGGTTACTTAAATAACTAAACATATAGTCTTTTCCTGTGTGTAGGTACGTTGGCATCACAGGAGTGTGACGTTTGCTTAATTGCAACAGAGAATATTCAACCACGTTATCCAACAGAAAAACATTAATTTTGCCCAGAATCAAAACTGCTGTGCTTGGTAACGTATGTATCATATGCATTGTTGTTTGATGGTTTGCTGCACTTATGTTAATGTTACCTTGAACCGAATTAGAGGTGTCGATTTGGAATCGGAGACGATGTCTGGCATATATCCAACACTTGGACAAGATTTTGGAGATCACATATATCCTGGTAAACATTTAGAAATCATCGGTACAAAAATAAATGTTTCGAGATCATGTGCATGGGCTCTCAAAATCACCCTAAACATGCGACCTTAACTAATTCAGCGAGATTATGTCACACCAATGGTTGTACATAGTATATAATTTGTCGGAAATCGATATGCATGATTCAACAATGGCTGGGGTGGCTGAATTGCCAAAATTTAGTCATATCCTAATATCACCCCTCATGGGTGGTAACGTATGTATCGTTAACGTATATGTATTATTATCTTAAAACAATTGATATGATAATGATCTACATGAAGACGATTCATGTGGGGTGTTATACTTTTTTATTCATTATCCCAAACGATTGACAAAAATAGGGGACAGAAAGTTCAAGGCACCTGCGCTAAATTGTCCCTAGCCATGGTAACGTATGTATCATCCTATTTTATAACCACCGACCTCACAAGTTATATTGGATCAAACGATGCTATAATAAGCCTCTGGATGATTATATTTAATATTTTCTGGAAGGTAGTTCATATGGAGTTTGAAGAATGTACAATATATATATTTTCTTGCGAAAATAAATTATCTCTGATACATTCTCCTCGATGGTAACGTATGTATCACAATCCTGGCTTCAAACAGTTAAGTCCCTGGTGCCAAGATATACTAGACTTATACACGGTATTTCTCTGCTAAATTTGATATAAGACCACCACTGAAACCAGAAAAGAAAACGATATTGGAAATTGTCCCCATTCAATTTTTATGCTTGAGTTTCTAAGTTCGTGCTTTAGCATTTAAAATCTCAACGTTCCACATTTTGAAATTTGGGGTCACCATGATTAGAGAATCTAATGGGTAGTTCAAAAAGTTGAACAGCTATATCGGAAGAAGGTCAAACATAGCACAGGACAAGCATCACATTTGAACCCTTTCCACATGGTACAGCAATAACGAGTTCATTAGTCTTAACATTATATCATTCCATAATACACAGTACAGTGAATCAACGGGCACAAACGAAAACGGGAAGTAACTGAGTCAGATGCGAGGAATTTTAGTTGTAGTCTTGTAGAAGTTTGCAGATACTTTCTTACACCATTTTTGCTGCAAATCAACACATTAGACACCGATTCTAAACAGTTTAAGGGCAGACGCTCGTTTTGCATAAATTCAGGCAAAATTTAATCAGATTTTCAACAAAGAATTTCTTTGGATCTATCTTGCATTTTGGATGTTCTGTTGAGCATTTTTCCTGTACATTTCGCGTGTTTCGTTCGGCTGCAAGGAATGTTGCTATCACGTGATTTCGTCTATATCCTGTTTCAATTGTTGTCCACGCTAGGCCGCTTCATTGGTGCATTGTGACTTAATTATTTCAACTCTTGTGATTTAAAACTACAAATACTTTTATATTTTTCTACTTATATTAATTAAGTCAGTATGTGGTTGGAGTTAAAGCGTTGTCTTAAGCTGATTTGGGACCAAGCGATGAGAAGATCTAGTTCCGTATTCATGATCTTCGTCCTTGAAAAGTCTAAGGGACGCCAACTTCAACAGTACTTAAGTACTCAACTTCAACCTGGTTATCTTCTTCTTCCGATTACAGTCCACCATCAACAGGCTGATTATAACTAATTTTATTTTGGCGATAATTTCTCTTCATGATTGGGGTTTGTAATACATGTAATATAATTTAATTGATTTGAATTTGATTTGAATTTGGAGTATCCTGATTAGTTGATTGGATTATTTACTGGGTCGAATGGGTTTTCTGGGACGTCCAGTATGGATTTAGTTGGTTCATTATCCTGGTCCTGAACTCATCGACTGGAATGATGGCGACTATTTCAGTTGGTATAGCATTCCATTCTCTTATGGTCCGGGGGAAGAAATAAAATTTGTGGTAATCGTAGTTGGAGTGTGGAATTAGGTAGCCAGCCGCATTAGTGTGTCTGGATTCCCGAGTTCTTTTGGCATATTCATCTATTTTGACTGCAGCATGTTGATGGTGGATTTTGTGCATCATGAATAATCGAGCCTGGTGCCTCATGGACTGTAAATGGTGCCATCTTAGTTGATATATTATGTCTGATACGCTGGATGTCCTTCTGTATCTGTTGAGAGCATATCTAGCAGCGCGTCGCTGAACTTTCTCCAATGCATCTACATTCTTATCCGTATATGGGTCCCATACAGTCGGTGCATATTCCATTAATGGCCCTACAAAATACTTATATGCAGTCGCCTTCAGATGGTGATAGCTTATCTGTAGATTTCTCTTCAGAAAATTCAGCGTCCTATTAGCCTTGGCAGCTGTATTATATATATGCTGATTCCATGACAGATTTGATGTAATAGTCACTCCAAGATATGTTGTCTTCTGCACCTTCTTCAATTGTATCCCATGGAGTGAGTATTCTGAATTGATAATATTCTGCGAATGGGTTATATGCATTGCTTCACATTTAGCTGGATTGAAGCTCATTTTCCATTTCTTCTCCCATTCGTCTAGTGATCTGATGTCATTGCGTAGTTCCTGTGCATCTCCCGGTGTATGTATAGTCTTGTATAATTGACTGTCATCGGCAAATAGTCTTACATTTGATTATATTCCTTTATCGAGGTCATTTATGTAGTAGAGGAACAGACTAGGTCCCAGCACATATCATTGTGGAACTCCTGATGTAATTCTTCCTTCGATGACTTCTCTCCATCTACAACAAAATTCTGTCTTCTATCTTGTAAGAAACTTCCGATCCAGTTATTAATTTTGCCATCAATTCCATAGGTCTTCAGTTTATATAGTAAATGGTTGTGGCTGACCTTATCAAACGCCTAACTGAAGTCGAGGAAAATTGCATCTGTTGCAGTCCATTGTTTATATTGTTTGTAATATTTGTAGTGAATTCAATTAGCTGTGTTTCACATGACCTCTTGTCTCTGAATCCATGCTGTTTGTCAGTTAATATCAGTTGTTCTTTTCCATTCTTCATTATGCTGCTACATGTAATATGCGCCATAATTTTACATGTTAAGCATGTCAGTGATATTGGTCGGTAGTTAGCTGGGTCATTCTTCTTTCCTTTCTTATATACTGGCACAACATTTGCTTTCTTCCATTCGGATGTACTTCTCCAGTTTCATATGACTTTCTGAATACTGCTCCTAAAATCATTCATATAGTGGGTGCCAGGGTCTTCAAAATTAATGGGCTAATCTCATCTGGTCCAGGTGATTGTTTGATCTTCAACTCTCTCAAACGTTTTTCTATCCAAGAGTATGTAATTTCTATGTCTTCCATTGATGAGTAAGATGATAATCATGTGGCTTCTCCATTCAAAGTGTTGTAATCGTCCTGTTTGTTGAAGACAAATTGTCCGTCTAGTACATCGGCTTTTTCTTTTGGAGATTAAAACCTTTTCCTATCAACTTCAAGCATCTCCACACCAGATTTTTCAGTCTTCATATGCTTCACATAAGTCCAGAACTTCTTCATACATTTGAATGTATCCTATTCTTCCTTCATCGGTGTTACCAAAGAGTCAACATAGTCCCAGTATGCTCGCCCCATTTCCTTCTGGATATTTCTTTTAACTTTTTTGAACTGAGCGGCTCTATTATCTTTCTCATTGACTCCGCACGTGTTCCTCTTCATACTTGTATGTAGCCGGTCCCTTTTTCTCATCACTTTCCTGATGTTTTGTGTCATCCATGGAAGCTTGTCCTTCTTCCGGGCAAATTTGTGTGGGATGAACTTTCTAGCACCTTCAGTGACTGCTTGCTGGAATATTGTATATAATTTATCTTAACTACTTAATTAATCTCTTATTCAGACCAATGACCGGTATTAGGGATCTATTTTTGTTTTCGCCTAACTATTTGTATCCTTTTCGCCATCATTGGTCGACGGATTCCGTTGAGTACTGACATTGGTCAACGGATCCGTTTAGTCTGGTCCGATTCCGTTCTATGACGTGATTGGTCACCGGCACGCCAACGGACCCTTCAGCAATGCCATTGGTCACCGGATTTTGGCAAAAAACATTTGTCCACGATTGTAACCAATTGAAACTAACGTTAATAATCGTTCACCGTAGTCCGTTCAACGGGATAGATGGATTTAGCGTTATCGGTCTAACTTGCGACATCCGTTAAACGGAATTAAATTAAAGGTGCATATACATGTAGATTTATATAAGTTGGGGAAAATCCGTTCAACGGAAGTTAAAGATGCACATGTAGATTTATCTAACTGGGGAAATCCGTTCAACGGAAAGTAACATAATCAGTGATTTATACATGTAAATATAGTTTGTACGCAACACTGCATGTCAATCTGATTAGAAAGAATAAATCTCATCAACATGAAATGGACTCATTTACCTGGCAATTGACCCCGTGGCCCACCAAATCGGCCACGGCCATCAGATATTAACCGGGGAGTTATTTGGCAAGTGCATAACCTCCAACCCATATACAGATACGCCCAGGAGGGTCTGTCTGCTACAATATTATAAAAGTTCTTGGTACCGGAAAATAGTTAAATTTGACATATTTTTCATGCCATAAAAGTATAGTAAATGGGGCTATAATTTCCAACTAGTTGCCAGTTCTTAAATAATAAATTACAATAGTCGCTTGAACAAAATATAAATTCCTGATAGATTTTGAGAAATTTCATTGTGAAATATTTGGACATTTTGGCAAAACGTGCGCCTGACCCTTAATGTAAGTGAATATTTCGTCACTAATATTCGGCCCCGGCGATCAGTTACAATCAGTTGTCGGTGCTCTATCACGGAAAAAAATGCCGCGAGACGATTTTTTCCAGAAAATATCCCAGAAAATGTAAGTTTTCACAATCAACTCAGCCACTTTTCGCCACAACCATTATACGAACCGAAAGGCCTGTCCTTCTCCTACAAATGCATATAATAAGTATTGTCATGGCATGTCTCAATATTCCGAATTTCCTTTTCATTACAGGTACCCGATTCAAAGTTACTGCCCAGTTACAGTCAAGTATACACCCCGAAATTTAGTCGTGATCGATCAGACCCGGAGGACAGCAGTGGCGGATCCAGGAAATTATAAAAGGGGGGGGGCGCTATGTATTATTATATATATGATACGTAGCATCATCCGAGCCGCGAAGCGGCGAGTCTGGGAGAGCACGAGAGGGGGGTTTAACCCCCTTCTCTTAGGTGGTGGTCCGGGGGAGCTCCCCCGGGAAATTTTGCGTATACTAGATTCAAAACGACGCGTTTTCCTGAGTTCTGGACCCTGTTTATATTGCTTTATATTAGGCCTATATGGAACGAGTGACAATAATTACGGTATACTATGGAAGGTTAGTGATGGAAGATCAAAGCTTCTTTGAACAGTGAACTTATCTTCTGAAAGTCTGTGCAAATGTGAGTTATCTGGGCGAATGATGATTTTGGCGCACCGGACATGCCCATGGATAAGCCCCGGAATCACCGGGTCGGTCGCCTATGGTTTGGGCTGGTGCATGGGAGAATATTTTGTTATTCAGAATGAATAATCGCAAAATCATGGCTTCTAGACAGTACTAGTATAGAGGTGTTTCGGCTGGTAATACAATGCATCTATCCAACCACTTAATTCCTCCATTGACCATGCTGATTTTTAGTCGAGTTTTTTTCCAAAACTCGACTTATAGTTTGATGAGGGACGGTGGGCGGGCGGGCGGGCGGGCGGCGGACGGGCGGCGACGTGTTTTGCTTATAACTCAACCGTTTATTGACGGATTAAAAATGTGTGAGTACATATCCATGCACGTAAGCTGCAGACAAAAAATCGGGTTCGTCCGCACATTTATTACAGAGTTATGGCCCTTTGAATTTTTTCAGCTCGTTAGCGCGATAACTTCAACAAACGTTATCCGATTTGATTGAAATTTGGTATGTAGGTGTCTCCCAAGAATATCTCGGATGAGTTCGAAAACCGGCCTGGTCCGATAAAATTTGATAGAGTTATGGCCCTTAATTAGTCATTTTTCACGAATTTTCAGCTCGTTAGCGCGATAACTTCAACAAACGTTATCCGATTTGATTGAAATTTGGTATATAGGTGTCTCCCAAGAATATCTCGGACGAGTTCGAAAACCGGCTTGGTCCGATAAAATTTGATAGAGTTATGGCCCTTAATTAGTCATTTTTCACGAATGTTCAGCTCGTTAGCGCGATAACTTCAACAAACGTTATCCGATTTGATTGTAATTTGGTTTATAGGTGTCTCCCAAGAATATCTCGGTCGAGTTCGAAAACCGGACAGGTCCGATAAAATTTTATAGAGTTATGGCCCTTAATTAGTCATTTTTTCACAAATTTTCAGCTCGTTAGCGCGATAATTTAACAAACATCATCCTATTTGATTGAAATTTTGATATATAGGTGTCTTCCAAGAATACCTCGGACGAGTTAGAAAACCGGCCCGGTCCGATAAAATTTGATAGAGTTATGGTCCTTTAGTATTCATTTTGTACGAATTTTGAGCTCGTTAGCGCGATAACTTCAACAAACGTCATCCGATTCAACTAAAATTTGGTATATAAGTGTCTCCCAATAATATCCTGGACGAGTTCGAAAACCAGCCTGGCCCAATAAAATTTGATAGAGTTATGGCCCTTAATTAGTCATTTTTCGTGAATTTTTAGCTCGTTAGCGCGATAACTTCAACAAACGTCCTCCGATTTGTTTAAAATTTAGAATAGACATACTTGCCAATAATATTTCGGACGAGTTCGAAAACCAGCCTGGCCCGATAAAATTTGATGGAGTTATGGCCCTTAATTAGTCATTTTTCGATTTTACCTATTAATTAGTCTACCGATACTGATGCACACCAATTGGCGGTAGCCACCGGCGGTAAGCCATCGAAAACGAGACACAGCATCTCTGATGCCACCTCTTGTTTCAGTTTTACTTCTAATAGCCATCAGCTTCATGATACACCAGCAAAATAAGTCATCAATACAAGCCAAACGGGTGGTCCGATCACACTCCAATCACGTACTCGTTTTATTAGTATAAACACAGTTTTCACCAAAAAATATCTAACACGGAACTGATTAACTAGTATTCCAATCCCCTATTCATCTACATTCTGGTTGCATCAATAATGTTAATTAAAATATTGTATGTAAATTAATATCTGTTGTGTAAATGTTTGGGTTATGAATAAATATATGTTCAGCCAATCAACTGACTAATGACGATAACGACACATGGAAACTGATGTGTTGAAGGACGAGTTCTTGTCAGACTTTTTTTTATTAAGCAATGTCAGATGCGTATTTGTCGTGACCTGAATATGTCTTGTTATCACACATTTGTTCCAATTAGGGTGGCACAACATGTGGTGGAAGATATAACCAATTTTAAATGCCATGCATATATACCATTGGAAACGAATGTATATTCTATAATAATTCGAAAATATACTATGTACGGTACATGTATGATCATGTATACCATATAGTAGTATGGCGTATGTGCCTTTAGATAATCTCTTTACGATGATACTGCCACCAGTGCGTTTTATAGTCCGGGCGTTGATCGGACTACAGTGTATAACCTAGAGTGCACTGTAGACGACTCATCTTTATCATTCATTTGTTCCTTACATATATGTAGATGGAATTGTCTAAATTTTGACTCCACTTTTAGAATTGCTATATTTATTTTTGATAGAAATATTCAGTGTTGAAACTTCGGCCGCCCAAAACTTGGCGCCGGGCGAGATATTTTCCGACACTCCGATACAAAATGTCGCAGAAATTGTTTGCTCTGCATGGCGAAAAATAGCGCGCGGGCCTTCATCTCGGGATGTTGGATTCGCCCCTTGCATGGCTATAAATATCGCGTGGAATACCAAATTGAAGTCATTTCAACCCATAGTTAAAAAAAAACTATACGTTTGAGTAATGTAAAACATGTAAACTGCTGTATTTGCATGCACGTTAGCAATATTCAGTGCGGAATCTTCGGGCGCCCGAGACAAATGGCTCGAGGGGGGGGGGGGGGGGGGGAGGGCGCCCCTCATTGGAGCCGCCCTTGGACAGTTATTGTTGTTCATGGTCACCCCAGAGTCGAACTGGGTTATATGGTTGGCTGCTTTCGTCAACATTGACACATTTTTTACCTACTTTTTCTCTGCTGCAAAACTTATACTGTTTTAGTTTTGTTATCGAACACATTTTTGCACATTTATTCTCACACCATTTCTTCCGATGGCATGTAAGTTCATTGATTAAATATTTTATAAAGAAATAATTTCAGTACTAGAACGCTACATTGTCATCCCCGACCAGACCTTGTAGCGACAAGGTTGTTGTGGTGGGATCGGGATATAGTTTTCAATAGTTTGATATTTCAACCAGTATTTATTGTGAAATTTGGAACGTTTAGAACAAAATTCGAATAAATTTTCACGTTCAGTCAATTTTTGGACTCAAATGGTAACCAGATGGACAATAGGGTGGTATTAGGTTGGAATTTTCCAACAGTCGTTAACATTGAGTTAGTAGTTGGAAAATTCCGACCGTTTTTATTAAGTAGGTTATCTTATCATAGCACACACCAGCCTCATCGACGAATAGTCCATACTATTTTGGTGGTATTTTCCTAATTTGCTGCGCGAAGCTTTAGTTACAAACGTTCATTTGGATGCTATAGAATTCTACGGCGAATTGCTTCACAAAAGTCAACAGCCTATGTCCCACAATAGCCACATCTGGAGACAGGCATGTCATCAGAAGTATATAGCGCCTGGAATTACAAAATAATGTCTTTTTATTGCACTGGAACTTAGGCCAATATAAGAATGGCTATACATATACATCCCACAGCCTTGTTTAGTCCCTCTTCGATTTTTTCTTTGAATAATTCTGACGTAAATATTTTTTCATGCATTAACCGTGAAATTACGTTTCAATGCCCTATTAATCAGTCTATAATGATCAAATTGGACAAACTAAGCAACCTGTATTCTATACGATAGGATACCGCTTCAATATCTAGAACTGACCATGGCCATATATACTCTTACGTTAGGGAGAATAAAAAAATAATATTAAATTTCTCCCACCCGCCCAATGTTTCTGAAAACGTTGGATCAAGCAATTTATTTCGGCCAATTTGGCCGGTTACTTCATGTGACTTTTTCATCTGACGTGTGTGTCGGATAATTGATCTGGAGGATTTATGTAAATGTTAGCCCAAACTACATTTCCAAGTAACGATGGTTTTGTTGTTTATTTTGAGGAATAATACCGCGTCAGATGAATTCAGCCCAAATATGTTAACAGTTGTCGTGTCAAACATTCGGCAGTAGGTTAGCGTTATTTAGTATTTGTGGATGTCATTTAACATGGGGAAAATAGACTACTGCGCTTGAACGAGCATGTGAATTTGTCGTTTTTAATGTACAGCAACTTGATAATCAATAACAGAGGCATTCTCTGTCAAATAAGGTCGCTCTATTTACGGTATTAATTGCGAAACTTTCTAAAGTAAACTACGCGTAAACGGATACATACGGTAAATTATAGAATGTGCCGGAATCGGCCTAATCGCCCCAGGGCCAACTCGCCCAGTCGACGTGTGTCAATTCGGTACCTACTATAACATGTACCCGAGTCCGATACGGAATAAAAGATGTATACGGGTGTTATATAGCGTTTGGTCCGTTGTTTCTCAATGAATATTATTGAAATTTGGTGTATATGTCCGGGCTGGGACATGGAATACAACAACGTTTGAATTGTTTTTAAATTTACAAATTTGTTGATTTTATTCAATTTTTTTTCGTTCTGAAAACACACTATAAAGTGTATATAATATAATAACGAACACGAGACATACATAATTTATAAACTGTTAACAAAAGATATCAAATTCAATACATGACAAAGATGACTCAGTGGAGTTTATAAAGTGAACATAAAAACATTGAGGTAAGAATCTTTTTAAGGAATGCAACTTTATTTAATGATAATAAACACATAAATTAAAATAACAAACATGAGACATACATGATTTATAAACTGTTAACAAAAGATATCAAACTCAATACATGACAAAGATGACTCAGTGAAGTTTATAAAGTGAACATAAAAATATTAAGGTAAGAATCTGTTTAAGCATTACTAAACCGTTTAGCACAGACCACAGTCCACTTCACTCATCCGATCATCACCAAACTTCATATTTATCTTGATATTGATCTATCAGATGAGAGCTATCAAATATTTTTTTAATTTCATAGGAAAAAATGGTCGCCAGCGGCCATATTGCATTTACGTTATATTTTATCGCGTCATGTCGATATCTAGTATTACTTAGAAATTTCACCTTTCCAGATTCATAATTGCTCCATTGACTGTAACAGATGAAATTATTCCCCTCTTCGGATAGAGTGTCACTGAAACTTTATTTTGTCAGACTGTCTGTATAATCACTGATTATATATGGCAATAATCTGTAATAAGATGTAGCACTATTTTATTTTATATTTACATGCAGTGCTGTTTTTATACATCAATTATAATCCCCCTAGATCATCATGTGATCGATCATACATCGCGCGAGGACCTGGTTGAATTAAGGGGGGTTTTATGGATCACTTCTGTCCTCAAGCTAGATTATACTTATGACATTTAATGGCATGTTTCTAACGTGGAGGGTTAGATATGCTTGAGAAACCACCACTCTTTAATTCACACCAAGTTCTCAGCTGTCATGTTCGGATATTAGAACCCATAGCCATGATATATGGTTTATTTTGTGTATACTAGTAACATAGTTATTTTCAGTACCTTTATATACCAGTACTGTGTATAACAATGCATATAAATTAATCCATGTATACATGTATATTGATTCAACGGATTCAGTGGTTTTGTCCATCAGTCTATCAAATTTGCGGGGAAAACATGGCCACAAGCAGTACACCCTGCTAAATTTCGAATTTGAATCAATTGGCGCACCCTGCAGCCAGCTTTTATTGGAGAACTTTTTCTTATGTGGATATTTTGGGTCACCGCTAGATGTGAGCCATATTTTGTTCTCAAACTGTCCTTGTGAAGACATCACTGCCAGCGGTGATCTTCAATTTTACTATTTTTATGGCTAAATAATTTGGTTGATCCTACAGACGACACCCCTTGTCCGATCGTCATCAGATTCCACAATTATCTTCTGGATAACCAGGGTGAGAGTAATCTAATTTTCCCGAATTTCGTTAAAAAACATTACCACAGGCAGCAATTTGGTATCTTACTCTTTGATCCTCGTTTGCATGACTGAATTGTTTAGCAACTGTACAGACATATCCCTCATCTGGTTTTTATATACATGTATATCTCTTCATGCGGATAGCCAGTATTACGTATAGGTACTTCAACTTTCTGCATTCCTGTCATCATTTGAAATATAAAAATTTACCTGATACATGCACCCTTCAAAATTTGTTTCGTCGTATCTATTTTAATGACCCGTATGGTAATATTGATACAGATATATTTGTCAAACATTTCTTTGTACAATATACAGGTATTTAGTTTGTAACTAAATCTAGAAATATATAATAGTAGCTCGTGGACCCCACTTCGTCCGGGATGTTCCCCTCTGATTTTCGGAGAAATGCGCGATTTAACCTTGAATTGACTATTTTAAAGGTGAAGGTCATGTCGGGGTCACGATTTGACCCGTCCAAAACACTCCCCGGACAAAAGTCACGACAAAAGTACCCGTCGAAATCCGCCCGGCTTTATACCCGATTTGACCTTGAATTGACAATTTTGAATGTCAAGATCAGGTCAGGATCATGATTTGACCCACCCGAAACACTCCTGGGACAAAAGTAACAGTAGGTATCAAATTTCGTTGAAATACTTCCGTTTTACCAGATTTGACCTTGAATTGATCTTTTTGAATGTCAAAGTCAGGTCGGGATCAAGATTTGACCCGTCCAAAATACTCCCTGGAAATAATTTCCCCTAGGTATCAAATTTCGTCAAATCTGTCCGGCAGTTTTCCCGGCCATAGCTAACAGACAAACAGACAGACAAATGTCCAAAATATATATTAAACTAGCTGATGTACTCGACTTCGTTCGGGCTAGTTAGGGATTTTTTTTGTGATCGCCTCCATCTGGACAGTACCCAGTATATACAGCGTCTGGCCAAACTATTGTTCAATTGGTCCAGAAACATGCCTATATCAGCACGTTCGAGAACATGGTCCCACGTGAAATTGGACCCGTCCATATTGCTCCCGGGATCGAAGTAGTCCTACACACAAATTTTTAGTCGGATCGGTCAAGGTCCAGAAACATGCCTATGAGCGAGGTCAAGTTGACACGTTAAATACCAAATTCGAGCAGTGTTAGAGTCTATAACACATACACACATGCATTCACGCATACACACATACATACATACATACAGACAGGTGTTTCAAAATGTATAATCGATAGCTACAACAATTCTATGGTAGATAGTTCACGGCCGACCTGATGCATGCATCTTAGTTTTCTTGTTTATACTGGCCTTCGGAGTGTGACGACAAGAGCTACAATTTGAAATACAGCACAACAGGTACATGTATGTTTATTAGACTACAGGATTTGATTTCAGTTTCAGTGTTGCGTATATAAGACACCACTTAAAGATCATGTTGTGGCCAGAGAAACATGATACTGGACACCAAAGTCATCATCGCCACGCAAAAATAAAATGAAGGGCATATAATCTGCGCAAAAGTGGCTTTTTTTGACAATAAATTGCTGAATGTAGCCTTCAGTTGAATCAGGACTAAGCGGACAAATAATTTTAGACTAATGATTAAATTTTTTGAGACTAATCGGACAGTAATTTGGAAGCGGGTACCTGTACATAAATAAGGAAATTCGGAATACTGAGACAATCCATGACAATTAGGGGATAACGGTGTGGTGTTTTGTGATTTCGGAAAGGTACATGGCGAATATACTGTGGCAAATTTAGTTAATGGGCGACGGCGGAGCCGGAGCCCATTAACGGGTATTTGCCACAGTATATTCGCCATGTACCTTTTCGAAATCACAAAACACCACACTGTTATCCCCATTCTAATGCTCTTTGAACTTAAAAACGTTATTTAGACAAACAAATGCCTCGTAATTATCAACGAAATGTGCGCCATAGAAAACAATCAGCCAATTCACGACTTTTTATTTTAAATTTAATGCGCTAGATAACAAATAGTCCCTCAATTAGCATCGCTCTTATCGTTAAAAATGTTGATAAACATGAAAAATTGCCACCTCAAATAGAAATAAATATGCACAACAATTAGTTTCTGCATGTACCTGATGTCTTTTTCAGATGTTTACCACTTACAAATTGCAGTTTTGATTTTACCGCGAACTTGAAGTTGAATTGAAACAATGGGAAATTGTTTACTCACTGCGATGTATTCACGCCGTGTCTGTCGCGGTTTCATGTCAAGGAATTTGGTCAAATGATATCAAGACACTGACATTGGTGGGATATAACGGTGTGGTGTTTTGTATTTTCTGAAAGTACATGTATACAGGGCGAATGTACTGACTGTCAATTTTCGACAAAAGCAACGTCGCTGGTTTGTTTATATAGCAACGAGCTAGTAACGGAAGTCAGTAGCAAGCGCGCCAACACTATACATCTACCCCGTAACGTCGCCGGCATGTACCGCGTAAGGGTGACGTCATCGAGAGAAACGGAACAGTGAGCGGGGCTGGATTGGGCATGGCCGAGATTAGGAATTCAGCTAACGGCAATATTGGCGCGTAGGAATATCTAACATTGAAGCGGTGGACTATACATTGCGACAGGTTATTGATGAATAACCCCCCGCAAATATGTGGCGTTTCCGGTGGTATATTGGACTAAGTGCAACCCTTGGAACAAACGTCGCACTAACGACGAATCTAATTCAATTAGAATTAGACTCGAGTTTAATTCATAATTCGTCTGTTGAAACAAACGTCGCATTTAATTCAAGACGAATCTAAATGATTTCTTAAAATGGCATAAAGCGTTCATAAGGGTTTTCGTCAAAACGGCTAAAATAGGAAGTTTTATGTCAATTCTAAAACGTTAAATTTAGTGAGAAAATGTGGCTTTTGACTTCCAAGCGACGAAATTAATGTTACTATTCTGAGGAGTGGAAATAATTGGTTTTATATCGCTATTTCATAGGTATTTGATACATATTTTAGGTCGGACATGATTCTTTAGGTGGTATTTTGCTTTGAACTTGTCTGAAAGAAATCAGGTCCAGTTTATTTTATACGAAAACGTTGTACATACCGTTTTAACAATTTAATAGCAAGTTGAGGTCAACGCGCTATATCACTATATATTGCGTCAGTATGCCTATCTAAAACCACGTGGTAAAATAACCATGGCGGGCAGGGACGTACGGCTATAGGGTCTCGGTTGGGGGGGGGGGGAGCTAATAAATTTGCGTAATTCAATTTGCACCCCCTTGGCTGTTCCTTCTCATGCCTGGATAATAGCCTATTCTGAATGGATCAGTAGACTTGTGATCATGCACTGGGCGGACCATGGTTCTGCCAGTAGAAGAAAAATCAGAGATCTGAACCTGAAAATCCGATCATAGTTTGGCACAGCGGGAGAAAACTTTGAACATGAAACCGCAAAAACCTATATAGCATTAGACTGGCCTCAAGCTTTGCAAGTGCTGACAATTTCCAACCTAACACCCCCACGAAGGTTGGAAAATTTCCAACTGATGACCATTTAAGTTCATAATTTTGAACAGAAGCATAGGAAAATAATTAGCAGTTTTTTTGTCTGGCCACGGGGGGTAATGAGGGACCAGGACACAGGCCATTTCAGTCAAAATGTTGGACCAAAAGTAGGAAAATATGCAAATGTTAATCCATGATGTAATTATGTCAAAATGACACACTATATTACACCCACCCTATATAACTGCTTCAGCCCTGACACAGTGCTACATACAAGACGTTTATCCATGTCTAATTAATGAAAGTCAGAACTCCAAGAATATACCCCATCGGGACATCAAATGGTATCAAACGTTGAATGGTCACCAGAAATCTCGATATTAGTCATTTCAGACCATAATTAGCATAGCATTATATATTAACCCATCGAGAAATACGTCAACATGACACACTATATTACACCCACTCCTATATAACTGCGTCCTCCCTGACACAGGCTGCATATAAAATGTTTACCCATGTCTACTTAATGAGCGTATACAGTTCTGTCAAAATCGGGCGAACAATTTGGTCTATAAATACCGCTGTGTGACACATTTAAGATGACCAAAACAATAAACACCTTTCAACCCAAAGATAGACAACATATTAATTGAAAAAATAGTCCAAACATGAAAAGTTAATTTTTGCCGATATTTAAGTCAAGTTTTTGAGAGAAAAGTCCAATATTTTTGGTGATGTCAGTGGTGACAATAGTAACAATTAACCATGGTACATCAGACATGTTAGTATTCAATGTATAGAAGGCAGAATAGCCAATTTTGTACATCATCCACAACTTGTAATCGATTGCAGGACATGCTGGGGCAATATTTACCATTTTCCATATTTTGGCGGCCATTTTGGCAGCCATTTTGAGCCAAAGTAAGAATTTTGGGTCCATTGAGTTGGAATATTCATAGGTAATCATATGCATCACTTACATTACAAAGTTATGTTCATTTCTTGTTAAAATATGACTAGAATCCAAATTGTGATTTTTTTGTGTAAAATTTTATACCGCATTCTGTAAATTTGTATTTTTGAGGGAACGGAAGGGGTAAGGACCCCAAAAAGTGCATATTGAATTGCCCCAATGATCAGTTAATATACAAAATACAAAATAAAGTCACATTACTCAACCAGTTCCAAACAGCATGAATCGATCTAGAAGATATTTGTAAAAAAAAGTAATATTTTCAACTTCCGGCGGCCATTTTGGTGGCCATCTTGGATGGTGAGTTTCAATTTTGCCCCAAAAAAGAGACATTATGTCTTACCTTCACGAAAATATATAGATTTGTATACATTTTACAAGATTTTTACCGCTATAATTTGCATAAAACTGACTTAGAGTCTGGTCTGAAAAACAGCGGCCATGATGGACGCCATTTTATTTGGAGTCTATATGGCCACTTTTTTTTCTTGTTAGCATTGCTTAAAAGTTGAAGGACATAATAAGGAACAAAATGAGTGAGGAGAAGTTAAGTCCCAAGGGGTGCAAGGGTACCAATATTAGCTCCCGGAATACTGGTAGTACTATGACGTCGCCGGAAAATTCTTCTATTTTCGGTCGTCGGGTAGGTCATTAAAAACATGTTTTTCGCCAATTAAGCTACAAATTCACCACTGCTATCATGGATTTTCGTAATCTACATATATTTACATCAAAATTAGACTGGATAGCACTTGTCCGTCAAAATGAGCAACATTTCGTCGTGTGAGGATCAGAAGGTTCTATCTGTATTTTGGCGGGAAAATGAGATATTGGTGTCATTCGAATCGGCATCGCTTTCTTTATCAGTTTAGCTTTTCCCATAATGTCCACCACGTGCAGTATCTGCGTAAAATGCTATGAAAAAAAGTTCTATCTCCATATCGACATGTTTCTTCCGAGCAAAAGGGTCCTATATCTGCTGGTCAAATAAAACTTGAAATAATTATCACGTGGTCAAAGTCATGATGTAGATGGAACATTCTTGCGCTCACAATATAATTGATGGAAATACAACATAATATAACATTCAATCGGCAGATAGAACATTCACAGATTTATTGAGTGATGTGTGTGTTATAATAAAATTATATCCCATACAATGTTGTTGTTTGTACTACTTTGACCATTGGGAATTCGGCCCTGCGTTTTGTAGACAGCTAGAGCACCATACAGTACAACGAATAATCCCAAAATGGGTCCAGTGGGTAAACAATGTGTCTTGTAGAGAAACAAAGACCAGATCATTGCTTTGTAAATAACACAATCGTAGCATTGACCACCAACCAGGGACGCGGCGACAGAGGGCGTGGGTGTCTTATCCCCTAGTTTGGTACAAAATCGAATAGTTGAAAACTCGGAGCCTACATCAGCCTACAGTTGGAGATTTCATACTCTAACCTAGTAGAAATCGGCTGAAATTGGATGTTTCCGACTGTAATTCAGCCCACTTTGTTCGGTTTTCAATGAGAATTTAGATATTTTTCCCATTAAGTGCTCAGTTGGAAAATTCCAACTCAAGGAGGGGGTGGGGTTCAAAACCAAATTTACCACTTGCTGAAGGTCCAGTTTGAAAATTACAACCCAAGGGGCGTGCAAATCAAATTTCACTCCAGTTGGACATTTTGGGTGACTCTAATCGAAAAATTGGGACCGAAGGGGGAGGGCGGCCGTTGTGTTATTTGAGCAAAAAATAGCACACGAACATGCCAACATATCAGATTTATCATTCTTTGATACGTTCACGCATTTACTTGTCAAGTGTGGGATAAACAAGCATTGCTGAATAGCCGCCTTGTGGGACACAAAGACTTAAGCACGCACGAGAAACCAGGATTTTAAACGCAATGACAGAGAGCTTTTATTTTATAAATCGATTAATTGTCGACTTTCTCTGAATAATTTACATCATATTATGCAAATACATTTCTCGTAACAATGCTCAAACATCACATCGCCATAATTATAATGTTTAACCCACTTAGCTATCAGTTGTGTAAATAAATATGTACATTTTGTCAAGAGGATATAGCTACATGTTAACATGCCAATATATACATATAGCTCACGTATTGCAACACATCTCCGTAACAATATGGCTATATGGAACCAAATACTTTCCGGTGTTCGTCGATGGTCGACTCGAACCATGCATAGGTTACTTCTCTACTCATATATAATTCGTCACATCAGCGGCCATTAGTTTCTCAAATTAAGAACTGAACGTGATGCTGTAAAGGTGTTACTTGTTTTCACACGCATATATTTTAGTTCCAATACGGCGGTGCACATTATTCGCCGAAGCTCCAAGAACATGGCACAATTAATGATGCCAGTGTGATCATCATGTGTTGACGTATGAATGTGATCCGAAGTACGAACTATTGTTTCCAACATAGTGTATCGTTTTATAGAGTTCTATTGTAGCAGGAGAAACATTCAACGAACCACACATAAATATGATTCTTTCTAAGTTTAATTTCGTCGTTAGATTTTCCACTTTCTCCTCGGTAGAAGATATTATGTTCGTTTTTTTATCAGTCGAAAAAGTTGTACATCAAATTTTTTCAACTTCCATCTTAAGATTAATACAGGTAAGGTCAGTCCTGTGCGCGAGACATAGCTCCAACCCTCTTTTTGTTCCTATTCCTTTGAGGTTATACAGTTGAAGTAAAATATTATATGTTTATGTAACTTGATTGACCTGAGCATGCGTTAGAACTTTGAGATTCACACACATCGTCGACGACAGACAACGGATCTACTTACACATTAACTTAAATATTTAATTAGACCGTACCGTCCATATATAAATTATACGGTTATGATATCGTTGAAATTATTTAGTCGATAATACACTCCCCATTTGAGCCAAATAGACCAATTGAACGAAAATTTCACCATCCTTTGTGGCATACTTATATCAAATTATTGCCTTGTTAACATTCTGATATGAAAATATAAGAACTCAATTATTGTTTCGTTCATTTCCATGGTGTGTGAATGCATGTGAACCTGGAAAATGTGAGAAGTGATTATGCGCGTCACGCCATTTTTCAGGCATATATATGCATTCTTACCCTTGAAATTGAAAGAGACAAACATTCATTTCCCAAAATGGCAAAGAATATTGACCACTCGCTTATATACTCTAACACAATCCCCCCACAAACCGCGAGAGATATTAAATGAACTGCTGTCGAATTTAACCACATATGCCTACATAAAATGGAGAAAAAATTCAGGCTAGAGTGTTCTATCTTCATGTGCACTCTGATCCGGAAGCGAGACGGTGGTTTTGTAAGCAAAAGGTTCTATCTCAAAACTCATTTTTGTCTTTTATTATAAAACTGGCGAGCTTCTAGAACTGAGACTTCGGATATAATAATAATTTAGTTAGCTTCAACATTTTAAAACATAACGACAAACACTGAACACGATTTACTTGGTAATTCCCGTCTCGAAATTTCAACATCGATTTCCCAACAAAATGATAAATGGTAGATAGAACCATCTGATTCTCACACGACGATTTGTTATTTCTTGGGGTCGATCTCCTGGACTACAACTATACCGATGAAAAGAAAAATAATAATTTGGGCTGGGATTAGATGTTGGGTTGGTTATATGGAGTAAAAGGAGTTTATAAGATGAACTGACATAAATTAGTAGAGCTATAGCGATCAATGTTGCCATGTAATGCATCGCGACTGTACTGTAGCGACAATTGTATAAAATTTAAGGGGGGGGGGGTATGAAATTATCTCTATCTCTATAGATGGCACCAGAATTATATAGAAAGGAATAGCAATTGATATACGTATACGGTATAGTACACGTTATACCATACACATAAGTATTGATCACATGATAAAAATATGTACATAACTCGACTATACCGATGAAAAAAAGTAATAAATTGGACCAGGATTAGAGGTTGGGTTGGTTACATGTGGATAATTGGATATGCAGTTAATACGATAGATGAAAACAGACAGCACTTTCTGATAAGATGTCCAGCCCTGAATGAAGTCAGAAATCGAACTTTACCACAGATTGAGGACGAATTGAGGGAGTGTCTTGCTGTCAACTACACCGACTTGTCTGAAGACTCCAAGATGGATGTCATAATAGATGTGTCCAATCTATCTGAAGATATTCATAACTCCAAAGACATCACCCAGCTGCAGTTACATACTTCCAGGTTACACTATGCGCTACATATCGAGGGGTACAATAAGCTGTTACTTATGAAAGAGCAGAAGAATTCTATGAAACTACAACACAGTTCCCAGTCATATACACTGCAACAAAATGTCAATTAGTATTTTTAGATCAACTACTGTATATAAACTCACTAAATTGGAAGGTGATGATTATTTTAATACTCATATTGAGGTTGCCCGTACACGGGCGTAGAGAAGAAGAAGTAAGTAAGTAAGTAAGATAGGGGTTGATACGAAAGACCGAAATAAATAGACCGAAATAAATTTGTCGAGTGATAGTGACCAATGATGACGTAAAAAATAATGCGACTGTACTGTCGCACAATTATCAGGTAGAAATGGTCAAATATGGTCCCTGGTGTCCAATATGGAGCACATCAGAAAACATTCGCAGGGCCCTAAAATTTATTTAACACAGGATTTCCCATTCAAATCGATTTATGTCCATAAACTCTTATTTTTCAAAATTTTAAGCTGATACTTGGTGTGTCTGCGTGAAATACTTATGTATTCCTAAAATGACAGGTTCCAGCACGTAATTGTGTTCTAGATGGCAGAAAGAAATTTTTTTCGATGATAAATTTTAATATAGGATTTGCCATTCAAAACGATTTATGTCCATAAAACTCTTATTTTTCAAAATTTTAAGCTGAGACTTGGTATATCGGAGTGGAATACTTATATATTCCTAAAATGCCAGGGTACATTACGTAATTATGTTTTAGATGGAAGAAATGAATTTTTTTCGATGATAAATTTTAACATGGGATTGTCCCATTCAAATCTATTTATGTCGAAAAAACTGATATTTTTCAAAATTTTAAGCTGAGAGTCGGTGTTTCTGCGTGGAATACTTATATATTCCTAAAACGGCAGGGTTCAGCACGTAATTATCTTTTAGATGGAAGAAATTGATTTTTTCGATGCGTAAACCAGCGTAAATTGCCGTAAACAAATTTAACAATCATTTTCCCAAGTGTCGTTTTGGTCAAAATATCACTTTCTCGACGGGGAGATCTGATCCTAACAAAAGCTAAGATGTATTTAGATAGAATTATTGAGAGAATTTGACAGATTATGATGCATTTTGAGAGAATTTTAGTGGAGAAAACGTTTGCTTCAAACATGCGAATTCAGCCAGTTGCAGACGAGCGCTGTCACTGTCAGAATCAGATTGACAACTCAAAATTTCTAACTGATGTGCTTGCACTAAATCTGGTGTCGTTTTAAAGGGCCATGAAAACAATTCATAAAACTGTTTACAGAATTGAAAAATTCCTTATAGTTTTGGAGTTATGGTCATTTAAAGGTGAAAAAACTAGGTGTTTTTTTTGGTAATCGGCTCCCAGTGCTTTATGACTAATCTCCAAAGTGTGGGATGGACCCAAAATGACCTTTTTTCAGGTTGATTTTTGTTGATTTTCATAAAAAAATTACAGTAAAATTATTCTAACTCTGAAATTACTCGACCAATGTGCATGAAACTTGCCATGTGTCCTCGGGGAAATATATGTTCACGCGTTGACTGGACCAATATGCAAATTAGTTACTCAGACTTTGACTAATTTGCATATAATTTGCATATTTAATGAGGAAATTGGACTAAAAATCAGCGAAAAAGTTACTTTTCAGGGAATTTATATCCAAAAAATGTATGTTTTGCATTAAGAATATGTCAATGGTGTTGTTATTGGTCCATCATGACCAACCATAGATGACTATGGGTTCAGTAGTATGCAAATTAGATGTTATGAATAGCCACACCCCTTTCTGGTCGAAACATGTGTGTATTCGTAGGTAATGTTGGCTGCGTGGGGGATTATAAAAACCAACTATAAAAATAACTGAAGACTGTCATATTATATAGTGCGATTATATTATTCTAAATTATACCATGTCCCCACTGGGCCAAATATTTCATAAATGTGTTAGAATTTACAGCAATTACTATTCGCATATTTATATTGCATACTAATGAGGTCATATCATAAAGAGACACAGTATCGTTGGGAGTCTATGAATCTGCATGTACCTACAGATTACTTACAATGGATCTGGGATAATCTATCACATTATAAGATATTGTAAACATAGCAGTAAAACAATGAGTGAACATTGACATTAGCAGGCACATTCGAATCTTGATCCCATGTCTGATTAATTATTAGTAAGAAAGATGTTATAAGTACATAACCACTATTGGAGTAAGGATAATCCAAATCGAACTAGTCAGTGACTGCACTCCAGAATTGTGCAAGTTATCTAGACAAATTATTGATTGATTCATGGTGCAACTCATGCATGTTTAAATGTTTTTTTTATGTTGCTCAATGTTGACACAATATCTATTTCACCCCATAATTAATTCGACAAAGGAGAACCACATACAATAGTCAAGGGTGTTCAACTTGAGCAGTTGAGATGGTTTTGAGTAACTACTAGTACTGTGCAGCCAGCACATGTCAGTGTGTTAAATTGATTGACTTGTAATTGTTTGTTTACATGAATTATATCAGATATGTAATGTAATAAAATTAAATGTATGTTGAAGTTGACTTTTGCACATGACAATTATCAAGAAAATGATTCCTGCAGCAGAAAAGTCCACATACTACATGCACATGTCTGTTTTGTAAAAATTTCTATCAGTGTTAACATGCAAAATTCAGTACGGTAAGTCACCGCGGGGACAAAGTGAAAGTAGAAACCTAATTTAATTGGCAGAGAAAAATCATAAATATTTGCCCAAATACTCTTTAAATATTTGTATTATCAAAACTAAACAATTTTAAAGCTAATTTTAGTTATAACCAAACCTAATTGTGTTTAAATAGACGCTTTAAACGAAGACATTTGTCAAATTACGTTCAGAATTCAATGCATTTCGCAACGACGTCAGAGGTCACGTAACCGGATATAACTGTGTTTGACCTAGTTTTACGCCCTAATTTCGGGGGTGGTTTTGTTTAGGTAAATGTCCGGAGGGGCAAACTAAAATATAGGAAGCGGGTGTGATGCGTTTTAGATTGCCGAGACCGTGCTCTATCTAATTTTCGGGTATACTTTTTTTCTAAAGTCCATTTTGTGTCGAATTTTCTTCAATTAAAACTTCAAAAAGCCATAAAAATCTTTAAAATCGATTAGAAAAAAAGTATACCCGATAAAAATGAAGAGTGCAATCTCCTCCGTCTGATGACATACATTTCGGCCACTGAGAATAAGATTTGCTCCTCCGGGTTTCAACTTGTTTACAAAACGCAATTGATGGAACAGCCAAAAAACCCGGTCCGCCATGCCGTTACGTCGCTTTTCATACTGACACACCACTCAAACGCAATTATCGCCAACAAATCCCAAGAATATCACACAAATTATACATCAAATGAAAGATAAATTCCAAATGAACACAACACAGAAAGAATTATGAAGTTTCCTTTTGTTTTTTTTTTATACGAAGCGATTGTTTGTCCAAAACATCGTTTTTTTTTTACGAATTTACAACAGATTACGTCGTACGTTGGAAGTGCAGGCCTGAAACTCACCTTTTTGGGAGGTAAATCCAATAAATTAGATATCAAAAGAATCATCCCTAAGCACATTCAAAGATATCTCGCAAGTTTTTAATATCTTAGGACACAGAAACAGTCAAAATGAATGAATTTAAATCAGCTTCCGAGACGAAGCGAGACATGTACATGTGTATGATTTGATTTTGAGGCGCCTTGTTTACGATGACGTCATTTGCGTTGCTTCCCAATCTTAACCCTTTCCACTCTCAACGACATTTCAATTGGTTGAAATTAAACAGTTATCAAGTTCCAGCTCAACCTGAATCTAGTTACTCAATTGGTAGAAATACTTTAGCAGTAATTCTTAGTTTTATAAGTTATAACTCTAATTTTATTGATGATACGAGCTCAACATCATAATATGTCACTGTTTATGGCGGTGTTATCCAAAGGTGTGATTTGATAGTGATTATAATTTTATTTTGCGATCAAACGTCAGTGCAGCTCAGCAGAAACGCATAGGCACTAGTTCAATTCAGCAGAAACGCATGAGTCCTACGATTATAGACACCCACTGGACGCGCTTCGCGCGTCGGTCAGTGGGTGAAAAACTGTCTCTTTATCATCTGTATGTGTCACGAGTGAACATATATGACTTTGTTGTCCGATTGTTAAGACCGCCGATTGCATATTATTGCATTAATTGGACGAGACTTAATGTAAAGTCTTATAACTTACGAACAGGCGACAACGTCGACGTCGTATACGTTCGTCCGCTAATCGGAAAATAGACCAAGAATGCCTTAAAGCGTCGACCTGCGTGTATTCAAGAATATGAATCACACCAAAATTAAGCGAATTGTATATGGAATGTGTAGGTATAAGCTGCCATGTATATATCATTCCCAGAATGCTACCATATCATGACAATCTACTAGTTAAAATAAAACACCTTCAACTGTTATCGCGATATATCCAACCGAGCAAAGAGAGTTTAATGTCATCATACGCTATTCGCTGTTGCGAAATCGCTATGTCGCTGTTGCGACATGGGTGATCGTTCGTTGTAGCATAATTACATTGAACGACATATTTAATTATGTTTGTGTGTAAATAACGATTGTTAACTTGTGACGACTTGCAATAGTGACGACTTGCAATAATATATTAAATGGTAAAATACGCGCGTTCATATCCATATATTCAGAAGAATATCCGTCTATTTTACAAGCTCGACATGCCATGTTTGTTTATGGTATACTACCGTTCCAACACATCGGCTATTTATCATTTTGCTGGTGAGAAAGCGTATGTTCACTTTGTTGCTATTTATATGCACAGAAAAAGGCACCATTACTCGGGAAAGCAACCTACTGAAATGCATGTAGATGTACGCGAATCATGTTGCGTTCTCACATAATGCAGTTATCCCAAATTCGCGCTCTTTAAAATATAATTGGCTGCATGGCTGGCCTACTTCTGATGGCACAGTGTGTCACCGCACCTGTCCGACTAAGTCACTTTGAACCCAAAATGTATACCTGTTATGCTATATTGATATGTTTCTGAATTATATTTGATGCTTGATTCCTTATACACATATATAGTGACATTTCAGTGATATTTCTAGAACGTTCCCGAGTATGATAGAACTTCAAATAAAACATATTCGTCTTTGTCCCATTCTGGTGATTTGGGCTCGTGTTTAGCAGACATGTGTTATCAGTTGTGTGAGTGATTGCCATTCGCGCATAATTATTTTATAAATAAATATATCCGCTGCACGTCGATATAACCGTCACTTATATTACTGGCCGTTGAAATCACTGACCCGACAAACTGATAGACCAAGACTTAACACTTGGCAAATTACAGATCGGCATTGATTTAAAACTTCGCACTTCATTGTGGACAGACTATAACTATCCGTATCTTTCACGAGAATATACCATCCCATTGCAGTTATAATGTTTAACATCTCAAGTCTTTAATTTGGAATATGGAGATAGACACATGCGTGTATGTGGAACCCGTGCATGTTCTTTATTCCCGTTGCCAATTAAATATACACATGTGTGTATCTATACTAATAAAACCGAAGTGTGTGTGTGTTCATTTGTTTGTCGGTCTGACCTGCTATTGGTGACCGACCGGTTGGATCAAGACAGCCAAAAATTGGAACACACGGTGAATTGTCACGTGGAGTGTCATGGGATAGGTACATCTGACGTCATGTGATTTAATTTGGAATTCGTGAATAATTTAATAACATTTTTACATCTATATCTACAGTGTGCCCTAAGTAATCGACTACTTAAACATAGCAGAATTATGGGTAACATTTCAGGATTTAGTGGGAAATATAGCCTGCTGACATTCATCCGAAAGCTCTCCTGAATCCCGAAAAGTTACCCATAATTCTGCTGTGTTTAAAGGTGGATTATCTCTATGTAAACATGTATTATATAGTAACCGGGGTATAAAATATAAGATTTGAATCGAAGACTCCTGTCCGGAAATGCTTCTATCGATTAATATTAATTTTATTTCGAATATTTTCTGGTCTAAAAAGGTGTGTTTGTTCAGCTAACGAACAATAGTGGCTACTGTTAACAGAGACCAGAAATTATATTGTGCAATTTTGTCACAAATAAACGTTAATTATACTCATTATCGCTTATATTTGTGGAACAATACAATACAAACAACCAATCTGTGACATTTGACATTCGTTGCATAGCCGTAGGAACAGCCCAGTGCTCTACATCGCAATGCGGTCTCATCCGAATGGTCGGTTCTAAAAATAGTAACATAAACGGGCCCGATTTAATATTCGAAATAAAATCAATATTAATTGATAGAAGCTTTTCCGGACATAGGTCTTCAGTTCATATCTATTATTTTATACCCACGCAACTATTTAAAATTTGTTATTTAAAGAGATAATCCATCTTTAAGGGGTCGATTACATAGGGCATTACTGTATATTTGCGAATTTCTGTCTGTCTGCCTGTGTCTGTCTTCTATACAAATTACAGGAGACCATCTAGATGATACCAAAACTTTTTACGAGAAATATAATTTCAAAAGTAGCCTCATTCTTCATCTTTTATTTTTGCGAACTGTGTGTTTATGATGTTCATGTATCATAATATAAGGTCTGAATTATACATGGTTGTAACTAAATAAATACTTCGATGAATAACTCTAGAATGGAAAAACAGAACAGAACAATGGAACCCTCTATTGAATGTCCTCATAGTAGTGAACATCCATACCAAATTTCATTGAGATACCAGCACAACTGTTGAAGTTACGACATGAACAGACACCAGACGGACCAAAAAGCCAACATTTCCAGATAAACAAAGATGTATAACTCTAGAATGGAAAATCCGAACAAAACAATGGAACTCACTTTTTAATGTCCTCATAGTAGTGAACATCCATACCAAATGTCATTGAGATCCCAGCACAACTGTTGAAGTTACGACATGAACATACACCAGACAGACCAAAAAGCCAACATTTCCACATAAACAAAGATGAATAACTCCAGAATGGAAAATCCGAACAAAACGATGGAATCCTCTTTCTAATGTCCTCATAGTAGTGAACATCCATACCAAAAATCATTGAGATCCCAGCACAACTGTTGAAGTTATGACATGAACAGACACCAGACAGACCAAAAATCCAAAATTTCAAGATAAACAAAGATGAATAACTCTAGAATGGAAAATCCGAACAAAACGATATAACCGTCCATTGAATGCCCTCATAGTAATGAACAGCCATACAAAATTTCATTAAGATCCAAGCACTACTGTTCAAGTTATGACATGAACAGACATCGGACGGACGGACGTACGGACGGACAGACGCACGGACGGACTCACGGACGGACGGACAGGTGCAAAACAGTATACACCCCTTTTTTGTTTTAAAGGGCCTATAATGAATGCGCAATCAGTTAATCAGGATTAAGTGCCCGATATCACATGCATTCACTTATTATGTAGGAAAATACCCCTATACACTAGGAAATTTAATAAGTTCACGTAAAGGGTTAACAATATGAATATCTCTTTAAATGACAAATTTTAAATAGTTTTGTGGAAATAAAACAATAAATTTGAATATTCCAGAAATGGTTATATGTTGTGTTATTAGCTTGAGAGCGAATGCCTCGCTGTACCATGTGTGGGGGAAGTAAATTAACAGATAAAATTACGTCTACCGTGAGCATCTTTGCTTTAAGTTGGATAGATAGGAAAATCTATGAAGTGATGGTCCCATATGCTCATTCCCACTATATTAACAAACCCCCTTGCACAGAAGCCATTAGGAGCATGCATTTCAATGACATACATCTTGATCTGTATCGTGGCAGTTAATGACTTAAACGTGTGTTTAATTACGAAGCTTTGAGAAAGTGTCTGGCCGTTGTGTAGTATATATCGCTGTGATTTACTTTATTGGATATTGACATATTTTACCCCTCGTGCAGTTTGATTGATTCCTGAGAATTCGATTACAGGTATCAAATCTTAAAGGAAACATATACGACACATGTATAAATGTTAAAGGGGCCATATACAATATGAAGGGATTTTGAAACGAGCCATAAGATTGAAGAAATGTGTTTAATTGGGACAAGTTATTGATCTATTTTTAGAAAAGACCTCAGTGGTCACTGGTAACAGTAACCACCATTGTTCGTTAGCTAAACAATCGCACCTTTTTAGTCCAGAAGATATTCGAAATAAAATAAATATTAATCGATAGAAGCATTTCCGGACAAGAGTCTTTGACTCATATCCAATATTTATACCCTGATAACTATATAATACATTAAGTATAGGGTTATGGATATGTGTAGATCGGGGTTATGTTTAGGGTTAATGTTATTGGTAGGATCAGGTTTATAAATTGGGTTAGAGTTGTGGATATTGCTAATGTTAGAAAGGTGACAGTGTTATGCAAAGGATTTGATTTTGGGTAGGCTTGTATGTATGACTAGGCTTATCGAACGGGGTATGGTAAGGTCAAGGTATAGCTATGGATATGGTTTGCAGGAGGGTAATGGATATGTTCAGGGTATTTTATTGGGTTAGAGTTAAATGGTGTAGATATGTCTATGGAAAGGGTTGTGTTTATGGATTGGCTACGACAAAGGTTGTTCTTATCGAAATATTAGGGTTATGGTGCGGTTTATGGGTAAGGATTGAATAGCGGTGGGTGGATGATTGAATTATGGATGGTGATCGGGGATGGGGAATTTATATGGAAGTATCAAAATTCTGCAGGCCAGAATTTTAACCCTCTAGTTCAAATAATTGAATTCGATTCGTCGGTAGTGCGACGTTTGTTCCAAGGGTTAGAATACTCAATATATGCAGTTGTGTGATAAGAACAGGCCTTTCGATTGGTATAATGGTTCTGACGCGAAGTGTTTGAGATGGTTGTGTAAACTTACATTTTCTGGGTTATTTTGTAGAAGAAATCGTCTCGCGGCGATGAATAAAAGGCATTTTTTCCGTGATGGAGCACTGCATGTTTCTAAATGATCGTCGGGGGCCCGAAGATTAGTGACGAAATATTCACTTACCTTAGACGTGGTGTCTACATGTGTTTATTTGCAGCAAAAACGGTGTCAGAATGTGTCCGAAATACTTCCGATGATGATGATGGCGATGATAATGATATTAATACATTAGGAAGGCGTTGGTTAGATTTGCACCAAGAAGTTCTTGTATATATTATACATATGCTGTTACATTCTCATTCTTGTGTATATATTTTCTCTATGTACTTCTCAATATCTATAAAACATTATATAGTTATGCCGCGAGGAAAATCAATTGTCCATTATTTGTACAGAACACGTATCAGCATTATTCAAACGTTACTTAAATGAAAACACAATACTGTTGTTAACCTTTGAATAATATTAGCTTATTTGCTGTATCCTTACCGATTGTGTTCCATTTCTGCAACCGGCCACACAAGGAGATGCATAAACCACACCCTCTCCACATACTGGTAGGAACCTATCTGGATCACAGTGGCAATTGTCAGCGCACGTGCTGGTTCCAGGTTCAGATATTTCCAGTCTTCCAGCATTCCTGCATATTCCAAACTCTAGTTTAAAGGGGTACTGTACTTAAATATTGTTTGCATCGTAGCATAAGGTAACATGGTTTCCATTATCTGACTGTTTGCTGATTAAGAAGTAATGTTACAGATGGCAGATAACTTGGATAAGCCAGAATACAAACATAAAACGCTCGTGATTTTGTACAGTTTTTCCCGGCTATTGTATGTTTAGTAGTCCCAGATACTCATCAATGTTATTGTATATTAAGTGGGTGGCTTGAGTTCACGCCATATTTTTTACAAGATGTATCACTCGTTGACCAATCCACCACCCCGTCAATTAATTTAGTTTATGGCTGGATCCATACAGTAAATATATATTAAATTATTAAATTTGATTTTAAGATAACCTGTTAACCTGATCGTTTACAGAGGACACCTTCGACTCAAATTAATATTTTTTTTTATGTATTATCGATATTAGATCGTTGTTATTACCCCGAATTTATTGAAAGTGGCGTACAGTCTCCCTTTAAATGTTTAATTCAGAAATAATATATTTAGAGAAGAGTTTGCTACATTAACAAATCATATTTATATTGTGACACAACAACAATATGATCTAACTTCTATCGTTCAGCATTCAGACGTTGTTTAGGCGATAAGGCACAGAGCACATTAGGTCGTCATAATCATGACAAGCGCAAATTTATAATCCGCACAAGGAGGTCGGCGCCCGATTCGTGTATCTGGGCATGTTTGACATTATTGCTTACCGGAGATAGGTGGTTTCTAAATGCGCAGTGGAGTGTTTGCCACTCTGTGCGATCTGATATTTCTCCACGAAATAAAATTAACAATGTCGTGATATGGGCTAGTATAGCGACTGCATTACACGACGATAAAACACAACAAACAAACCAAGACGGCATACATGCATCTACTGCAGGATGGCAACATATGGATCAGAGTTGTGGTGAGTTGTGTCGTATATTGCCACAAATATGGAACAATTCCTTGCCAGAAAGATGTGAGATTTTGTCCGAAACGCGACAAAAACTGAATAAGTTGTCAAACGCAGTCAAATAAATGACGACAATAGCTTCTGCACATTGTAACAAATAAAGGGATACTGTACACTAAATCCGAGCATTTATGGGACCATCTCCTTTTATAATCAACAGAATATATGCAACAGATGATTGAATTTGAGCCATGGATTATTGCAAAAATACACTTGTGTGCTCTATGAACGATGCAATTACCTTACTCGTATTTAAATTCGCGCAGTAATATTTTCGCTGTTTTGAATTCGCGCGCACTTTAAATTCGCGCACCGTGCTTAGAGAATTAAAAACTGACAATTTTTTTCGTAAAGTCTTGTATGGGCAGCCATTCGGTCGGAAATTACATGAAATAAAAGTTAATGGTGGCTTGTAAAAACAATAGTCTCCATTTTTAAACCAATGGTCGTTCTTTGATTCTATAAGAGACAATTCCGTTTCAATAGATATAGATTCAAACCAAATAGTCTCCATTTTCAAACCAATGGTCGTTCTTGGATTCTATAAGAGACAATTCCGTTTCAATAGATATAGATTCAAACCAAATAGTCTCTATTTTCAAACCAATAATCGTTCTTGGATTCAATAAGAGACAGTTCCGTTTTAATAGATAAAGATTCATAATCAATGTTGACCGATGCAAAATTAATGTTCTATTTTAATTTAATAGCGTTCACTGTTCAACTAATATCTAATAACACACACTTAGTAAGATTCGCGCATATTCAATAAGCGTACATTCCGTTTCAATGGCCATATTTTCTTAATCAATAAAGATATTTCAAACCAATAGTCTTCATTTTCAAACTAATAGTCGTTCTTGGATTCAATAAGAGACAATTCCGTTTTAATAGATATATTTTCTTAATCAATAGAATCTATTTCAAAACCAATAGCCGTTCCTGGATTAAATAAGAGACAAATCTACTATTTCCGGTCAAACCAATGAATAATAATTGAAGATTATTAACATCCGTTTACAAACCAATGATCATTTCTCGAATTAATAACTTCCGTTTACAAACCAATGATCAATTCTTAAACCAATGAACGCTAGGGTCGCCACCAATCTCAAATTAACGATAGGGGCGCCACCAATCTTGTTGGAGTCACCAAACTGCAAATTCCGTGACGTCAACATGGGATACCCCCCTGCCAAAAAAAAAATGCATGTTCTCGAACATTTTCGCGTCAGAAAGTGACCCTGAACATGAAAACTGCGATGATATACGGACTGTGGACTATATCCTGTACCTGTAGTAGATACCGAAGATCCAATTGAGAGCTTGTTTTTAATATTGTCATTATTTTTTTGACCCAGAAGATCTGAATTAAGCAACCGAATTTGAGGACTGTATGATGTTGATCCCTTGATGTATCACTGTCAGTATCTGTAACTCATTCACTGTCAGTATTACTGTGATTATCACTGTTTCCCAACTGACCTACATGTACCAGCTCAGAAACCAGATCATACAAAGCGTCACTCAATCACCATATCTTGGATTCATGCTCTCAAACGATATGAAATGGTTGCCACACATAGACAAGATCACGAAGAAGGCTAACAGCACGCTCGGATTCATCAGAAGAAACCTTAGGAAGGCACCATTCAAGAGTAAATGCGTAGCGTATGAGACACTCGTAATATCGTCGCTGGAATACGCAGCCGTCATGTGGGATCCTCACCAACAGCAGAACATCGACGCCCTGGAGAGAATACAGAGAGGGGCTGTACGGCTCATGACCGGCAATTACGAATCGAAGGACATGGCCAAACTGATGAATGACTGCGAGATAAGACCACTCGAAGAAAGAAGGAAAGACCAGAGGCTGGAGCTCTTTCACAAGATGGATAAGGGGCAGGTGTCGGCTGTAAACACTCAGTGCTTAATTAAACCAAAAAAGTGGGCAGAAAAAACCGAGCCAAGAAATTTGCAGATTTCAGTGCCACAAATATAGTCTCAAAACAGGAATATAATAATTCACTGTCCTACCGGTAAGAGCCACTGGTGACAAACTCTGCTGAATACTCAAATTCATTCTTCCCACGGACAATTATTCAGTGGAACACTCTAAACGAGATGGACGCATGCGAAATTCAAAATAGAACAGCAGCGGACAACTCAACAGTCCCGCAAAGAACATAATTCTCTCTCTCCCGGCGTTCTACACATCCGCGAGGATCATACGCCGTACACCATCCAGATCCAGATGTAGGGATTGTCTGTCAAAATCCGGTGGAGAACTTAGGATGTGTTCGACAAGTACTAACAACAGCAGTATGAATATGATTATGTCAACAATAACAACAACAACATCTCTAACACCGTAAGATAATCGTTCACTGTACATTGCGACGACTTCTTCTGAAAACAACCATTGAGTGGAACCGCTTCAAACAGTCAGATGTTGATTCAGGCAATCGGTAATATTGAATGTCTGAAGGATTTATTAAATATGGATTCTATTTTCTAGACGTTTCATACGAGCGTCGTGGAATAGGATTCTGAACATTGCTGGAGTATTGATCAAGTAAACCTGACAGTGCGAAGAGCACTTCAGAACTCAATCATAAGCCAACTAGAACAGAGGTCATGTCAACTTACAGGTTGCATTATACATGCATATATTGTGACCACATAAATGATATATACAACTGCAGTGACTTCTTCATTATTTCAGTATTTGATACCATAACCATGGTCGTTCCATAGTAATCCATACCATAATTTTTGGTTTTACATACCGGTAGGATACCGGATTGTTTGGTTACTTTTTTTTTATTTCGTACTTTGTAGAAAATCATTTATTTGTTTCCATATGGTGTGACATACATGTAGTAACATGGTACGAAAGGACCAATTGATTTCCTACATGGTACGAAACGACCAAACAATAATGTATGAAACTACCAAAAATATGGTACGAAACTACCAAAAATATGGTACGAAATGACTTAAGATGATACAAAACGTCCTGTACCCATTTATATCTCCTCGGCAAGGGGAACAACGAGACAGTGACCCTGTAGACTAGCAGCGCCAACATCGTTGGTTTGATATTAGGCCCTATATCACCCTGAGGTAACCTCATATCACAATCAGCCTGACGACGAAGGCTGATATGAAGCTACTGAGGACTGAAATCAGGCCTATAATATCAAACCAACCAAGTAATACCTTACATGTATCTATTAATTACGGTAGTTCGCCTCTTAGTAACAGTGTAATATTGACAACTTTTTCTAATGAGTGACATCACAAAAAATTGGTATCTATGCCTATTCTAATAGTGAAATAGAATTACACCATGTCAAAGCCATACCGTGTATTACTCAGATCGTGATGTCATAAAATCATACATGTATTACTCTTAATTAGTGATGTCGTAAAATGATATTACTCGATTTAGGGCAAATTGAAGTGATATTCAGCTAAGTACAAATGGAGTTTGATAACAAGCCATATCGTGCAAAAATGTCATATCTAATTAATAATTTTCGAACAAATTTTGGACCGATATACATTTACCCTGTAGCCATCTGTAGGAAACTTCTTTCCAAGCGGGTGCTGTCGGAACATACATGTATCAAGGTGGACCCCTCCCCAATGAGAGACTCGTACCCATGCCCATTGGAAATAAATGATAATGTGCAATGGATGAATAGGTTGCTGGCATTTCATATACCATGGAAGTTTGACATGGAGATGTTTCGCACCAGGGTTCTGGACATTTCACACCAATTCCTGTATCATTTCGACAATCCGTACCTTTGAGTATACCGGTATTATTTAAAAAAAAAATGACATTAATAAAGGTACTCAGTCCGATTCGATGGTTCCCATATAATCATATTTCAACAACAACAACAACACCATTTTTTGAAATGCCACTTCGTTTACCAGAATCGATTAATGCCCCAAAAATAATGCTAACCAGTCAAATATAGTATACAATTGCCCAAAGCCTGTTATTTATCAATATTTTGTTCAATGAAATTTTGCGGGTTTGTCAAATATCTGACACAACAAAAGCCACTTGCTTTTTGAGTTATCCATCTTCATCCGTCCTCTTTCGACTTTTTATTGGGCCACTAAATTTTTTTTATCGATGGTGAAAAATAATAGATTTCAAAAATCGATATCTGATCATTCTCAGCTTTGATGGGTGGGTTCCTCAACTCAAATCACATATGTTTTACCCCGAAGCCAAGTAAATAGTATTATTCAAGCGTTAATTCGGATTATGCATCTTTAACTTTGTCGCGACAATTTCAATTGGTTCATTTTGTTTCGAAAAAAAAAGAAAGAAATATGTTAACATGTAAATGTCGGGTTGTCATCATCACGAACGTTAAATCATGATCATGTTCACTCTCATTAAGTTAACACGATTAATATAATTTTTCACATGTACGAATGACCATTCATCATTTTTGGGAATCAATGAAACATACCAATATATGGTGTGAAATGACCAAAAACATGGTACGAAACAATTAAATGTGTCATTCAAATCAAGGGTACAAACTGGCCATAGTAGGAAAAGTCGTTTGAGCCATCCAACAAACCTGGGTGAATCGCTTGGGCGATCGGTTTTCCACAGTAAGGATGCATCTTGGAAGAGGGGAGTCAATCTAATTAACTGTTATCTATAACCAATAATTAAAAACAATAACAATTTATTCTGATTTCTTTTGAAACACACAGAATAATTATTTACTGAGAATATTCAATATAAACATGTACAAATTCTCAAACAAAGGGAATTTCAATGTTCAAGAAATTTAGAGTCCCCTCTTACTATGGGTGGCCCTTTTCACATTTATTATTTATGTGCGCTTAAGCACAAATATTAAGCTTAAACATAAATCATTTGGCTTAAGGGAGTGTCATTTGCGCTTAAGCACAAATATGTGTCTATCAATTTGTTTGCGCTTAAGTGAAAATAATTTGCGCTTAAGTGTAAATGCTTTGCGCTTAAAAGCTTAAGCGCAAATACCTAACACTCCTTTACTTCCCTCTGATTGTGAATGATGGAGTTCATCTCATAGTATATTATTATGGGCCCATAGTAGTAGCCCATACAGACTCGAAAGTTGAAAAGTCAAAAGCATCTCTGTCTCTGGTGTCCCAAAAATTGGTGCCTCATTCCCAAAGCTCTAGTATATTTTATTAAAGGGACATCTCCTGCACAAATATATACCATTTCCATGGTCATAGAATGGGAATTAGGGGTTACTGGTGGCTTGCTTCCCTCGTGGTGTACATGTACGTATTGAATAGAAATAGGGGAGAAACATATTTTCATATTATCAGCATCCCTGTCCCTAAGAATTTGTGCCTCCATCCCAGAGATCTATTACATTTTATAAAAGAGACATATCCTGTACAGATATATACCATTTCCATGGTCATAAAAGGTACTGGTATCTAGGGATCACTGGGGATTGCTTCCCTTGTATGATGGGCCTACAGGTATATAGACTTGAGTGCAAGTCTGCAAATAGCGTGTCTGTCATTTGTAGAATGAGGTCCCCAGAGGGTGAATTTAGTGACGCTACACCGCATAGTGGGCTAGCATCACTAAATTTACCCCCTGGGGGCCTCATTCTGCTTAGGGCCCTCAACTGCTATGGTAATCCTGGATAAGATTGAAGTTCCCCAGTTGAAGTTGGTGATGTTCACCCATTTGGAGCCTCGATTATGGATTTTATCTTCTGCAAATTAGGGGATATAGAAACTTCCCAGATGGGAAAACGTAACTAAAAACAATGTTAATTTGATACCATAGTTACTTCCCAGAAAATGAGGCCTAAGCAGAATGAGGTCCCCAGAGGGTGAATTTAGTTATGCTAACCCGCTATGCAGGGTAGCATCACTAAATTCACCATCTGTGGACCTCATTCTGCAAATGACAGACCCGCTATTTGCAGGCTTAAGCGCAAATTATTTGTGATTAAACGTAAAAAAATTGCAAAAATTCATAAGTAATTGTATGTCATAATTTGCAAAGTTCTGTCCAATTCTTGTTAAAACATGACTAGATTCATAACGGTGATATTTGGTTAAATTTCATACCGAGTTATGTATAATCGAATTATTGAGGGATCGCGGGAGGGACTTGGATCATACGAATGACATATATTCATTGCTCCAATTATCTCTTAACATGAGCAATACAAAATGAAGTCACATTTCCGAACCAGTTCCATACAGCAGAACATGATCTAGAAGATATTAGCGAACCAACGTCAAATTCCCTCTTTCAGCTGACGACCATCTTGGGCGGGGAGTTCCAATTTTACCCTTAAAATGTGGCATTATATCTCTCAGAGTCATACGAACTGAATATGCCTAATTTTAAATCGTATATTTCATGGTGAGATTAATTGCGACATTTAATAAATAATATAATCACGAAACGCTCTATAAATTTGGAAAACCCCTTAAAAAGAGGGGTTAAAGTGAAATTTCGGCGTGGCTCCATATCTAATATAAAAGAAGATGTACATATGCGCAAAGTTTCATGCTTTAGTAACAATTTGAACAATTGCCTTGAAAATTTTACTTAATCTACTCCACTATATGTCCTATATATTATAGTGAATATTTATCGTCGTTTGATTTGCACCGAGTGAACTCATATTCCAAATCGTCACATCGACATGACATTGGGAACTCTCATGTTTATTTCTATATTTCTGACGTCACGGATTTTGCGAACAAAATTGGTGGCCAGCGCCCCTAGCGTTAATTTACGAATTGCTTATAGGTTTGTGTTTTAATCATTAATTTCAAATGAGCTCATTGGTTTGACTTGAAATAGTTGATTCCGCTATTAGATATTAGTTTGATAACGATAATCATTGATCATGGGAAAAAGTATATTGGTTTAAAATATGTCTATTGATTATTAGTTTTACAATAAGGTCTATTAATTTTACAATAAGTTATTAGTTTTACAATAAGTTAATGACGGTTTTAGATATAGGTTTTACAATAAGTTATTAGTGTTACAATAAGGTCTATTAATTTTACAATAGGTTATTAGTTTTACAATAAGTTAATTACGGTTTTATTTATTAGTTTTACAATGAGTTATTAGTTTTACAATAAGGTCTATTAGTTTGATAACGATAGTCACTGATCGCGAGAAATCGTCTATTGGTTTGAAATATGGCTATTGAAACGGAATGTACGTTTACTGAATATGAGCAAAGCTGTATTAATTGTTTGTTATTAGATATTAGTTGAACAATGAATACTATTAAATTAAAATAGAACATTAATTTTGCATCGGTCAACGTTGATTGTGAATCTATATCTGTTAACACGTAATTGTCTCTTAATGAATCAAAGAACGACCATTGGTTTGAAAATGGAGACTATTGTTTTGAAATAGATTGTAGTTGTTTTCACAAACCACCATTAACTTTTATTTCATGTAATTTCCGACCGAATGGCTGCCCATAGTCTTGTATCTGATGGGAATTTCAGTTCCCAGTAGCTCATTTATCAGAGACGCGTGGATGTATATTAATGCCACATTTGGGAAACTGTACATCGGTTAGAGCAAAGCTACATCATCATTTTGTTTTGAACATACCTGTTTATGTATTCTCCAAATACTCATTTTGTATTTAATAGTTAAACGGGCATGATTGAAATGGACTCGAATTAAGTAACACAACAACCGCGTAGGCTGCTGAGAATATCAACACTTAATAGTATGCGTGTATTAAATAGGTTTAAATAATTAACTCAGACTGTATGACCACGATGAAACTCCAGGGCTGTGGATATGGAGATGTTATTTCGTGCACCTTACGCCCGGAATTAGTGGAATAGGCGTATATATTTCTTACAAGCATCGAATATTTTACCATGATTTATCGCTTTACATGTGAATAATGGTATGGATGCAGTATACTGGTTTATTCAATACAACGTTCCGCAATGTACATGTAACTCATTAACATATCGATCCTATTTGCCTAATGTTTGGTGTAAACTTAGGAGTCGTACTATTTTTCGCTCAGTTTTAAATTCGCGCACCGGTGGGTGCGTGAGAAATAATACTGCGCGAATTTGAATACGAGTGAGGTACAATGAAAATGAATTTATGACTGGAGATTTAAAAAAGGAGATGGTCCCATAAACAATCGATGATTTATAGGTAAAGCACTAACAATTACACCACTGCATGTTATGAAATATGAAACACAAATTATATTAATTGTTTGCATGTCTACTTGACACGTCGCATTTTGTCATCGAACACCTTCCGGTGGAGTGGATTGCCGTTTGTAAGACTAGTTGACATGTCGGTTCCACGTTTTACATTCTCAAGTAATGTTCTCGGAAACGAACAATATAAGAACAAAGTTTGATGCCGAATCCGTTTTATGACAACATTATTGTATATCTATTATATTTTACATAAATAATTATTCATGGAATAAATACTATTTAAATTCTAAGGGTTATACTGAGCTACATGTCAATGAGATAATTATGACATGAGATATAGGAAGACGAAAAGTTACTCCAACAGGAAGTGTCAGTGGCATAGCACCTCTAAGAATCGAAGCATTCCTCTCGTCTTTTGATATTGGTCTTTCATGCAGTTAATTTTTTTTTACGAATGTGGTGCAGTTAAGTGATACACTTACCCAACGAGGTCTTGTATAATAGGCTGGTCGCAGCCAATCATCATATTCAAACCTGACCCGACAGCCGCCAATAGAGAACATCCTATTACCAGCTTCATGTTACCGAGCCTAGATAACTTCAATCGGGTCGTGATAAATCCACCAAAGATTGTTCCTCCTACTGAATCCACCACACGCATGCCACCTGCCAAAAAATGAACAATTGTACAATTTGATGCATACATGATGTCATAGACAGATCGATTGACAACGAAAACAGTTGGAATTTTCAGACTGAGAAAATAGGTTATGATAGCTCTAATATACAATTACGTTAGTTTAATTTTTCAACCAATAAAAGTGTATTGTTTTTACACCCTTTAAGATAGTATACGGTAGGTAGGTCAGTGCATTTAAAACAAAATACACGTTCCGCATATCTGCGTGATACACTACCACAGTGAGAGCTAGTATCAGTCATACCAGGCTTTTCCATTAAACGAGGGATCGACCAGCTGATCTACGAAAGTTACGATAAACTTTGACATAGATTTTGAGGGAATAAACAGGAAAAAGGACCGTTTTTGTACCGAAGTACAATAACCCATGCTTATTCATTGGGCAAGTGGGTGGTCATGAGGCGGAAAATATTTTGTTTCAACCGTGTCTGCAAATTTTCTCAAGAAGTGCCCGTGACGAAGTTCACCGATTTAACTGTTGCATTTCTCGTCGGACGCGTATCTCAAACTCGCTATTGCGAATATTTGTTTTGGACGTTTCGCAGTATATAGTACAAAACTTTTGTCTAAAGCGTAACGTATGAGTGCAACTGAGTCGTTGTTCATTTTCGATCACATGCTAAAGGCATGTGATTAGTATTAATGAGTGTAAGCCGTGGTCGGGCTTACTGGGTGAGATAATGTTCTGGTTGAGTGTAAGCCGTGGTCGGGCTTACTGGGTGAGATAATGTTCTGGTCACTTTAGCCGGTCTGGTCTCGCAAGGTGCTCGTATCAAATTTTTAATCTCTTTTTATCTACAAACGACACAATCGAATCTCACATAGACAATTCAGTGGAAATTAAAGATCAACTGTCGAATGGCATGTTTCCTGTATAATGTTCTGTCGGCGGAGAGGATTTCGTTGACGTTCTTCGTGGAAAATCACAATCTAAAACAGTTACAGGAACGGACGCATGATTTATATATGGCGTTGTTACGTAATGACAGCATGTCAGTCGATTCTTCGAACAATTCAGGGTGGGAATTTCATACATTACACGATTTCAACGCACCCCAGAGGCAGGCATCAGCCATAACCGTTGCTACTTTATCAGACAACAAGAATATGCCATGTGTGTAATGATATTGTCCATCCTCATACTTGTGTAACATGATTTATTGTACATATGTTAAAATAGACACGTGACCGTCATGTGACTGATCACGGCAGTTTGGGTGATGACGAATAAACCTGTGAACACCATCTCCGTCTCGTCTCAATAACATCATCATGGGACGAACATAACATGGTAGTACGGGTGGAAAACACCATGGAGTTGACCTAGAAGAAAAAGAGCATGCACAAACTAGAGGTCAGATTCCATGGAATCAGATATACTTCCATGGTATTCCATCCCATCCCATCCAGACCTGACCTTGGCCTTCAAAATGGTCAATCGAAGGTCAAATCGGGTAAAACAGACGGATTTCAACGAAATTTTATACCTAGGGATACTTTTGTCCGGGGAGTCTTTTGGGAGGGTCAAGTCGTGACTCCGACCTGACATTGACCTTCAAAATGGTCAGTTCAAGGTCAAATCGGGTAAAACGAACGGATTTCGACGAAATTTGATATCTAGGAAAACTTTTGTCCGGGGAGTGTTTTGGACAGGTCAAATCGTGACAATAGGTTATTTTTATAGTAGAGCGGACATACCTATATAGTATATCGGTGAGCATATTCATGCATTTGCCTTGCTTCTTGATAAGTCCGTTTGAATTTGCGTCATGAAGAGAGGGTTTGAATTTGAGTAATATATATCACCCGTTGCAACGTTATACTTTACCAGGGTTAAACCGTCCGATCTAAATCATTAAAAAGTGTACTAATCTTGCGTTTAGATACTACTTATCACATCCAGTCGTCGAAAAGTTTTTATCTCAATATCCGATTTTCGGAGTAATTTTCCCCATGTGACATTCGGTGGAATTTGCCAAATTTGAACCCACCCGACACAAACACTCCCTTGAGCAGGTTGCATTTATAGTAGAGCGGTAAAATTTTGAAGGCATACCTACAGTATACCGGCTTACATGCTCCTGCGTGAAACTCGCTCCCGCATTAGCCCGTTTGGATTTGGGGCTAACAAATCGGCTAGTGATAGACTACATAAGTATACATTTTTATGATATATAGCGTTGTCACGAGTAAACCGTTCCATCTGAAAATGAGAAAATCGCCCTCTGGATGCGCGTTAATACTAGCCATCAGATGTATGCGTCAAAAAAAATTATCTCGATGTTTTAATTTCCCCCCCTTTGCAATTTTGGTGGAATTTTCTTAAAGTCTCAACCCACACTGACACACATTCTCCGTTGGGCATGTTACATTTATAGTATAACCGTCAAACTTCTGGGACGTACATAAAGTATGTCAATGTACATTCTACGACATTATCGTGCTCTTTAACCAGTCAGTTTGGATTTGGCGGGAAAAATAGTTGAAATATTTCCGTACCCCATAACACGGAAAACCCTGGGTAAAAACATTTTTAAGCAGTATATTCGAGTCCTAATATCTCGTCCAATTCGGAATATGCAATAAAAAATTGAGAGCTCTGTACTTATAAAAAAAAAAAAAAAAAAAAAAAAAAAAAAAACCTTGGTTTATTCATCCTGGTGTATAGTGTGTCCCTATTTATGGGCGGTAACTCCTCAGGAAAAGCGCGGACACAAGTTTTGATGCCGGTGGGCAGTAGGGCATATCGAGGTGTGCATACGGTCCAATTTTCGATGCTCTGCTCCTTATAATTTCCGAGATAATAAAATGAAATGTTTTCAGATAAAGGGAGATAACTCCTCGGGGAAAATGCGGACACTATGCTTTATGCGACCTGGGCATACAACTCTTTAACCCCAACATACGTACCAAGTTTTAGTGTGCTACTCCTTATACTTTTCGAGTAATAAGGGTTGCAAAAGTGTCAAGTATAATAATAATAATAATAAAAAATAATCGAAAAAGGGCCATAACTCCGTCAAGAAACATTGGACCGACATGCGGATACCTTTATTTTTAGTAGACCTCAGATGCCTACATATTCGCTACAGGTTTTGTGTTTCTACTGCAATTACTTTCTGAATATTTCCAAATAAACGGAAAACGGCGCCAGTACAAAAACAATATACTTCCTTGGTTACACCATGGAAGTATAATGAGCCATGACGTGCAGTTTGAAACCTGTGGAGTTGGACATGTGTGAATTTTGAGCCACGTGAGTCATCAAATCAACTTTGCGTCGGCCATGTTTGATTTCTGAAACTTTACAATCTCCATCAATATCATTCAAGTAAACATCATGAGTTTAACCCTTTGAACCCTGGCTCCCCACAACGATCGACACCCTGACCCTGGGCTCCCAGTGGTATTTTTTATATTGTGGCCAGTGTTTAGATGTATGGTGTTGTTTATGTTCAAGTGGTGTCACATTTCTGAAACTTTAGATGTATGTTCCCCATGGACCACTGATTATTTTACGATCTGGTTACATTGCCACGTGGTCACTCCCTGGTAACGGTTGCTAGGCATCTACCCGATATTGAAAGTAAAATACAATTATAGCTTTTACGGTCGTAATTCAGCCCAAGGAAATGGTGTTTTTGATGCAGTCAACACCCTATTGTGAAATTTGAGATATCTCTGGCCAGAAGTCAGATCCTAACTTGTATTTAAGGGTAGCAACGGTTGCTAAGCAAATACCCCAAATGATCGAATGATACCATTGCCCTGTGAATCCAATTGTATTATGCCCCAATCTGGCATGCACATGCTGATGGTTATGTTCAAATGGTGCTACAGGTCTGAAATTTTACAGGTATAGTCCCATGGGCCACTGTGTATTTTTTTTAGAACGGTATACTTTGCCACACGATCACTCCCTGGTAACGGTTTCTAAGCAACTACCCGGAACTGAAAGTATAATGCAATTATAGCTTATAGCGTTGTATAATTATGCGCTAAGAAACAGAATGTTCTATGCAGTCAATACCCTATTGTGAAACTGGAGATACATCAGGTCAGAAGATTGAACCTACATGTGGTTTGTATTTAACGGTATCAATGGTTGCTAAGCATATAGCCCAAGTGATCTAATGACACCACTTCCCTGTGCATTCAATGTCATTACGTCCCGTTTTAGACGTCGCCTATAGGGCACGGTGATGGTCATGTTCAAATGGTGCCACGAGTATTAAACTTTACATAATTTCTCAATAATGCACGATTTGACCACGTGTTTGTAATGTGCACGCGCAAGTAGATCGGACTAGATGGTATTGTGACCATGCAACCCATTTCCACAGTACTACTCTGGTGCAATGTCAAAACGTGCAGCTGTATAACGCAAATTTATGTACTATGGAGATCCTTGATGTGATTGTATGTCACAAAAATCCATACATTTATCATTTTATCCTATGCGCATGCGCGAAACAAATCGACTCAAATAAGAAACTGCGTGCACCTTCCTCACATATGACAGAACACTGATTATGTTTGCAATACTAATTTAAACCAAAAAGAGTGATCGAAATGATGTCTTTCTACGATCATGCGAACCGCGCAACAATGTAGAGCTTTACCCGAATCGCTTCAAATAATGTACGTTTGTTGAATTCTGCGCTGTGCGCATGCGCATGTTTTTCTACCCCAACTAGTCGGCAACAAACTGAATCATACACATGCACCCATGGCACTGCTGAAGTTCCTTGGGATCATTTACATAGATATAAGTGGATATACCAATGGTTATAACATGTATACACATGCTACATAGGTTTATGATGTCACTGAATGCTGCTGGCCGCTTTTGCGGCCAGTCGGGTGTATGAACGTTTTCTGGCTGGCCGCTTTTGCGGCCAGTCGGGTTCAAAGGGTTAAAACCACCGGGAGTCGTTGAATTTGAAGGTGACATCGAGATCAATTGGAAAACATTTATACAACAATTCGAACTATTTTTGGAAGCAAAAGGGGAAGATCTGACTGAAAAGAGAAAAGTAGCTACATTGCTAACCGTTGCAGGAAAGAGAGCTGTTGAAATATATAATTCATTCAAATGTTATACTAACACTGACAACTACAAATATGATAAAGTTAAAGAGAAGTTCCAAAATTACTGTATCCCAACAAAAAATAAAATCTACGAGCAATACATCTTTCGAAATCGCCTAAAGAAAGACTCTGAGTCAAATGATGCATATTTTGCAGAACTTCGACTTCTAGCGCGATCTTTAATTACGAGGATAAAGAAGATGTCATGATACGTGGTCAAGTTGTTTTCGGAATAAGTGATTCGAGGTTAAGAGAAAAACTACTACACATGGATGGACTTGATATGAAACAGTGCATGTTGACGTCTAAAACAAATGAATAAGTACATAAAGAACTAAAGATGTTCGAAGCAGCTAATGGAGGAACAAGTAGTAAATTATATGAAACAGAAAACACCAGCATGGAAATCAACAAGATACAACAATCCATCTTCGTGCAAATTTTGTTGTATGAATCATCCACAGAGACAATGTAAAGCATATGGAAAAACTTGTTATGATTGTTCAGAATTACATCACTTTGCATGTTCTCCCATTTGAAAATTAAACATAAACGAAATGTTTCAAATTCAAATAAAACAATTAGATATGTTGAAGCAAATGATGTAGAAGATGAATTAAATGAATTATTGATTGGTACTGTTGAAGTTTCACAAAATCAGTCTGAGAAAATAAAAAACAGAAATCATCCTGTGAAATGTGTTATTGTTGAAAATGGTATGCCTTTACTGTGTGTTGAATTGAACCTGGCGAAGAGAGCATTTGTTGTTAACAAAGATGTTATGTCTGATAAAAATGCATTTTAGGATAAAAATGTGTCTGAAAATACATTCATGTCCATAGAAAAAATCAAACACATGTTTCCGAAACTGTTTCAAGGTATTGGTGAAATGCCAGATGTATATAAAATCATACTCAATAAAGACAGTGTGCCAATCGTTCACCCCACCAAGACGTGTTCCAATCTCTCTTAAAGATGAATTATTAAAAGAATTAAATAAATTGGAAAACATGAAAATTATTATGAAAGTTAAAGAACAAACTGATTGGGTTAATTCCATGGTCGTTGTTAAGAAACCAGATAACTCTTTGCGTGTATGCATAGATCCATCATATCTCAATACATGCATAATCAGAGAGCACTGTGTCTTACCAAAGAAAGATGATATAATTGGTGAAATTACAGATGTAAAGTTTTTCAGCAAACTTGATTTTTTTAAAGCATTTTATTCGATAAAACTCCATCCATAAAGTAAAAAAATTACCACATTTAATACTCCATTTGGAAAATATTGTTATCAAAGACTCCCATTTGGTAGTCTCAAGTTATGAAGTGTACCATAGGGCAATGGAGTCAATATTTTCCAAGGTCTGGATGGTGTTAGGTGCTATATTGGTGATATTTTGATTTGGGGAAATACCAAGGCTTGCCATGATGCAAATTTGATTGCTGTTATTGAACAATTGCACACAAATGGTGTTAAGTTAAATGAAAGAAATGTCAAATTTTTGTAAATGAGATTGAATTTCTTAATTAACTAGTTAACTTCAAATGGGTTTAAACCTTCACCAAGTAAAATAGATGCCATTACAAATCTACAATCTCCAAAGAATAAACAAGAATTGCAGCATACTTTGGGTATTGTGAATTATGTAGGTAAATTTATCCCAAATTTGTCATCCCGTACAAGTGAAATGAGAAAATTATTGCAAAAATCTGTTCCATATGGTCATGGAATTTGAAGCAAGAACAGGAATTCAAAGTTATTCAGAAATGTTTACAACCAAACCTGTTCTCACTTATTTTAATCAGTCATTTCCAACCAAAGTGGCTTCAGACAGTAGTAAAGATGGAATTGGGTCCGTTTTACTTCAGAAATGTGATGAAATGTGGCATCCAGTAGCACATGCTGCAAGGTCACTAACAAGTTCAGAGTGCAAATACTCACAAATTGAAAAGGAGTGTCTGGGAATGGTATATGGATGTGAGAAATTTCATGGAATTATATATGGACTTCCACATGTGGAGTTAGAAACTGATCATAAACCTTTAATTGCCATTTCAAAGAAAAACCTAAACGACATGACTCCCAGAATTCAGAGATTTATGATGAAATTGCAGAGGTATTCGTTTGCTGTTACTTATACCCCTGGAAAATATTGATCAATTCCTGATGCTTTGTCAAGGTATAACCTGACACAGTTGCACAGTACTCAAGTTCTGATGTTGATGTTAATTTACACGTTGACATGGTTATGCAAGGCATAACAATGGCAGACACTCAACTAAACATAATCAGATTAGAAACTGAGAAAGACAGTATTTTGCAGAAAGTGTTATATGAGTTCTGGTTGGACAAATATTAGAAATGAATATTATGAAATGAAAGATGAACTTTGTATTGTAGATGGAGTAATTCTGAAAGGTGGTAGAATTGTTATACCATCTACTTTAAGGAAAGAAATGTCACATGCTGGCCAGCTAGGCATAGAAAAATGCAAAAGACTTGCCCGATCAGTGATCCTTTGGCCTGGTATGAACCAAGATATCGCTAATCTTGTAAAATCTTGGGAAACTTGTCAGAAATTCCAAACTTCGCAGTGTAAACAAAGTTTGAAAATAGATAAATCTGAAATTGGTCCTTGGGAAAAGGTTGGTATTGATCTTTTCCATTTGGCAGGAAAAGATTACCTCATAGTTATAGACTATTATAGTAATTATCCTGAATTTGCACTTCTCATTAATACATCAAGTGAATATATTATACAGCATTTGAAATATATTTTTGCAAGGCATGGTGTACCAGTGGTTGTACGCAGTGATAATGCAGCTTATGTTACTAGCATGTCCTTCAAACATTTTGCTAAGCAATATCAATTTGATCATTCAACCTCAGCACCATACCATTCACAATGAAATGGTAAGGCAGAGATTGGTGTCAAAATTATTAAAGGTCTGTTGAAGAAATCTTTAAATAATAATTAAGATCCATATCTTGCTCTGCTCGAATACAGAGCAGCTCCACTAGAATGTGGTAAATCACCTGCTGAACTGTTAATGGGCAGGAAAGTTAGAACTAGATTAACTTCTATGCCCAAACACAGAGACAACTCAATTCATGGGAAGCAAACTAAGTTAAAGTTGAGGGGGAAAGTTCATTATGACAAAGTGTCTGAAGAATTTTCTGATCTCAAAGTTGGAGATACTGTTAGAATTAAAGTGGGCAATGAAAATGGTTGAAATATTAAAGCAAGAGTGCTTGGACCAGTGTCAGAGAGATCATACCAAGTGTTATATGAGCATGGACAAACATAGAACTACTTAAGAGAAATACTTAAAACATCTGAAAACAAGAAAACCATAGTCAGAAATGGTAACGCCACCAATATCATATTATTAGCCATAAATATAAATTATAATACAATTATTCTATAAACTAGCTTTCAAATTTGATGCGGGAAATTTGCATACTTCCATATTTCAAGTTTTCCCGTTTCTCGTGTCATACGTTACTTTCTTCAAACTGTCTTCTTTATTACACAAGCTGATGGGCCCGACTTCGTCCGGGCTGTTTCCCATCTGATTTCCGGTGAAAGGCGCGATTTTACCTTCAATTGACTATTTCGAAAGTCAAGGTCAGGTCAGGGTCATGATTTGACCAGTCCAAAACACCCCCACCCGGAGAAAAGTACCCCTAGGTATCAAATTTCGTCGAAATCCGTCCGTTTTACCCCACTTGACCTTTAATGAACAATTTTGAAGGTCAATGTAAGGTCGGAGTCATGATTTGACCCGTCCAAAACCCCCCGACAAAAGTATCAAATTTCGTCGAAATCCATCCGTTTTGTCCGATTTGACCTTTGATTGACAACATTGAAGGCCAAGGTCAGGCCGAGGTCACGATTTGACCCGTTCAAAACTTTCCCCGGACAAAAGTATCCCTAGGTATCAAATTTCGCCGAAATTTTTCCGTTTTACCCAAATTGACCTTGCATTGACAGTTTCAAAGGTCAAGGTCAAGTCGGGGTCACGATTTGACCCGTCCAAAACACTTCCCGGACATAAATACCCATAAGTATCAAATTACGTTGAAATCTATGAAAAGCCGAGGAGGACATGTTGGTTGCTAATTGCTAGATATACGACGCTGTATTTTAAAAGTGTTTCAAACTAGGAGATATAAGTATTCTGCGTTTCAAATGGTGATGAATTATAGTATTTTATTCAAATTTTATGGCATAAATTGTTATTAAAACCGTATATACTATAAAAAATGAATGACTCGAAAGTTAAGTGGGCCTTTAAACAAAGTCACAATTGCAGTTAGGCTCATCTCATACTCGTCCATTCAGCGATATTCTGCTGCGCAGTTTGTTATAGCCTCCAGTATTCATTGAGCGTTATAGCCCCAACTGTTATAATTCGCCTTTAGCAGGCGTACTCTTGCCTATTGAGATATTAGGTCACACATAACAATTGTGTGGGCTGCTTGGCGTTAATATGTAATGAGAAATAAGGTCATACGTAATGACATTAAACTCAAGAAAACCCGCGAAAACAAAACAAAATCACATTTTTAATATATATCTTTATTATCCTCCATATATGGAGATTCATATATAAATGTTACATTATGAGAACAAACACAAATTTGGTACATAACACAGTGTATTAAAAATTATGGATTACAAACATATCTACAACACATGTCTCAATATGTATGACGAACCAACTACACATATACACACACTCATGCACTACATAAAATAGACATTCCATTCTACAGCCATATCGTACCTACAGACAGAGAAATAGCATACTCCGAGACGACCAAGCCGGAGTTGGACCCAAATCAGGGATCTCTCTCTCTGGAAGACCCACAAACGCCAATGCCTTTGTGCAGTCTTACCGACTCGGAGCCGACCATTTCCCCAGCACTACTTACAGACATACAGACGACAGTCAGACAAGCAGGCATACGAGACAAACAACCAAACAAACGGCAAACATACATACATACAAATGTACTTACTGGTAAAACAATACAAAGATACATGTGGTATGAACAATTACGAACACGCTTATAACTGCATGTTATGATCGAGTTTATATGAAGGTTTGGGAGATCTAGTCAGGACTTGGCGTCAGTCGATCAATATATACTCTCCAGAGGAATGCAGCTTTGTTCACGAAAAAATCTATTAGTTTATTTTCTTCTTCGGGAGCACAGTATATGTTTTCATGTAGACATGTTAGTAGAACGCGCGTTTTGGATTCTACATCCAGTTTGTCATATTGCATATAAATGTCTACATGAAACAAGTTTAGTAGCTCGAATTCAAAGGTATTTCGATCGTCGCAAATGGAAGAACATTCGATTAAGGCATGTTTTACAAGATCTTTATGTTTGTTGTCACATAGTACGCAGGTTTCCTCATTTGTTTCCAGTATGCAAACAAGGCGTGCAATAAGTAGATATGATTTTTTATGGGCTGGGTATATGCGACAATTTTCCCATAGCCGGGACATGCATAACGTTGGATGGACGGCAGAGAACCTGGCAAGTCGAGTATCCTCATTTACGCTCATGTCCCAATGTTCTCTATTAACTTTTGACCATGATTCGTTTATGGCACATTTCCATGTGGATTTCTTAGGGAATATTGAATTTTCGATGTAGTTTTCAAGAGCTTCGGTCATGTCATATTTGTTAAGAGTGTCAATGATGTCAGACATGTAACTTGATGATGAACATGTAGTGCCAACTATGTACTGATATAAGCGCGTGAGAAATACTTGTTTCACAGTTTTAGAAGATTTTAAGTTGCACAATGAACCGAAAAGTGACAATTTACGTTTTTCAATAAGTGATAGCATTGACGCGGTTCCGACCAATCCTTGGGCTATAACCGTTTTTGTACGACGATGAAGGCCCTGGTAATACTTTAAGCAGAATCTATGTGTTCTCTCAAGTCGTTCAATGTGATTTTGGTTTAGATTCCATAGTAGTTCTGAACCATAGAGACCTTTAGGTATAACTACTGACGAATAGATTAATGAGCAACTTTTTGGTGTCATACCACCCGGGTAAAGGCCGGCGTTGTTTAGCATCATGAACGTGCTACGAGTCTTATCGCATATATGATCAGTGAATATACCATTAAAGTCATATTTATCAATAGAAATACCCAAATGAGTGATGCTCGTACTTTCTGTGATATCTGAGGTACCTATTTTCCAGATTCGATTTTGACGCAAAAATTCTGCTTTAGTTTCATTGAAGACTACTACAGCGCATTTTGTTGGGTTATATTTATACCGCCACTTCTTGCTGTAGTCGTAGCAAATATCGCAAAGTGCTGATAGCCCAGATTTGTTGAGAGACAGCAGAACCATATCGTCGGCATGAGTTGGGGACGTACAATTTACACCGAGCATGTTTAAGCCAAAATCTGAGTTTGCAAGAATATGTATTAACTCGTCCACGTAGATCATATAGTACAAAGGGGAGAGGATACCCCCTTGCCTGACTCCCTGTCGCACGTCAAACCACCTGGAAAAAACGTTATTATGACGAACAGAACACGTTACGTTGATCAGAAGTTCACGTATCAAACAAAATAAATTTCCTTTGAAACCACATGCGTGCAATTTGTATAGCAATCCGTTAATCCAGACGGTGTCGAAAGCTTTCCAGACGTCTAAAAATAAGCTATACAGCTTTTGATTACTTTCAGATACATATGCAATGCATTCTTTCATTACATAAGACGTCATCGTGGCGCTTATTCCCTTCTGAAAGCCGTGTTGAAGCGGGTGTATATACATTAAGTAATTTTGGAGCGTATATTTCAATTCGAGCTTGTAAATTTTTTTCGAGTAGCTTGTATAGAGTGGGCATCAGAGTTATAGCTCTGTAGCTATCAAAGTCAGTTCTGACTTTTGAACCGCCTTTGTGTAGCGTTATGATTACACCACGTTTCATATGTGGTGGGACTATTTGTGTTTGAATCATTGCTGTCATGAGATTCGATACCGTCTGAGTTAACTTCTGGCTTCCGTATATTAAATGCTCATTCGATATGCCATCCCAACCAGTTGCTTTGCCAAAGCTGAGGTTGCGATACACCGAAAGTATTTCACGTGGAGTGACCCTAACGAGTATGTCATTGTTCTTATCATCATTGTTATCGCTATCGGCCAATCGCGTAACGAATTCGTTCACGTAGTTGAAGTGTTGGTTATCAAACTCCGGTAGGTACAACGGCGAATATAACTTCTCAAAGTAAGATGCACACCCTTCCGCAATTTCGTGATCATGACGAAGAGTTTGTCCCTCATTAAAGAAAAATGCGTTCTTATCTATATGATTTTTCTGATGCTTCGTATGTAATACGCGAAATAAATAGTTCTGATCAATTTGTGCACGCTCATCGATTTCATTGTTTTGTTCGGCCAAGTATTGAACAGAAACTGTTCTATATTCTCTCCGGAAATCACATTTTGCAAGTTTATAGTTCGTGTAACTTTCCGAATGAGTATCTGCGCGAGGTCTGCCTTTATTCACCCAAATTTTCCGGAGAGTCCGCATATTTTTGTGCATATATTTTAAGTTTTCATTCCAGAAAGGTTTCAACCGTTTATTGAATTTCCTATTCGGTAAGGTTGTTTCGGAAGCTTTTGATATTGCACTTACAATTGAATCGTATAGTATACATGTATCGGTTTCCTGTTTATCTAATGTGTCAAATGAGTTTAATTCTAAATCAAGAGTTCGTTTATAATTTTCAAGGATTTCCGGCTGAGATTTGGCTTTTTTCCAATCTATAACACAGCGTTCTTCGGCGCTTTCTGTTATGTGTCGATATCGCAGTTCAACGCTCAAGCTCAAAGTAACTGGTCTGTGATTGGATACATTGATGGCATCATCGTCTAAAACATGTACCTCTCTTATGAAAGGAACAAGAGTTGATGGGATCAATATATGATCAACAGTCGTTCCATCGTATAAACCATCACCAAAAGGGACGCACGTGGAGCGCGGACAATCTTGACAGAATGTATAATTCACAGACACCATTTCGATTCGCTTGACAAGTCTTTTGAATGCCATGTTTCGTTCATCGAATTTCTCGAATTGGCCATTGAAATCTCCCATTACTATCACATTACCATGCGGTTTGTACATATCACAAATATCGCCAAGTGTTTTCGTGTATTCATCGTAATATTCGACCGAGTAATTTGTAGAAGGCAGGTATACCTGTAATATATATAGAAAACAGTTGTCTGTTATTTTGAACTGTACTCCTATTATTCTGTCATCTTCTATTGTAAGCGGACTTATACGTTCAGTAATTCGCATGTGCCATAACAGCGCGACACCACCACTGGGTCTCCCTCTTTTATTTGGAATCCGTTGACGGGAATCGCACACTGCAAAATATTCATAAGACTTGTCCAGCGAACCGAGAAAATTTGTATCACATTGATAGAGCCAGTGCTCACTCAGGCCTATTATGTCATGCACACCACTTTTGAGCAATTGACTCAAGTAATACCCAGAGGACATTACACCTGTTGCATTCCAGGTAATCATGTTAAGATTAGCTGTTCCCATTGTTCCGTTACAGTTAATTTTAATTTGTGACCAACAAGCGTTATGATTGCTAAAACATGTTATGTACACAGATAAGGCCAAAGCTAATAGTGCAATAATTTTAGACATACTTCGCCAGTTAACACGGTATATACACAGATAAATAACCGAATTGATTAATCTTTGTGTACCCACATCCTGCAGATTGCGCCACGAGGCCAGAATCGTGGGGCGAGAACATGGTCTATATCACAATCACATACATTGATTCGAGCACAGTTACCTCTTAGCATGCGAATAACAGTGAATCTGGCTTCTTTATACATGAGGTGTTTCTTTATATCGTGAATGGTCACAGAATCGGCGAATCCTCCGAGATACACTTGTGAAGTTTTAATTGGATGGTCATGCTTGTAGAAGAAGTAGTCATCCTGTGATTCATGTGTGTAATGGGTACGTTGCTGATGTGTTTGCCTGTTTTCATTTAACGGGACATCTCGCTGATATCTCTCTTCATTTTGAGCACTGGAATGATAACTTTTCTCAGAATGATTATCTTTTTCGTCCGGATATGAATCTTCTGTGTCGTATTTCATCAACTCATTTAATGTTTCTGCTATGTCTCGTTGCGTCTTTGATACATCTGCCATGGATATACTCACGCACTCGACGAATTGTTGAAGGTTATTTGTCACTTTTGTTGTGAAATTGCGGAACTCATCCTTCATTACATTTACATTGTGCTTTATAGCCCTAACTGTTATAATTCGCCTTTAGCAGGCGTACTCTTGCCTCAGATTATTGAGATATTAGGTCACACATAGCAATTGTGTGGGCTGCTTGGCGTGAATATGTAATGAGAAATAAGGTCATACGTAATGACATTAAACTCAAGAAAACCCGCGAAAACAAAACAAAATCACATTTTTAATGTTTTAAGTTATTTCCTTCATAAAAAGAATCTTCGTGATAATGAACCCTCTCAATACTTTAGAATATAGAATTAACCTTCAAATAACAAAAATCTTCGGAACACAGAACCTTCGGAATAACGAACCTTCTGATTGGTGAACTTTCGGAATAGCGAACATTCAGAGAAATTTCGGAATAGTGGACCTTCGGGATAGTGAACCTTCGGAATAGAGACATGCCCCCCAATATTCATATTATATGCCCAGAGTTCAAAGCTATGGACCCATAAAATTCTAAACTTGGCCCTTAAAATATTGAACTCCAAATTGGAGCCCACACAGAACATCACTTAAGTCAACTGTACCTGTGTCATGTCCCAATGCGGGAGGGTCCATATATACCACAACATTCATATTATATGCCAAGAATTCAACGGTATGGGCCCACGTAATGACATTAAATCTCAAGAAAACCCGCGAAAACAAAACAAAATCACATTTAATGTTCTAAGTTATTTCCTCCTGTATCTGTATCGGTGTGCGCGCAGGATCAGTTCGGATATGTGAGCGCACACTCCATAAAAAGAATCTTTGTGAAAATGAACCCTCTCAAATTAGTCTCAATACTTTAGAATATAGAATTAACCTAAAAATAACAAAAACCTTCGGAATAGAGAACCTTCGGAATAGCGGACCTTCGGGATAGCAAATCTTCATAATAGAAACATGTCCCCACAATTACACCGGTGACGTAAACACATGTGCTAATCTTTGTCGTAATTATCGGTACGATTCATACTCTAGTACGAAACAAGAATACATTCCTCCATACGACCATGAGTCTATACACATCTGTACACCAGTGTCCACCCACTTCGTGGCGGTAATGATTAAATGTCTTCTCAGGATATTTGGTACCTAAATTTAATAACTGTTTCAAAACTACAAATAATCAAAATCCAAATTTTGATTTTTCAAAATTAGATGTTATCAGTTCTCCTAAACATTCAATCTCAAATAAACTTAATGGAGAACAATTAAGTTCAAATAGCGATTCCATATCTCAAGTTTCACAGCCCAATACTCAAATGACACAATCTCCACAATGCCTGAGAAGGTCAACTCGAACAAAGATGCCTGTCATTAAAATGAACTTATAATATATTGATATTCATTATATGTATTGGAATGTCTCTATTTGAAAGAAAGGAAGATGTAATGATATTGTTCATCATCATACTTGTGTAGCATGATTTATTGTACATATGTTAGAATAGACACGTGACGTCATGTGACTGATCACGGCAGTTTGGGTGATGACGAATAAATGTGTGAACAAAATCTCCGTCTCGTCTCAATAACATCATCATGGGACGAACATAACAATGTGTTCACCAATTACAGATGATCTGACGCATACGACACGATGCAGATAAGTATTTTGTTTACTTATAATATGTGGGCGAACGGTGTAAATGTTTACAGATGCAAATCCGCCCAACGGAAATATCTATGACAAGAAGTGTCGGACCGATTATGGCACAAGATTTAACAAAGTTGTTTAATTTGGTTCTGAACTCTTCATATTATCCTACATGTTGGAGCGAGTCCACACTGACACCTATCTATAAAAAAGGTGATCGTCACGATCCAAACAATTATAGAGCTATAGCTTTGAGCAGTTCTATAAGTAAAATATTTAACAAAATAATCAATACACGAATTTCCAAATTTTTGGATGATAATGATATTATAAGTGATAATCAATATGGATTTAGAAAAAATAGAAGCACGATTGATAGTGCGTTCATTTTAAAATCGCTAACTACTAAGTACCTGAAAGAGGCAAAACCTCTATATGCAGTATTTGTAGACTTCCGTAAGGCATTTGATACTGTCCACCGAGATACAATGTTTACTAAATTGAAACATGTTGGTATCAATGGCAACATTATGAAAACTATTGAATCTATGTATGCGTCAAGTGCTTATTCGGTACGAACTAGCCAAGGTTATGGGCCTCATATGATTTCAAATATTGGCGTTAGACAAGGATATATTATTTCTCCCACAATTTTCAAAATATTTATTGATGACATTAGCGCCGAATTTGATGATTCGTGCAAACCGGTTAAAGTTGGTGAAAAATCTCTAAGTCATATGCTATTTGCAGATGATCTGGTTATGCTATCTGAAACTGCTGAAGGTATGCAAAGATGTTTGAATAAATTGGAGAATTACAGCATAAGGAACAAAGTAGAAGTGAATCTTCAGAAAACTAAATGCCTGATATTCAGGAAACGAGCAACAAAAAAACTAACTGCCTTTAAATTAAGCAACACTCCATTGGAAACAGTTAAGGAATATACCTATCTTGGTATTACATTTTGTGCGAATGGAAAATTTTGCAAAGCCCAGATAGATGTTAACAACAAAGGGTTAAAAGCAATGTATAGTTTAATGTCATCCTTGCGCAAACATGAAATTTTCTCAGTAAGCATTTGGTGTAAACTATTTGACAAGCTGATAAAACCTATCGTTTTATATGGTTGCGAAATATGGGCATCGCATATTAATATTAACAAGCTCGAATCTATTCCATGTGAAATTACACATGTTAAATTTTGTAAATCAGTGTTGGGTTTAAATAGAATGGCGTCTAATCACGCGACAAGAGCAGAATTGGGCAGATTTCCGATAGCACATGATGCGATAATGAATGCTGTAAGATATATGCTTAAACTGTCTGAAAGAAAACCGAATATGTTACTTCAGAATTCTGCCCAAATATGCGAGGAATATATAATTCCACCGTTTTTGGCAGAAGCACTTCACATGCCAAAAATAAGCGATTCAGAGAATAACCTATCGCTGGAATATCTCAATAAAGTCCGGGAAGAATTAAAATGCGTTCATATTCTAACGTTCAAAAACGAAATATTCGATGACAACAAGAAAAATGGTATGAATAAATTAAGAACGTATCGTTGTTTCAAAGAACAATATGAAATTGAACCATACTTACTCCAAATTACTAATTTTTATACGAGATCGTGTTTCAGTAAGCTTAGAGTAAGCAATCATAAGTTGCAGGTAGAGGTTGGGGCGACACGCTCAGCCAAAAATACCTTACGAGAAACGCATATGTAAAAAATGTGAAGCAAATGAAATTGAAATGGAAGAACACTTTATAATGAGATGTGAAAAACATAACCATTTGCGGAAGAGATTTTTCACTGAAATAGGAGTTCACCAACCAATTTTCGTAAACTTTGATGAAATAGAAAAGTTCATATTCCTCATGAAGGCTGAACACCCGAGCATATGCAATCTGATCTGTAACATGGTTCGGCAGTTTGCCGCAAATAAATGAGAATATAGTGTTGAGTTACAAATACATGTTATATATATATTTTATATGAAATTGTCTTGACTTGTGTTTAAATTATCTGTATTATGACAACTGCCCCGCGTGGGTGTATTATGTCAATAAAAATGTTATGTTATGTTATGTGGTTGTATTATTTTTTCGATAGATAAGATTTGCAAAATGGTAGTACAAAACTCAGTACAGAGTGTTTTAAATCCCCGAAAATCGAGAATGTGCCCAAAAACATTTTCGTAAACTTTGATGAAATAGAAAAGTTCATATTCCTCATGAAGGCTGAACACCCGAGCATATGCAATCTGATCTGTAACATGGTTCGGCAGTTTGCCGCAAATAAATGAGAATATAGTGTTGAGTTACAAATACATGTTATATATATATTTTATATGAAATTGTATTGACTTGTGTTTAAATTATCTGTATTATGACAACTGCCCCGCGTGGGTGTATTATGTCAATAAAAATGTTATGTTATGTTATGTGGTTGTATTATTTTTTCGATAGATAAGATTTGCAAAATGGTAGTACAAAACTCAGTACAGAGTGTTTTAAATCCCCGAAAATCGAGAATGTGCCCAAAAACATTTTCGTAAACTTTGATGAAATAGAAAAGTTCATATTCCTCATGAAGGCTGAACACCCGAGCATATGCAATCTGATCTGTAACATGGTTCGGCAGTTTGCCGCAAATAAATGAGAATATAGTGTTGAGTTACAAATACATGTTATATATATATTTTATATGAAATTGTATTGACTTGTGTTTAAATTATCTGTATTATGACAACTGCCCCGCGTGGGTGTATTATGTCAATAAAAATGTTATGTTATGTTATGTGGTTGTATTATTTTTTCGATAGATAAGATTTGCAAAATGGTAGTACAAAACTCAGTACAGAGTGTTTTAAATCCCCGAAAATCGAGAATGTGCCCAAAGCGGCAATTCCATAATTAATCATATATATGGACATCTTGTAAATTGCTGTATAAATCTGGGATACAAAAATAAATAATGTTTACACCAAAGTGGCAATGCATCGAATTTTGGCAGCACAGCGATGGGTGTTGAATTGGAAGCACGTTAATTCAATAGCTGGCCAAATCCGAAAAAGGCGCTTTTTGAAATCTAGGATTTCGTGATCGATTTTGAACTCGAAGCTGCATATCAACATAATTATATCAGCGCGAGGAGAGTCACTTGTATACTGTGAACAAAATATATCGGTGTTAAAGTCGCGTTGAATGCGACATTGACGGTTGGAGACGAATGCGATATGTTCGTTTTCATGAATTGTATATTCAAAATGGCAGCACTCATAGTATTTCTTACATATTATTTCGAGAAACAACGGCCGTTGTCAGAAATATTGGCATTTGCTTTTCGACAATAGATTTGCCCCGAAATAAGGAATTCATATTTTCAGTGGTGTGCTGTTCAGACTCGGTGTTTGTGAGTTTGGATATAATCCGATAGTGGTCACTGTGAGCAACGGTATATTTGTTAAGAAGAAATTGAGTTTTAGCATGTGTGGTATGGATGGTGTTCCCCAATAGACACGGGCTATTTCCATACATGAATTACAGGTTACCGAATTAAAAATTCAGAGGGTGTCAGCTTGGCTCAAATGAGAAGATAAATATCAGGGACATTTGCATGTTATTTTTTCCAAATAGATGCACAATCTGATAAGTAGTACAGGCGGGTTGCATTTCGTGGTTGTTTGTCTGATTAAGTATTCCTTTTGCTTGTGTTATGTAAAATTTGGGTTGAGGGCCAAAATTGTTTGCTCACAAATGTGTATGGAAGGGGTATCGAGGGCGATTGCAGCGAAGATACACGTGCAAATTATATTACCTTTCATTTGAATGACCCGGAAAAAAAATGCGATTTACAAGAAGCTAGCATGAATAATTCTGTGGTAACAGACCAACAGAAACATTTTTTCGCGGAAGATTGTCGCCAAAATGGCCGCAACGATAGCATCGAGGAAAACTGCGATTTTAAAAACGCTGCTACCATCAATTCCGCGATAACGGACAAGCAAAAGCCATTTTCGGAAGGTGTTGGCCAAAACGGCCGCAATGATAGCATCGCGGAGATCCGTTGTCCTGTTGGCAAGTTAGTGAGCATTTGCCATTTTAATAGCCATTGGTGTTTCAGAATATATCATAGCTGTTATCAAACATGGCTATCGTTTGCCTTTCCTAACCATGCCAACATATATCATCTTAAAACATCATATATCTGCATCGGATAATGCCCAATTTGTGTCAGAAGAGAATGCTGAGAACCGGTCCAGCAAACGAAATCGATCGGATTAGAATGAAATTTGTCGGCGGCACGGTTAAGATAGCTGAAAACCGAATCGAAAGTTTCGTAGTCGTGATTAAAGCGCTACATGATACATCGGTCACCACGGGCGGTGTTATTTCGGTTCGATCGCCGGATTTTTTGGGCGAACTGGCTTCGCTGAACGGTGCCATATATGCTCGAGTGAGCTTGCATACTCGCTACTTGCTTGATTGTTTGGCAAAGAGAGCAAGCTGGCAGGCTTGCTTCATGTTAACACCGGAAGCTAACGTAGAGTTGCGATATTGGGTCGATCAAATTCGACAGGCGAACGGGGCCGATTTCGTTAACGCTGAATACGCATAGGAACATTATGTGCGGAGAGGCATAAACGGGCTCCACGTGGACACATATCGAGGTCGTAAATAGTGTATGGAAATCCGAAACTCACACAATTTGCGTCAGAAGAGATAGCTGGGAACCGGTCCAGCAAACGAAATGGCTGGGATTAGAGTGTAATTTTGCCGGCGGAACGGTTAAGGTCGCGGAAGACCGAATCGAGCGTTTCGTAGCCTTGATATAAAAGGGGATACAGGATACAAGATGTGTCCAGGTGATGATACAAGTTCCGAAGTGTTTGGAACATGATGTGCAGAAGAGCCACAAACGGGCTCCACGTGGAGACATATCGAGGCCGTAAGTAGGGTATTTAAATCCGAAACTCACACAATTTGCGCCAGAAGAGATAGCTGAGAACCGGCACAGCACACGAAATTGATGGGATTAGAGCAGAATTTTGCCGACGGAACGGTTAAGTTCGCAGAAGACCGAATCGAGCGTTTCATATCCTCGATTAAGGCGCTAAAAGTTACACCGATCACCACGGGTGGTGTTATTTCGGTTCGTTTACTAGCCGGAATGTTTGAGCCAACTGGTTTCGATGACCGGTGCCATAGATGCTCGAGTGAGCTTGGATACTCGGTACTTGTATGCTTGCAAGCTGGAAAGCTCGCGTCATAATATAACCGGAAGCTAACAGAGTTGCGATATTGTGTCGATCGAACTCGACAGGCGAGCAGAGTCGATTTCGTTAAAGCTGTATGCGCAACGCCGAAACGGTGCCTTCTGATGGTCGCCTCCGGCACAGGCTAATTATGTTATCTATCAGGGGCACTTGGTGTTCTAGGGAACGGATACACGAAGTATCAACGCGATGGATACATATATTATCCATGGGGGTGCAACCCTTTGAGAGTGTTGTCTCGGATTCCGGAATAGAGATATACTTCCGGTGGAGACACAGGGCACCTCGGGGTTAGGGTATACCCCACATCGGCTGAAAGTGCAATATTATTACGTTCCGACCATATGGAACAGGTCGTTTCATGAACACAAGAGGTGTTCAGGTGAGGATACTAGTTCGAAAGTTTTCAGAACATGATGTGCGGAAGAGGCACAAATGGGGTCCACGTGTGGAGATATATCGAGGGCGTAAATAGGGTGTGTAATATGAAACGCACGCCATGTTAGGGGATATTTAAAAATATTCACCGACAACAAGCCACTTTCAGCATAATTACCAAAGGCAGTAAAAGGAACATTTGCAAAAGGTGGCGCTGGAAATAAAAGCCATCGCTAACCAAACGAAATAACGTTGTTTCCAATCGGGATACCACGAGAGTATCGATCAAGCCGTTGCTTCGATTCGGACGACTGGTCCGTGTCGAATTATGTTATTGAACATTAAATGTGGAATAGGGTTCACACAATGTCGACAGATCTGCGACAAATTGTAATAAAAAACTATGCGAGTTCAATTCTAGTTGTAAACCAAGTTAATTGGTGGTGCCCTTGATGTGCGGTCATGGAAGTTATGAAGCATAATTGGAAGGGAGAAAAATTCGCTTATTTCGCTTTCCGTATGTCGACATAGGATTTTAATAAACGGAAAGGGTTCCGGAAGAAATATACATCCAGTGGAAACGCAAGGCACGTGGACCTCATGCAATAACGTGATTCCCAATATACCCGGCAATGTTAGTGCAGAAATGAGGGGATTTTTCTGATTACATGTTTTATGTTGTAGATCTGATATATCAAACAGAAGGCGCACCGGACTTACGGACACATTATATACCACCCGATGACGGAATTTCGTTAGAAATCCAAGGTGGTAGCATAGAGCTAAGATAATGTGTGTACAGGACTTAAAGACATGCATCTAACTCAATCATACTTTGCGACTAATTGTTTAGCAGCCAGCGGCTATCTGCTACAAATGTGTTGTGTTTGTACTTAGTCTAGAGCAGACTATTTGTTTTGGACGTTTCGCAGTATAGTACAACACTTTTGTCTGAAGCGTAACGTATGAGTACAACGGAGTCGTTGTTTCGATCACATGCTAAAGTCATGTGATTAGCTTTAGCATGTGATTAGTGTTAATGAGTGTAAGCCGTACTGGGTGAGATAATGTTCTGGTCACTTTAGCCGGTCTGGTCTCGCAAGGCGCACGTATCAAATTTAAATTTAAATTAAAAGAACATGTGGATATTTCAAATAAATGGAACTCACGTGTATGTCTTTGCCGGTACCAATTCGTGTATACAAAGCAGAACGTTTCAGACGTTTTTATCATAAGTAGTCTTCATATATTATAAGTAACAGTTATAATATGTCCGACCGATAAATGACCGAAGTGTACATATTTTATTATGTAGAATTTTCTTCATTTTGGAATTCAGTGGATTGCTGGAATCAAATTATTACGAATTGAAATTAAAATCGCGTAGGATGCATAGTGAGCATGTTTATATAGGCATATAATGTAACGTTGATCAATATATGTTTGATGTTCTACATGTGTGCAGGCAAGAGCAGTCAAAGCTTTCAGAGTTATTTTTATCCACACAGTGGGTTTATCTTTGTTTTAATGTATGAATGCGTTCTGTAAACGGCTGTCAGTTCAATCAGGTTGTTTGAAAATCTTGGTTTGAGTAGATATTTACCAACTGCATGAGTATACTTATTAGCACATAATACCGTATGTGGTTAAAAGCCATACTATTGGCATGAACATGAAAAGGTTTCTGCCACGAAATATTTCTGACAGCCGTTGCTGGAATGTCTGTCCGCACCTTGTCGGCTATCTGCTTAGCAGCCAGCGGCTATCTGTACAAATGTGTTGTGTTTGTTCTTAGTCTAGAGCAGACTTTGATCAACGTTCATTTATTATTAAAAATCAAAACGGGTCCGTTTTAAAGACAGTGATCTTCATTTAATTCACCAATTGCATGAGAAGAATAGCGGCCGGTGCGGGGAACTTCTTGGGTTAGGTTCGTGAACAAAATCAAGCAATTGTGGCGAATAAATATGTTTAAACTAAGCAGGATTGACCATTATCTCAGAAACACTTCTACGATACATATATATAGATTACTCGCCATTTATGAAGTTGACTTTCCATGCTGGTTCAATGAACTGCAGTTCCATATATTTTGGGTTGTATGCTATTCGACCCGCTAGATCCATAACTTTAATGCCAAGCGCAAGAACAACACACACGAAAACAGGGTTCAACAGCAGTCTCTTCATGGCGCAGTAAAAATCTGCAAATGACAATTTGTCAATACAAAATGAGGTGTACGTGGTCTGAAAATAAAATAAATATTCATATAAATTTTCATCTTAGAATTTACAATCAGTAGAACGTCCAGTTTTGAAATTTAGCGTGCTTAGTATCGCAATATTTTGGGTTCAATATTGCAATAATAAGCGCGACAGATGTTGTGTTTTGGTGTTGTGGTATAATCATGCCTTTTTCTAAATTAAGCACGCTCAATATCGCAATAAAGGTGCGCCTAAATATACCAATTCTTCTGACTGGTACACTATTGTCATGATGTACGGATTCACCTGTTAAAACAAAAACTGTGTTTACAAGTGACTGGACAATTTCACGCCTCACATGTTACCAAAAAGTATGCCATTAAGATATTTTACTTTTACATGGATCCTGGCTAATTATATGGTAAATTAGCAAATTAAGAGCAAAAAATTGGTGTTGACCCATGAAAAATACCATTGGTCTGACCTTTATTAGTCACGGTCTTGATATTAATTAAACGGTGTTGAACCGTAAAAAATACAACGGTCTGGCAGTTACTGGTTACGGTCTGCCAGTTACTTAAACGGTTTTATACCGTGGAACATGTTACGACCTGACCGTATGTTTAACAGTAAAATGTTGGCAGCGATGTGGCGCGGTCTCAGACCGTTAAAGCGACGGTATTTTTTCTAACAGTGTGTGCACATATCCGAAAACAATAGACAGCACAAAATTATGTGGGGTCTGAACGATAATCATTGTCAAATGAAGTGGTCGAACTAAAGACGTCCGTCGACAAGACTTCACGGTTCTGTTCACCTCATTCAACACATCTGGATGAGTTGTCAAGATGTCACACGGAATTAGATGCTTCGTTCCAACGTATCCAAGACAATAACTGCATGAGCATTGACAATATAAGAAGTCAACTGAAACTAGCACAAAAATATGTCAGACTGAATAAAGAAACACACGACGAGTTCATCAGAAATGTTGATAGTAGAATCAAGAACTTGTCGAAGACTACTTTGAAGCCCGATGCCCCAACAAGCAAACTCAGCTCTGACAATAACAAAAGCGCTGATCTGAACCACGCCACAGAAGTCTTCGCGAACAATGTGGAGAAATGCATGCATAAGACATTCGAGTTGTTCGCTGCCAATATGTCACACACAACAGGTGCTTTCTAACGGACCATCACATGTACACAATTGCTGTGCCACATCAAATGAGCCTATGACTGCCATAACACCGTTTAATACAGACGCTAAGCACGAACACCAAAAGCATGGCATTGACAACCATACGAGTATAAGAAGCGATATTCCTAATACTGACAAAAAATCGATTGTACACATGTATGTGACAATAAATCACTTATTGCGGACATAAATAAAGTGAAAAATCCACCAATTAACGAACCAGCTCCAAGAGACTCGTCGTACGAAATACACTGCCATTTGTAACGAATACGGTCTCCCGTGAGAAAATCGACCACGCGGATGCGAGCGCCCTCGAATCGCAGACTTTGCCTGACTCGACCCTAATGGACCCATATAGCTTCATGCACATATTGCAAAGTGATACATACATGACATGCCAGATTTATAGCACAACCGGAATGGAATTTTGGATTTCGACATCCAGACACCAAATATAGGCCTCGACGACTTTACAGGTCAAGTCACCAAGATAGGATAAATCAGTCTGGAACATTGTAGACAATAAAATAACCAAGCAAATAAGCTTATACCTAAAGAACCTGGCTTATAATAAGCATTATCCATTGCTCATTTATGGAAAACAAAATAACGGCTATACAAGTTTTGTATTTGGCCCCAGGGCGATTCGATAGAGTACCAACGGCTTAAGATTTGTTTTTTTTACAAATGCATCTTTGTATTTACATGTATTGTGTACCTCTTCCTGATAAAACATCTATTAATTTGACTGATATAACCCAAAATCTTCATTAAAGCATGTTACATTACAACCGTGACTTGCGAAATACTTTACAAATTCACACTGTCCTTGCGTGGATACAGCCTATAACAACCATTTATTTACTCGAATGACTTTCAACATTCAATTTATGCCCATAACATCCGCAATTTAACCAATACATATATAAATGTAGAACAAACTTGACGCAAAGGCCATAAATCTATTAATTACACCAAAAACTTAAATTTTTACTAGATAAAACTGGAAATTTCCATAAAAGGATATGCATTAATTATAATTATATATCTTGTTGTGATGGATTCCATAAATCTATCATTTTCACCAAAAAATGAGTTTCACCTCAAAATAAACCGCACACACCATTGAGTTACCCAACAAAACTCATATAACATATGGGGATGACCATAAACTGTTGTGTTTGTGAGTTCCTAACCTGAAACAAGGCTAAATGCTATTCAGAGTGTTGAATTCCAGTTTTCACTTATTATATATACGAAAAAGGAGTTATTTCCCCAAATTCTAAGCTTGTACAGATTTCGTTTCTGGATAATTCATTTTTAATATTCTACATAATTATCCATGCGAACATTTTGACATATAATACGTCTCTGTGGTCGACGACATAATTTAACCCGAATGACAAGGCCTGTTCATGTCTGATACTTCGCCACAACATGTAGTGTTATTTAGAGAGCTGGATTCTTGTTTTAACTCATTTTATTAATAAACAATGCATTACCCTGGTGTAGTGTATCAGTCAAAGAGACATAACTCTAGTATCTTATTCCAGTCAAAGGTATTGCCCCCTGGTTTGTTTTGTAAAGCATTACTTCCGGCGTGGAATGTAGATGAAAATATATTTAATTAAATAGCGTTTAAATATGGGTAATCTTAGAGTTACATATAGTACAGTGTGCCGACGAGGATAAAACTGATCCGGTGATGGCAGAGGTTAACGCAATTCCCAAGTTTGAGCCAGTCGGAGAGGCGACAGCTCTTCGTAAGAAATGGTCTAGGTGGATCAGGGCTTTCGAACTGTTCGTGGAAGGCAGAGGTACTGCAGACGAAAAACAGAAACGTGCTCTATTATTGCACACTGCCGGTCCCGGGGTGCAGGACATTTTCCTTTCGTTGGAAGAAAAAGCACCAGGACAGAACCAAACAGTGTACACGAACATCACATTTGGAACTTATTCCCTATTCCTTATTCCTAAATTATGTTTAAAAATGTCGCTTTCGACCGATTTGACGGCATGGGTGGGTGGCCGGCCCCAAATACAACATAGAAACACACCGACCCCCCACCCATCACCCCCGGGGGGTGCCACCCCGAGGGGGTGAAAATGGGGTATGGACCATTTTCGAGAACTGAAACGATTTCGACCGATTTGACGGCATGGGTGGGTGGCCGGCCCCAAATACCACCTAGAAACACCCGACCCCCCACCCATCACCCCCGGCGTCATTGACACATTTTGGGCCATCGGAATATCTCGCTGACAATTCTATCCGATTTAGCGCACCGAGACACCACTAAATACCAAATTTCAGTTCGATAACTTGAAACATTTAAGAGCAATTCATCGACAATGTTTCCTGCTGTAAAGTCTCATTGCAATTTGGCGAACCCCTTGAGGAACAGGGTTTGATTGACGTATGTTCACGTTGTCTACATCAGAGTTCCTCGGTTGTTTGGCGTCAAACCAAGTGTACGATGGACCAGGGCATGCCCGACTTGATATGCGACCAAAATCTGTTTCCAATTATGATATCTGTACGGTGTATTCGTTGACCTCTTATTGAGTTTGAACTCTAAGTCACGCCCACAAAGTACATCAATTTCCACCACGTATATTCAAATGGCTGTATCTCATAGACGTCTCAACGTGCGGAGCTGCGCGATACGTCGTTTGGACGGATACATCATCGGCTATTCCATGGTGTACAATTTGAATATATACTCATAACGATAATTCAACTATTAAAGGGCACATGTCAACAAAGTGGCTCAATTTTGTTTGGTTTCCATTAATCATGATATTCGAATTAAATACAAGTTTTTGAGAAAGAGCGAATATGAGGGTATCACCCTTCCTTTTTGGTACGCGGGATTCAGGGTGTTTTGAAGCTGTACGCGGGATTCATACCCCCGAATTAACTGATATTCGGGTTCGAGCAAATCATCTTGGACGCAGGTTTTGATGGAGCAAAATAATATTTTTTGCTAATTATCTGTATGAATGAATGGGTAGAATAGCTTCTTGTGCATATTCGACCACCATTTCATCATAGAGTACCATTAATCATATCATAACGGCCCCATAACGCCCATAACGCGACCGGCACTTCTGCTTGTATCTGTCTGATATAAAAAAACAGACAATTTGCATGTCATTTATCGCATATTATTTCTTAACATGTATTCAGGATTCACCCCCCAAAATAAACTGGCATTCAGGATTCACCCCCCCCCCCCAAATGAACTGGTATTCAGGATTCAGGGGGAAGGGGTGATACCATCGAATATGACAATGACGTCGCCCTGAGTCAACCAAAATAAAATCATTGGCACAATGTCATGCTGTCATGAACGACCTTGACCTTGCCATATAATTTTGCCAAATGCCATTTTCGTGGTCACCAATATATGTCGTACATACTCACATAAAATTCATCGGCATGTGACATATTTAATTTTTTCAGAAGTTTCTGGACGAATTTGTTCATTTAAGGGAGAATCACCCATTTACGCCAAATTCGCATGTGGTCGTTATAATGGGCTATATAACCGACTATTTTTGACAATAATTTGCCCATATGTTTGCAATAGGTGGATTCACATCCCCCCAAACGTGGTCACAAATAAGATAAATCTCCCAGAATCAGAAATTGAATGACAGTAATTTGCCCATATAGTCCGGGAGCCAATAAGGGTACCCTTGCACCCCCTGGGACTTAACTTCACCCCACTCACTTTTTTCCTTATTATGTCCTTCAACTTTTAAGCAATGTTAACAAGAAAAATAGTGGCCTTTTAGACTCCAGACAAGATGGCGTCCATCATGGCCGCCGTTTTTTAGACCAGACCCTAAGTCAGTTTTATACAATTATAGCAGGAAAATCTGGTAAAATGTATACAACTGTATGTATTTTCGTGAAGCTAAGACATAATGACACTTCTTTGGGCTAAAATTGAAACTCAACATCCACGATGGCGGCCAAAATGGCCGCCGAAAGTTGAAAATATAATTCTTTTTCACAAATATCTTCTAGATCAATTCATGCTGTTTGGAACTGGTATTGTAATATGACTTTATTTTGTGTTTTGTATATTAACTAATCATTGGAGCAATTAAATATGCAATTAATGGGGTCTTGGGGGTGATGTGGTGGGGGGGGGGGGGTCGGGTGTTTCTATGTGATATTTGGGGCCGGCCACCCACCCATGCCGTCAAATCGGTCGAAATCCTTACCGTTCTCGAAAATGGTCCATACCCCATTTTCACCCCGTGAGGGGTGGCACCCACCGGGGTGATGGGTGGGGGATCGGGGTGTTTCTATGTGGTATTTTGGGCCGGCCACCCACCCATGCCGTCAAATCGGTCGAAATCCTTACTGTTCTCGAAAATGGTCCATACCCCATTTTCACCCCCTCGGGGTGGCACCCCCGGGGGTGATGGGTGGGGGTCGGGGTGTTTCTAGGTGGTATTTTGGGGCCGGCCATCCACCCATGCCGTCAAATCGGTCGAAATTCTTACCGTTCTCGAAAATGGTCCATACCCCATTTTCACCCCCTCGGGGTGGCAACCCCCGGGGTTGATGGGTGGGGGTCGGGGTGTTTCTGGGTGGTATTTGGGGCCAAAATTGAAACTCAACATCCATGATGGCGGCCAAAATGGCCGCCGAAAGTTGAAAATATAACATTTTTTCACAAATATTTTCTAGATCAATGCCAGAGTAGCCAGCATGTATGTGGTACGATTGAAACAGCAAGCACTTTTGGAAAAGCATAATTTGAAACTAAAAGATGTTGTGGAAATAGAACAGTGCTTGGAGAAACAGAGGCAAAAGCAATAGAAGCAAGCTTCAGTCAAGTAACACTTCATAATTCAGAAGTGAATGTCGTGCGATCAAAACTATTGGACAAAATAATGTTGGAAACCGTGGTAAAAATACTGACTTACGCTGTTTTGCCTGTGGATACCATGGTCACATGAAATCCGATCCAAACTGTCCTGCTAGAGAACAAAGGTGTCGACGGTGTTCAAATTTACATCATTTTGAACGCACATAACAGCATCACAGCATGTACGAGCTATTGGACCAGATGGAGATACGTATATGACAGCAGATAAACAGAATAATGATCGGGACTACATTTTTAACATTGGGAAGAGTAATAGAGATACAGGCAGTATTACAGTGACTGTGGGTGGAGTTAAAATGGAAGTGATAATTGACAGTGGTTCTTGTGTAAATGTGATGGATCGAGTTCAGTGGAAAAAGTGTAAAGAAGAGAGAATTCATTGTAACAGCAAAACAAGTAATAAACTATTGTATCCATATGGTTCAGAAAAACCTTTGACAGTGGCTGGAGAATTTTTCGTCATAGAAGAAAAGGGATGTGAGCTGTTGGGAAAAGACACGGCAGCAGAGTTGGGAATTTTAAAACTGAATTTTGAGCAGTCGAGTGTGTGCAGAATCACAGACATGAAAGCCTATTTGTTGGAGAAATACCCAGAAGTTTTTACTGGAATGGGTGAGCTGAAAGACTATGAGCACAAGCTCTCCTTGAATCTAGTATTCCAACAGTCTCGCAGCCACTGAGGAGAATTCCTTACAATTTACACGAGAAACTGGACATTAAACTACAAGAACTACAAGTAAATAAACCAAGTAGCTGTGTGTCTCCAATTGTTATAGTTCCATACCGTCTGGAGACATAAGACTTTGTGTGGACATGCGTCAGGCAAATCGGGCCATTAATCGAGAGATATATCCTATTCCGACTGTTAAGGAAATATTGCAGGAACTTAATGGTAGTACAGTATTCAGTAAAGCGTCAGATGTATTACGTCTGGCTCTCTCTCTCTCTCTCTATCTCCTCCGCTACTTCTTGATATACCCAACACATGTGTTGTACGTTTGTTAGAGTATGATATGATCATCGTTCGGTTACATAAGAACACGAAAGTAATATGAACTGTATAAAGAGCGTTTACTTTATTTAGGGAAATATTTCAGAAGGTAGATAACTCGAGGGTTTAATATTTTGTGATGGAAGAACAGACGAAACCTTAACTATGTTGACTGAACACTTAACAACATGTGTTTGTGATGAATGTTATAGGGCACCAGGCGAGAAAGATTTTTTATTATTTCTTAACAGCTGTGAGTCTGTGGATTCAAAGAACAGAACTATATGGCTGTAGAATGTGAATCTTCGAAAATTCCAAAATGATATGGCAAATCTAAATCAAATTTCCCAAATATTCCAGAAGAAAAAATTGCGTGGGAAGGAGGGTATATTGTGGAGAATTATACTAGAATGTTCCAGAAGATAAAATTGCATGGGAAGGAGGGAATTAAGAAAAAGGAGGAGCAATATATAATAATTAAACATATAAAAATTAATAATACATAACAAGGAGGAGTTTGTAAGACTATGGGACCATAGATAAACACATACAAAGCATAGAAAAGGGGGCGTTGCCATACTATGGGGGCATAGCCATACGCACAACTATAGGGTGAAGGAGTACCATACATACATAACCCGCAGTCACGATCATGCTGCTATAATTAATCTTAAATAATGTCACGGTCCGCCGATTTTTGTTACAGTCATGCTGAGTATTTTGGTTCTACATTAACAGCTGTCCGAAGTTAAAAAAAACAGGTCAAGTTTGGTTAGGGACAGACATCAATTTCAAATATTGTCACTGTCCGCCAATTTTTTCACAGTCATGATGATGGTCCTTGAAAAGTTGATTGCACTCACGCAAAAATAAAAACAGGTCAAGTTTGATTGATCTATATCCGGTCCGGTTAGGTGTAAACATATTTTATTCTCTAAATCATGCACATGAATTAACAAGCTAATGGTACAAATATAACATAAAGACAATTTTATTAGAGAATGGGATTTGGCAGAAAGCATGATGCTTATATCAGCCATGTCCCCATCTTTAGCATTCACAGGTGGTGTCTTTATTGATTATTCATAATGTTCTTTTCCCAGTTAGATTATGCTTTCATGTTCAATGTTTCTATCTTATTGGCTTTGTCAGCCATCTGGGGCATAGACTGTCACACAGTAACTCATTATGAGTCACTGCTGGGCAGTCCATGCATCAGATGGCCGGAATTGTTACATATATGTGACCTGACCCCAGACCTCACCCCATCATTTTCTAATAATCGTAGCTCAAAGTTCAAGTTTCGAAATCAAAACGACAAGAGAGTTGTGTCTTATAGTATTACGAGCAAAATATAATACATGTATACTGAAATATATGATATTTAAGTTATAAGTTATACTGTATAATTGGTTACTTCGATGTCTAGTTTTCACACGTTCACGTTGTTTCATAGAGGCAGAATGTTTTATTTATTTATAAAGTTTATTTATAAAGTTAGCGACTTAGGAAAAGTTCAATTTGGAAATCGTTTAGATAAAATTATGAATTTTTGGACCCTCATAAATAAATCTATATTCTCTTCCAATGATAGTTTGTGGCTTCCATGTAGCAAGGTTTCTACTCCTGGTCTTGTTATTCATCCCCCAAAACACCTATCTCTTTCAACCAAATATCTGCGACAATAAAAAGGAAAATGTTCTGATGTTTCTTTGGCACCACAAATACACAACGGACTATCTCTCAGATGGATGCTGAAAAGATCATAGTTTAAATTACTGCATTCCAGTCTTAATCGGCAATGGTATATTTAACTTGCTCTCGTATATGCATATTCCAAGTATCTAGGACGCTCTTTGAGGTCACTATTCAAAAATGTTTTGAAGTCTGAGAGTGTTTCACATTTCCTCACTTCTGGTTTTAACTCGTTCCAAAGATTGATTGTGTGTGGAAGAAATGATTTCTGATAAGTAACAGAGTTGCAGAAAGGTACTCTAAGATCATCTAATCTCGTGTCATATCCACTAGTACTCGATATTGTATTCGGAACAGCATTGTATAGATAAGGGGGAGTGAGTTTTTTCGTCATTTTAAAAAAGAGCATGAGTTTAGTCTTTACTCTCCGATTTGATAATTTTTCCCACCCAACTTCTTGAAGAACTGTGCATTTATTACAATTTCTTGTTCCACCGGTTACTATTCTAGCGGCTTCGTACTGAATATATTCTAGTGAATCGGCTTCTTCGCCTGTACAATTGTCCCATACCGAGGAAGCATATTCCAATACGGGACGAATATAGGACAAGTAAATTCTTTCTAGAGTTCTTCTATCAAGGATAAATTTATACTTCCTCAGTATGTACAATCTTTTGGACGCTCGGTTTTCAATATCTTCTATATGGTCTTTCCATTTACCCTGTCGGTTGAATGTCAGACCCAAATGTTTATGTGTGTCTACCTCATTTATTCTCTCGTTTGACATGTTTAGTACTGGTTGGTCAATAGGTATTTGTTTCCACGAAACAAGCACGGATTCTGTTTTCAATGCCCAGGTCTTTGACCAGTTTAATATTTTGTGTAGGTCTGAATTGATCAAATCTGCGGCAATTGTGGGATCTTCTATAGCAATATAAAGTGATGTATCATCCGCAAATAATCTTATATTACATGTAACTCCCTCGACTATGTCGTTTATATACACGAGAAATAGGAGAGGGCCGATTATTGATCCTTGAGGCACTCCTGTTGTAACGTCTTTCCATGGCGGTCCGGTTTGCGGATGATAATGTCGTATGTTACGCGTCGTATGTTACGCGGAGTATGTTACGGACGGAGTATGGTGGTGTTAGTGAGAACATATAAATTGGGTCAAAATCAGTTGTGAATTTAGACCAAAATATGTTCGGATTGTTTGATTTTCCAACCAGTAGTTGAGGAATTCGAAGGTGGACACCCCATCTGGGAACGTCCATGGTTATATTATTATGTTTCGCGTGTGTATCATAATATGCTTGTTCTACTTTCGCTTTCGAATGCCAACATCAGGCGCTTTAAATCGGCGATCGACAGTGGACGGGATCAACATAGAATTTAACTCGACAGCCCGCAATGTTGGGCTTGAATTCGAGCGATCTAGTAAACATGTATGCAATTGAGCGGGTCAGGTTGGTATGTACTTACCAACCTGACCCGTCCGTTTACCAACCTGTTTATACATCGCTTGAGTTGACGCCAAACATTGCTGGCCGACAAGTTTATCCGATGTTGGGTGACCTCGGCCAAGTAGGAGAGGTGTGTAAGGTTTTCTAACACTCGCGAAGAGCTGAATGACTTCTTCACGCTAGTTAACTCAATCACTCTCCAAGCTAGTTAACCCAATCACTCGTGAACGAATACATAATCGGTTCGTGGTCATTATTTTTTTTAGTAGATCACACTGATAAAATATGCATGGATCAATGTTCAGCCTGATTACGAGACTGATCAAACACACCACTCTGTTCATGGCTCGACCAACTCATTTGCAACCGTGTCAGCGTGTGGCAACGCTAGGCAAAGCAAAAGTTCATTACTATTGCAACTGTGTTTATTTGATGGCTGGTATACTGGTATTGCTAGATATATAGTCGTGTAAATATGTTTGCCGTTATTATCCTATACCTCTAAATATACCATATAATAGGCTCTGGTACTGCACATTTATTTTAATCGCGAGGTGTTTTCCTATAAAGTCGGCTTCACCTCGGTGATTATGTCGAATACACAACAGCTCGGGGAATATCCTATACAGAACATATCGACGTCACAGAATTATAGCAGGGTCATTTGATCAGGCTTGGTAATATCCAATCAATCAATAGTTCTATTGCTTTCGCCAAAAAAAAAAGTGACGTACATGACAAAATGCATAAACACTGAACAAAAAAACTATTCACACCACGCATACTATCCAGAACGAAACGACGCATACACCGGCATCGGCGAGACATCTCCTCACCTTTTATTTTCTCTTTGGTTGTAGAAGTTTCTGCTGTGTCAGCTGTTGGGCTGTTCTCTATATCGACAGCTGACATTCGCCTGGGGAAAAATATCAGAGGAATACTTGCCATCACGGCGATGACACCGAAAGCGACAAATCCCAGCCACCATGCTCCAATCCATCTGGGGTCACGTGTAGACAATCCAGAATCTGGGTTAAATGTAATAAAATATAGTGCAATCAGAAACCGTCGCAAGCAGGAACCCTAGCTATAAATTCACGCTGAAGTGACGAACGTGACTGGATAAAACTATATTATGAGCAAAGCTCTGATATATATACCGGGAGGGGAGCGGGGGGGGGGGGGGGGGGGGGACGTCTCCCAAACCTTCTGGGTGTGACATTTAGGAACCATTGTTTGAAAGTCCATATATTGTAATAATTATTCATCCTCCATACATGGATTAACTTTGAAAACCTGTTTAAACTGACCGCATGGGGAGCTAAACAGGGACAGCGATGCTGATTGTAAGATAGGATCTCCATATTTGCCTTGTAGGATTATAATAGTTATTATATTATAATAATTATTCAGCCTCCATACATGGATTAACTTTAAACCTGCTTTAACTGACCGCATGGGGCGCTAAAAAGCGATGCTGATTGTACGGTAGCATCTACATATCTGCCTTGTTGGATCGTCATACACATGTATGTGCCAAAGTTAAAATCATGTTGCATACTATGTCTGCGTCTTATTCCACTTCCTCGCGATTGTGGCTTCAAACGCACTTTACGAATCTGTTCATTTATGACGTTGTCATATTTTAGACATTTTCCTCCGTTTCGGTAGATGTTGCATGCTCAGATATATATGCCAGGCTTCATTTCAATGTGTATATGTACCTTCATCTATCGGGATAGAAAAAAAAATCGCCATTATTCAAGAACATACCAAGGACTATTATGTTTGCAGTCCTAGCTCAGTATTTTATGAGGTCATGCCAATGTCGACCATGCACTATATGTGTTTACAATATTCACTATGACAGTGTGTAAGCGTGTTCTCGGGATTTGCCTTTCTTCTGTTTTATGCTTCGACTTTCTTCTGATTTTCCAAAATATTTTCGCACTCTATAAGTTATCATATCTGCTAAAAAAATTAATCTTCTGATCCCAATATCTAGATTGATGGCTAAATGTACATATCCAACAAAATTGAGCATTAGGAATAATGTTGCAAATATATTCCTCATTTAGTTGAAAAATTTATCCCATCGGAGTATACAATGTGATCTTGGGAAGCCCAATTTTAGTTCATGCTGAACAGTGTGAGTACATTCCAGAATGGGTACATTTGTCTCGTGTAGAGAAGTTGGCTGGAAAACGTAGAAATGACCTGTGGTTCAGATAATCGATGTTTTAGGGTGAACTCGGCTTTATCAAATTAGTCGATCTGTAAAATCTGTAACATTTGCGTCGACATCTAAAACTGTTTTTTTAAATGAATATTATGATTCAAATCGTCAGATAACGCACTATATAAGGCACATGTTCCATTTGAACATGACGTATGCGGTGTGCCTTTAATAGTATGATTGTGTACAAAAACATTCCTGTTACAATGTTAGAGTGCCAGGATATGTGGATCTCACCACAATGTATCTTTTCACAGGTGTCAACCATAATTATTAGCAGATATTTTCAGCGACTGAGCAGGTCGCATGCTGCAATGAAAATTCTGATGGCATCTTTCTTCACCCTAATTGCCTATATTCAAACACATTTTTGGTGTCAAATCATAATGTACTGAAATTCATATTTGCCCCTTGATGTTGGACATTTATTCATGGTTATAACACTGTTTTCACTTGCATGACACTTGTCAAAATCTTAAAAATTAAAGGCGGAAATGTATGTTATCCGGTGTATCTATATATATATTTAAGAGTAAGATCTGTATGTCTGTTCCCGATCCCTTAGGTGTGGTGACTCGAGGTACCCAAGCCTGGAGTTCTCTAAAAAAAAATCAAAATTTAAAATTAAAAAATGTTTTTATTAATTGAATTTTGTTTGTTAATTCAACATGTTTAAACGATCAAAATGAGTATGGCGGGGCCTGTTTCAATTAGTTGTACATGTATCATAGTGCAAGCGCTGATAAACTAATTAGACTCTTTCTGAAAAAACCTTGTCTCCTAGCATCCGTAAGCTCCTCCCACTAGTGAATATGCATGAAAACTCCATTACGGGTTCGATCGGATATCCAAATCAACGTCCGCTGTGTACCAAACTCACCGGAATTCTGTCTGTGGATATAAACTCACCTATATTCATGGGGTAGGGTTAAAATTTTCACCAGTTGGAAATTTCATGCCTGACACAACATCAGTTGGAAATTATACACTTGCTTTCAGACCAACAACAGTATATTTACGTTGTTTCCTGGAAAAGGGGACAGAACTCACTCAACACCAGGTTCCATTTTGGGCATATTTATTGCCAACAAACGTAATAACTGTTTCAACAATAAAATGGTGCACAGACATGATTGCACAAATACATGTACATATATACAAACATGCTAGTACATATGTAAATAACTCTCAATATATGTAATATTTCCGGGCAAAGTGGATGTATACCGCCACACTATATATGTACGCAAACCATGAGAATAAACAACCTTTCATCGGCCGTGAAAACAGCTCAGGAAAAACCGGACGCATCTTTTGGTGGCCATATATTTAAATACGACTTCTTTTGGTGGCCCCCGGAAACCTGCATCCGATACTCTACTACATGTACATAATAATATGTAGCAGCGCTTTCAACCGGCCTCAAGATCAAGAACGTCGGAGTCGTTCAACGTTTATTCCCAAGATTACTGTTTGCTGCAATAACTCAAACATTGCTTACACTGTTCTTTTTACAATATGTTCCATATACACATGATGCACTTGAGCTTTGAAAGATTACTAATTGGGCGGGTGGGCGGGAAAATTAAAAGATTTCGATAGACTCTACTGACGCTTCAGGCTTTAGACAAAGGAACTGATTCCTGGAGACTAAAAGACGCTCTTGAAACTGACCTCGGCGATCCGCGGTATCTGATTGGCCGGCAGCTTACTCTTTCTCGGGGAGAAATGATACGCGATATTTGATTGGCTGGCGGCCGTCTGCGCTTTTCGAAGCCCAATTTTGATTGGTTGATACTCGAAAACGTAAACACTTCTTCTCAGCTGACTGTCTGTTATTGACAAATACTGCTCCATTGATATTTTAACCGGCATGAATGAACATGACTATATATAACCCGGATATACGATAAATGGAATCTGAGGTACCCAGTGGCATTATATCACCCTTATCCATCCACAACGTAAAAGCTTTTACAAGTAAAATTACCTTTTTCTAATTTTGGGCAAATTGCGGTCTGAAATGGCTCCCATGGAGACACAATTTTGCTGAGAAATGTGTATGTGGACACATGGATTGTCGATTATTAAAACAAGCTTTCTCATTTTCAACGCAATAGACATTTTGATGTTCCCGAAGACTGTAGACCAGTCGCTAAGGGCATGTGGACATCAACACATTGTTAATAAAAGACTAGCCAATGATCGCGTGTCTTTTAGTTGTGTCGGCATTTGAAATTTAGTTTGATAGTTTTCACCGCTGAAGTACAATGGCATACACAAATCATTCCAGTCAACTAGTAATTTAACCCAATTGGTATATAATACCATCATCGACAAACAATAGTCTTCACACCCTTAATATTAGCGATGTCTATATTGTTCTATAAATATTTCAAATCAAAGAAAGTAAGTAGTGGGGGTGCACGAGGGGTATTACTAAGACCATCATTATTGTAATAGAGCAACTGGAGGTAATATAATTTATGTCCGTACACACACATCTCAGCGATGGATGAACTGAAATTTGATATCTAGATTCGCTATCGATCTCTCAAAAGAGGGCCCAGATTTGATATTGACACTACAAAGCATGCCGAATATATCCGTGAAGCTATAAAAGACATAATGACACTTTTATAGGGCAAAATTGAAACTCCGTATCCAATATGGCCGCCGGAAGTTGAAAATATGACGTTTTTCACTTATATCTTCTAGATCAGTTTATGCTGTTTGGAACTGTTAAAGAAATGTTACTTTATTTTGTATTTTATATATTAACTGATTATTGGAGCAATGGAATATGCAATTATTGGGGTCCTTGTCCCTTCCGATTCTTCAAAAATTCGATTTTACAGAATGCGGTATAAATTTCACAAACAATCAAGGATTCTGGTCATATTTCAACAAGAAATGAACAGAACTTTGTAATGTAAGTGAGGCATATCATTACCTATGAATATTCAAACTCATAGGAAGCAAAATTGTTACTTTGGCTCAAAATGGCCGCCAAAATATGGAAAATGGTAGATATTTCCCCCAGCGTGTCTTGCAATCGCTTACAAGTTGTGGTTGATGTATAAAATTGGTTATTCTGCCTTCTATACATTTCTTGTTGAAATGTGACTTGAATCCCAATTGGTATTTTTTGTGAAATTTTATACCGCTTTCTGTAGGACCCCAATAATTGCATATTTCATTGCTCCGATGATCATTTAATATACCAAATTACAAAATAAAGTAACATTTCTCAAACAGTTGCAACAGCATAAACTGATTTAGAAGATATAGGCGAACAAGGTATTATTTTCAACTTCCGGCGGCCATTTGGGCGGACATCTTGGATTGGGAGTTTCAATTTTGCTCCATAAAAGTGTCAATATGTCTTAGCTTCACGAAAATACATACATTTATATAAATTTTACTAAATGTTCCCGCTATAATTTGCATCAAACTTGGCCACATGGAACCACCTAATAAAACAGGAATTATTCGATAAAATTTTAGGTACTGAGGAATCTGACTGTGTATACTATTAATAGTATGACCTTATGCGAACTTGTGTTGTGGCCTGGTCAGTCATGTGGTCGGTTACCATTAAGGACCACAGTGGAAATAAACGAGCTTTGGCTTGCTTTCCTGTGCGCTCCTTGATGGCAATCGATGGCATGACTTGTCAGACCGAGCTTAATCATGTGTATATTTCTCCTCTACTTCTCTATCTTTCTACCTATATCTCTATCTTTTAATGTCTTACTTATCTCCAGTTATCTTACTAGTATCTCTTAAGCAGCATGACAGTCCTGTTGAGGGAGGAGGGTGGGATGGCACGGGTTGATTATTCATGTTTGTATATATATAAAGGTATGAGTATATATTTAGTAGTTATTACTAAGCTAGGTTTATTCACTATCTCGTCCCTCTGCAGAACCGTCAAGCAGCATTCTTGTTATATTTATATATCTCTAATTTTTATATTTATACTATATGAATGTCACACTCTGTGTTACTCTTTTGTATATATGCTTATGCTCAATTGTCTACATGTTATCCATCTATTAGCCATTACAAAATTATCTATCTATCTATCTATCATGTCTGGAGTCTACACGGCCACTTTGTTTTCTTGTTAACATTGCTATAAAAGTTTAAGGACATAATAAGGAACAAAATGAGTGGGTCAAAGTTAAGTCCCAGGGGGGGGGGTGAAAGGGTACCCCTATTAGCTCCCGGACTATATGGGCATGTGTGTGGTATTTATGTATATATGGAGTGACTATATGGTCACGGTGTGTGGTACATGTATACCTTGGGTGGCTATCGCTTCCCACAATAACTATAAATATCTCAATCGATAGAGAGTTCATGTGATGTCAGACAGTTCTCAATCTTGATGGCGTTTACGTACAATGTAGGAAATGTTAAACGGTTTTCCTGATGCTAATGGGCCACAGTAGCCACACATTATGGTCCATCTCAGTTCCGTTTGACAGTTCTGCCCATTTCACTCTCCAAAGGCATAGCCAGAATCACAAAATAACTTTTCAGTAAAATTCCAAACTGCAACCTTTAAAATGAGTCTGTCATTCCACATAAGGTACTGAGATGACCAGAATAAAACATTTAGTTGTCAGTTCATTAATTAACATGTTTAAAAACCAAGTGAGTCACAAATTGCTACCTTTTTCGGAACAGCAGAGAATAATGTTCTGGATATATGTGAAATCTTTTTACCAAATGTGGTTGCCATTTTGCAAGCCATCTTAAATAAGTTGGTCCAAAACACATCAGTGTGACACATTTAAGACAGATAAAAAACAATAAAACTTTTGCTACCAAAGATATTTCCATTTTTTTTTTTTTTAAATGGTTCAAATGAAAAGTAAATTTTTGCTGATTTTCATGTCAACTTTGTGAGAGAAAAATCCAATATATCTGGTAATTTCAGTGGTTACAATGGCAACAATTAAACAATGTTCATCGTCGATGTTAGTATTCATTGTATATTAGTCGATTTTGTTCACCAACCACAACATGCAGGGCACACTGGGGCAACATCGGCAATTTTCCATTATTTGGCTGCCATTTTGGCAACAATTTTGAGCTGAAGTGACAATTTTTTATCAATTGAGTTGGAATATTCATAAGTAATGGTATGCCTGACTTAAAGTGGACATATCTGCCCATTGCTTGTTGAAATAGACTAGAATCGAAATGGTGATTTTTGGTGAAATTTATATCACGTTCTGTAAAATCAATTTTTTGAGGGATCGGAAGGGGCTGGTACCCACACTGGCAGAATGGCACATTTCATTGCTCCGATGATCACTTAACATGACAAATAGAAAATAAAGTCCCAATTATCAACCAGTTCCATATAGCAGAAACTAATTTAGAAGATATTAGTGAAAATAGTTTTATTTAACACTTCCAGCCATGTTGGTGGCCATCTTGGATGTAGAGTTCCAATTTTGCCATAGAAAGGTACCATTATGTCTCAGTTTCATAATAGCATATATACATTTGTATACATTTGTCAAAATTTTCTGTTAATAATTTGCATAAAACTGACTTATGCCTCGTCTTAAAAACGGCGGCCAAGTTGGACGCCATCTTGTCTCGTGTGTACACGGCCACCTGTTTTCATGTTATCATTGCTTAAAACTTGAGGGACATTATGAGGAATAAAATGAGTAGGGTGAAGGTAAGTCATGTGGTCGGGGTGGAGGGGTACCATATCAGATCCCAGACTATTATATTTGTGTTTTCGTCGGCGTTGCGCGACCTTTTGACCTCTGGTGACGTCATCAATAAAAATGTCATATGTTTTTGCTACCAGTCGATAAAATATTCAAATACCTACAAAATGACACATCAACTGTTAAAATCCAATCCCAATGACATCACTTATATGGAATATCAGTTTCCCCAACACCATCATAATCGGAAATACATGGTAACCGAGTAAGGCTAAACTTTGACCCAGTAGATACAATAGGACCCAAACTATTTGCATTGAACATCGTTTTTCCGTACCAGTACATATTAGGGTACATGAAAATACCAAAGATGTTGAGTAGTTGGGGTGTGTGGTGTTGCACGAGGGGTCCTACCGGATCACGAACTACAGTGTGTACATTCTAGTTATTGTTATTTTACCGAATCATAACTCGAAAGAATAACAAAATCAACACATTTGGTCATACTTGTGCTCGCGTGACGGAATAAATGTCGTTTATCGACAAACGCTGAAGCATATCGTGTCTATTGCCTGCATATCACCAAATTTTCCACACTGACCGCAGTGGTAAATGTGATGCCAGAAAAGATAATGAAAAAGACGAATTAGAATACAATCGATGTGGTGAACACACATGAAAATAGTGTATATTGGTACAAAAACTTGGGACCTTAGACCGTTGGGCTTTCGCATAACCCAATTTGAAAATGGCAAGTGGACTAAATTCGTACAGCGTCACTTGGCTTATTTGCAAATAGATAGACAGATAGAAGTACACTCGGCGACTAATGTCGTACATCTAGTAGTCGTAATAGACCAATTAGGTTGCAGTTTTGTTTACTGGGTTCATGCCGTCAACCCCAACCAAGCTTTATATATACTAGAGGGGATATATAGTGTTGTACAGGGAAGTAATTTGTTCCTGAATATAGTCAAAGTGATATTAAACACTCGGGTAGGGGATCAGATAGAAGTGGAGATCAAAGTAGTTATTTTTACAAATATTAATCCTAATTGACAACACACATAGTCATTCTTATATATTAATTAAATGCAGTAACTATCGATGGCGAAATCATTTGCGTTAGATTATCGCCGATAGTTGCGTTCCGAATCGAGATGGGTATGGTCGCTTTCTTTGAAATTTTCGGCGATGTTAGAAGAATGCTACATTCCCCAGGTCGGCATAGCGCCTGAGTATACTAACTTATAAGTTTCACGCACCCGAATAAGTCCATAATATGTCTTCAACATATTTTGTGCACATGTGTGATCTGTATTTTTGGTCAAAAGTGATGCAAATCAGAAGAAAGTCGTAGCATAAATCGGAAAAAGGCAAATTCTCGAGTACTGGCCAATTAGAGCATTGAGAATCAGCCCAGAGCATTGAGAATCAGCCAAGGAACACAGTGACACCACGTTCACGGGTTTAGATTGTCACTACCGGATAACCGTTGATTGATAAGCATAAACTGTGACTATGTTCCTGGTTTGTTATTGGCTTTTTCCAGTGCTCTGTTCGTCGAGGGAAGATTACACTTTTCTTGTCTACCTTTCGACAATACCCAATGTGCTTACCTTCGAGCGTGACGTAAATGCTACTGAAAACACCACCTAGACTTATTGCTACGGCTGGACCAAGGAGTCCGGCGGCTGTAACCAAGCCTGAAATGACATCAGCCCACAACAATGTATATGTTAATGTGGATGCGAGTTTGGCTGTTACATTATGAAGCGTCTCGCAATAGCGGAACTTAGTGTAAAGACGCGAGCAACGTGTAAAGAGATACCAGAAGCAAATTAGAGGCCAAGACAAACATTCTAGTCCCAATTTTCACCATTATTGTGTACTTCATAATAGTTGGAGGTTGATCGGTGAATTATGGCTGTAATTATAGTCGTTTCTTCGCCATTAGTCGACATGAGGTTCCATGTACAACAGTACATAAATTAAATAGCATACACGAAACAACTTTCGCTCAGAACTGGAATTGGACGAGAGAGGAAACATTCTACTCGAGATGGTAATGACATCGGTTTAAGTATACAGATTGGGGAATCCGATATTGACATACGCCAGAGATTATAACCAGAGATAAATGGAATTTCAACTTCTCCAAAAACAAAAAAATAGCGCCATAGAGACTAATTTGAAGTCAACTCGAACGCGAAGACCCTGACTTTGAGACTGGAAATGGTCAACTAGTATTTTAGTCAAAACGGCGTCAAACAATTATATTTAATACAATACATGGCCAATATTCAGCTAATAATTGCACAGACAATTCTAAGTACGGACAGATGTTTACGCCGAACGCATTTGATAAATAAAGCCCATGGGTTCGTTGCGGAGAAAGATGTCTCAGCAGAATGGATTAACGTCCGTGCCAATTAATATGTTATAACAGATCAGTTTAACTGTTATGACAATTTAGCATATTACATTACGGTGACGGTAATATCTGCCATAATATTTACCATTCAGAGCCAAGACTGTCTATTTTCTCTCGCATTAGTTGGAATGTGCTCTAACCAATATTAACACCATTGTTACAAAAACATACTCTCTCATATGCTCTCATACTCTCGGGAAAGTACAGAATATTAACTATTATCAAGGCATGTGAATATGATGTAATACGGTGCATAACCCACCCACATAACATGCGGTTCTTGTCTTATCGGCGATGTTGTCGTCAATGTAGGTTGTCACCAAGGCAGTTCTAGGAGATTTGGCGATCCCTTGAATTCCCATTCCGACTGCAAGAATTGCGAGCGCAGTGACCGAATATGAATTGGATCTATTCTGGGAGCAATCGCCCGGGGAGTTAGTTGTATTCCTAGACGTGGTACATAGGTCATATCCGGTTCCATCAGAAGAAGATGCGAGCCCGTTGCTAACCAGCTGATTTCTCGTGTCAAACATTAAATGCGGCAACGAACAAACGATCCCGGATACACCGAACATAAATGTCACTAGAGCAAGGTACATTGGAATATGTCCTCTTGCGAAAAAGTGGCTGGTGAACAAAACGGACAATATGAATCCAATATCATTACAACTTAGCAAAAAACCAGTCTCAGTGCTGCTAAAACCAAATTGCTTTTCAATGGACGTTATTTGTGACGATATGTAAGTCTGCAAACTTTGTGTCATAAAACCTGCAATTCCGTAGAAGAACCCGAAACATGGAAGTATTGCGCATGGCTGTAGTACGTCGGGTCTGCAACCAAACGCACCGCAACTTTCTTCTGAGTTTGGGTCTGTCTTTGAGCACGAACTGCGGCGGTTGTCATTTGTTTCTTGCATGATTATGCCGACACCACTATGACAGACATAAAATATTGTCAGCGACTGGCTGAAAGAAACAATGTTACAAGCATATATAAAGCGACAGAGTTCACACTGTCAATTTTGCCAAATGACCAATTTGTTTTGAAAATAATCGACGAAAATTTCATTTGGTCAACCTCGCCTCTCAAATTATCGCCATATCGCAATGAAACCCTTAAGAGATATGAAATATCAAATTTCTGAGAAAAAAAATCTAAACATAATTAACAACTGTTAGCTGTATTCAAGTGTGCATACCTGCTAAACAAGCTAGATAAAACATCATAATTAATACTTTTTGACACCCGAAACTACCAACGTATCACAATTTTAAGACTTTGAAATTTCATATTTCCTCAGATTCAGTGTAAACATGTGTCACTCATTTGCCCAACATGTCATGGATTTCTTACAGCCAGACCAGATGGCAGGCAGATCACAACACATTGATTATCTTGATTATATTAGTCTGTCTGACACAGGCAACCGACCACCTCTCTGGTTGGATTAGGTGACTAGGAAAGCTCTCCCATCGCGGAGGTTGAACAATAAACAGTAGTTTCTGATGTTACCCATGCTTACTTATCAAAACAATGACGATTAGATGATATAGCGATGTACTTTCTTAATCAAGTTAGAAACAACACTTTACTGCTTTGATATACATACTTGCAGATTAGAACTATTTCAGTTGTTGCGGCGCATCATCCGTGCACATTTCCATTGCCCAACTCGCAATTTTCTATTATTTTAGTGCGTGTTTCTTAAATGGGAACTGTTAAATGTTTATCATTTCAATGTTATATGGCTAGTTTGGTGGGAATAAGGTTCAAATATAACATCCAATACAAAATTAGATATAATTTTATCGATAAGCGTGTTTTTTGCGACCTTTAAAAATCGATTATTATTTCTTAGCTGATTTTGCTCGAGTCACGTCACCGCAAAACCCGCGACGTCAAAGTGGGACTGCAGACGAACTGTTTACGAAAAATGGCTTCTGCACACAGCATTTCCGCGTCTGAAAAAAGTGAGTCTGATCACGAAAAAGATGACGAGTTGCGTGTTGCGGAGGATCCTGCATCTATGGCAGATACTGAAGATGCCTTTGCTGGCTTGCGTTTGAATATGGGCCAATATTTAGATGAACCAGCCGACGAAGAATTCGGAAGATAGTCGCATTCTCGCAAGGACAGCGAGACTTAAAATTTAAATTCACCAAGTCACAGTGTCAACAATCATTGAATCGATCAAATTATCAATGTCATTCATTGTTGACGAAGATTGTTATGACAATTGATTGTTATTCTACAAATGAATAATCTACATCTAACTCTAAAAAAAAAATTCGAAGAAGACAAGGAAAATAAAGCAAAAAAATTTGAGGACTGCATCACTATGACTATCAGTAGGCCTACCCACTCATTCACTGTGAGTGTTAGTACTGTTACTACTGTGACTGTCCCCAGACCCAGTGTGGCAGGGAGTGTGTCAAAATCTGGTGGAGAACTTAATTATAGGAGGTGTGTAACATTAAGTGCTAACAGCACCATCCGAGAATCGTTCGACTCGGGATCTACTGCGTACTAGCACTGTACATTATAGACTTAGTCGTTATGATGACTTCTTAAAAACAAACATTGAGTGGAACCGCCTTGAACAGTCAGTTGTTGATTCTGGTGATCGGTTACACTGAATGTCTGAAGGATTTATAATGATATTAAATATGGATTCTAAGTTCTAGACGCTTCATACCAGTGTCGTGACTCGTTGAATGGGATTCTGAACATTGCCGGAGTAGAAATAGAGTACACCTGAAGTCGAACAGAACATATGTCATATCAACTTTCACGTTGCATTATATATATTGTGACCATATAAATGATATACAACTATAGCGACTTCTTCATTATTTCACTATCCGATACCATGTCCATGGTCGTTTCATACCATATGTTTTGGTTGTTTCATACCGGATTGTTTGGTTACTTTTTTTTATATCGTACTTTGGAGAAAATCATTAATTTGTTTTCCTATGGTGTGACATGCATGTATAGTGATATGGTATCATTGGTATGAAAAGACGAATTGATTTCCAACATGGTGCGAAACGACCAAACAATAAGGTACGAAACTACAAAATATGGTGCGAAACTACAAAAAATATGGTTACGAAACGACTTAAGACGATCCAAAATGTCGTGTGCCCATTTATATCTCCTCTGCATGGGGAACAACCAGACGCCGACCCTTTAGACTATCAGCATCTAACATCACCAGACTCCACCAAAGTGCCTACTCTTCTGTGCCAAATAATTGTACCTGTACTAGTATGTTTATTAATTTTATGAGAAAAATCCACCCTGCACGATGCTTAATAATACCATACATGTAGATCTGCACATTTAAACCAAATTATGGCTCTGTTCTAAATTTAAATAACAAATGCTATACAAATAGTTTAATTACAAATACTAGTACAAGTTCTACAAGAGACTGGATTTTTCATTTGAGATGTTGCGCACACGGGGCATGTAGACAACGATGGTTACATTTCCCCATGCATGTATCTATTTTAAGCATGTCAATTGCGAAAACTTGCTTTATAATCAAATCTAGATACAAAAATAATTGTTTAAAGGTACTCAATCCGACAGATGCTCCTAAATTACTAGTTCTTTGGCTTCTGGGGTAACAAATATTTGATTCGAGTCGAGGAACCTACCCATCAACACTCCGAGTGATCAGATATCATATTTTTGAAGTTTATTATTTCTATTGTTGGTGGCCCAAAAACACGCCGTCAAAAAGTGGTCTCGGTCAAAATTGCGGATGAAGATGGATAACTCTAAAATCAAGTTATTATTACCACTTGATTTTAGAATTATCCATCTTCATCCGCAATTTGTCAGTTTGACCTCGTGTTTCTGTGCCAATTATTAGTACACATCTCGAGAAATAACAAACTTAAAAAATCAATATCTGATCACTCTGAGCTTTGAAGGGTGGGTTCCTCGACTCGAATCAAATATGTTTTACCCCTGAAGCTAAAGAAATAATAATTTAGGAGCGTCTGATCTTCCACAATATATAAACTTTTCTGTGAGAATTGATATGTTCCCAGTGAACACACACTTCTATTAAACTATGATTATTTTTTTTCCAGACATTTTCACCCTGCACTTATATTCCACCCTGCAGTATATAATTTGGCACACAAGTTTATACCGGTAGCTGTAAACAGTAAAGTCTGAACAGTAGAGTCTAAAGGCTTTATACCGAATCACAAACACTGATTTAATATCAGTTTGTGTCAGATCAGCATTTGAAGATGGATTTATATCTATAGCTTCCTAAGTATGTTTTCTATAATTCCCAGGGTATAAAATAATAAAATTGAGTCGTAAAACTTGGTTTAGGGAGAGATAGACCATCTTTAAAAAGCTGTAATTACATTAAAAACCAAGATTATTCCTTAAATGATAATTTTGAGGGGGGGGGCACTGATTTTCTAATCTTTCAACTCAAATCAACACATGTCTATCAACTTATCAAGCATTACTATCGGTAGTATACCGGTACATGTAAATTAGAAGGTGGCACAAGTTTGAAGTCAGAATCTCTGAGTGCATTCTATTTACAACCACAGGGGTCCGGGAACTTCTTTAAAAAATCTTTATCTGTACCTACCGGTATATTTGTGAAGGTCTATTCTATATAATTTCATGAGGGACCTTCTACATGTAGATGGCTCCAAAGGGGTCTAACAGGGGTAATTTCTTACGAGAAAGATAATCAACATAATTGTGCAGATTAGAAATGTATACAGCACTTGACGGTATTGGGGTAAGGGACGAAAAGTGGGAGGGGCAAAACAATACCACACTGCATGTAACGACCCTGCTAGTTACATAATATTTAGAGGATATTACTTGGTTGGTTTGATATTAGACCAAATATCGGCCTGAGGTAACCTCATATCACTATCATGCAGACATCGAAGGGCTGAAATCAGGTACTTAAACCGATTCGATGGTTCCCATATTATCAGATTCCAACAACAAATTTTTTTTGAAATGCCGCTTCGGTTATCAGATTCGATTAATGGCCCAAAAAAAATAAATAATGCTAACCAGTCAACAATAGTATTTAAAACAATTGCCCAAAACCTGTTATTTATCAACATTTTGTTCAACAAAATTTTTCCGGTTTGTCAAATATCTGACACAAAAAGCCACTTGCTTTTAGAGTTATCCATCTTCATCCGCAATTTGGTCCGAGAACGTCTTCTCATTGACTTTTTAGTGGGCCACCAAAAATTATAGATGGTGAAAAATAATAGATTAAAAAAATTGGTATCTGATCACTCTGAGCTTTGACGGGTGGGTTCCTCGACTCGAATCAAATATGTTTACCCCCAAGCCAAGGAAATAGTAATATGCAAGCGTTAATTCGGATTATGTATCTTTAACTTTGTTGCCACAATTTCAATTTGTTAATTTTTTTTCGCAAAAAAAGAAAGAAATATGTTTACATGTAATTGTCGGGTTGTCGTCATCATCACTAACGTTAAATCGTAAACATGTTCGCTTTCATTAAGTTAACAAAATTTAAATAATTTTTCACATGGTACGCTGCATACACATGACAAATTATCATTTGTGGGAACCAACGAAACATACAAATGTATATGATGTGAAATGACAAAAAATATGGTACGAAACAATCAACTGTGTGGTTCAAATTAAGGGTATACATGTATATAAACCGGCCATGGTAGGAATTTCTTAGGAAACATCGTTTGAGCCATCCAACGGACCTGGGTGAATACCGAGTGATCTATAATAGCCCGGAAGTGCTTAAATAGACCGATCGGTCTTATACAGTCAGCATGCATCTGGTAAATTCCAGGCTCCTGTGGACCGATCAATGAATCTATTTTAAGTCGATCAGGCTATATATCGGTTGTTCACCTACACTTGTCCAACTGATTTTGGAGAATATATACAAGCGAAATGGTTAAAACAATTTTGTTTATTAATTATAATAAATAATCATCAAATTGGAAGAGTTCAGCATCAGCCCCTTGCTGGCATTGTTCATAATGGCCCACGTCGGATTACCATCGGAAAATAACATCGAAAATAGGTGATTTACTTCCCAAATAGCATCGTAGTTTTAGAATCTTTTTCCACCAAGAATGTGTTGAAAACTGCAGACATCTGTTCTATGTACATTACAGTCCAATAATGTTGACTCTTGGTTGATAAACATTCTTCTAAAACATAAATCTGACTTTCAAAAATGACCTGCCAGTGTCAGTTTCAACCTCCAGAATCGAAAATCCAATTCACAATATTCATCGAAAATTCTCAAAACAGCGTCCAACGTATAGTCCTAGCACAACTCCGTGATATTATATGATTACACAGTTCAGTCATCAATAGTTTCTAAATGTCCAAATTGTAGATTTGTATCGTAAGTCGCCATTAACAAAACAAATGAGAAACACGTGGACATGTTTACGTCTTATTCCCTGATCCGAAAAAAAGTTGCGTTCCCACGTTGACGTCACGCTTCTTTGTGCACATACAACTGGCGAGTGGCTTTTGAGTTTTTCCTAAGTATTTTCGACGTAAAAAAGGCATTAAAATCTCGATTTTTACGCTATAAGTTTTAGCCCCCTTTAGACGTTCGGCAGACGTTCGGCTGACGTACGGTCAATCGGCTGGCGTTCGGCTGTTCGGCTAATTGTCTACTGTTTGAGTATAATGGGACAATGACGTCAGTAGTCGTATTATGTTCGTCGTTAAGGGCAACGCCTCCCGGCCGAGGAGAGTGGTGTATTATATGGTGTTTATTGAATAAAAGGGTAAATGTCTATTTTTCCCCTCAACCTATACTCGCCTTTGTGAAGATGATAAATTATATAGGTCTTAGAAGATTTACGTCTGAGTGAAATCCCTAATAGACTTGGCTGGTTGACAGCGGTGGAATTATATGGGGGAATAATTGGTTACGAATTAGACTGGTCTGGTGACATGATATTCCTATGGTAGGTAGAGGGTAAATTATAGACTTCTCGTATGGTGGGGACTTGGCTTAAAAGACAGGGGATGCAACTCTTCTGATCTAGGGAGATATGAGTGTATATATTTGTTTTCGCGACACACACAAACAATTGGACGAATGAGGGGGTGGGTGAAAGCAACTGCTCGCAGGTGGGGTGTATTGCCTTCCTATTTACTCCTCTTTCCGGTTATGGCGTAATCACAGGAACATGTAAATTATCTTCGCTGTCAAATATCGTCCAGAAAATTGTCTACATCTGTATGGAATTCAAATTCGAGATTGTCGGAGGACGTTTGTTCAGTTCATGTATAGGTGTATAGTGTAATTATGTGCATTCGGACATAGGATAGTTTGTTTTTGAACATATCTTCAAGGTATGTTTCCCGTTTTCGATGGCCCACGTGAACAGTGTTAATCTGCAACGTAGCCAATTCCCGTGACCCTCGGTGACCAACACGTTCGTGAGCGATTTGCACTTAGTGACCTCTGCCTACACCCAGTCTGTTTGTCTGGTACGACTAACGGTACTTTATACGCGGCGACTTGTGTGAGACACTCCCACGCTGAAGGTGATAATCGATTGACTGTGACAGCTAATCTGACCGAACTATCGGATTAACCGGCTCGACTGTTACCACTTATGATACGAAATGTCGGACAGCAACATGGCAGAACAGCCGAATTTTGATGAGGGAAAATCGAAAAGTGAGCGTAAACGCCAGCGCCCAGGGTCTGATGCATCAGAACCAGCAGATTTCATTCTAGCTGACATAATGCAGAAGCTGTCTGAACTACCTACGCGGGAAGAGATGAAGACTCTTATTGAAAACGACATAAAGTCGCAGGTGGAGACATTAAAGGCAGACATGATGAAGGATGTGACTGAAACCCTGGAATTTTATAAAAAAAGAATCGATGAAAGAATAGAAAAGTGTGAAGAGGAGAATAGTTTGTTAAGATAGGAAGTTGAGCACTACTGCGCGGAAAATGTTGGAATGAAGGCAGAGATAGATAAACTGAAAACCAAAGCGAATAAAAGTGAGCAATACTCAAGGAAGGCGAACATTAGGATTGTGGGAATGGAAGAGGTTGAGGGAGAAAATTTGAGAAAAAAGATTTGCAACAGTGTAAATGTAAGCCAAAATAAATTCAAATTAGTTAAAAGGGATATTTCAGCGGCACACAGACTGCCATCAAAACGGCAAGATTATTCCTTAAATGATAATTTTGAGGGGGGGGGGCACTGGTTTTCTAATCTTTCAACTCAAATCAACACATGTCTATCAACTTATCAAGCATTACTATCGGTAGTATACCGGTACATGTAAATTAGAAGGTGGCACAAGTTTGAAGTCAGAATCTCTGAGTGCATTCTATTTACAACCACAGGGGTCCGGGAACTTCTTTAAAAAATCTTTATCTGTACCTACCGGTATATTTGTGAAGGTCTATTCTATATAATTTCATGAGGGACCTTCTACATGTAGATGGCTCCAAAGGGGTCTAACAGGGGTAATTTCTTACGAGAAAGATAATCAACATAATTGTGCAGATTAGAAATGTATACAGCACTTGACGGTATTGGGGTAAGGGACGAAAAGTGGGAGGGGCAAAACAATACCACACTGCATGTAACGACCCTGCTAGTTACATAATATTTAGAGGATATTACTTGGTTGGTTTGATATTAGACCAAATATCGGCCTGAGGTAACCTCATATCACTATCATGCAGACATCGAAGGGCTGAAATCAGGTACTTAAACCGATTCGATGGTTCCCATATTATCAGATTCCAACAACAAATTTTTTTTTTAAATGCCGCTTCGGTTATCAGATTCGATTAATGGCCCAAAAAAAAATAAATAATGCTAACCAGTCAACAATAGTATTTAAAACAATTGCCCAAAACCTGTTATTTATCAACATTTTGTTCAACAAAATTTTTCCGGTTTGTCAAATATCTGACACAAAAAGCCACTTGCTTTTAGAGTTATCCATCTTCATCCGCAATTTGGTCCGAGAACGTCTTCTCATTGACTTTTTAGTGGGCCACCAAAAATTATAGATGGTGAAAAATAATAGATTAAAAAAATTGGTATCTGATCACTCTGAGCTTTGACGGGTGGGTTCCTCGACTCGAATCAAATATGTTTACCCCCAAGCCAAGGAAATAGTAATATGCAAGCGTTAATTCGGATTAAGTATCTCTAACTTTGTTGCCACAATTTCAATTTGTTAATTTTTTTTCGCAAAAAAAGAAAGAAATATGTTTACATGTAATTGTCGGGTTGTCATCATCACTAACGTTAAATCGTAAACATGTTCGCTTTCATTAAGTTAACAAAATTTAAATAATTTTTCACATGGTACGCTGCATACACATGACAAATTATCATTTGTGGGAACCAACGAAACATACAAATGTATATGATGTGAAATGACAAAAAATATGGTACGAAACAATCAACTGTGTGGTTCAAATTAAGGGTATACATGTATATAAACCGGCCATGGTAGGAATTTCTTAGGAAACATCGTTTGAGCCATCCAACGGACCTGGGTGAATCACCGAGTGATCTATAATAGCCCGGAAGTGCTTAAATAGACCGATCGGTCTTATACAGTCAGCATGCATCTGGTAAATTCAAGGCTCCTGTGGACCGATCAATGAATCTATTTTAAGTCGATCAGGCTATTATTGTATATCGGTTGTTCACCTACACTTGTCCAACTGATTTTGGAGAATATATACAAGCGAAATGGTTAAAACAATTTTTTTTATTAATTATAATAAATAATCATCAAATTGGAAGAGTTCAGCATCAGCCCCTTGCTGGCATTGTTCATAATGGCCCACGACGGATTACCATCGGAAAATAACATCGAAAATAGGTGATTTACTTCCCAAATAGCATCGTAGTTTTAGAATCTTTTTCCACCAAGAATGTGTTGAAAACTGCAGACATCTGTTCTATGTACATTACAGTCCAATAATGTTGACTCTTGGTTGATAAACATTCTTCTAAAACATAAATCTGACTTTCAAAAATGACCTGTCAGTGTCAGTTTCAACCTCCAGAATCGAAAATCCAATTCACAATATTCATCGAAAATTCTCAAAACAGCGTCCAACGTATAGTCCTAGCACAACTCCGTGATATTATATGATTACACAGTTCAGTCATCAATAGTTTCTAAATGTCCAAATTGTAGATTTGTATCGTAAGTCGCCATTAACAAAACAAATGAGAAACACGTGGACATGTTTACGTCTTATTCCCTGATCCGAAAAAAAGTTGCGTTCCCACGTTGACGTCACGCTTCTTTGTGCACATACAACTGGCGAGTGGCTTTTGAGTTTTTCCTAAGTATTTTCGACGTAAAAAAGGCATTAAAATCTCGATTTTTACGCTATAAGTTTTAGCCCCCTTTTGACGTTCGGCAGACGTTCGGCTGACGTACGGTCAATCGGCTGGCGTTCGGCTGTTCGGCTAATTGTCTACTGTTTGAGTATAATGGGACAATGACGTCAGTAGTCGTATTATGTTCGTCGTTAAGGGCAACGCCTCCCGGCCGAGGAGAGTGGTGTATTATATGGTGTTTATTGAATAAAAGGGTAAATGTCTATTTTTCCCCTCAACCTATACTCGCCTTTGTGAAGATGATAAATTATATAGGTCTTAGAAGATTTACGTCTGAGTGAAATCCCTAATAGACTTGGCTGGTTGACAGCGGTGGAATTATATGGGGGAATAATTGGTTACGAATTAGACTGGTCTGGTGACATGATATTCCTATGGTAGGTAGAGGGTAAATTATAGACTTCTCGTATGGTGGGGACTTGGCTTAAAAGACAGGGGATGCAACTCTTCTGATCTAGGGAGATATGAGTGTATATATTTGTTTTCGCGACACACACAAACAATTGGACGAATGAGGGGGTGGGTGAAAGCAACTGCTCGCAGGTGGGGTGTATTGCCTTCCTATTTACTCCTCTTTCCGGTTATGGCGTAATCACAGGAACATGTAAATTATCTTCGCTGTCAAATATCGTCCAGAAAATTGTCTACATCTGTATGGAATTCAAATTCGAGATTGTCGGAGGACGTTTGTTCAGTTCATGTATAGGTGTATAGTGTAATTATGTGCATTCGGACATAGGATAGTTTGTTTTTGAACATATCTTCAAGGTATGTTTCCCGTTTTCGATGGCCCACGTGAACAGTGTTAATCTGCAACGTAGCCAATTCCCGTGACCCTCGGTGACCAACACGTTCGTGAGCGATTTGCACTTAGTGACCTCTGCCTACACCCAGTCTGTTTGTCTGGTACGACTAACGGTACTTTATACGCGGCGACTTGTGTGAGACACTCCCACGCTGAAGGTGATAATCGATTGACTGTGACAGCTAATCTGACCGAACTATCGGATTAACCGGCTCGACTGTTACCACTTATGATACGAAATGTCGGACAGCAACATGGCAGAACAGCCGAATTTTGATGAGGGAAAATCGAAAAGTGAGCGTAAACGCCAGCGCCCAGGGTCTGATGCATCAGAACCAGCAGATTTCATTCTAGCTGACATAATGCAGAAGCTGTCTGAACTACCTACGCGGGAAGAGATGAAGACTCTTATTGAAAACGACATAAAGTCGCAGGTGGAGACATTAAAGGCAGACATGATGAAGGATGTGACTGAAACCCTGGAATTTTATAAAAAAAGAATCGATGAAAGAATAGAAAAGTGTGAAGAGGAGAATAGTTTGTTAAGATAGGAAGTTGAGCACTACTGCGCGGAAAATGTTGGAATGAAGGCAGAGATAGATAAACTGAAAACCAAAGCGAATAAAAGTGAGCAATACTCAAGGAAGGCGAACATTAGGATTGTGGGAATGGAAGAGGTTGAGGGAGAAAATTTGAGAAAAAAAATTTGCAACAGTGTAAATGTAAGCCAAAATAAATTCAAATTAGTTAAAAGGGATATTTCAGCGGCACACAGACTGCCATCAAAACGGCAAGATTATTCCTTAAATGATAATTTTGAGGGGGGGGGGGCACTGGTTTTCTAATCTTTCAACTCAAATCAACACATGTCTATCAACTTATCAAGCATTACTATCGGTAGTATACCGGTACATGTAAATTAGAAGGTGGCACAAGTTTGAAGTCAGAATCTCTGAGTGCATTCTATTTACAACCACAGGGGTCCGGGAACTTCTTTAAAAAATCTTTATCTGTACCTACCGGTATATTTGTGAAGGTCTATTCTATATAATTTCATGAGGGACCTTCTACATGTAGATGGCTCCAAAGGGGTCTAACAGGGGTAATTTCTTACGAGAAAGATAATCAACATAATTGTGCAGATTAGAAATGTATACAGCACTTGACGGTATTGGGGTAAGGGACGAAAAGTGGGAGGGGCAAAACAATACCACACTGCATGTAACGACCCTGCTAGTTACATAATATTTAGAGGATATTACTTGGTTGGTTTGATATTAGACCAAATATCGGCCTGAGGTAACCTCATATCACTATCATGCAGACATCGAAGGGCTGAAATCAGGTACTTAAACCGATTCGATGGTTCCCATATTATCAGATTCCAACAACAAATTTTTTTTTTAAATGCCGCTTCGGTTATCAGATTCGATTAATGGCCCAAAAAAAATAAATAATGCTAACCAGTCAACAATAGTATTTAAAACAATTGCCCAAAACCTGTTATTTATCAACATTTTGTTCAACAAAATTTTTCCGGTTTGTCAAATATCTGACACAAAAAGCCACTTGCTTTTAGAGTTATCCATCTTCATCCGCAATTTGGTCCGAGAACGTCTTCTCATTGACTTTTTAGTGGGCCACCAAAAATTATAGATGGTGAAAAATAATAGATTAAAAAAATTGGTATCTGATCACTCTGAGCTTTGACGGGTGGGTTCCTCGACTCGAATCAAATATGTTTACCCCCAAGCCAAGGAAATAGTAATATGCAAGCGTTAATTCGGATTAAGTATCTTTAACTTTGTTGCCACAATTTCAATTTGTTAATTTTTTTTCGCAAAAAAAGAAAGAAATATGTTTACATGTAATTGTCGGGTTGTCATCATCACTAACGTTAAATCGTAAACATGTTCGCTTTCATTAAGTTAACAAAATTTAAATAATTTTTCACATGGTACGCTGCATACACATGACAAATTATCATTTGTGGGAACCAACGAAACATACAAATGTATATGATGTGAAATGACAAAAAATATGGTACGAAACAATCAACTGTGTGGTTCAAATTAAGGGTATACATGTATATAAACCGGCCATGGTAGGAATTTCTTAGGAAACATCGTTTGAGCCATCCAACGGACCTGGGTGAATCACCGAGTGATCTATAATAGCCCGGAAGTGCTTAAATAGACCGATCGGTCTTATACAGTCAGCATGCATCTGGTAAATTCAAGGCTCCTGTGGACCGATCAATGAATCTATTTTAAGTCGATCAGGCTATTATTGTATATCGGTTGTTCACCTACACTTGTCCAACTGATTTTGGAGAATATATACAAGCGAAATGGTTAAAACAATTTTTTTTATTAATTATAATAAATAATCATCAAATTGGAAGAGTTCAGCATCAGCCCCTTGCTGGCATTGTTCATAATGGCCCACGACGGATTACCATCGGAAAATAACATCGAAAATAGGTGATTTACTTCCCAAATAGCATCGTAGTTTTAGAATCTTTTTCCACCAAGAATGTGTTGAAAACTGCAGACATCTGTTCTATGTACATTACAGTCCAATAATGTTGACTCTTGGTTGATAAACATTCTTCTAAAACATAAATCTGACTTTCAAAAATGACCTGTCAGTGTCAGTTTCAACCTCCAGAATCGAAAATCCAATTCACAATATTCATCGAAAATTCTCAAAACAGCGTCCAACGTATAGTCCTAGCACAACTCCGTGATATTATATGATTACACAGTTCAGTCATCAATAGTTTCTAAATGTCCAAATTGTAGATTTGTATCGTAAGTCGCCATTAACAAAACAAATGAGAAACACGTGGACATGTTTACGTCTTATTCCCTGATCCGAAAAAAAGTTGCGTTCCCACGTTGACGTCACGCTTCTTTGTGCACATACAACTGGCGAGTGGCTTTTGAGTTTTTCCTAAGTATTTTCGACGTAAAAAAGGCATTAAAATCTCGATTTTTACGCTATAAGTTTTAGCCCCCTTTAGACGTTCGGCAGACGTTCGGCTGACGTACGGTCAATCGGCTGGCGTTCGGCTGTTCGGCTAATTGTCTACTGTTTGAGTATAATGGGACAATGACGTCAGTAGTCGTATTATGTTCGTCGTTAAGGGCAACGCCTCCCGGCCGAGGAGAGTGGTGTATTATATGGTGTTTATTGAATAAAAGGGTAAATGTCTATTTTTCCCCTCAACCTATACTCGCCTTTGTGAAGATGATAAATTATATAGGTCTTAGAAGATTTACGTCTGAGTGAAATCCCTAATAGACTTGGCTGGTTGACAGCGGTGGAATTATATGGGGGAATAATTGGTTACGAATTAGACTGGTCTGGTGACATGATATTCCTATGGTAGGTAGAGGGTAAATTATAGACTTCTCGTATGGTGGGGACTTGGCTTAAAAGACAGGGGATGCAACTCTTCTGATCTAGGGAGATATGAGTGTATATATTTGTTTTCGCGACACACACAAACAATTGGACGAATGAGGGGGTGGGTGAAAGCAACTGCTCGCAGGTGGGGTGTATTGCCTTCCTATTTACTCCTCTTTCCGGTTATGGCGTAATCACAGGAACATGTAAATTATCTTCGCTGTCAAATATCGTCCAGAAAATTGTCTACATCTGTAAGGAATTCAAATTCGAGATTGTCGGAGGACGTTTGTTCAGTTCATGTATAGGTGTATAGTGTAATTATGTGCATTCGGACATAGGATAGTTTGTTTTTGAACATATCTTCAAGGTATGTTTCCCGTTTTCGATGGCCCATGTGAACAGTGTTAATCTGCAACGTAGCCAATTCCCGTGACCCTCGGTGACCACCACGTTCGTGAGCGATTTGCACTTAGTGACCTCTGCCTACACCCAGTCTGTTTGTCTGGTACGACTAACGGTACTTTATACGCGGCGACTTGTGTGAGACACTCCCACGCTGAAGGTGATAATCGATTGACTGTGACAGCTAATCTGACCGAACTATCGGATTAACCGGCTCGACTGTTACCACTTATGATACGAAATGTCGGACAGCAACATGGCAGAACAGCCGAATTTTGATGAGGGAAAATCGAAAAGTGAGCGTAAACGCCAGCGCCCAGGGTCTGATGCATCAGAACCAGCAGATTTTCATTCTAGCTGACATAATGCAGAAGCTGTCTGAACTACCTACGCGGGAAGAGATGAAGACTCTTATTGAAAACGACATAAAGTCGCAGGTGGAGACATTAAAGGCAGACATGATGAAGGATGTGACTGAAACCCTAGAATTTTATAAAAAAAAGAATCGATGAAAGAATAGAAAAGTGTGAAGAGGAGAATAGTTTGTTAAGATAGGAAGTTGAGCACTACTGCGCGGAAAATGTTGGAATGAAGGCAGAGATAGATAAACTGAAAACCAAAGCGAATAAAAGTGAGCAATACTCAAGGAAGGCGAACATTAGGATTGTGGGAATGGAAGAGGTTGAGGGAGAACATTTGAGAAAAAAGATTTGCAACAGTGTAAATGTAAGCCAAAATAAATTCAAATTAGTTAAAAGGGATATTTCAGCGGCACACAGACTGCCATCAAAACGGCAAAATGAGCCACAACCAATAATTGTGAAGTTTGCATGGACAGAAACACGAAACCAAGTTTTCGAACAGAGGATGAATTTGAAATACGTGGCAGAAATGGATCCAAGAAGGCACTGATAATTCGGGACGACGTGACAAAGGAAAATTTGGAACTGATGAACAGACTTTTCGACCACCAGAAAGTTGACTTTGCATACCACAGAAATGGGTTCATTTGTGGAAAATTAGTAGCAGGAGGCAGAGTTAAATTTGACATCACGGAATCAATTGATTCCACTATCAGAAGGCATTTGGTTAACAATAATGCCAGGGCATAACCCTTGGTATAAATAATTCACCCTTTAATATATGGATGCTGGAGCCAGCTCATACCGTACATATGTTTACTAAATGTTTGCATACATGAGGTTACTAGCATATCGTATAGTATACGTAACAATGAAGTAATATATATATTGCCATCATTGCTTCTTTTAGTACAGCAACACTATAGCAGGCGCTCAAACATATGATTATACTTCTGTCACAAAACGTCCAGTGTTACTGAAAACTAATCATGATAAACATCACCGTGTTTGAGAAGGTTCCACTAGCATTCCATATTTTATCAAAACACTTATATATTACACTTATCGTATAATTGTTCCATGTTGAATCGTATATAGCACTTTCGTGACTGGAGCTTCCTGTGAAGTAACGTTGGACTAGCTGGGCTCCCGTCACGAAGGAGATAGATACTATATATTCCATTATAATAGGTACACTCACATTTAATACTAGATCGGTGCTACATGTAACTCGTCGAATTATATTGATATGATTATTTCTTTTTCTCCATATTAGAGGCCAACTTGGTTTTCGAGTCAGCGAATATTGTTTTTATAGTACCGCTATTTTCGTTTTAATGACAATAATCGGAATAAAATATGATTAAATTAATATAATTAATCAACACGTTGACTCAGAAAATGCTCATGAAACAATATAAATTAGCTAAAATTATCTGATACAAAAGTCTACGTCACGCTCGGAACGATGTGCAATGCTTCGACGGTGCAATGTCGATGTTCTTCTTGTTCGGTGCTTTTTCGAACCAGGGACTTCAGCACATCTATGTTTTATATCTTTTTGTACCCAAAAGGGATGCAAATCATAATTTATGAATATTATATCATTTTTTTTACTCGAGAATTGAGTGGGTCTTTGAGCAGTGGACTATGTCAGGAGAGGTAACTCCAAAATGATCTTAACACAAGATAGATAACTCTAAAATGATATCCTATAGTTGCCCACTGAAATATTGTACCATTTTGGTGTCTCCTTTGGTGATTTGCACGGTGTTCCACGAGTATATCTATTTAGCATACTCATAAATTATAACAAAATCCGTATGTGTGTCCGATTGGCTTTTTATATACTCTGTCTGTTATCTGTCAGCTGATAACTTGATATAGTTTGCAATTTAACGATATAAGTTTATTATCAAATACCTGTAATAGTCATAGCAGCCAACATTTACAATATGTAAACTGCACCATATAGCATAATCTACAATTATTTGGACGATATTGACAATTCCACAATTTCGAAAAGGGAAGGGGTTTCTGGGAGTTCAAAAATTCAATTATGAAGAATAACGATTATGTGCAACTAGTCAAAAATACGATAACAAGAGTAGTAAGATAATATTCAAAATTTGACATAAAACAGGAAATAGATCCCAACAAAATAGTGTTTAACATCAATGATCAATTGTTTTTCGACATTGTACTAATGGAGATACAGGGTGCATCCATTCCTTTTTGCTCTCATTTATCAAAAATTCGGAAAAATGTGGAAGCTGAATTGCGCAAATATACCAATTTGAAAGTCTTACAACACTAGCTGAGAATAAAATTTTGAAAATTGAAAAATTAAAAGTTGAATTGGAAAAAATGAGAGATGATAAACTAAAAGGTATTTTTGTTAGATCGCGGGCTAGATGGTTAGGCGACGGCGAAAAACCATCAAAATACTTTTTATATTTAGAAAAGCGCAATTATACATCCAAAATAATCTTAAAACTAGAGCGTGGTAATGGTGAAATGATATATGAACAAAGTGAAATCCTTAAAGAGACATCACAATTTTATGAAGAAGCTCACGCCGGACACAGATCGTCTTTTAGAAGGAAATGTTACATACATAGAAGCCCTTAATTATCTAAAAAATATGAAAAATAATAGTGTCCTGGGAACGACGGATTTTCTGTAGAATTCTTCAAGTTCTTTTGGCGAGACATAGGAATCTACCTGGTCAGGTCTCTTAATTGTGGCATACCAACGGGAAAATTATCGATCACACAAAGACAGGGCGTTATTTAATACACTCTTACCAAAATAAAATAAACCTAGGCAGTCTTTGAAAAACTGGAGGCCAATTTCCCTACTAAATGTTACTTACAAAATACTTACCGGTGTACTATCGGAACGATTAAATTAAAGTTCTCCCACACCTAATACATACTGATCAAACTGGCTTTATCTCCGGAAGATATATAGGTGAAAATATAAGACTAATTATGGATATGATGCATTTAACTAAACAAAGAAAAATGCCCGGCCTGTTACTAATGATTGATTTTGAAAAAGCTTTTGACTCAATTTCTTGGAAATTCATATTTGAGGTGTTGAAGTATTTTAGATTCAGCAAGATTTTTATTGAATACATTAAGACTTTATACAACGACACATCGTCGTGCATAAATATTAGTGGACAGATATCGAAGTTCTTCAATTTACAACGTGGCTGTAGGCAAGGCGATCCCATATCCCGGTATATTTTTTTTATTATGCGTAGAAATTCTGGGAATCATCGTGCGGAACTCGAAGGGAATAACGGTTTAACGGGAATCAATGTAGGGGGACAAAATATAAGAATGTCGCAATATGCCGGCGACACCTCTCTGTTCCTCGATGGGTCACCAAAGTCTCTGGAATCAGCGATGAATGTACTCGACTAATTCAAGCATATTTCAGGATTAAAGATTAATTACAATAAGACACAGGCAGTGTGGATTGGTACAAAATCAGATTGCACAGAAACAATATGTGACCGTTGGAAACTTAACTGGAACCCAGAAACATTCAAAATTTTAGGAATTGATTTTCACCATGATATTAATCGTATGGTTGAGATTAACTTCTCAAAATGCATTAATCAATTGAAAAACACATTAGAGGCATGGAATAGACGTAATATCAGTGTACTTGGTAGAATCACTGTTGTTAAATCACTAGCAATTTCAAAACTGGTTTATCTCTTCCAAACATTACCAAATCCATCAGATGAATTTATTAAGAAACTGAATCAAATACTGTATGGTTTCATTTGGAAAAATGGTCCAGACAGAATAACCAGAAAACAGATTACCCAAGAATTTGCCGAAGGCGGATGTAAAATGTTTGAAATATCCACATTTATCAAATCTTTGAAGATCTCATGGGTAAAGCGAGCAATCACAAAGAATGGGTTACCGTTTTGGAACAATCTAATCCCCTTTTTGAAGACTTTTGGTACCTCATGGCACCAATATATTAAAAAAACAAGCGAAGTCAGTCGACAACCTCTTTTGGAAAGATGCATTGATGCATTGATGCATGGATGCTATACTGCGACAAAATACATCCAACACATACTTGTGACTTTCATTCCCTTCCTCTAATTGGTTTTACAGACACATCCAAGTTAATATTACCCTGCTTGAAATTATATAAGACAAATAACTATATAGACGTGGATGTGGACGGGGGTTTGGGCGGAGTTGACACGGATGGAAGTAGAGTGGCCTGGGAGTGTAGAGTTCGGGCGGAGTGGACAGAGAGGGAAGCGGAGTGGACAGGGAGGGAAGCGGAGTAGATAGGAAGGCAATACCCCCAGGGCGAGCAGTTGCTTTAACCCCATCCCCTCGTCCAAGGGTGTGTGTCTCGCGAGAAAAAACAAATACATACATTAACTCATATTTTCCTAGATCAGAAAGAGTTGCATCCACCTGACGGCCGCGACGTCCATGACAACAACGAACCCAGTGGAGAGAAGAAGAAGAAAAAAATATATAGCACCCTATACAAGGGGATGTGGAATAACTTTATAGATACGGATGCGTACGGGGGAGTGGACATGGAGGGAGGTAGAGTGTACTGGGAGGGCGTGTAGAGGCCAGGCGGAGTGGACAGTGAGGGAAGCGGAGTGTACTGGGAGGAAAGAGGAGTAAATAGGAAGGCAATACACCCCACATGCGAGCAGTTGCTTTCACCCACCCCCTCATTCGTCCAATTTTGTGTGTGTCGCGAAAACAAATATATACACTCATATCTCCCTAGATCAGAAGAGTTGCATCCCCTGTCTTTTAAGCAAAGTCCCCACCATATGAGAAGTTTATAATTTACCCTCTACCTACCATAGGAATATCCTATCACCCGACCAGTCTAATTCACAACCAGCCAATTATTTCCCCCATAGAATTCCACCGCTGTCAACCAGCCAAGTCTATTAGGGATTTCACTCAGACGTAAATCTTCTAAGACCTATATAATTTATCATCGTCACAAAGGCGAGTATAGGTTGAGGGGAAACAATAGACATTTACCCTTTTATTCAATAAACACCATATAATACACCACTCTCCTCGGCCGGGAGGCGTTGCCCTTAACGACGAACATAATACGACTACTGACGTCATTGTCCCATTATACTCGAACAATAGACAACTAGCCGAACAGCCGAACGTCAGCCGAGCGGCCGAACGTCGGCCGAACGTCTGCCGAACGTCTAAAGTGGGCTCAAAAAAGTTTACTATACTACTGCTAAGCGATATATTACATGTCGTATAACACACTGTGTATAAATCCTCGTAAATTACAACTAGATCGAAATACACGCCAAATTTTAATATGGGTCCCGTGAAGTATTTATCACACGAGTTATGGCCCTTGTTTTTACTTATAATTCTGCTGATTTTGTTAACATTTCTGGTTTCTGACGATTATTTGATCTGAACCAAAGTTGATGTGTGTATTACCAGCTAAACCAGCTAACAGGCCAAGTTCGAATAAGGGTTCCGTCCAATTGGTAACCCAATTATCAGAATCTCACAACAGGCAGCTCGGATTTTTGATATATAGGTCATCACTGGTCACGTGATGATTATATACATCAGTGTTAGCGCAATGAGCTCGGTTTCATCCCAGTTTGCGCGGGATATGGGTTTCCTGAACACGAAATTGGTATGGTTTGATTAGTGTGTTAACCCTTTATCAGAATCTCACCACACGCAGCTCGGATATTTGATATACAGGTCATCACTGGTAACGTGGGGATTATATATATCAGTTTTAGAGCATTGAGCTCGGTGTTCGTTCCAGTGTGCACGGGATATGGGATTCCTGAACACAGTATGGGTATGGCTTGATTCTGTTGTTAACCCTTTATCAGAATCGCACCACACGCAGCTCCTATTTTGTTTTATATATTGGTCATCACGGGTCACGTGATGATGATATATATCAGTTTTAGCCCATTTAGCTCGGTTTTCGTCCCAGGGTGCACGGGTATGGCTTTTCTGAACACGATATGTGTATGACTTGATTCGTGTGTGAACCCTTTATCAGAATATCACCACAGGCAGCTCCGATTTCTGATATATTGGTCATCACTGGTCACGTGGTGATCATATATATCAGTGTTAGCGCAATGAGCTCGGTTTTCGTCCCAGTGTGCGCGCGATATGGGTTTCCTGAACAAGAAATTGCTATGGTTTGATTTGTGTGTTAACCCTTTATCAGAATCTCACCACAGGCAGCTCCGATTTTTTATATATGGATCATCACGGGTCAGCTGATGATCATATAAATCAGTTTTAGCCCATTGATCTCGGGTTTCATCCCAGTGTGCATGGGGTATGCGTTTTCTGAACACGATATGGGTATGGCTTGATTCGTGTGTTATCACTTTATCAGAATCTCACAACAGGCAGCTCCGATTTTTTATATATGGGTCATCGCGGGATATGGGTTTCCTGAACACGGTATGGGTATGGCTCGATTCGTTTGTTAACCCTTTATCAGAATATCACCAAACGCAGCCCCGATTTTTTATATATGGGTCATCACGGGTCACCCGTGATGTTGATATATATACCAGATTTAGCCCATTGAGCTCGGTTTTCGTCACAGTGTGCACGGGATATGGGTTTCCTTAAAATTATATGGGTACTGTTTGATTCGTGTGTTAACCCTTTATCAGAATCTCACCACACGCAGCTCGGATATTTGATATATAGGTCACCACTGGTCACGTGGTGATGATAGATATCAGTTTTAGCCCATTCAGCTCGGTTTTCGATAGTCCCAGTGTGCACGGGATGTAGGTTTCCTGAGCACGAAATGAGTATGGTTGCATTAGTGTGTTAATCCTTTATCAGAATATCACCACAGGCATCTGGGATATTTTATATATACGTATTCACTGGTCACGTGATGAACATATATATCAGTTTTAGCGCATTGAGCTCGGTTTTCGTCCCAGTGTGCACGGGATAAGGGTTTTCTGAATACGATATATGTATGGTTTGATTCGTGTGTTAACCCATTATCAGAATCTCACCACACGCATCTCGGATTTTTGATATATAGGTCATCACGGGTCATCTGATGATGATATATATCAGTTTTATCCCATTGAGCTCGGGTTTCGTCCCAGTGTGCACGGGATATGGATTTTCTAAACACGACATGGGTATCGTTTAATTAGTGTGTTGACCCTTTATCTGAATATCGCCACACGCAGCTCGGATATTTGATATATAGGTAATCATGGGTCACGTGGTGATGATATATATCAGTGTTAGCGCATTGGGCTCGGTTTTCGTCCCAGTGTGCACGGGATAAGGGTTTCCTGAACACAACATGGGGATGGTTTGATCGTGTGTTAACCCTTTGTCAGATTCATACCACACGCAGCTCGGATATTTGACATATAGGTCATCACGGGTCACGTTGTGATGATATATATCAGTTTTAGACAATTGAGTTCGGTTGTCGCCCCAATGTGCACGGGATATGGGTTTCCTGAACACGATATGTGTATGGCTTGATTCGTATGTTAACCCTTTATCAGATTCTCATCACATGCAGCTCGAATGTTTGATATTTAGGTCGTCACAGATCACGTGATGATGATAATTATCAGATTAGCGCATTGAGCTCGGTTTTCGTCCCAGTGTGCACGGGATAAGGGTATTCTGAACACAATATGGGGATGGTTTGATTCGTGTGTTAAGCCTTTGTTAGATTCATACCACACGCAGCTCGGATATTTGACATATAGGTCACCACGGGTCACGTTGTGATGATATATATCAGTTTTAGCGCATTCAGCTCGGTTTTCGCCCCACTGTGCACGGGATATGGGTTTCCTGAACACGAAATGCGTGTGGCTTCATTATTGTGTTAACCCCCCTTTATCAGAATCTCACCACAGGCAACTCGGATTTTTTATATATAGGTCACCGCGGGTCACGTGGTGATGATGATATATATCAGTTTTAGCGCATTGAGCTCGGTTTTCGTCCCAGTGTGCACGGGATATGGGCAGTGTTCGCGCTGTCGGTAGCCAAATTAGCCAATGGCTAATCTTTTTCGAATTTGGCTAATAAAAATTTCATTTGACTAAACTTTTGGCTAAACATTTTTTGACACCAAATGGAGAATGTGAAAGCATGGAGTCAGAAAGCTAATTAATAAAAGCGCTCAATAGATCGACATTCAAGACGAAGTTAGGTGACGAATGTATTTCATTATTTTCGTACTTATGAAATATCGTTCCTTAACAGCAAAAGGTAAGCTCTAACATTTAGTGTAAACATATTTTTATTTCTAAATCATATGGGTTTCCTGAACACTATATTGGGATGGTTTGATTCGTGAGTTAAACATTTATCAGAATCTCACCACACGCATGTCGGATTTGTTATATATAGGTCATCACGGGTCACGTGGTGATGATATATATCAGTTTTAGCGCGTTGAGCTCGGTTTTCGTTGCAGTGTGCACTGGATATGCGTTTCCTGAACACGAAATTGGTATGGGTTTATTTATTTATTTAAACAAAATAATTTATTGGGATCAAAAACATTGATTAATACATCACAAAACTATAATGACATAAATTTCATAATAAAGTTTGGTATATTTAAGGTAAAGAAATTGCATATGACATATGGAGAAAATACTGTCCTATAATATAATTCTTCCTCACATGGTTCTGTGATGAGTGTTTACTCGAAATAAAAGTTTGGAGGTAACCCATTTATTTTGTTTTGTTATTTTTGTTTTGTTATTAAGCTATCATTTAACAGAATGACTTGTTATCACGTGGGATGATGGTTATCTTCTGATGTCTGCTTTTGACTTTTAATTTGTTTGATGACAGTGGAAAAAACAATAGGCAATAGGAACCATGTAAGAAAAACACAATGTATCAAAAGTCCATCTCTGACAACAACTCAGTGCGACCTGCCAGGAGTCTCCCTCTATGATTTGCCAAGGGCTCGTCCAAGAGTGAAATCCGACAAGTTGCAAGGTTGTTGGAGGAGATGAACTCCTGTGACATACATGTATGTGGGCTTTTATACAGTATTTTTATTTATTTTATGATGAGTACGAATTGCCGTTGAACTGCGCTGACTTTTGCCAGAAAACATATGCCACGCTGATAGGTCAGTTGAATTTTTGAGTTAACTTTTTTGTACAGGATCACCTAATATTTATATTGACGAAAACATTAACTCCTCGGGCACCTCGCCTGCTGTGAAAATGACTGACGAAGTTATCACGGTAGAGGCAATTTTGTCGGCCACTAGAGAATTGAAATCGAATAAATCAGTGGGACCAGACCAGGTTTCGAATGAGATTTTCAAGGTGCTTGTTCCTCTAATGAGTGATGGCTTTGCCAAAATGTTTAACATAATTCTTCACACAGGGAACTACCCAACTGCAGGGAGCGAGTCAATTCTCAGCGTAATCCACAAAAAATGCCACAAGGGTGATCCGAATAACTACCGTGCTATAGCATTAAGCTCCAATTGTAAACCGTAGATTAACAGATTTTCTTGTAAAAAATATAATTATTAGCGAAAATCAATTCGGATTTTCTAAAGGAAAAAGAACAATTGATAGTGCGTTTGTGCTGCATGCCATAGTTCAACGATATAAGTCACTGAAGCGATCACTCTATGCTACCTTTGTAGACTTCCGAAAGGCCTTTGATACCGTGAATAGGCAACTACTCTTCGATAAAATGCAACACATCGGAATGGAGGGCCAATCATTGCGTATAATCCGTTCACTATATTCTTCAAGTTGTTACACAACTAAGACAAATAGAGGACTTGGGCCGGCTTGCTTATCGACCATTGGGGTCAGGCAAGGATGATATTATCACCGAATTTATTCAAAATATTCATCGATGACGTTAGGAATATATTTGACGAATCGTGTGATCCAGAGACGATCGGGGATAGTCAATGCCATCATATTCTTTTCGCTGACGACCTCGTTCTATTGTCTGATAGTTCCACGGGACTCTAAAACTGTCTAACAAACTGAAACTCTACACTGATTCGAATGAATTTAAAGTTAACGCGGAAAAAACTAAATGCATGATTTTTTCGGGAAAGACAAACAACAATAATTCCATCCTTTCATATCTCTGAAACCAAACTCGAAAATGTCAGGTTACTCATGGAATATACTTACCTTGGGATAACCTTTTCTAGTAATGGCAAGTTCACAAAAGCTATCACAAACTTCAGTGCTAAAGGGCTAAAAGCGATGCACTCACTATTCAATGCGTGTAACCATACATCACTTCTCCCATTGTTAACGTCACTCAAACTGTTCCATAAACTGATTACACCTTTAATCCTGTATGGCAGTGAACTGTGGGGTGTCGAAATAACATCTAAAAATCACGATCGCCTAGCGTGTGAATCAGTTCATATTAAATTTTGCAAACGTTTATTAGGTGCTGGAAAATATGCATAAAATAATGCTGTCCGTGCAGACTAGGCAGCTATCCTCTGTATATAGATGCAGCTTGCAGAATGTTGAATTATGCTATCAGTGTCACCACGCGTTCGGACTGCGAATTTCTACGAAATGCGGTTAAAGAACAACGGACTGTATTATCTACAAAATCAATTTTCAAATCAGTCGAATCTCTAGGGTTAACCTTACCAGAGACTGGTCACGCTAACGATTTCCGAAAATCTCTACAAAATAGCTATAACGAGTACGGTACTTCCAAGCTAACCTGAGTGACAACTGCTCAAAATCAGACAGCAACAAACTCAGAACATATCATCTTTACAAGAAAGAGTATAGGCTTGAGCCCTATCTTCTCAATACGAAATCATTGGAAGACAGAATAGCTTTCACCAGATTCAGAATCAGCAACAATGTACTTGCTATAGAGAAAGGGCGTCATTTACAGCCCCAGTAAAATTAGAAAATATAAAGTGTGTGTTTTGCTGTGATGATGTTGTAGAAGATGAAATACATTTCCTTATGGAATGCACTGCATAGTCACAACTACGAAGATAACTTTTCGAATCAATGATTAACCATAATCCGAATTTTCCACGCATTAACGCCAACGATCAATTTATTACTATATTGACAAATGACTGTCCCACTCTAACCCGAATAATATGTAAACTGATCCGTCGCTTCTTCGATGCTCGTGTTGAGCAAATAGCAGTTAGGTAACCATAAATATGATAAATGATCCCGAGACTCCTTGTGCACCTTTGCATATTATGTAATTTTGTTCTTGTATATTTTATTATCACAAGTTTTGTATATACTATTATCCATTGTATTAGCAAACTGTCCTCGTGTGGATGTTTTTTGGTAATAAATCATTATCTTATCTTATGTGAAATGAAAGAGAGAACTAAAAAGGTTTTTGTAACCATGATATTATTGCTCAAAAATATTTTCTATCATAATCCATCTATCATGAAAAAGGATGTCTTTTTTCGATGCAATATTTTTGGGCGAGGCTTGTTCTACTGTCTAATAATACTTAAGCCATTCTTGAAATCCACTAAAAGTTTCTTTTTTATCATGCTGGAGAAAATATATCGTTTGAATAGTAGGAGGCAAATATTACTCAAGTTTTCTTGAGTGTTGTATGTGTCATATATTCCAAAAATCACTATTTCTGGTGAAATTTTCAATATCAGATCACATTTTTATTTAATTTTTTGTTGAAATTCAATTAGAATAGATTTTGTAACTGTACAATAAAAAAACAAGTGTAGTATGGGTTCTCTATCCGACTGACAGATTTGTACAAATGGCTGTTTCTGACAGCTTCAGTTGACAAAATGTTGCATTGGCATAGAGTATATTGTGGTTAATTTTGTACTGGAATGATATGAGCTACTGTCATTAGTAAATGTATAGATATTAGTATAGATTTTTTTCCAGTCTTCTTCTGAAAATATTTTATCAAGATTTTTTGCCCACTTTTTCTGCGAAGCAGTTGGAATTGTGCAATAAATTTGTAAAAAATTTGGATAAAATGTTTTGCATGTTTTTACACAATTCTTCAAGGTTACTAGATTATTATTGGTAACGGTATCGAGTCTCATATTCTCATTCACAAATGTTTTCCATGCACAAGGTATGGCGGCTAACAGTCCATGATAGGTGGTGAAAGGAATTTTAATATTGTATTTTTGACAAGATTCGAAGATTCCATATGTGTGAGGCTCTATATCATCCATTATTAGATATTTCCATCCTGGGCTAGTATTTGGGTCTACAAGTTTTTGTATCCAAGTCATTTTCAGGGCATTGCTGAAATAGTTCAAATGGGGAAGTTTCAATCCACCCTCTCCAATACTATTTATTACAACATTCCTTGCTATCTTATCTTTTTTACCGGACCACAAAAAATTGTAGAAAAGCTTTTGAATCTTATCTGACAATTGAAATGAAGGTGCCGGTAATACGGAAAGACAATGTGTTAAAATTGGTAGGGCAAGTTTTTTTTAACAACTGTTGTTTTTCCATATAGGCTGAGGGATCTAAAGGACCAGTCATTTAGTAGATTTTCTATTTTTTTAAATTTTGTTTTATAATTTTTTTCGATGAAATCAGTGTTGAATAAATTGAATTCTATACCAAGAATTGTAAAAGATTGGTTATGATTCCACATTATTGTTTGGTCAGTGTTCAACTCTTCACCACAACCCCTTCTTGCCCCAATCCATAAAGCTTGTGTCTCGTCAAAGTTTACCTTTAAACCTGAAAGTTTGGCAAATGCACTGAAGGTATTGAGGGCAGAATTTAGAGATTTTTCGTCATCCTGGAGGAAGAGGTTTATGTCATCTGCATATTGTGTCAAAGAATATTCGGAATCACTAATTTTTATCCCATTGATGTCTGGATTAAATTTTATGCATGCACTGAGTATTTCTACACATAGTATAAATAAATATGGAGACAAAGGAATCCCCTGTCTCACGCCTCTAAGGATGTCTATTTTGTTGGATATATTACCATTATTTATCACGTAACTGTATATATTTGTGTAAAAAGTTTTAATCCATTTTTTAATAGATGGACCAAAATTAAAGAATTCTAGAGTTTTCTGTATAAAATGCCATTCTAAAGAATCAAATGCTTTTTCAAAATCTAATATTGTTATAATTCCTGGTAAATCATTCTGCTCACATTTTTGAATTAGGTCAAAAATCAGTCTTGTTGCCTCCCCAATTTATCGCCCAGACATGAATCCAAGCTGAGTACCACTTATAAGTTTTTCTAGATATTTTTTCATTCTATTGGCAATAACTGCTGATGCTATTTTAGTGTTTACATTAAGGAGTGAGATGGGTCGCCAGTTTTTCAAGTAGTGTTTGCACTTGTTTGCTTTTGGGATACAGGTAATTATACCGCATCTCTGAGTTATAGAGAGTTCTTCATTTTCATATCCGTGATTTAGAGAGTACATTATATACTGACCAAGGTCATTCCAAAAAAACATTTGTATAATCTGACAGTGAAACCATCATTACCAGGTGATTTATCATTTTTCATTGCTTTCATTGCTGCGATACATTCGATAGTAGATAATTTGCCTTCTAAAGACTCGGCTTCTGCATTCTCTATGTTGCGGATACCAATTATGTGGACTCATTAATTACTGACATGCAGTGACCATTGTTCAATCTCGTGCGCGTTGTCTATATATATATGTGTGTGAGTGAGTTATGTGTCGATAAGAGTCAGTGATACGAATAAATATATGGTAATTGGACGCAACATTTTCGATCTCCCCGATATTGGTCCCTCGAACCACTGAGCAAAAATGGAGTACAAGACATTGGTCAGATCTCGGACAGCTATACGAGGACACACGACAAGATATACAAATGAAGCAGATTCTATTCTTAAATCGGATGCTCCGAATCTTGACAGATTGACACCGATGAAGAAAATTGGCGAACTGTCGTTGCTCAACAAGTCATTTGTTTCAAACATAACCGACGATGATGAATTCACCAAAGAAATGGGTGACGCTGAAGATCATATCTGTAAAATCAAGGATAAAACACATTCATATGAACAGTTTCTTCATAAATGCAGAACAACAGAGAGTTAACCGGTTTTCATTCAACACACAGAAGCTGTAGATATGCCGAGAAAGATTGTATCGCTACCAACATTATCCATTCCAACATTTGATAGTGACTTACTAGATTGGAAATAATTCTGGGACTCCTTCAATGTGGCAGTGCATGTTATACCTGATTCTCAGCTGGCGCGAGTTAAAACATTTCAGCATCTGAAATCACTACTGCGAGGACCTGCTTTGATGTGTATCTGTGGTTTGAGTTTAACGAATGAGAATTACGGAGAAGCTGTAGAAATCTTACAACAAAGATATGGACAATGTCACAAAATCGAGAGTGCACACATACAAGCATTGGTGGCGCTTCCTGCACCACAATACAATTCTATCAACCTTGGACGATTCCGTGACGACCTTGAATCGCACACCAGGTCACTCAGTGCACTGGAACAGGGAACAGTGTACAGCGACATGCTTGTTACGACGGTGCTACAAAAGCTACCATCCCCACTCCGAAGTGGGATAGTACGTGCTTACGGAAGTCGGACATATAGGCTGAAAGAACTACGTGAATTCTTGAGGAAGGAGTGCGAAATTCTTGATGCAGGTGAAACAGAATAACACTATGTCTGAACGATGATAAGCAGCTCTTCTGGTATTCACGATACTAATCGTGCCAATCCAGTTATAAATCGCGGTGCAAGTTGTGTATTCTGCAATGGATCTCATGCAGAAGTTGTGTGTTCATCTGTCAACGAGGTCAAAGCGCGTTGGGACATCGTCTGGGAACGGAAGCTGTGTTTCAACTGTCTCAGCGATTCACATCAGTGTTCTAATTGTTTATCTAAATTCAGGTGCAGGCTCTGCAAGAGAAAACATCATACCAGCCTTTGTGAAACAGTTGACGACAGGCCATGCAATACCAATCCTCAAAACACATGGAATCAAACAGGCGACGTCCACAGCAACAATACACAAGCTTCATTTCATTGTAATGTTCAAAGTGAGCTGATTTCCGATTAGCAAGATAACATTTCTGGAACTTCGAACTCTCTGTTGAAAACCGAAGTTGCTAATGTTACTTCTCTGACACGTACAGTCACAGCTAATATCCTATTCGACGATGGGTCACAGTGTTCGTTTATTTCACAGAGTCTAGCTGAAAAACTGCAACTGGCTTCCATCGACCGCAAGCAGATTAATCTCGCCGCGTTTGGATCTAAAAAAACACAAGCTAGATTTCTTGACGTGGTTGCTCTCGACCTCGTATGTGAGGAAGAAATCGTTCCGTTGAAGCGTCTTGTTGTTCCAAATATATCTACACCGGTTGATATTTCATGTCTCAAGTATATTAGATCATACCCTCATTTGAAGCCATTAAAACTAGCTCATCCAGTGATCAATTGTAATTCATTCGCCAGTGACATTCTCGTTGGAGCCGACTTGTATTACACCGTTGTCGAAGGAACCCAGATCAAGGGTGAGAAAGGTCCAATTGCCGTCAAATAAAAACTTGGATTTATACTAGCGGGCCCTGTTGACTTCCAAACTAAAACACGACCTAATTCCACAATGCTGAGCGTATTCATGGACCACTCACAGGATGACTTTAATTTACAGAATGTCTGGACACTAGAATCGATGGGAATAGAAACACCGAGAGAACCAAAAGGTAAAGACGAACTTTTATCTACTTTCTGTGTACGATTCGAAAGTGGTTCATATGTAGAAAAATTGCCTTGGTCCGAAAATCACAGTCCGTTACCTACAAACTATTATGTGGTCATGAATAGCACCAGACAAACTGTTAAACGCCTGGCAAAAGATCCATCTCTCTTGGCAACTTATGACAAACTTATTAAAGAGCAAACGCTAAAGGGCTTCATTGAGAAAGTCCCCATTGATGAACTGATGTCTCGTGAGATGGGAAAGTGTCATTACATCCCGCACCATCCAGTGTTTAAGTCATCAACGCCACTACGGATAGTATATGACTGTAGTTGTCGCAGTGATCGTACTAAACCGAGTCTCAATGATTGTTTGCCAACTTGTCCTGCCTTACAGCATGACATCAGTTCTATCCATATACGATTCCGCTTACACACATTTGGAGTAATTTCGGATGTTGAAAAGGCATTCCTACACATAAAACTTGATGAATGTGATAAAGATTTCACCAGGTTCCTTTGGCTATCAGATGCTACAAATCCGGACTCTGAGTTCTCAGTATACAGATTCAATGTTGTTCTGTTCGGCACAAAGGTATCACACTTAGTTCTTAATGTCACAATCATGAAACATCAAACACCAAACGTGACACAAGATCTGTTAAACAATGTTTATGTTGACAACTTCATTTCGAGTTTCGAAAGTGAAAGAGATTTGATTGACTATTTCAATAAAACCAGAGACATCATGAATAAGGGAAATTTTAGGGTTAGGGCCTGGACATCAAATTCACAAACACTGTGTTCTGTTGTAGCTAACACTTCTGGAAAAACAAGAAACTGTATCAGTACTCGGGCTAAAATGGAATGTGGACTCCGATACATTGACATTCCCGATTAAATGTAATATGAACTGCAATTCTCTTACTACAAAACGTGAAATCTCGAGGGACACTTCCAGTGTATTCGACCCACTTGGGTTCATCGCTCCAGTAACTGTCAATGCAAAAAATTTCATGCAGAAACTATGGTCGCTAGATTTGGGTTGGGATGAAAGAGTTTCACAAGAACTCTCGAACGAATGGCACACCATTCGCGATGATTTGCAGACAGCTATTCATTTACAATTGAAAAGAGGAATGTGTATTCGCGATTCGGTGAATGATCCACTGGAATTACATGTCTTCGCGGACACAAGCACCAATGCATACGGTTCCGTTGCATATCTGAGATCAACTGTGGCTGATAAACATTCACAGTTCGTAATGGCTAAAAGCAGAATTGCTCTAAAAACATTAACCATTCCACAGCTTGAATTAATGGCGGCGCTTATCGCAGCTCGACTTGCGGCACACATCCTTAAAAACCTTCATTTGCAACAAGCAGTGAAGCTAATATTGTGGACAGATAGCACAATAGTGTTATATTGGTTGAATTCCGATCAGGACCTTCCCATTTTTGTATCAAATAGAGTGCGTGAGATATAATCCCTCACCGATGAACGATGTTGGCACCATTGATCTTCTGCTGACAACCCGGCGGACATGATAAGTCGTGGTTGTTCTTTTTCAAATCTGAATTCTAAAATGTGGTGGGAAGGACCATCTTGGCTCCAAGACAAAAACACGCAACTTCCGGTGTGGAAAACAGACCGCAGTGTTGATCCTTCGTTTTCATTGTCACTAACTGTGTTTGACGACACAAACGCAATTCCACATTCTGAAACACTGGATAATATAATGTGCATCGATCCTTCCAAGTATTCGTCGTATCGCAAGTCAATAAGAGTCACGGCCTTTGTTCTCAGATTCATAAGTAATCTCAAAAAACGAAGTCTTGATCGTAAATTTGGACCTCTCTCCGTGACTGAACTTAAAAGTGGTGAAATGTGTCTGATTAAACTGTGTCAAAGCAACTAATACAATGATGTAGTGAAGTTTCTCAAATACGGCGAAACATGTGCAAGACCCATTGTCACTCAACTGCAACTCTTTTGAGATGATTCAGGGATAGTTCACAGTCGAGGCCGAATAGGCAATGCGGATGTAGAATATGACTGTAAATTTCCAATTCTATTACCTCCGAACAGTGCATTCACGAACTTGATCATTCAACACCATCATAATTTAACATGTCACTCTGGGATTGAACAAACTGTTGCATCAATTCGCCAACTTTTCTGGATACCACATATTCGCCAGAGAGTCAAATCACTTCTCCGTTTCTACGTGCCGTGCAAAAAGGTTATTGGGAAACCATTCCGTGCTCCACCAACACCGCATCTTCCCGAGGACAGAGTGGTCGCAAGCCGAGCATTCATTATAACAGGTGTTGACTTTACTGGACAACTAAACATTACTGACCCGCCATACAAGGCGTACATCTGTCTGTTCACATGCGCATCTACAAGAGCAGTGCACCTTGAAGTTACCACCGACCTGACTGTGGATTCGTTCTTGCATTCTTTCAGACGATTTGTTAGCCAGAGAAGACTACCCCGCAAATTGATGTCAGACAAATGCTTCCACGTTCGAAGGAGCTGCCAGATATATACAACGGCTTCTATCAAACGAGCTACTTCATGACGAACTCGCCAGAAGAAATGTTGAATGGAAATTCATACCGAAACGTGCCCCATGGTTCGGCGGTTTTTGGGAAAGACTAATCGGTTTGACAAAGACTTCGCTCAGGAAAGTTCTCGGCGTGAAAAGGATTTCACTCAAAGAACTCGTTACTATTATGACTGAGATTGAAGCTGACCGACCTCTGTATATTCTGGTATGGAAGACCTAGTTCCTGTTAACACTTCCTCATGTTGACACCGATGGACACACCTTTGACGATCCTGATTATTTCGCTTCACCACATTCAAAATCTGTTTACGTTCAGCGAGAGATGGATATCGCTGTAAGCTTTAATCCAGCAAAGACCAAAGCTATGTCATTTTCCCTATCTAAGAAAGACCAGACCCCAAAACACTTTTACCAAAACGAAGAAATATCCTTCATTTAATCGCATAGACACCTCGGTCTCGATATCCAAGCAAATTTGAATTGGAATGATCACATTGAAAATATCTGTCGACGTGCATCAGGAAGATTATCCGAATTCAGAAAATTTAAATACAGTATCAATATAATTATATACGCTAGAAAAAATCTATAATACTTATTCTGATATTGTCCTGGCGAACGCACCAACATACTTGACTGATAAACTTGAAAGACTTCCCAAACATTCTGCCAGAATCGTAACAGGACTCAACCGATCGGTATCCGATAAAGACCTACTCCTAGAAATCCTCGAGCCCACGCTCAGTAACAGACGCAAACATCATCAATTACACTACATATATAAAATTACTAACAACCTTGCACCCAACTACTTATCAACTATCTTACCTCCTCGTGCTGTCATCTCGAGTTACTCAAAGCGGAGTACTAGAAACTTTTATTGTCACTTCTGTCACACAGAACATTTCAAAAAATCTTTCCTACCCTTTATGACACAATCATGGAATAAGCTTCCAACCATCGAAACTGATGCGTTTAACCTACATTTAAAACAATTTAAGGTCAATCTTAGTTTTATAGAGTTGACCCTCCCTCAAACCACCTCCCTATTTTCAAACTGGGAATCGGAAAGAAAATATTATCCATTCCAAAATTCGCAACAGTTGCAGTAAACTTCTCTTAGAAATATATGATAACTTTATAGCCGAAAGCCCAGTGTATAATTGTGGAACTTAGACCAAGGATGCCTCACACTTCTTTTTCGAATGTCCATTATTCCGACCGCAAAGAACTAAATTATATGACAGACGAGATTAGTATGCTTTCACAATAGTAGACGGAAACCATTTCCTCAGAGGCGCCCCAAATATTCCACAGCATCGAAACCTACTACTATTTTACATTGTTCAAAAATAGATTTCAGAAATCAAACGTTTCACTTAACGAAAAATAGTCGTAAATTAAAATGGCATTGCATGATATCTATAGTATAGGAGAGGATCTCTGGACCGGCAACCACAATGCTCCAATCACCAGACACCATCATCATCATTAACATTCTTAATATTACAGGTACATTATATCTGTTATTCATCTTGTTTAAACATTTGTATAAATATTGTCGGGAGAGGGGCCACCTTAAGCTGTGCCCTAATCCCTTATAACTTGTGTTTCAATAAATATGTTTAAACCAAACATGGCCTGAAATTACAATGCTGAAGTAAAAAAAAAGCATAGAAAAATACTGCTTTGCACAAAGGGCGGTTACACCATAGAACAGATTACCAGGCTTTCTCGTCGAAGTCGACCCTTGCGGAATTCAAAGCACCACTGATTTTAAGTACCAGTTCTACTCATAAATTGTGACGGGCACTGATAACATTCTAGAATTATATTATTATGTTCAATTTGCACATCGGAACTAAAAGTCGAATGACTTGTTCCGGATTATTATTACTATTATAATGATGACGATGATGATGAATGTGATATCCTATAAAGATACTACTCGGATCGGTTGTAGCTATTTCGAATTTTTGCTGCAAGCATTGGGACAGTCTACTACATATTTGATATGCTGAATTGAGCGAATATGTTCATTGTCCAGGATATTTGGTCGACCCTTGAACCACATCAAAACTCAACTTCACTCTACTTATTTTCTTCATTTAGGTGCCTCTAATTTATTTTGGTTGTTAACAAGAACGAAATAGTGGCCGCAGACACTCTAGATAAGATGGCGTCTATCCTGTGGTGGCCAATTTTCTTAATACGCACCAGGACTCTTTGGTCGCCATTATCGAAAATATAATATAAAAAATCCGACACAAAAATCCAATATGGTGGCCAAGATGGTGGCCGAAATGTAACACAAATTTTCAGTTCACCTCCTATCGTTTGTCAAAGTACTCGGAAAGCTGCAGACGGTTATCTCATATAGGTTAGCGCGTTTCCACGATAGATAACTCTTGAAAAACATACGAAGACAACACCTTCAGCTTCAGTTTCATTACAGACTATGGTACCACTTGGTACAAAACGTTCCTCTGGCTTACCCTACCCACAGTGTCTGTTATCAGCCGGGAAAAACTTTATGTCCATTTACGTCCCTTATATTATTGCTTACAGCCCTCCTGACCCTCCTATTGCGCAACTGCTGTGTATGTTCTATCTTGACTTCAGGCAATCAATGTTGCATATACTTTAGTGTGTGCAGGCAGCTGGGGCATGTCTAGAAAAGGCGCAAAACAATCGTATTTTATACCAGTAAAAACCTGTTTAAACAGGCATAGACACTGATTTCTGTTGTTTTAAATCTATTGTTATATTAGCTAGTCAATTATTGCCAACCATATCAATTTAGAAGTCTAAATATCTGTAAATTAAGCAGTTCTTTGTTTGGAATTAAACAGGAAGCAACAATAATTGCGGTTAATAAAACAAAACATGGTTGGAATAAGAGATGGTTCCTTAAATGGACCGAATTTGGGAATGGACAGGGGTGGGTGTAAAAAAATTGATGGATAAATATTACACGGAAGGAAAAGAATCAACCTTGTGTATGCACTTTTTATCCCCCCCCCCCACCCCCGATTTACTGCACAAAAAACAACAGCATCAAAATACCCAGTCCATTCCATAACTTCGGGACCACACCAGACTCTTCCTATTGATCTAAGTAAAACCGATCGCCGTATTTACGTCTATAGGCTACGATTTTCTGTTCCCGCTCATGGAATTTTCCCTTAAAGATAATCAACCGACCAGCTGTCAGAATTTTCTTTATGCTGACTCGAGGATGTGTGCCATAGGGTGCATGTCTCATGAATTGGCAAATGAACAATAAAGATGCTCCATCAGATTTGACATGCAACAGTTACTTTCTATACGTGTTCTGTATCAGAAGCTGTTGCTTATTTATATATTCCGGCGGTGAAGTTCTATGTACGAAAGCTCGTTAATCCGAATGTAATATAACAAAGGAGTAAAACTATACCGGGCCAAACACACAGGACAGTCAGTAACCAAGAGCCCAATAATCTGAATGTGTGATGTTACAAACGTCTTATATTCAAAAAGCGCATTACTCTGAAGGTCCGATGTTCCGAAGTACCAAACAAAAAGTGACTGCCATATATGCCGAATGTGAAAGTCACTAACTGTGGAAGGAATATTGATGAAAAGGGGTATACAGTACGTTATTATGAGGTTTCCATATTCCGAGGGTTCAATTGTCCGAGGGTTCAATAATTCGAGGGTTCAATAGTCCGATGGTTTGATAGTCCGAGGGTTCAATAGTCCGAGGGTTCAATAATCCGAGGGTTCGATAGTCCGATGGTTCAATATTCCGATGGTTCGATAGTCGGCCATACACCTATATATAGGCCTCAACGTGCAATTAGTTGTGGTTGTCTGTTTCAAGTCGCCACGCTTTTCCAATTTATGTGACAATGGAGGCAAAATTACGCCAAACAGAGTAATATGTGAGGTGCCTCTTCGCTTTCTCATAAGTTATTTTCATTTAGTGCGAAATTGAACAAGAAACATGTACTTTAAACGCGAGTTTAACAACGAGACAAGAACGTTGGTGGCGTATTGGAAGCCGCTTGAAAGCGACATGTTTTAAAACTTTGAAATGCCATAAGTGTTCGTATATACACATACACAAAGGTGCAATGCATAATCGCTGCAATCTGTATTCGACCGTTCACGTGTATTACGTGATTACGTGTATTTGCGTTATGTGATTCTACAACCGTGATATATTGCCTTCCTCCTTCCAGCTATTGAACATGTTGACCAAAGTTGGGAGAGTGACCCAAAAAAACCCACTGCCTCTTCTATTGGACCCTCGGACAATCGAACCATCGGACTATCGAACCGTCGGTCTATCGAACCCTCGGAATATCGAACCCTCGGACTATCGAACCCTCTGTCTATCGAACCCTCGGACTATTGAATAATCGGACCATTGAACCCTCGGACTATTGAACCCTCTGACAAACGCACTGTCCCGATGAAAAGTACTTTAACTGCGTCTTAATATAGAACACTAAAATTCTAGATGTCAGTCATCTTAATTTGCCACCTGAATCCACTGCGGAATATATGTATGCAAATTCTAAATTGTTTGATTGACGCTAAATCCTGTGACAATTAGAAAGTTTGGGAATGAGGGCCCTGATGCCGCATGCAAGATATGCCGAAATACTAATCGCGACTGAGGAACATTCCATTCTATTGTAATGTTTTACTAGATGTGGTATGGTTTGCCAAGCTTTGAAGTTGAAAAATTATAACATTTTGACAACTATGGGAAAAAAACGCGGTATTATCGACAATAAGGCCGCAATGTGCTTCAAAATAATATTTTGTTGTCTATATAAACTTTTCAATCGAGAAACGTCATATTCGGTATGACATTTCATCCCATATTTACAAAATATACGTTTCACCCTTGTTTTATATCATATATCGGCTAGACATCTTACAGGATGAACCTGTCTTAGCCATTGTGAGTATACCTCATTGGATCCGAACGACTATTTCATTATTATGTATAAGATATGCAACTTTCTATTGGGTATGTGTAATATACTAGAATCTTCGCATTATTTGATCCTTTGCAGTATTGTCGGGAATATATAAAAATCACATGAAGTGGCCTTCGTAATATTACTTAATATGACATTCTGATTAATAATTGTTTGTATGACGTTCGGTGTATCTGACCTTAATATTATCAGATATCGGGGACAGAATAATTTTCCAAAAGATAATGAAACCTTCCGACAATGTCCATCGGTATTCGGCTAACCCAACTCATGTGTATATCGATTCAAGATTTTTTCTAGATAAATAAGTCATTTGTTTTGCAAACAATGAATTTTTTTAAACCTCACCATTTTATACGTTGATGTCCAAGGAGCCTATAATCCACACGGGCTTCATGCATCTGTCTGCAACAGCCGCATTGTGCCCTAAACCTTTGTGGGTAAATTCACATGAATTATTATTCGGCCGTTCAGCATAAGTGCATTGTTACCAGATCATAATGCAACTGATATGTATGCTCGGCTTCTCTGGGGTATGGCTGACTGGATTGATCAATTATTGGCATGCTGTGGATTAATGGCTATATGGAAAGAGAGTAAAACTGAAAGTTCTGATTGCGACGACGGTGCTTTATAACATTTAGAGGGGAAATTATGTACTATACCTGTAACCTCCAAAAAAGTATAAAATCTATTTATACCATAATTGGCTAATCTACTGTGTGTATAACACCTATTTTGTAAATTTCATCTTTACACCCTACTGTGGGTATAAAGATTCCTAATATTGGTATAAATTTATACTGTTGTGTAAATATTTCAACGGCACTTTATGTGTTAAAAGTTTATACCCATAGTAAGACCCGTCATTTGACATCTGGCGACCTCGCTGTCGAAATTTAGCTCAATTTTTCGTCACGCCCGCTTCGCGAAGTATATACACAATTTGTCCGACTCAAAACACTCTGAAATGCGATAAGTGGTCTAAACACAGAGATATATACTATCCAATTCCGTTTACTGGGTTTTACTTGTCAAAAAATGACACATTAAAGTTAGTTTAAAGATGTTTTATGCTAGATGCACCGACAAAGTACACGTTTTATATAGGTCGGCGGCAGCTGTTTGAAAATGAAAACAAAACAAACGCACGTGTTCGTCTGCCTATCCGTGTTTAAAGCGAACGACGGCTTACATTTTGACAACAACGTATAGATTGTTAATGGTATCTGCAATGTGGGAAATCTGAATGTGTGTTCACATCAGCTGACTGATGTCCTAGAAAGTGGCGGATCACCAATTTTCCCAGAAATATGTATTACTACGGGTGACCCACATTCATGATAGCTCAACATACTATTTGGGTCACTCGGTGCACATACATGTTAACAGTCACCAACAGAGTAGCAATACATTTACGAAGCGACCGAAGAATAATAATTATATGGTATAAACAAAATACACCCATAGTAGCCGAGAATAACAAATTTTCACCACTCGTGGAATTGTGGTTTTAAAACCACAACACCACTCGTGGTGAAAATTTGTTATCCTCGGCTACTATGTGTGTATTCTATTTTCACCACTCGTGGAATTGTGGTTTTAAAACCACAACACCACAACACCACTCGTGGTGAAAATTTGTTATTCTCGGCTACTATGTGTGTATTCTATATATCTCCCCCTGCCAATATATAACGCTAACAATTACTTACATGTGCGTAGTAATCGCTGAACGAGGTATATTAGGTGCATATCCAAGCACACAAATGTCTCTCCACATTTAATTGCATTGGAAATTCGTTGTCACATAGTGTCGTATTGGGATAACAATTAATCATGTCTTGGCATTCATGACATGCCGTTTCGTGTTTGGGACAATTAAGACTTCAGACGGATCACGTTTTGCGGAAGTAAAATATACTATTTTTGTCGTTTGTGAATAAATATACACATACCAGCATGTAGCTCAGCCACCCTCGTTCATTATTCCCATCAGGGCTGGATGGATATATGATATAAATTCCGGGATATCAGATTGAAACTACTGGGAGATATATGTGAGAAAAAGTATTTTACCCGTGATTTATTTGCGAATCATGTGAATAGTACCAGCGTGAATTATCATATCTTTTGTGACAATTCTGTCGCAGCTGACGTTAGTGCGACGAACGCAATATATGATACTTCTAGGCCATATATTGGACAAATAGGAGGAATTAACTCGATTTGAGAAATTTCGTCGTAATCTTATTCATGTGGTTTGGGTAGTAAACTTGATGGTAACGACTAAGCTGACTTTGGCTACTTATTCGTTATTTGACAAATTCATTACATATTCGCAAAATTCGCCGTCGGCTATCTTTGGTAGGGTGAAAACTACAGTTGGATGGTTCCATGCACACAACACAACTAATGCGGCACAAACAGTAATCCAAAGCTGTCAACAACTTCGAAAAGAATTGGGGTAAAAAATATATTTTCCTATTTTCGTGATTTTTACCGGATAAATGCTACTGTGTATTGTGCCCCCTCCGTAAAAATCGAGAATTGGACCCCCCGAATTTTACCTAAAAAAACAACGAAAATATATTCAGACAGGAACAGAGAGGTAAATTACGATAACCAAACGTTTTACGAACCGAATCTAATTGTTTCGTCGAAGAAGCCAACAATCCAGCCCATCATATTTTAAGTTAAGTCGCGAGTATTTTTAACGTCGTTCAACTCGGCCGGCATGAGGTTTATCTTAACCTATTAATTGCATATTCAAGTATATCTATCACTGAAATGCAACAATTACTACGTAATGCCATATTTCTGCTTTATACATCTCCAAACATTACTACATTTACCAATTGTTGTTTTTCTTTCAGTTATTATATTCACTCAAATTCACACACCTATTACTATGTATAACCTGACGTAATTTGCTCATCCCATCTCGCGATAAACAAGAAAAACAAATATAAGACAACAGATAGCTCAATTTTAGAAGCTATTGTTCTTCATGGGCATAAAATATACGATAATTAAATAACCATTCTTGATGCAGACATTTCTGATCACCTATTCATAAAATCAATCGCACCACCGTTTTGAAACATAGATACAACTATTAAAGATGGTCTATCTCTTCCTATAACAAGTTTTATATCCTGGGTATAAAATAACAAATATGAATCGAAGACTCCTGTCCGAAAACGTTTCTGTCAATTAATATTAATTTATTTCGAATTTTATGGTATAATTTATACATAGAATCAATTTGGGACATGTTACGGCCCGTAATTTATTCGGAGCGTAGCATGCGGGATAGCTCTATATAAAAATAGTAGCAAAAATGATGTCCCAATTGATTATCGCATTATATAAGGAAATATATATATATATCTTTATTTTCCTCCATATAATGAAGAGATGTCGAATACAATCACGAACATATAACATATATACAAATAGAACACATGACCACACAAAAAGTATAAATATGTCATATCTATACGAATAAGAAGTAGAATGATAACACAACACACGCAGCGTCTATTTACATAATTTCATTCTCATGCACATCTACGCCTACCATTGCATTAGTTAAGCATACACACCACTCTGACTCCTTCTGTCTGACGCGCGCAAACAGACGACGTTCCCATACACGACACATGCATACATACTTACATACGTACATACGCACATATATACATACATACACATACAATACATACATAAATTCACACACACATTAAAATACTTACAAACTTATATATGTAATGGATGTTTTAATACAAGCAACATCTCATACATCCCTTACACACCTACACATATCACCATACACGAACAAAACAAACATAAATGTACGTATACTTACATGTACACCGCTACCACTCAACAGACATACAAAGTTACACGGGCGTCAAGGCAGGTAGATTGGACGGACAGACATAACTATAGATGACATCATAGAGAATCATACACAGTCAAGTAGACATATATTTTAGTTAAGCATCATTCATTAGGGTAGGGTTACTGAGACCATCGGTGTTTGTTACGATTGTACGATAGGCTTTCCATAAGCAAAATGTGCTACTTACGATGAAGTTTGTGAACAGGTCTGGCTCTTCAATTTCGTCGAACAAATCCGGCGGACGTGCAGTTAAAAATACTTCCAGTTGTGTACGGGATTGTAGCTGTCCATTTTAAGTGAGCATGGAATACCGAAAAGATTCAGTATTTCATACCATATGTCATTTCTAAGTTCCAGAAGCATAGGACAATGTATGATTACATATAAGGGCAGATCGTCAAACTCCGCTCCACATCTGCAAGTACGATGTGTCTGCTCGGTACAGGCTATTATGCTTGCAGCAGTTAGGTATGCCGCATTGTTTGGAAATTTGCGACAGGACTTCCACAGGCACGACAGTGAGAGTATAGGGTGAATATTAAAGATGGTCTATCTCTTCCTGTAACAAGTTTTATATCCTGGGTATAAAATAACAAATATGAATCGAAGACTCCTGTCCGAAAACGTTTCTGTCAATTAATATTAATTTACTTCGAAATTTCTGGTATTATTTATACATAGAATCAATTTGGGACATGTTACGGCCCGTATTTCATTCGGAGCGTAGCATGCGGGATAGCTCTATATAAAAATAGTAAAAAAAATTATGTCCCAATTGATTATCGCATTATATAAGGAAATATATCGATTATCGCATTATATAAGGAAAAATAATACATTTAAAAAACAATATTAATTGATACACACCAAATAAATTGGTAGCAGATTTGTGCAATCAGGATCGGAAGGGGCAGATTTGGTCTTGTTTCCACTGACATAAATGATGGCAGTTATATTGACCAATTCTGTTCACTATAAACACGTGGCCGATTTAACCAATAAAATACCTGCAGATTTTAAGGTTTAACCAAAGCAGTCCAATATTGTATCCACGGATATTTTTATAAATTTTTTAAATTGGTAGACAGAAAGCAACTAGCAATCTATATTATGTAGTAAATAACGCTATACTGGTGGCAGATTTTAAAATATGTGGCACTTACCTACCAACCGAATTCGGGGCTTTGTGCGCACGTACAGACATAATATAACAGTCAGATATCTTCCATAAAAGAAAGAATATTTTGATTCAGGAGAACTCCATAAGAAATGTTTTGTTGAGAAATCCACATCTTATAGTACCAAAATGTATTTAATTTTAATTTTCCAAATTGTTACTCAACTTCACCAGAAAGTAAACAGATATGTCTGCCAATGTATCTAGTTTACACAGTGGGACAGGTTCACTCAACCACCCAAGCATGCACTGAGTTTAACATACCAAGCCTGGTACAAATCCTAATCAGGATTAATCAAGAGATTGCTCCATGAATGCACACTGGCTTCTGGAAAATAGAATACAGTGATAGTCAAACAAAGCTGTGTGATACCTGGCTGTGACATTCCAAATTTCAAACACTGACTTAAAAAACATTAGAATAAAGTCATGGTCTGTGTTTAATGTCACGGGGAACTTGTAGCAAAAACATATTGAAATATATACCTCATATACTACCACAGGGGGGAGGGTCACTAATTCGGTACCGAATAGCGTCGAACGCCGTCAACGTTGATTTTCTGACTCACTGCACCGATTTTGGTCGGATAAACGGTATTGTCGCGTATATTGCTATTTGCAAAAGTGATATAAACCCTCCTTACCATGTAAAGTGCTGTAGAATGCCGATACAAACCTGTTTTGTACATTCAAGTGGAAGAAATCTTTCTAATCGAACCATAAACATGGCCTGATTCGCCATTAGTCATGGCAAAATATGGCCTCTTTCTGATTGGTCGATATTCACGTGGCTTTGTTTACGAAAAAACACGGTCAGAAAAAAAAACATTATGTATATTACATATCGAGTCACATTTGCTAATACGATAGGGGAACACCGTGTGTGTAACGTAACTATCACAAGTATAACGTACTCTGATAACAACTTATCACCAATTTCATGCTTAAGACATTTTAAACATATCATCTTCGGCTTGTTTCATTTTATTTTTGTGAAAAGGAATAACAAATGGGGTAATCTCATATATAATTTGAAGACCTCTGTTTGTCTGTCTGTCTGTCTGTCTGTATATCATCACTGCGGTGGTTAATCAAGTGATAATTTAACGAGCGTTTCTTTTTGACGCATCGCTATAAAGAGCGTTTGTTTACCATTCAACTTTATTAGCATCTGCAGAGAGATATACGGGAACATCTAATATATAGAAACGGGCGGAGCTATCGATTTGAAATTTGGTATGTGAATGTATCTTGCTCCAGATACGAATGTTATCGGGTCGCCGAGCCCGTGCGACGCCAGCTTCGCGCATGCGCAGACCACATCTCGGAAACGGGTGGAGCTTTCGACTTGAAATTTGGTATGTGAATGTATCTTGCCCCGGATACGAATTTTATCGGGTCGCAGACGAGATCTCGGAAACGGGCGGAGCTAGCTATCGACATGAAATTTGGTTTTTGAATAGCCCGGACAACGTCGGGCTCATCGGCTAGTCTATACTATATATTTTGAGACTTCCGTATATATATATGTGTGTACTTTATAGAATCGAAAACGACTGGTCGGATTGAGCTCAAACTTCCTATTTAAGGGTAAAATCCCACGGACACCGTAGTTGTCGCGTTTTGGAGAAGCTCTGAGCACCCTTTCTCCACTCCCAATCATCAAAATCACCGCGAACGGCACTGCGGTGGTTAATCAAGTGATAATTTAATGAGCGTTGTATATGACGCGTCGCTATAAAAAGAGCGTTTGTTTACAACGTTATCGCTCGAAATTTCGCATACTGAACGGGGGACGGCGTTTGTTTACATTATCTGGAACTCGCTTCCTAGGAACGGGGACATATTCATCGGATTAGACCCCCACGGCATCCCCACGGCAATGTCGGCTTATAAGACACCATGGATTACTATGTGTACTTACGATTGCTAACTTAGCATCAATGAGTTTACGTTACTACACATGACAGCCGATGGACAATTGGTCTCTATATATGTACCAAAATTACGCCGCGTTGGTGACTGTGAAATTCCAGGGAATGCCGATTGAGCTCAAACTTGCTACCTACGGGAAGTGTCATATATATGAGTGTGTCCTTTATAGACTCGAACCGATTAAGCTCAAACTTGCGAAATATTGACTGGGAAATTCCAGGGAATGCCGATTGAGCTCAAACTTGCTACCTACGGGAAGTGTCATATATATATGTGTGTGTCCTTTATAGACTCGAACCGATTGAGCTCAAACTTGCAAAATACGGGAAGTGTCATGGACGGGTTCATTGAAAAAAAAAAAAATCGTGTAAAATTGAAAAATAAAAAGGCACAATTAACTCATTGAAAAACCAAAAAATTGGCACAATTAACTCATTGAAAAACCAAAAAAAAATCAGGTAAAATTTAAAAACCAAAAATTCAATTAAAAAATTAAAAAGGCACAATTAACTCATTGAAAAACCAAAAAATTAACTCATTGAAAAACCAAAAATTCAATTAAATATTTAATTAAAAAAATTAATTAAAACTTAAAAATTGTCATGTTTCTGACTATTGCCGCCAGTGGCGGGCTAACCTGCTAGTCTCATATATATTTTGAAGACCTCTGTCTGTCTGTCCGTTTGTCTGTTTGTCTGTTTGTCATTAATACAAATTTACGATTCTCGACCGATCGGGACGAAACTTGGTACGTGTGTGTAGTATGACCAGGCGATCGTCGTTGTCGTATTGGCGAGCCCGTGCGACGCCCGTGCAGCGCATACGCAGACGAGATCTCGGAAACGGGTGGAGCTATCGACTTGAAATTTGGTATGTGAATTTATCTTGCCGTGAATACCAACAACAACGACATTGTTGGCGAGAAAATAATTAGTTCAAATTACTAAATCCACACAATGCTAATGTTCTCTTTACGGCTATGTGAGAATCTTCGGGCAAGAATTTTCGGGTGGCCACCAAGCCGTGAATGCCAACAACAACGACATCGATTAAAAAGACAGAATTAACTCATTAAAAATGCTTGTTGCCCCAAGCCGCGAATGACCATCTCGTTAAGGTGGGGGTCACTCCCAAGCCGTGAATGCCAACAACAACGACATTGTTGGCGAAAAAATATTTACTAAATCCACACAATGCTAATTTTCTCTTTACTGCAATGTGAGAATCTTCGGGCGAGAATTTTCGGGTGGCCACCAAGCCGTGAATGCCAACAACAACAACAACAACATCGTTGGCATACCTCTTTTAGGGACGGGTATCATAATTCCTCTTGATTAAAAAGACAGAATTAACTGATTAAAAAATGCGTGTTGCCTCATGCCGCGAATGCCAACAACAACGACATCGTTGGCATACCTCTTTTAGGGACGGGTATCATAATTCCTCTTGATTAAAAAGACAAAATTAACTCATTACAAAATGCGTGTTGTGTGATTCTTATGTCTGTCGTTCCTAAGAACGGGGGAATTTTTCATCGGATCAGTTTGTACCTTATATCAAACCTCTTTTAGGGACGGGTACCATAATTTCTCTTGATTAAAAAGGCACAATTAACTCATTGAAAAGCCAAAAAAATGTCTTGTTTCGGACCAACGCCGCCAGTGGCGGGGTAACATGCTAGTCTACTATATAATTTGAGAACTACGTATATATGTATGTATGTGTGTATATATATATGTATGTATGTGGGTACTTCATGGAATCGAAAACGCGTGTACGGATTGAGCTCAAATTTCGTATATAAGTGTAAAATCCCACGGACACCGCCGTGATCGCGTTTTGGAGAAGCTCAGAGCACCGTTTCTCCCTTCCCAATCATCAAAATCACCGCAATCGGCACTTCGGGTTTAATAGCGTTGATATATAAAGAGCGTTCGTTTTCCGCAGTGTCTATATAAAGAGCGTCGTTTTCACTATCTACTTATACAGCAGAGAGATTTCACGACGGGAAGCGTTTGTTTTCAATTCAATGCAATGTTATCGCTCGAAATATTATGCAGAGAGATTTAGGACGGGTACGGCAGACTCGAAATATTATGCAGAGAGATTTCCCGACGGGAAGCGTTTGTTTTCAATTCAATACAATGTTATCGTACAGAGATTTCACGATGGGAAGTGTTTGTTTTCAATTCAATGCAATGCAGCGAGATTTCACGACATTAGGACGGGTACGGGCAGGTTAAAAACAAAGAATGCGTTGTCTATCGTTCCTAGGAAGGGGGGATTTCATCGGGAAAATGTTTCCGCCAGAAACAAATAAAAAAACAATTAAATTATAAAAGGAAAAAATTTATATTAAATTTAATTAATATTAAAAAAAAAAAAAAAATTAAAAATGTCATGTTTCTGACCAACCACGCCCGTGGCAGGCTAACCTGCTAGTACAAAATATTTTGAGACTTCCGTATATATATATGTGTGTGTGTGTGTGTACTTCATAGAATCGAAAACACGTTGACGGATCGAGCTAAAATTTCGTATATAAGTGTAAAATCCCACGGACACCACCGTGGTCGCGTTTTGGAGAAGCTCAGAGCACCGTTTCTCCCTTACCAATCATCAAAATCACCGCAATCGGCACTTCGGGGTTAATAGCGTTGATATATAAAGAGCGTTCGTTTCCCGCAGTGTCTATATAAAGAGCGTCGTTTTCGCTATCTACGTATCTGTATGACGGTCGCTCGAAATATTATGCAGAGAGAATTCACGACGGAAAGCGTTTGTTTTCCATTCAATGCAATGTTATCGCTCGAAATATTATGCAGAGAGATTTCACGACATTAGGACGGGTACGGCAGACTCGAAATATTATGCAGAGAGATTTCACGACGGGAAGCGTTTGTTTTCAATTCAATGCAATGTTATCGCAGAGAGATTTCACGACGGGAAGCGTTTGTTTTCAATGCAATGCAATGTTATCTCTCGAAATATTATGCAGAGAGATTTCATGACATTAGGATGGGTACGGGCAGGTTAAAAAAAAGAAAGAAAAAAAATGCTTTGTCTGTCGTTCCTAGGAAGGGGGGATTTCATCTGGTAAATTTTTCCACCAGAAACAAAAAATATCAAAATCACCGCAAACGCCACTTCGGGGGTTAAACTAAAAATTAAATTAAAAAATTAATCAAAATCCGATAAATTAAAAATGCACAATTAACTCATGTTATAAACAAAAAATTAATATTAACTCATTGAAAAAAATAATGTTTCTGACGAACGCCGCCAGTGGTGGGCTAACCTGCTAGTCTACTATATATTTTGAGACTTCCGTATATATATGTGTGCAGTGTTCGCGCTGGACCGAAAAAAACTTTAGCCAAAAGTTTAGCCAAATGAAAATTTTATTAGCCAAATGAAAAAAACTTTAGCCAAATGTTTTTTAGCCAAATTAAAAAAAACTATGGCCAAATTAAATAATCGTTTTCTGGTCGGTTCACAATTAATGACTAAAACGTCAAATCTAACAGACACAGGTAAAATACACAATAATTTAACTAATTTTTATGAACTAGAAATAATTTTATATATATCATTTATTAAAAAAATATTAATCTTTATGGGGGGTGGGGGGGGGGGGGGGGGGGGGGGTAACCAGGGATTGTCCTTCTTAATGTCATTAAATTTTTGTTTTATATCAATATCTTTTTTTAAATCATTAAATATTAATTATTCTTGCGAAAATATTTAAGTGACATCTGGAAACTAATAACTTAATATTGTTACGACATTATCAAATTGCAATCTGTCATAAAAGCATGCATATTATTTTGAATGTATCGGTATTGACGACAAATATCTGTCGTGATTCACATTTGGCTGATTAAGCTATTGTCTTACACTTGGTGCTCATAAACCTTGGCCGTCATAAATACAATGTCATCATACACATGCATTGTGCAGGAGTCCCGTGAGTGACCAGACAGACAATGCGGGATTAGCGGATTAAATGTAAAATAATGATTGTTTGCTGTTTCGTGCAGAGTGACGGGTTTCCCTTTGTACTGTCCGCGATCGGGTTTCCCTTTATACAGTCGGCGATATATTCCCACTTACGATGTTTTCGGACTAGATCGTTCACATCACAGAATTGAAAACCCACTTGCCAAAAATTCATGCTTTCAGTCTCCATTTGGGGTCAAAAAAAGTTTAGCCAAAAGTTTAGCCAAATGAAATTTTTATTAGCCAAATTCGAAAAAGATTAGCCATTGGCTAATTTGGCTACCGACAGCGCGAACACTGTATGTGTGTGTATATATGTGGGTACGTCATGGAATCGAAAACGCCTGAACAGATTGAGCTCAAATTTCGTATATAAGAGTAAAAAACACGGGGATCATCCACGTCGCATTTTGGATAAGCTCTGAGCACCGATTCTCCACTCCCAATTATAAAAATCACCGCAAACGCCACTTCGGGGGTTAAGGCATCAACGATCTTTATATTGACCATATACGGAGTTGTTAACGACGAACGCTCTTTATTGCAATCGACGTGGCTAAACTACTAGCCCCATGCGTCCGAAATACGGATGCGGGACGAAATGCAATTATCTCGATTAAAAAGTCAGAATTGATCTAAGAAGCGTTTGTTTACAATTGAACGCAACCTTATCGCTCGAAATATTATGCAGAGAGATTTCAAGACGGGATTAATTGACAGTCCGCTCTTTTCGGGGAGTACGGGGAAGTTTAGGATGGGTACCATGAATTAACTCATTGAAAAACAAAGAATGCGTTGTCTGTCGTTCCTAGGAAGGGGGATTTCATCGGGTCAATTAGAATAAAAATTATATAAATAGGTCAATTAGATTAAAAATTAAATAAATATTAAAAAATTCCAAAAAACAAATTAAATTTTAAAAACATTAAATTAATATTAAAAAATATTGTGTAAAATACGGATGCCGGACGAAATGCATTTATCTCGATTAAAAAGGCAGAATTGATCTAAGAGGCGTAACTCTACATTATGGTTCACGACGGGATTAATTGACTGTCCGCTCTTTGCGGGGGTATCATAATTTCTCTTGATTAAAAAGTCTGTTGTTCCTAGGAACGGGGAAGTTTAGGACGGGTACTGCAATCGACATAGCTAAACGACTACCCCCATGTGTAAAATACGGATGCGGGGCGAAATGTATTTATCTCCATTAAAAAGGCAGAATTGATCTAAGATGCCTAACTCTACATTCTGGTTCATGACGGGATTAATTGACTGTCCGCTCTTTGCGGGGGTATCATAATTTCTCTTGATTAAAAAGTCTGTTGTTCCTAGGAACGGGGAAGTTTACGATGGGTATCATGAATTAACTCATTGAAAAACAAAGAATGCGTTGTCTGTCGTTCCTAGGAAGGGAGGGGGGATTTAATCGGGTAAATTTTTCCGCCAGAAAAAGGCACAATTAACTAATTGAAAAACAAAGAATTAAATTAAATTAAATTTTAAAAAAATTAAATAAATATTAAAAAATTCAAAAAAACATAAATTAAATTTAAAAAACATTAAATTAATATTTAAAAAATAAAAAAAAACAAAATATTTAAAAAAATGTCATGTTTCTGACCAACCACGCCATTGGCGGGCTAACCTGCTAGTAACTATATATAACGACAAATAGAATAAAATTGGTGATTTTCCTGGTACAGGCAAGCAAGGTACGAAAATTGGTGAAATCTGAGTACGAACGTCGGAGTGTTCCCCTATTGTATTCCGTTAATCACCAACCGTGGATTGCATGTTCACGGTCTGGTTTTAAGCAATTTCCTCACTTCAAAGTATACAAAAGTTGTTTTTAGACATTCCACTGCATTTGACAGTGTAAGGAGGTTTTTATTCACTTTTGAAAGAAGAAAAACAAGCGATAATGCCGTTTACGCGGCCATAATCGGTTCGGTGAGTCAGAAATGAAACGTATTTCGGGAATCGGAAACCGAAAGATGTCTGGCCTTGTCTTATAAATTATATATTATGTAAATAATGTTTTCTACAAAGTGCCTGTGTTTAATGTATGGGTTTCTCTGCAAAAACATTATTGAGAGAAGTCCACCAAATCAGGATTTACTATTATTTATGGAAATTGCTCAACTACAAATCCTGTGCGTGCGCACAAAGTCGGATTTCAATTGGGAAGAAAGTATCACATTTTTCCAATTTCTGTCACAGGTAGAGTGTTATTTACCGTATATAATGCATGTCTAGTTGTTTTTGCCACTACTGTAAAGTTTGTGCCATTGTTTTATTTTAAAATTTACATTATTTATTCTCGGATTCCATTTTTCATTTGTGAGTTATGAATTGTGTGCACATAATTTCCATTTGGTGTTTGTTTTTAAAATAGTGTAAAATTATTGATGTTAAACGTGTATCTTCTGATGTGTAACATTTGACATCTACGCAGATAACACAAACTAATGTGAAGGTCGTTGGCAATATCAATGCTGACGTTCTGCACAATTTTGACGAAAACAGAAACTAGAAATGTTTGCTTCATAATTGATTCGGAAAATTATCTAGAATAATGCTCATTCTTGCTGATTATTCGAATTATATTTCCAATGTGACTGGTTCAGATAACGTTGGCTAATTGGCTTGATCTAGTTGTAGAAGACTGAAGAGAAGCACTTCCACTGTGAGTGCGAATAAAGTGGACACAGTGACAGTCAATGAGTCATGACAATGAGTGACTTTGGTTGATTCAATGTGGAAAATGAATAGATGTGCCGAATTACTCTTGAATATATCAGTTCAATGGAAAGAGCGTGGCATGCAGTTGAAGACTACATTGATTAGTGTCGTGGGTCTGATATGATTTCCGAAGATTGACGGACAGACAACATTTAGCTAGTCGTTGTTGTAAATTTATATGGGGCGAAAAACATTGCTTCTCAAATATGACGACGAGTATAATTACTGTATACAGCAATTCGTGGATAATCGTGCTCAGTGAGATTTTGCACAATGCACTATCTACAATTTTCATTATTAATAACTCTCCAATGACAAGATTTGACTTCACAAAACAATTGTTATGTAAACAGTACTATTACAGTCAGATTTTCATTGCTGTTCAATGTCTAATTATAAGTCCAATCAGATACTAAGTCTGTAAACAAATCTTGACATTAAACATTGGAAAAGGTCAAAGCATTGAGAAATATTTTAATAATATCTCGACTAAATATTCAACTTATTTCATGTCAAAACTGTTTGTTGAAAAATCACTGCAACAGTTCTATGTACACAATAATCGTTTGAATTGATTCGTTTCAATACGCGATATTTTGTTATTGGAGAGCTTTTTCAATAAATTAAGTAGCAACACAGTTATCTATTTGAGGTGTGGGCTTTTAACCCACAGCTGTATGTTTGCCTAAAAATGGGGTAGGGTTGCCCTCCGCGAATGGCCAAATTTGACCCCTAAGTGGTAAAATTTCCCCAAAGGAGTGGCAATATTTTGCCCCTAAGGAGTGGCAACATTGCCCCCTAAGTGGTAAAATTGGCCCAAGAAGTGGCAACACTGCCCCCAAAAAATGGCAGTTATGGAATAAGTTAATTGCCCCCATCAGGAGGGTCAGTGTGCCCCCTAATGAGGACAGAGTAATAGCAACCCCATGATGGGGGCATATTTGTCCCCAATAGTGGCGTATATGTCACCCTGTTATTTAGTGTGCAGACGCGTTTCCAAACAGGTTTCTTCCACCCATATTTATTTATTTAATACCCCGACAACTGAACTATATAAAACTTGTTTAAGATGAAATAGACCATTTTATAAACTGTTTGCAAGTTTACGTGACGAGTTGTGCTTTGCTTGAACGCCTCCTTTTGTGTGGATTGCCTTTTGCAAGACTAATCGATGCGTTGATTTTACCATATATATTCTCGCGGGATGAGCTGTTGTGTAATGTTCTCGGAAACGACTAATATAAGCATGCAGCTTGATGACGAATCCATTCCATGACAACATATTGTTTTTTATATTTGTTATATCTCACATATTGTAAAAGTTCATGGAAAAAATACTGTTTAAACTAACATCGAGAAAAGAGTAACAATACAATTTTGACCTAAAATTTTGTCGAAATTGATGAAAATTGTGGTGGACACATTTTCGTGCCATCTTAGTTGTATTCTCGGGGCCACCTCATCGTATCTTGCCCCTGTCAAAATCCGATCAAACATAACCCCAAATTTTGACGAAATTGGCGAAATTATTTGTTTCGGTGCTATCTTACAGTTGTACGTTTGGGGACCACACTATGGTGGTCTTCATCCGACATAAATTAACCCGACAGCGACTGTACGAGTTTTATCGATTGTAGCGGATATTCGAATATGGTGTGGTTTTAAGCTAAAATAAAAACTGATGAAATTTCAACACGTACGTATACATGATGCGATTTACATATTTGTGGACTTACCGTATGTTTCGTTGCATCCGAGTCTATCCCCGAATGTGACTATCCATGAATGCTCGGACTACTTGGAGCTTGTACGTGGATGTATATGAAACTGGCTAGTGCAGCTATAAATCTTATGCACCATTCAAAACTCTACAATTTTATATATTCACATATTCCGAATCACAATGACCGTGTACCGACTGTCAATCTTATCATAATCTTGTTTGCATTCACATGGCTGATCACACTAATTGCTTTGGTATCACCGTTGTGCGGTTACATTTTATTACAAGATTTATGGAAAGTTACCTGTCACATTAAATACGAACCAAGCTATCAATAGAGGTTTTCACAGTTTCCCCTATGTATATATGCCACCTTCCCCATCATGCCTGTATACGATATTCATATACTTCTGTCATTTTGTAACTTTTCGTGTGCAATTTGTGAGATCGGTGGAGGGTCGTCACTTTGTTGTCACCACTTAGACAACAATGTATATATTCTTATACTATTGGGCTACAGTTGAAAAAAATAATTATGTTTAAACGAACTTGACTCGTTTTACCTCACAATTACGTAGGTCCTATGGGTATTTTAGAAATAGATATATCTAAGCAGGCCTATATAAGGAAGACAATGTTTAGCTGGACCATTTCTCTGGAAGCAACTAAACACTTCTCTCAAATGTATTCACCCCAAATATGAATTTAGTTCGGCCACAGGAATCATCTTTTCCAAATTGCGTTCCCACCTGAGCACAAATAGACCTAATGCACGGTGTACACTGCACGAGTTGAAGAAACCATGGCGTCTTAATTTAGTTAATGTATTTATATATATATATCTAAGATAATCCCAATTTGGGCTAGACGAGGCCCGCCCGGGTTCTAACCCCGACATGGCCGCAAATAGGGACCGATTGTCAAGCTTTATCTTAGTTCAGAGACATCTCCTCGCGCGGTACATTGCCATTTCGATAATAAATGATTATTTGTCCACGCCCACTGAAGCAACACATTTGAAGCATTGGACACTCATATTATGTCCGTGCCTCCATAAATCTAATATATATTCCCGCTGAAGCCCGAGAACACTCAATGAAGCTTAACGCCGCATTATTATTTCCGATCGCACTCGTCGATATGGCCGTGATGTGTGTCCCCATTTGTTTTTGTTTTTTTAATTTTATTGAAGTTCAATGAAGAATTATTTGGAGATAAGGGTGTTAATGGCAAATATTAGATCGACGTGCGTTAAATTGATGGGGCATATCTGGGTGACAGTGGTTCACAGGTGACAAACGTTGATTGCTATTGAATAGATTCAGCACGGGTTTCTCGATTGTTCTAAAGTATGCTTGAACGCAAAAGAAGATTTTAGCGCCCGTGCATTCTATGTTCAGCTTCTGGGGGGCAAGGTTGGAATAAACTTAGGCCCGTTTCAAACGACGGATTTTTGTCGACTCAAATCTAATACCAGACCCACAATTGTATTAAATGCGTCAAAGATGCGACGTATGAAACAATTAGATACGTGTCAGACGCACCACAGACGAATCTCCGTCCAAATCAAACGTATCTTCGTCATTGAAGCGTCTGAAATCCGTCTTTGTTTTATACGACGGATATTTGACGACTCGAATCTAATACATGTTACAGGAAAATGATATAATAATGATATGATAATGATATAATAATGGGGGAGTTCCCCTTATCTAGGAAAATATATATATATATATATATATATATATATATATAGACAGGTGTGGTATGTATACATCTTAACTTGCGCACGATGCACGGATGTTCACTACATAGGAGAAACTGGACAGCCGTTATGTAAACGATTCACTGGCCACCGACAGAATATCAACAACCACGACGATTTGCCTGTTGCGAACCATTTCTGCCTTCCGCGCCATTCTGTTAAGGACATTCGTGTTCAAGTGATACAGGGAGGACTATCGGACCTCCACAGTCACAGGATTACAGGGCAAAAATACATTTCAAAGTTGACAGTTTCAATTCCGGTATCAATAGAGATGCTGGATTCATGTCCGCGTGGTTGTAGTCTTATTGTGATATCTTATTGCAACTAACATGCAGCTATATACCTTTCAATTGTACCTATACACTAGGTCCTAATTTATATCTACTAGAATTTGGTAACCATCAACGTGTAACCTAGGATACAACGTCATCACGTCATCATCAACGCTTCATGTAGTTTTAACGATTCTTGTCTCATTTCTCGTTTGTCTGTCACTTGATAAAGTCTATGTTAGACGAAAGCTCGTGAGAAAAAATCATACAATAGGTCTTAACCCTTTACCCAACAGAACGGCCTTGTGCCAATGCATTCTCTTATATATGCGAGTCGACCATAGGTCGCCTCGCATATATAAGAGAATGCATTGGCTTAACACATATTAAAAATGATAAAATTGTCAAAGAATGTAGAAAAATATTATAAAAATTGTTAAAAAATGTAAGAAAAAATTATAAAATTGGTAAAGAATGTAAGAAAAAATGGTAAAAAGTGTTAAAAAAAGATTTGTTTTAGGCCAATGCATTCTCTTATATATGCGAGGCGACCTATGGTCGACTCGCGTATATAAGAGAATGCATTGGCACAGGGTATAACTGTAGCCATCACAATGTGGTCAATGAGCCGGTTCCAATGATATCCATATTTGTATGGTTTTATTGAGACAGACCCAAGATAATTTAGGCTGTTGCAGCTTTATTTGGCCGTTTTTGGCCGGTTTTGGCCGGTTTGTTGGGTAAAGGGTTAAAGGTGTTACCATTTATTTCAACCCAACTATCAATCAGACCTATACGACTACACTACTTCACATACAAGATGACTACCGACACCAATAACCGCCGACCAGACTGGAGATTGTTGAGACGCAAGAAACGTTATGCACAAATCAACAGCGATTTGTTTTTCATCAAGGAATGCAAGAAGAATAAACTCATCCCGAATGGCTTGAAGATTAAAAACCCACTTGCTAACATTCATCGGACTAAGTATTCGGATGACATATGCAACCGTTCTAGCGAGAAAATTCGAAATCACCTGGTGGTTGTGTTGTACAGTAAAAAGGCGACAATCGAGCAGAGCCGTACATCATTCTTGGACTCCCACGTAAGTGCCAATTCCCAAAACAGCAGATGACTTTTACAACAAAACTCTTCATGATTTACTCCTAACCAAACGTAAAAAAACTAACTAAATTGAAAGAACAGTCCGCCAAATCACAATGTGTAGAACCGGGAGAAGTTATATCTACAGTGGCTAATTTATCTAATTACAACCCTGGTGATTGTCGTTTTTTCCAAGCAAACCGTTAGACAAAGTTCAAGTTTGTGATGATTTTGATGCTTATTTTCGTCGTCGCCGACTCAAAGAATATTTCTATGACCGAGACCAACCGAAGGAATATTGTTCAAATCATCAAAAGGGTTCAACTTGGACACCCCCGGCTGGTCGTAATTTGAAACTGGACCATTATATTGATACTGTGCGAAGAGAAATCACGTCACATAACCACAAACTGTTAACTAATTTGAAACCTACTGAGAAAAAAAGCCATTTCAAGCTTAAAAGCTAATCGTGATATCACCATTAAACCGAGTGACAAGGGTGGTGCGGTTGTTATTCAGAACACTAGTGACTACATAGCAGAAGCTAATCGCCAACTCGATGACACAAACTATTATACAAAATTGGATGCGGACCCTACTGATGCTTTCCAATGTCAACTCGCGGACCTCATACAATCGTTGCCCGAAAACGACAGAGAATCTCGTTCGTCCGGCCGTCGTTCAGACACCCCGCATTGGAACATTCTACACACTTCCTAAGATACAGAATCACGATGTCCCAGGCCGTCCAATTGTATCAGGGTGTGGAACTATCACTGAGAAAATTTCTAAGCTGATAGACGACGAACTCAAACCTATCGCGCGATCTGCTCACAGTTATATAAAAGACACCACTGACTTTCTAAACAAGATTTCCAGCATTGATGATATTGATGAACAAACTTTACGTGTAACTCTCGACGTAAAGGCATTGTATTCTAATATAAATCACGTGGATGGAATAAAGGCCCTGAAACGATCGTTAATCTCATATTCTGGAAACACCGAAACCATCGCTAAATTGACCGAATTTATTCTTAACCACAACTACTTTCAGTTTAATGGAGATATTATTCTACAGAAATTGGGAACCGCAGAAACGGCATTTTCGGGATCCGTGATGACCTAGAACGTGAGAGTTCGAGCTGCGTGTACTCGAAATCATATTCAGCAGACCTGTACTACTCGTTATATGTTATTAATATCACGAACATTTAGTCCGTCCTATTGGCGCCCGGGGACTTGGAGTGGACTCACGTGGTCTCAAATAGCCATAAACGGCATTTTCGGGATCCGTGATGACCTAGAACGTGAGAGTTCGAGCTGCGTGTACTCGAAATCATATTCAGCAGGTACTACTCGGTATATTTTATTAATATCACGAACATTTATTCCGTCCTATTGGCGCCCGGGGACTTGGAGTGGCCTTATGTGCATGGTCTCAAATAGCCATAACCGGCATTTTCGGGATCCGTGATGACATAGAACGTGAGAGTTCGAGCTGCGTGTACTCGAAATCATATTCAGCAGGTACTACTCGGTATATGTTATTAATATCACGAACATTTAGTCCGTCCTATTGGCGCCCGGGGACTTGGAGTGGCATTAGATGTCTAAATTAACCAGAAACGGCCTTTTCTGGTTTGTTGATGACCTAAAACATTAGAGTTCGAGCTGCGTGTACCGGGAATCATATGTTGAAGGTATTACTCTATATATGTTGTCAACAACACGAAGATAAAGTCAGTCCCAGACTCCCATTGACGCCCGGGGACTTGGAATGAATGCTAGACGTTTCGGCACCTGGACGTTTCGGCACCTGATTTTTCGGCACTTTGGACTTTTCGGTACTTGCTAATTTTCAGACCAACGAAATTATGAGTGAAAACTAAATTTGTTTTTTTTATTCTCCAGCAGTTGACGTGGAATACTGGGCCATCTATCCATTGGTCGCCGACGTAGGACATGACTTGTTTAGTTTAAACAGTATTTATTTTTCCCTCTATGGACATTCAGATAAATAATTACAATAGATACAAATTTAGAAGAAAAATGGGATTAGGCAACAAGCCATAGGCTTATTTGAAGCCCTCTCCCTTGACAATGGCACAGCCCTACTTGACTGCAAGTCAAGTAGGGGTAAATAATAGAGGCATAAAAAAGATCCATAGAAAGAAGAAATATGAGGTGGAGGCGAGACAAAGGGACAGAAGATAATGTCAGAATTTTAGAGAGAAGGTCAGAGAGTACAGAGTGTGAGGTGTAATTATATATCTGAACATGCATATAATTAATTTCAAATAAACCAAAAAGATATATAATAACACATTTCAAGGAAATAAAAAGTATTTATACATAATTTGTGATTGGAAAAATAACCATGTGAACATCTGAAGTGGTCCATCGACCCGACGACCCACGTTGGAGAGACCAATAGCATCTCGGTTTATGATGTACCATGCAAGTTCAATATTGCAATTTTGGAACAGCTTAAGAGAAGAATCGTTGAAAGCGATTACTGGTTATTATAAATTTCTGAGCTGCCATGAAGATTTTCTTATTAGTTTCATAGGATAATTCATCAGATCCCCATAGTAATAATTTACTAGTTATTGTTACATCAGATAGGGTATTAAGAAGTTATTCTCTGTGTGAGGTATTATATATTGAGCGCATTCCAGAAAAAAATGTCTAGCAGTTTCAATGCAACCACACATGCAATAAGGCAAGTCTTTGAGGTGGTTATCTTTTAGATCGCTGTTAAGATTGCTACATCTTAATCTCAGCCTGGTGTGGTAGATTTGAGCTGTCCTAGAATAGCTGGTAAAGTAGTATTTAGGCTTTAATATATCAGGTTTAAGATTGCGTTTGAAATCGCCTATTGAAGTTGCTTCTTTAACAGAGTCTGGGAGTACATTCCACGAAGGGACAGACGACGGAAGAAAGGATTGCATATAGTAATCATTATTACTATCAGGGGGGCGTTTCATTGTATTTCTAGTGTTGTGGTCATGTAGTGAGTTACTTTCTGGGGGTACCATATTACTAATATAAGGTGGTGCCCTACCGGTTTTCATTTTGAAGAATTGGATCAATTTATGCTGCTTGCGTCTATCGTCAAGATATTCCCACCCGGCCTCGTCTATCAACTTGGCATTACTAACACTTCGGGTTTCACCGGTAACTATTCTCGCCATTTCATATTGGATGTCTTCAATATCATCTCATAAGTAGTCCGGACAATTATCCCAAACGGGGGAGGCATATTCTAAAATTGGTCGAATGAAAGTGAAATAAGTTTTTTCGAGAGACTTTTTGCTCAGCCTATATTTAAAACGTTTGATCATATTTAATTTTTTCCAGGCTCTCTCGGTTATTGAATTAATGTGTGTATTCCAAGAGCCACGATCGTCAAAGGTTAAACCTAAATGTTTATGCGCTTGCACATCAGTGATTATGGAATTTCCCATAAATAAAATGGGGTGAAACGGTTGATCATTCTTGCGCGAAACTAGTAGTGTTTCAGTCTTGAGAGGATTAAATTTAACAAGCCATTATACAGACCAACTGACTATCGTTTCAATATCTCGGTTGATTATACCAGCGGCTATATTAGGATTTTCAACCGTAAGAAAGATAGAGGTGTCATCAGCAAAAAGACGAATGTTGCACACGAGATTTTTAGTTATGTCATTTATATATATTAAGAATAACAGCGGTCCTAAAATTTACCCCTGAGGGACACCAGCAGTAGTTGCACGCCATTCAGATAGTTCATTGTCAGCTGACACCCTCTGCTTTCTAAGTTCCAAGTAAGAAACGAGAAGATTATACACAATTTCCGTAATGCCAATTTTTTTTAGTTTGAGAAAAGCCCTTTATTTACCTTGTCAAAGGCCTTGCTCATATCACAAAATACGCAACGAACCTCTTTGCCTTCATCTAGTGATCTACATATAGAATCATAAACTTCAGTCAACTGGTACACAGTCGAATCACCTCTTTTAAAACCCAGACTGGTACATAGAAAGTAACCCGTTTTTATCAAGAAACGTCCACAAATGTTTATATATGCATTTCTCGAAAACTTTCGATAAACAGCTTAACAATGAAATTGGGCGGTAATTCGATAGAATACTTGGGTCTCCACTTTTAAAAACTGGACATACATTAGACAGCTTCCACTCAGAAGGATAATAACAGTTTTCACTAAATGTAGTGTAGTGACTTAGCGACAAAATTTTGTCATATTGGAACGGACTGGTCAAAAGTGCCATTTTTTTATATTATGTCAAGTTAGGTGTGCTCTTTCAGGAAGTGAACTAGAAACAGATTTCTGATCAATATTAACCCTTGTTTCCAGTATAAATCCAAGATGGCGGCCAAATTCAATCATTATTTCACCATGACGTTCCAACTGGTATACAATTTAAGGCACATGCATAATAAAGGCGTCATTCCATCCGGCATTGTCATATTTTGAAGATATTAGCAATCCAGGCTGACCAAATTTGAAAATTATCACTTTTTGTGCCAAAGGCATGAAATTTTGTCATAAAATCATTCTCGTTTCAATTATTTCGGAATAATAAACAGACAATTTCTCAAAACTGTTTCAGTGCAGATCAAAGGTTAAGATCTTAAAATTTTCAGAATAGTATACTGCAAACAATATATACAACATCTATGACAAATTCGTAACCATATTTTAGAAATTTTGGATTATGTTACCCCTAACCCAAAAATCATGAAATTTAGTTTCTGTGATAAACATCCGATAGAACATGGATGAGAATCTATAAATGGGCACTATTCGATCACAGTTCTAAATACTGTAATTGCAATTACACACACAATGACCAAAGTTGAAATTTACAACTTTTTCGACTAAAATATGCAATTTGGTAAGAAAATCCTCGTCATTTCAAATATTTTGGTCCAATAAATGGTCATTTACACATAGGATATTTGCGATAGTTCAAAATGTTTGGTCTTAAATGTTTTGGACATATATACTGAACACAATGAATACATTTTCTGTGGTTAATATGTAACAACGTTTCAGAAAATTTGGTTTATGTTACCCCTCACACCAAAAATCACGAAAATGTGACTTGGTTGTAAAGATTCAATAAATCTTTGGTTAAATCTTATAAAGTGAGTTTGTCGATGACAATTAGTCATATATTGTTATGTAACAATCTCATTGACAGTATACTGTTTAAATTTACAATTGTATGCCTAATAACAGCTATATTTTATGGTAAAATAACCATCATTTCAAATATTTTCAACCAATTTCTCAAACATTTCCCAAGATCGTATACCACATGCGCCCTTGAAAGTTTCGAAAATGACTGTCGAATACAACACATTTAAATGTGTATACATGTCATGTCTTGGTGAAATATAATAAAATTCTAAAAATCTATTATACCATAAATAATTTGAAGGTTTTGACTTATATAATCTACAAATGTAGCATACAAGAGGGGGTATATATAGACATGTAGTTGAGATCACAACTTTAATATGTCTATCATTAATACACATAACATAAAGATGGTCTATCTTTGTTTATACTCTGTTCTTAAATTCACGTTTGTTATGTTGTACCTGTATAACTATAATGTGCACAGTCTGATCATACCAGCAGATAAAAAGCAACTCATAGATTGTCATGTTATAATCACCGGTGACCATGTTGATACATTGATACCATGTTGATAACAAATATTTTAGGCATTCTTAATATCACAATTACAACTGCATAATTATGAGCATGGTAAATCAGCTATTGCACATTTGCACGATAGGATAGGATAGGATAATTTTATTTACAATATACACACATGGAAAGTACAATTACAAATAAATATAATATTGCTAGACTATACATGTATATTGCTAGGGGTGATATAGTCATGACTGACTGTCTTCCTATCACCCCTGGATGTGGTGACAGATTATATGATGAAGATGGCCGAATTAATTTGATTGTTTTTAGGTTACGTTTATCGTGTGCAGACTGTTATTGTTTATATATATAGGCGTTGTTAGGGCGATGGTACGAAAAGTGGTTCATATGTATGGGCACCTACTTGGTCGATATAATGAATGAATACTATGAATATTCATGTGTGAGTGGAACCGAGTAGGAATAATGTGAGTGAGGTTTTTGGGAATGTTTTGTTTTGTTTTTTGTTATCAGAAAATTATGTATCGTTTGTGCAATCAGGGCATCTTCGGTTTTTGAATCGCACGCTAGCTGGATAGGTATTAATGATATCCGTTTTCAAACGTTTTCGGAACACATGTCTTGATTGTTTAGAGGTATATTTACTTTCAAGGGAATTCCACATAAAGGGGAATGAATGGTATGGGATAACTTTAGAAAAAGAGATGGTCCTGAAATTTTTTTGTACTATAGGATTAGGTTGTCGTCTATTTGGTTCTGCTCTCTTGTCATACATACCAGAAAAAGACACTGGTAAGCGATCGTAGTACCAATCATGCATGAAAATGGATGCATGTAATTTATGTAAATCATCTATTTTAAAAATGTTTTCTTGTTTGAAAAGAGGATCGGTGTGACTTCTATATTTTTTGTTACATATAATTCTCATGCCTCGTTTTTGTAATAAATATAGTTTCTTCACTGCTGGTACATGTCCCCATATTTGGATGCCATAAACTAAGTGGCTTTGAATTAGGGCGAAGTATAATGTTTTGAGAGCCTTGCTCGGGAGAAAATGTTTAACTTTATTAATGCAATAAATTGCATGTGCCATTTTTGAGCATACAATAGAAATGTGTTTATTAAAGGTCAGGTTTTCATCTATATGGATACCTAAAAATTTGGCAGACGATTCGCTCCGCATGATCCCTATCCGTAGAAGTTCGGCTCCATTCAGATATATTTTAATTGTATTCCATTTTTTGTCATTGTTTTGTGGATGCAAGAGCATATAATTGCTTTTGTTAGCATTGATGGCTAGTTTGTTGCAGCAACACCAGTCAGATAGATTTCTTAATTCGTTATTGACATAACTTTGGATTAACGCTTCATTTTGTCCACTGGCCATAAGGGTTGTATCGTCGGCATATGATAAGAGATCCATAGTAGTTGCATTTGACATATCGTTCACGTAGAGGAGAAAAATTATGGGCCCGAGTAAGGATCCCTGAGGAACACCACATGATGTTTTTAGGAGATTTGACTTGCTTCCATTGAATTCTACGTATTGTCGTCTCTCATTGAGATAGCTTCGAAACCAGTTGTTTGCCATGCCTCTAATTCCATAATGTTCAATTTTAGTAAGTAAGATTTCGTGGTTTATTGTGTCAAAAGCTTTGGACAGATCAAGAAAAAGGGCTACGGTGGAATCTTTCGTGGGCTTGTCGTTATTTTTTACAACATGATCCAGTAGATGAATGATGGGATGAAAAGTTGAATGGTTTGGGCGAAATCCGTACTGATGTTTAAATAAGATGTCAGATTCATTAAGAAAATCAACTAAACGTTTTTGCATTAGTTTTTCGAGTAGTTTAGAAAATGCGGGAAGAATGCTTATTGGACGATAATTGTTTCTATCCCCCTTGTCACTATTTTTCGGTATTGGTACAACTTTAGCTATTTTCATTTTGTTGGGAACATGACCTTGTTTGAACGACAAGTTGAATATATGCTTTAATGCTGGTGCTACAGAAAATATGGTTTCCTTCATCAGTTTTGTAGATATTCCATGGAAGTCACTGCTGGTTTTTCCATTCATTGAGTAGCAAGTTAAAATAACCTCTTGGATTGTGGTGGGCGTAATATTTAGCTCGTTGCTTTGTCTATTCGTTAAATAATCGAGGAAGTTTACATCTGTGTGATTTTCATTAAAGGGGCACTTTGATTATTGCGACATAACGAAGAAGCGGGCCCCGTTGGTTCAGAGTGCCCGGATGAAGATAATTAATCGAGTGTGCTTCTCGCAGTACGAGCTAACTGCATGGCCTCCTATAGCCTGATACCGGAGTACGCTGTGTATGTCTCTTTGGAAAGCAGACGAAATTCCTAAACGATGTACATCTGTTAGTAATTTCGTCGGCTTTTCTAAGACAGGCTATTTGGCCATGCGTTTGTCACAACAGACCTGTTTCTTACGTGCATGCATAATTCGTGTTTATTGATAGTAATGATGAAAAGAGTAACGGCTTGTATTAATCGAATAATATAAATGAAGTTAGTTTGCCGCGTATCGTAATCAGGATGGACTTTATTTTACCTATAGACCATTTTACAGATAACCATTTTGACTGTTGCATTGTGGGCCAGAAAGTATCCAAATAAAGCCACGTGCTTTACGGTCGCATGCATTTACTATGGGGCATTTAGGGTGGGTCTATAAAACTAATTATAACTTTGGTATCTGTCATAGTTTACGCGATAAATTTTAAACATATATCAGGGACATGTACCCCTTCTAGAATGTTCAAAAACATTTCCAGTTGCTTGTCGTATTTTAAATGATTTTATGCGATGAAATAATGCGAAAATTTAGAAAATTGCACTATAATTTCTCAATACTTTGCGGTTTTAGTAAACGCCTGATAAAAGTATTTCTATTGGGAATTTTTACACCAAATTTTCAGAGAATATAGAGTAAACACAGTACTATCGGAATATCGTAAAGGAGTTCTGTGCATTTGGGATTGATTAACCCTCAGACTGCCGAAGCTGTCGTCAATAAATTCGCTTTTTCGTGTTCGACGAAAATGAAACTTGTCTGTTTAAAGGTCCCATTTCGTGTCGAATGGTGAATTTGGCTGCAACAACACCCGTGATGTTTTACTTCAACTTTCAAAAGAGGAAGTTTGAACACATTTTGTATTGTTTTTTTTTTTTGCCTAGAACAATATCCAATGATTGCGTCCATTAAAAACCTTCTTGCGCAAAAGCGCCGCTACACGATAAAGAGCGTTTTCATTTACAATCGTTTTTACTCGTTTTCAAAACTGATGTATATTGTTTTGTGAATGCTCATTGGTCACGCTATTTATTTTACGTATTTTTTTCTGTTGTATTTGAACATTTGTTACACAGGCTTCGCGATTATTAACTTCAACTGATAAGCGCCGACTGCGCAACGTATGCGCTCAACAGTTTGTCTCAAATAAATTGTTATAAAAACACAGGTTTATGGCCGCGGACATAAGCCGATTAAGTGTGATGTAATTTATCCATGAACTTGACAACTGGAGATTATATCACCATTCGACACGAAAATTGGACCTTTAAACAGACAAGTTTCATTTTCGTCGAACGCGAAAAAACGAATTTATTGACGGCAGCTTCGGCAGTCTGAGGGTTAATCAATCCCAAATGCACAGAACTCCTTTGCGATATTCCGATAGTACTGTGTTTACTCTATATTCTCTGAAAATTTGGTGTAAAATTTCCCAATAGAACGACTTTTATCAGGCGTTTACTAAAACCGCAAACTTATTCCCTTCCCTATATATTCCTTATTTTCAAAAATGTCGCTTTCGGCTGACTTGACGGCATGGGTGTGTGGCCCGCCCCGAATACCACATAGAAACACTCCGACCTCCACCCATCACCCCCCCCCCCAGTGGCACCACCCCGAGTGGTGAAAATTGGGTATGAAACCATTTTCGAGAATGGTAAGGATTTCGACCGATTTGACGGAATGTGTGGGTGGCCCGCCCTAAATACCACCTAAAAACACTCTGAGCCACCACGTATCACCCCCGGGTGGTGGGCCTACCTCCCAACCCAAAACATATAATAGCTTACTATATAGAGACTGGGACTCATATAATATATAATATTAGTCCCAGCTACATGTAGCTAAAATGTGAACAGCAGACATCCTGAGATACAAACAATATATATTATTGATTGTTTGATTTTCCAACCAGTATTTAGTGGGGGGGAATGTGTTGTTTTTAGACCAACAGCAGTATATTCTTCTACTTTTGGTCCAAAGTTTGGTCGGAATGGCTATCGGTTGAACAATTTAGGTTTAGAGGGTGTCAGGTTGGACATTTCATTTGGAAATGTTTGAGGTACCATTTGGAAAGTTCAACTGGAGGGGGGGGGGTGCAAAGTAGTATTTCGAGAACACTTGACTTTGGTCTGGTTCAAGGTACGTACATTTGGAAATGTCAAGGTGGACAAACCCAAGTTTCCCAACCACCCACCAATGGGGACCATCTACATGTAGCCACCTCCCCGATTATAAGGTATAAGAACACATTGGCTACATGGATGCGACTAGAGATCTCCATTGTGGGGGGGTCTCCAACGATAACTTACTATTATTATCACAGCTCTCAGTTAGTGGCCAAGACATAAATGCTATACGTGTAAGCATTCTCTCCAGTCAATTATTTACCAGATCGACATACTTCTAAGTTAGGAATGAAATAGACACGACAAGAGAAAAATGTAATCCTGTCCATTTTGGTCAATACATGTAGGCGATCACTACCATAAATATGGTAATATAAATTTTTGCCTCAAGGCGACATATAATATTTCCGAATGCCATGCTACATGAAACTAAATATGAAATGTTCCAGATACCATAAAATCTCTTACAGGTACTGGTACTTAATCCGATCAGAGGGTCCCCATATAATCACATTCCAACAACAACATTTTTTTAAATGACACTTCAGTTTCAGAATCTAATAATTGCCCAAAAATAATGAAAAACACCATCAACTATAGTATAAAATTGCACAAAACCTGTTATTTATCACCATTTTGTTCAACGAAATTTTACCGGTTTGTCAAATATCTGACACAAAAAGCCACTTGATTTTAGAGTTTAATATCCATCTTTGCCAGCAATTTGGTCAATGAAATTCTTCTCGTTGACTGTCTATTGGGCCACTATAATTAAAATAATAGATTTATAACATCGATATCTGATCACTCTGAGCTGTGGTGGGTGGGTTCCTCGACTCGAATCAAATATTTTTTACCCCCGAAGTCAAGGAAATAGTAATTTGCGACCGTTAATTCGGATTGAGTACCTTTAATATCTAACAGCAACCATATCTCAACCCCACTACAATCTGGGACTAATATATGTTATACATGTATTAGTCCCAGCTACAATCAGTGAACCTGATGAATAATTTTAACAGCATCTGAAAATGAAAGAAACATCCCGCACCTTGTCTACGATATAATGAAAGCCATAATTGTAAATCAATCAGCTCTGCGTGTACCGGTATACATGTATATGTACACATATTGGACCCACATGAATTGCTATATTCTCCATATTAATTTAAAACGAGCGCACCACTTTAACAAACTCATTATTGAGTATTATATCAATAGCGATGTGTTTGTTAAAGTGGCAAGGTCATTTTAGATTTATACTCCTTTTAACATCAGTAGGCCTACACAATCATTCGTTGCATAACTTTCATTAAATTTTCCTAGTACTGAATATAAACAGTACTGGTACAACACTAGCAGTACTTGAACCGACCATACTGTAGGTGTCTGGCCTGTTTATTACCTTTTTAATTTGTTGATAGTTCATTCAGACAACATCCTCTAAGTTGCCTAATAATAGAGACAAACTAATAATAGTGATGGTGGGATTTTTTAGCTAAAATTAATAATAGTAACCACAGCAATTTCACTCTATGTCTCTTAGTGATCTGATCATGGGAAGTGTTCTCCAAATATAATAACAGTGTTGACACTATCATATTATTGACACTATTATTGCACATGAGAGTACCGTTACTAGTACATGTAGATGCTAATATGAGTAAGTCATTATCAAGTCTGGCTCTTCTTGAATTCAACTATCATAGTGATATTCAACTACATGTATTATAGCTTAATTGTACTACCATACACAATGTATACTGGTACGGTATATACGTAAACTCCAGGTTTTCTCTGTTTTTACTAAAACTTCATGGAATCATCTCACTTCGTAATGCACAACCACATTAAAGTGTACATGTATATAACACTATAATTTTAAAAGAGAAAATGAGAAGGCATCAGATTCCAATATAAAAAGAATTCTACAGCTTATTGCAGGAGACCTGTTTATTTCATAATGGCAGAAGTACATACCGGTATGTGCATGTATGCCATTTGAATGACATTTTAATAACTTCTCACCAAGATGATTTCAAAATTCTAACTACTAGTACAAGTAAATCAGTTAAATAATCAAAAATGCCAGCACCGATATATATACTGTACTACATGTAGTAGGTACCGTACATGAGATATTGTCACCACTTCATAATAGTTGAATATATATGGTACATGTACCGGTACAATGGAATTCAAGTTGTATCAGACCTGTTGTTTGGCATAACCAATGTACCAGTAAGTGACTTTGGTGATCACTGTTAGTCATTGATTTTGATAACATAAGTTCATGATTTTTACAAAATAATTTTAATGAATCAAAACCATGTGCAGCCGCATGTGTAACATGTAACTGTCTTTGTCCATTAGTCATTATCCAAGTCTGGTTTAGTCTTGATCTAATGATCAAAGGCGGAATGTTACTAGTATGTACCGGTAACTTATTATCATGATCCGGGAGTACTGATGAATTATAATCCATTTCACAGCATTGTCCATGTCTGCATGTATCATGACATGTTTGGTAAACATCCTCACTTGATTCACTGACACTGGTGAGTGGTGCCATTGCCATTCTAATTCTCCATATCATGTTCTACCCTTCACAAGTTCACACACATGTAGCTACTGTACTTCTAATCAGTCTAATGTACTATTCAGAATGATAGAATCTGAATGAACATTCAATGACCTTTTACGGCATCAGCGTTGACTGCATTTCAGCATTGAAGGGATGAGGAGTCCAGAATAGAACTATAATCATCATATTTTGCAATAATCATTACATTCACATTGTTTGCATTCTTCCATTGGGGTCAATCAGTGCTATTCTGTATTCACTTATTCGAGTCAATCAATGTCCATGATAATAACAGCTGAATACGGCATAGTCTGACCTGCCACACTCAGTGACTCACACACAGTGTCTGTGACCAGTCCAGTGTTAGTTCAGTCATGAACGTAGTGCGCATCCTTCTACGCTGGAAGCAGCAATCTGCGAAAGCGGTCATGTTGACCAACTTCACCAAGTCCAGTGTGCGATATTCGGATTGGTCCCGTTGTTCTGCTTAATAAGTACGTCCTGCCAGATAAGTCAATATTTCTAATAATAGTAACGTGGATGTATAGCCCCGCCCTCGGAGAAATATCGCTGCAATTACGACATGGTCGTTTGGCGTTGCCTAGTCAATAAATTTGTAGTGTATGACGTACTACGCACACCATATCGAAAAAATGCTTCCGTGATCTGATTTTTGAAACGTTTTTACGCGAATAAAGGTTTAAAATCAACTCCCCGGGCAAATTTCTTCGTATTGGGGACAGGGAATGTGTTTATACATATGGCATCGCTGTTGATAAGAATAAATTCACATTTATGCAATGACTAGACCTACCCTAACTTATTATGTCGATTAATAAATATGGCCCATCGATTGCTAATTATGCATGAATTCCACGAAAAGGCGGCCATGGATACCGATAATGGGTATTTGCATCATTAGCATGTCATCGGGGAATGTTGTTGCTTCTTCTGTATTTCATTATTACTATCCAATGAATATATTTTGGAATGGTCATTGCCCTCACTATACAATCTCGTAAACACCAGATAGTGTGTGACTGGGGTTCAATGATGCGCGCATGCGCAGTCAACGCATAATTTCATATTTTGCCAAATAAGGTCAAATGTACCAAAATATCATTTTCAAGCAGCTCAAGGGTCATTCTAGGTTAATAGTGAGGCATGTGTGGAATTGTTATTTTTGTCACATTTCCCATATCACAATCTGCCTCAAATACCATAGTATCCCCTTTTTGCACATATATTTTAGTAAAATGACGGTTTAACCCCTACCAACAACCCGTTTCTAAGGTAAAAACAGTCGCATAGCAACCGTTGCCATGGAAAGTATTTTCGTGATTGCCCCCATATCTGAAAATAATACGTGGGACCTAATATACACATATGCCAAGTTGTATGCTTTTATGACAATGTCCGCACTTGTTACACAAAAAACTATACCTAAAAAAATCGCACGGTGATTCCGTCACGCCCGTTGTGTGATTCCGTCACGGCGAACAAACCGAGTTAACTAGTAATATACACACAAGTGTGTGACAATGCGGCTTTTTTCTGCAAGTATAATGTATCTACTTTACTAATTGGGAACTTTTTCCAGATCAGCTTGGCTGAATGAGCAGGGTTCTTCAATAGTACGGACCTACCCTCATATTGATGGCACTTTTTTGGTGATTCCGTCACGGACACAATTTGACCCAGAGTGAGATGATACTTAAATACACATATAGTTGTATATAATCAAACAACTTAGTATAGTATGTACAATGTTTTTTATTTTAAGCGGTACCCTACTGGTCATAATTTTAGATTTTATAGGCCACAGAAAAGTGAAATTCCGTAAAATTTGGTGATTCCGTCACGCTGGAATTCATGATGGCAAAATAATTAAATGCTTCTGAGAATTTAGCATTGAATGAGAAAACAAAGGTTATTACCCCCCCCCCCTCCCCCCACCACCATTGTTGATAACTACTGTATTTTTGGCTATATTACATTCTTTGAATGGTCGTATAGGCTATAGGCTATATTAGCCTATATATAATTATCACGATAACCCCTTCGGTGGCTACATGCATCACAATGAATGTGCATTGATACACAGGAAGAATCACAACCAGTTTTGAATACGTTACTAAAATGCTTTAACAAATTCGTAACAATGGATTGGTCAAGTACGCTTGTATTAAAGATCCTCCAGAGTTTGATACCGCGCGCTCTGTAGTCTATTATACTACAATCCACGGAAACATGCGAATTTCACTGAATCAACCACAACATATATAATCACAAACTTTGAGTTGGTGGTTATATACTGATGCTGCTCGTAGTTATATATGAGAGCACACATATCAATATATAGTGTACTATATTTGCATTCTTGGCAGCTATATAGTGTAAACCATCGATCGAATCTCCATTAAAGAGCAACCGAGGCGACATCGTGCGAAAAAAAAGTCACTCAACCATGTTCGGTAGCATGCCTACACCTATATATGTATGGATCCCATGCAAAATATCCCCTATTCATTTCGTTAACTCCGTGTTTGTGTGACTGTCTGCTGTGGCAGGTGGTTAAGCGTGCCTGTATATAGGCCTTCGCATCCACAAATCCCAGCCTATATTAGGAATTGATAAGTTGTATATACATCGTTGGGTGGATAAACTATATACGTATATGTCTGAGGGATGAACCATTTATATCAGAATCGCGATAAAGGTTATACGGTGAGCAAACTTATATTTAAAACATATTTAGGCCCTATACATGAACGTGTCTAGAATGTTTCCGTGTTGGTGCAAAAAACTTGGAATTTCTAAATGCACCACCTTTGATCGAACCAAAATAATTCTCAAAATTGAAGAAAAGCTATATAATTGCACAATGCTATGGCCACATATTGGAAATTTATAATCGCTAACTGCACACAAACCTATTAGTGTATTGGACTTCAAAGTTCAAACTGTTGATTTTTTTCACCAAAGTGGGAAGGGGAGACACCACGACCCCGTCCCGTGTCAACGCGTCCGTGCATATACATAACTGATATCGTCAATGCTACTGCATTTTCTCCCCCGCCGCATGCAGCACAAGTTACATGCATGGGGAGGGGGGGGGGTCTGACATCTGTGCTAAATTAATTACTGTATGTTCAACTCAATTGCAGAACATTCTGCAAATAAAATATTGTTTGTATGAATTTATGCGTGGGAAAACGAAATACCATTTACGAAAGTAAGTTCTATATGCATTTCTACCCCGCCCCATTTCCACAGAAGAATGCCCATTGCATCAATTTCGAGTAGTGGTTTGGACGACCCAAGTTCGTCAGTTCTATGTTCTTGTTGTTTTACCAAGAACTCAACGAACCAACAATCGAGTATTCAATAAAAGAGAATTAAGTGCGAGTTTACACACTGTCGAATTATGGATTGCTCGATAATAAATTACTAACGCAAGCGCGATTGGCTTAAGGACTACATATACTCAAATTAAACAGCAGGAGGTAGTACCATGCCTCTTGGAAACTAGTGACACAAGATTATTTACTGCAGATGTCACTTCCTAAAGAAATGAACTGGAAAATATTTCATTTGACTATACTAAGTTATTATAAGTGAGCAATTACTGGTAGCGTGATAAAAAAAATCACAGACAAAAGAATTTTGCTAATATAAAATATTATCACCTGCGCGCATATTTAGGCCTATGTCAGAGATAAGCACCTTGAAATTGGAGTTTTCTTTAGTAAAATTATCTAACTCAAGTTAGAACTCTGACATATATTAATAAAAAACTGTTTGTCTGTCTAGACGACCAAATGGCTGGACCATTGGTGCTAAAAAATGTACATATGGGTCAATTGACCCGGGGAGTGTCATGGGATTGCTGCCATTGACATCAGATGTCTTAAAAGGACAATAATAATTAATTATTCACCCAAAATGGTCGGAATTTTGTAATAAAGATTGCTTCGCATGGGTCAATTGACACGAGATAGGTGTTGTTAACATCTGATTCAGACGACTTAACTTAAAGGGGCATAAACAATTCTAATTTAAAAAATGAATCATATACACAAAATGGTTAGACTCTGGTCGCTGGAAATTGGTATACAGGGGTAAATTGACCCGGGCAAACTTAAAGGGGAACTTATAGACTATATTATAGAGATGAGCAATTCTTATCAGCTTAATCAATATGTAGTAAAATTGGTACACATGGGATCCCATGACTAGGGGAATGTCATGGGATTGGCGCCTTGGACATCAGATGACATAAAGGGATGTTTGTAAATTATGTTAACATAGCTTATCAATTAAAAACATTTATCATCTCAGAAGATATATGGGAAAATTGGTACAGAGATAAATTGGGCGTGTCATGGGATAGGTGCCGTTGACCTCAGATGACTTAAAGAAGTACTAATAATTAGCAATAAATAGCGTTTATTATCAACTTAAAAGTAGAGGTAAATTTATCCAGAGTTTCATGCAATATATATGTGATGCTTATCTCAGGTGACTAATAAATAGTTTAAATGACTGGAGGGGGCACTAATAATGTGTTCCTTCTTTACCTGAGCAATGCCAGGTACCCTATCTAGTAATTGATACAGATATGATGGACTTATTTTTTGTATGGTGGAATGATTAGGTCCCGCGCTGACAGCACCCCTCCTCTCGTGCAAGTTTCCTCACCAAGCAGGTACTCACTGTCTGATGGCTCTATTTTCATATTTTAAAATCACCTCCATATCACCTTATTGTGAAGTGCATCATTGATCTACCATTTAGTAAAGGTATCCCACAAATTTGTCATAAATGTACTTCAAAGCTTCAAACATATTACTGTATGCAGACATCTATCCAATTATTGGAGATCCTAACACAGGCTTGTCTTTCAACACACAATTGATACAAACGCTTGCCATTCAAGGCACATATCTAAATTATTGTTCCTTCAATACATTGAAACTCCACAAGTACAACAGGGCATCAGATGAATATTTAAACTAAACTGTTTAAAAAATGGAAAGATTCTTTGCAAACTTCAAGCTTCTGTTGGCCCATCAGAGGAGATACTGTCGGGAATCTTTTTGACCAAACCACTTTGATTTGAAATGGAAGTGCGCGACTAAAATATTGTAATCTGTGGGTAACATCAGGTGTGGTTTCTTCACTGCTTCAAGATTGCTGACTAATATTGATTTGAATTTATAGATATTGTGATGAAATATCTCCAAATATTGACAGTAGAATTCTTGTCTATAGGCTCTATAAAAACTGGTAATTTAGTAACACAGCTGGGGGATAATACAAATGGAAACACTTTAGAAATGACCTATTGAAAGATGCAATTGCCCACATGCCTGTAAATATATTCATTATTGACTGAATGTAATGCAGAACCGCATGCACTGTATCTGTAATTGATAAACATCTTGCAATGGTTATTTCATTTATAACACTGGTTATACATTTTGGTATATCTTAAAAGGATAAGATATAAAAATGTCGTTTCATCTCATCGATAGAGGCAATATTATTTTCATCTCATGCATCCATGAAATGTTGGAAGGTCTTCTCCCCAACTGTTTTCAGAGGCCATATATCCAGGACAATGGAGAGAGAGAGAAAGAGAAATACTGTCAAAATTTTTATTCAAATTCGGGAAAAGTCCATAACAACAATATCTAATATGTGCTCTATAGGAGTACATATATGTATATATTAAAGTATGGAGCTTCAAAGATAAAATGAGAGTTGCACAAAATATTGTATTTAAGAAATGAATAACACACACACAAACCCACTGCATTCATTTCTTTATTTATATAGCTTTTTTATTGTTTATTCCCATAAACAAGACCAAAATCACCAACCAAATAAAGTTAAAATTTGTGGCCAGTTTGGTCCAACAGTTTAACCTGAAGTAGGAACATATGCCATTATGGACTGTTGGTTTAAAAACATACATGAGGGAAAAATAAACCAAACTATGAGAACAATTCTAACCTATTTTGTATGTGAACATCTAATCTACAACTAATGTTATACCAGGCATGAAATTTTCAACTGTTTAAATTTTGATCAAATAGGGGGGTCAAAACTCCACCGCTCTACACTCCTTCCCTGTTGCCTCCAACATTGCCCCCACCCAGGCTTCGTAGAAATCAATATTATTATACCAGTACCAAACAGGATAGAGAGCTAATCTCTTATCTCTGCCCCTATTAGAACAAATGTGAATCCCCATCTATGAGATCGATTCATCTAGTAATATCAATATACCCCCACTATCCAATAGGGTATGATTTCACCTGGATAGTGGTGGTTAACAAAATAATATTGTGACAGCCAAGTCTGTATTTAGAGTGTCTGACCTCTGCTGAATGAGGTCCACAAAAGGTGAATTTAATGAGTCATGACACTATTCCCCCAAGGTGGAATAGCACAACGTATTCACCCTCTGGGGATATCATTTCCTAACGAGAGGCCAATCACGACCGACAGATGTTTAACCCATACCTTGGCGATAGCGATTAGCTATAACTGATAATTGGTCTAAGATATGATCACAGTAATACATATATCAGTACTTAAACTTAAAATCAAAAGCTCAAATAATTTGTCTTAAGAAGGGGTTAAAGTATTTGGGGTGGGGGAGGAGTCTATTTAAATCTCATAACTCTGTCCCTATTCACACAATGACCTCTCACTGTGAGATCCAATGGTTTAGCCATTAATAAATTTGACAGATAGGATAAACAATTATCCAGCCAGCAGATTGTTTGTCTTTACCTTCATACAACCACCCCTAGAGCTTTGTAACATATGTCACCACTTAATTAATAACAGATTTCGCTTGGAATGACATCTATTAAAGGTACTCTCATATACTCTGGATATTGGATGTTCACATGGCAATTTATTGCTATCATTATATTACATGCAACTATTGCAATAAAATCTTCATATCTTCAAAAAAGGACATCACACCTAATTAATGGTATACAACTAAAACAAATTAGTGTCAATGAATTTTTTTTTTTTTAATTAAATATTTTTTTTATTATTTAATATAAAAGTTTTTTAATATTTTTTGCGTGTTAAATTGAGCGAGGAAATTCAATCTATAAAAGGGTCATAACTCCTTTAAAATAAATCGGATCAAACCCAAATTCGAACTTGATCTGTATTTTGGGCTGACAATCTCACATACCAAATTTGGTGTCAATCAAGTTATGGCAGCATGTGTAAATTCTGAGTAAAAAAGGGCCATAACCAGCCCAAACTCGAATAAAACCCATATTCAAACTCGAACTGTATTTTGGGCTGAGAAACCTATATACAAAACTTGGTTCCGATCAAATAGAAAATGTTAGAGCTATCGCATTATGCCTAAAGTGTCTACGGACGGACAGACAGATGGATGTACAGATGGATAGATGAACGACGAGTGGTCAATCCGGACATTGACACTATGTGTACCATACTATGGTATAGGTACACATAAAAAGTTTTATCTCATGCAGAGTACAAGAAAAATGAATCAAAGTTCAAACCTGTTGTGCCTTTTTAATATTTTTCTATTCACATTTGTAATCAATTGAAATCAATGTCGAAAAAACTTTCCATTAATATATAAATAAAACAAACTAGACCTACAGTTCTAAAAGTGTTTTGAATAATTATTTTGTTCTCATAGACTGACACAGAGCTCTCAAGTTTAAAAAAATTTGACAACCAAAGTTGTCTTCCCATGCAACCAACAAATCTACTAAACACAATCACATTATTAACCCCCAATAGTAATGCTATTAAACAATAAAACCAGATTATGCCTTTAAGATGAAATTTAAATAACCATGCATATAAAATATAAAAGCATAAACATTCCATCTATGATATCTCATCATATGGCCAACACATCTGCTAGCAGTTAATTAACTCAATGCAAGAGAGAGTCATTGTCACTTTATACTATCTCTGTTGCTCAATGTGAGAAGACAACTTCATGGCATTGTAAACCTGATTTATTAGATTCTACCTGGACAGTGCAAACTGTGTATCTTTGATATATTTTAGAGATGAATAAAATAATCAAAGGGTCATAACGCCCGCCATTAAATAATATCGGATCAAACCCATATTCGAACTCGATCTGTATTTTGAGTTGAGAAACTCACATACAAAATTTGGTTTCTATCAGTTGGAATATGGTTGATTTATCGAAGCATGCATGAATTCTATGTCAAAGGGCCATAACTCCATTAAAAAATATCGGATCAAACCCATATTCGAACTAGATATGTATTTTGGGCTAAGAAACTCGCATACCAGATTTGGTGACGGTCAGATAATTTTTTTTTGAGTTATGGCAGCATGCATGAATTCTAAGTCGAAAAAGGACCATAACTCTATAAAAAAAAATCTGATCAAACCCATATTCGAACTTGATCTGTATTTGGTGCTGAGAAATTCATATACAAAATTTGGTTCTGATCAGATAGAATATATTTCAGTTATCGCACCATGCGTAAAGTGTCTACAGACAGACGGACTAACGACGAGTGGTCAATCCGGACAACGACACTATGTTTACCATACTATGGTATGGGTAAACATAATATAAGTGTCAATGACACTGTAGCTCAACTTAGGTAGGGGAATAATTTAATGGTTGACAGTAAATGGAGGAATAGGAAAGGTGCCAATTGAAATGTCTAACCTAGCTGTGCCAAAGGATTTAGTCATGTAAAGAGTAAAATCCAAGATGGCTGCTGGCTGCCATGTTTTTTGGCCGAGCGAGCCCAAAATGACTCGTTCCCATCCACATGTCATTGTTAACATCCATGACAAATTTCATGAAGATCCGACTAAAGCTACGACCTGCAGCCCGCGCCAAAGGATTTAGTCATGCGAGGAGTAAAATCCAAAATGGCTGCTGGCGGCCATGTTTTTTGACCGAACGACCCCAAAATCACTCGTTCCCATCTACAATGTCAATATGAACATCCATGACAAATTTCATGATGATCAGACGAACAGTACGATCTGTAGCCCGCGCCAATGGATTTAATTTTGAAATTCAAGATGGCCACCAGTGGCCATGTTTTTTGGCCGAATGACCCCAAAATGACTCGTTCCCATCTACATGTCAATGTCAACATTCATGACAAATTTCATAAAGATCAGACCAAAGGTACGACCTGTAGCCCGCGCCAAAGGAAATTGTTGACAGACACACAGACGACAACTCATGGCAATAGCTCAAACTTACAAAGTAAGTTGAGCTAAAAATTACCCTATTTGAACAAATCTGAACCCGGTCACCCAAGGCCCATCCATACTGAATATAATTTACTTTCATTAAAGATTAAAGTTTCATAACTCTGCAGATGTTATAATGGTGTTACCATTTTCAAATTTTAAAACATGTTTAAAAAAAAAATTATGTTTGTTAAATTGAGCAAGGTGAAAATTCAAAAAAAAACTGAATTAAAATTTTTTATTTATTTTTTAAGTTATATCACTGGCTCCGTCAACATTTGAACCAGTGACTTCATTTGAACTAATCTTAATCACAGTCCCCCAAGGACCCTTTGTACCAAATATGAACCCATTCGCCCCAATGAAATTTGAGAAGTAGTCATTTTAAAAATTACTAAGGTGGAAAAGAGTTATGGTTCATTTGAATAAACCTGAATGTGATTCACATAGGGAACATCCACACCAAATATGAACCCATTCTGTCTTACGGTTTTGGAGGAGAAGATGATTCTTGACGGACGGACGGACAAGGAGTGATGATTATAGCTCCACCGGAAACTTCGTTTCAGGTGAACTGAAAAGCTGAAAGTATTTATTTTCATAAAATCTGCCAAGTATTTTTAACCCACACAGAACCAAATCAGTCCAATAATAGCTTGAGTTTCACTAGACCAAGTCTTCTCAGTCCACAACAGCTTGGGACATCTGTTGGGTTGATGCTGTTTTGGAAGAGTCCCCTCCCATTACTCTTCTATAACAAACTTTACATCCATAATTGTGTGTGGGAGTTATCTTGCTTATGTCTTCAGATGAGGTCAAATGGATGCTTTGTGTATATGAACATAGATGGCAGCCTTTCCCAAGCACGATGATACAAAAGTATCAAACATGCATAATTATATCAGAGGTCCATTAAATGTCAGAGCAACAAAATTGATAAGAAAACAAAGCTTTGTTTTCCAGAGAATTTTGATTTGTCTCGCTATCAGAAAATGTATTTAAACAATACATGAAACGATCATATCATCACTTTACCTTTTCTATCAAGATTATTCTGTCAGATTATTTATCACATTCAGGGGTTCATGTGAATGTCTGGGCTTCACATGTACATATAGTACATATTTTGAATGAAAGTCCATTATAGAAGAGTAACGGGAGGGGACTAAAACAGCATCATCCCAACCGATATCCGATGTTGTGGACCGAGAAGACTTGGTCTAGAGTATCAGCGGTGAATTATCAATCGATTTCAATATTCTGGTCACGTGATGCCACGGGCGATGCATTTGAACTATGAGGGGGAAAATGACATTGGAGATTTTGTTTTTGTGATGCGTACTATAAAAGACGAATGGAGCCCTCAATTTAATGTCCTCATAGTAGTGAACATCCCTACCAAATTTCATTGAGATCCAAGCTACTGTTCAAGTTATGATATGAAAAGACATCAGACGTACGTCCGCACGTCTGACGGACGGCTAGACAGGTGCAAAACAGTATACCCCACTTTTTTTTTAATAAAATATGTGTACACATATGAAAATAATGCATGAACATTATGTATCACGCAGCTTGAAATAATTATAGCTTCCACATCAGTAATCAAATAATATAATATGTTCTTACAGCGAATTGCCCATTGTCAATGTTTGTAACATTTGTCTTGCTTGTAAGCAAAATATAAATTTTATTTTGAGAAGTTTGAATTGGTTTTAGGAAAACGTCCGATATCCTAAAGTTCTTCATAATTTCGGGAATCTGTGCCCCATTGCTTATATATTACAGCATCAAAGGGACGGAGTTTACAAAAATTGTGAAGTTACAAGTCGAGGCATGATAAAACTTATATATACTATGGCAAGTGACAATATCATATCAATATTAACACCTAACACTACCATACATTGTGACTATTTGCAATAGGTCCCCATTTGCAGAATTCCCCTAAAATGGCGAAAAAGAGAGATTTGAAGGGGAACAGTTGTGTATATGTCAATTGAGACTGATTTTAAAAGAATAACGACATGATAATAGTGGCTTGTTCTATCAATAATATCCGCCGATGTCACTGGTGCAGACCAATATGATGATAAACATCCGCTATGGGCATACAGTGGCATATATGCCTACCTTACTCGTATTTAAATTTCGTGCAGTACTAATTTTTGCACACCCATCGATGTGCAAATTTAAAACTGAGCAAAAACTAGAATGAATCCTGAGTTTACATCAAACCACATGGCAGACAAAATGGCTATGTTGATGTATTACACACATTACTAAATGTTAGACTGAATGGACAAATATAGGTCTGCATGTATGCCAATAGTTTCATACAAGCAACAAACATCAACACAATTACCCATATGTGAAGTGACAAAACATGGTAACATTGATGATGTTGAAATACATGTGATTGTTAAGAAGTACACATGATCCAGACTGATGGTGCGCGAAAGCACGACCTACAACCATGGAGTGACACCTTCCCTGACCAAATAGCCTGAATTAGTTATGTCAACACAACCTGCAGACAAGTAGCATATACACGGTTGTGGTTTTACTTCTTTCTAGTTCATTTCAATGATGTCTATAACTATTTCAGTGTCCGAATAATTATTTCGAGCATATAAACACACATCTTCACAACAAATTGATGACGCAGTTATGTTTTACACTATGTAAATCTGTCTTGATGGTGTTTAAGATATACATGTATCTTCGGGAATGATTAAGCACTTATACTGTAATCAGATCCAAGATATTTACAAAAATATTTGTGTCCGTTTTAAATTCGCCCATTTAAAACTGAGCAAAAAAATAGTGCTGCACAAATTTAAATACAAGTAAGGTATACACAGCAAATGTTTATCAACCTTGGCACATATTTTTGATAGAACAAGCCACTTTTATCGATTATTGTATCATTTTTTGTTTAAAATATGTCTCAATTGAGATATACATACACCCATTCCTCCCTTCAAATCTTTTTTTTCCGCCCATTTATGGGACCTACGCAAATGGGGATATACTAATTTGGATAACCAAATCAGCTTTTTGTGAAATTCCATTGTTGTTGTACTGGATGATATGGGGATTATGTATCTTTAATAATGAAAGTGTCAATGACACTGTAGCTCAACCTGGAGAGGTGATAATTCATACATTACAGCCAATGGAGATACATGTATAAGAAATGCGGAAAGTTGTTATTTTTAAGTAGCGTTCACCAGAGGTCAACCCGAAGCACCTTATGAAGTTTGGGATCAATGAGAAAAAAAATCATGTTGTCAGTCAAGGGCATGAAAAGGTATTTAGTGATGCAAAGAGTAAAATCCAAGATGGCTGCCGGCAGTTCTTTGAATATTGTTCAAATTCAAGAGCTGCCATCCAGAATTGATCGTGAAATGCCTGTAAATTTTTTGAACATTTCTCCAATAAACGTCCGCTGCAGGGTGTACCGATGTATTAATTTGTGTGAAATCCAAGATGGCTGTATGTTTGTTTTTAACAAAATTTGGAAAAAATTTGATGGCTCCCATCTAGTGACAATGAGGGATGTGGCCTGTAGGGAATGGCGAAGGATTTAGTTATGCAAAGAATAAAATCCAAGATGGCCACTGGTGGCCATGTTTTTCAACTAAATTTAATGACTCTTTATCTAGTGGTTCATATGAAGTTTGGTGACGAATGGATTATGGATGTGATCTCTAGCCTACTGTAGGGCGCCAAATAATTTAGTCATGCAAAGAGTAAAATCTAAGATGGCTGCCAGCAGCTATGTTTTTCATAAAAATTCATTAAATTTTGATAGCCACCACCCAGAGGTGACCCTAAACATGGCTGTAAATTTTCAAAACATTTTTCCAATAAATACCAACTGAAAGGTGTGCCGATGAATTCAAATTTGAAATCCAAGATGGCTGTTTTAAACGAATTTCGGGAAACATTCATGGCTCCCATGTAGAGGTCACTCCAAAGATCCTTATGAAGTTGGTGATGATCGGATGAGAGCTGTGACCTGTAGGGTGTGCTAAAGGAAATTGTTGACAGATGGACGGATACACGCTCAGACAAACGCCATCCCATGGCAATAGCTTACATTTTACTTTGGCAAGTTGAGCTAAAAATTGCACCTAAACAAAATAGAGCAAAATATTTTATAACAGACATATGCACAAGACCGACAGAACTGATTTCAATATCTCGCACCAAACTTTGCAAATCCTTTGCATTGAAGTGGAGTATATGAGAAGGATGAATCATAAGTTTGTCTTTTACACAGCCTTAGTCTTCTTTTGAGAAAGTTTTGTTCTCATTTTTTTCTTTAACTGTGTCTTTGCAACCATTTATCTGTCTTGACCAATGTCACAGTCTTATATAGAAACTGAGAAAAATCTTCATTGGAGCTGGTGAAGCTGGTGTTGGCTGATTTTCTTTTAGAAGTTATGCCAGACATCCCCTCCTGCCTCTGAAATGGGCCTCAATCCTTACCACGTGAAATGTCAGAACCTGAAATAACAATTAATAGTAATAACTTCAGCCAGTCCGGAGGATAAACTCAGTTCAGAGGAGAAAAAGTGTCAATATTGCATTCAACCACCTGAGTGTAATCGCTATTTTTGTCATATCAAAAGTTGCTGCCACACAAAAGACACTTGCACTGTCGATCAGGCATGGATTCGAAGACACCATTGCTATTCTACTTCTAATTATTATTTATGTTTTCTTTTATTTTAAATATTTTTATTATCATGACGTCAGCGTGCTTTGTCAAAATATTAAATCAAAGCTGCGTTGAATTTGGCATGATACAGTGCAATTTGTTGTTTTAGGCCAAAAGTCGAACATTTTCCTACTTTCACTGACTTTTGGTTATCAGTTTGAAAATTTCCAAACGTAGGGATTATATCAGTTTGTAAATTTACAACAGTGGGAAAGCTTGAGATGGTTGGAAATTTCCAACCCAAGTGCGATGGGGTGCAAAGGAATTTCATAGACTTGGATATTTGGTATGGTTCAAGGAGGTGTGCAGTTGCACATTCAATGTGGACATCTCTGTTAAATCCCATTTTCTAATTTAATTGTCTTTATATTATAGCCCTACTATGCAAATTATGTTCATTCAATTTGATTTATTTGCAAAAGCACCAACAAAGGCAGTATGCTAATAAAACAATACATCAATATATATATATATATCAGTTTGTAAAATATATAAAAAGAGTAGGATCTCTCTGGCTGATAATGACTTTTCTCCCAGACCCCTATGATCGATTCAACCAAATTTGTTTGTGGTAACTCGGGGTACCCCATCGGATGTTATAATGCTGTTATTTTATCGAAATTTTGATTTAAAAAAATAAATAAACTTAATTTTTTTTTTAAATGTGTTTTGACTTCAACCAAAAAAATAAATTTAAATTCAATATTTTGTTCAACTTTTTAAATAAATTTTTTTTTTAAATCAAAATGTTTAAACAAACAAATTGTGCTAAAAGTGCACAAAGAGGCCGCGGTTGAATAAAGGCTCACAGAAAGAGTGTGTCTAAGATCAAAATTTATCACACAGTAGCTCGCTCCCCTAAATCCGATCTCATATTTTTTAGTAAGACACACATGTATAATTCCCATGCGCAGTGACATAAGAGCTCCGTTCAATGATGTCGATATCAATGCCAGAACTTTATTATTATGTTAATTAGAATATAATTATGATATTCAATTTGTGTTGTGTTATTTAGTGTTGACTGTGAGATAAACATTGGTGATAATGGTGGTTGAACAATTTTGTCAGCAAGAAAAGACTCATTCAAAATGGAACTATATTTTTTCTTGAAGGGTTTCTTTGGTTGTGGTAAAGAAATAAAAATATTTTTTTAACCCCAGGCATTTCGAGATCATTTTCCTTGCTAAAATGTGATTATGTGATAGAATTGATCTCGAATTCATCCAATTTATTTACAAAATTTATAAACCTTGTCCACAAAATTTGTATTTGAGTCGAGCTTTAGCTTGGTTAATAAATTTAATATAAAATTGCGACTCATTAGAGATCCTCTACGTATGCACTTAGTGCACAAATGGACTGCAGGCCGATCCAACACTAAATATGGAGCCAGTTTCAGCCACATAATAAAATAACATGAATTTTTATTGTGTAATGGCATACATAAATATTTATTCAGAACACTTATCAAATAAGTGCCTGACAACATTGCCCAATTTACAATTCAATATAAATACTGATAAGACTGGCACTATGAAGACTACAACAGTCAGTACTTGTCAAATTTACTTCAAAATAAATAGTTAGAATTATACACTCAGCTTAGAAATTAAAGTGTTCACAGTGACATACATATTCTTGATTCAATTAATTTGAAGGCAGAGTATTAAATCTGCAAGGACTGCACCTTCTTGAATAACCAACCCAATTTGAGCAAACCTGATATGAGATTCATGTGTTGACATTTAATATGTGCACCACATGTGTACATGTGTTGGAAGACATATAAAATGTATTACACGGACATTCATCAGAAGAGTTATTTGAATTAAGTGAATGTTATCAGGAACTAAATTCTACAGGTAGTTCATACTCAAATTTAAATGTTAAAATAGTAGGAAAAGGGTACGAAAGATTTTAGATACCAGTCAGGTATTTAAAGCTTAATGAAACTGTCCAATTTTGTCCTCATCAGAAGCAGAACCCACCCCATGATATCGTGTTTTAAACTAATAAATAGTGCGAAAAATATTACAACTGGGAGCCCCTTCTCTTGATTTATATTGGTCTATAATTATATATTCATTTTGGTATTTATAATTGGTTTTGGAAAAAAAAATCAAATGTCATTGAAAAAATATGCAATCAATCCGCCATCCCCTCCCCTCCTCTGTTGGCATATCCCTGCGAGAATAGGACATGTAGGATGATTTATTTGGATGTCTGACTACTAACTCTGACATGCATTTCAACACCCACCTCCATGTTCTATTTGAGTAAGTACATGTGTGCCCCACTATTATGAGTACACATGGACATATAAAGACTTTGAAAAAAACAAATTCTAGTATGTCAGTGAGTATGTGGGTTAATACTACACATGTACCCTCTGTCAAACAAGTATTTCATTTAGATTAAATAGTGGATTCAACTTTACTCCTGCCACCAATAGACCAGGCATTGTTTCTGCTGGATCTGCCCCAGTCACCCAAGGACCAAATATATACAGACGGACGGATGACTATAGCTCCACCAGAGACTTCACATTAGGCGAGCTAAAATCCACATCACTTTATCATATACTATCCTTAACAACCTAATCGACAATACATTTTTTGTATAATTGCAACCACTTTTTTGATTTTTGTGATAACTCATTTTTTTGCCAATGTCACTGAGTATAATAGTAAATGCAGCTTTAAATCATTAACTTTATTAAGATTCATATCCTTTTGTTCTCGTCCAATAGCTCATTTGATAAGTTATGGTCCAATTTCTGTTCACATTGGGATATAGCTACGATATCTAAAAATAAAATATACAGGTACTTTATAATCACTCAGAATAAATTAATATGTACCACAATATGGTGGTAGACTGTTTGTCTATATGACATTGGATTATCAACTTGAAATTGTACTGCTGCAATCTTTTTAAACTGATTTTGTCCATAGTTTCAGATAGTTTGCTTAAATTTAAGTAAGATTCTGCAAATATCAAATTTCGGATCGAATTGAATATTTAAAACAACTTGAGTTAAACCAAATTGCCATTCATGGAAATTAACGAGAGTATGAGAAATGATATAAGATTAACATGAGTGAATTATAGATCACCACAAAGTCTTGGGTCATTAAAGAAGCATGTTTATATTGTGGACACTCTTTGATTCAGAAATTCAATCCAGTCCAGTAAATTAACTGTTGCAAATAACTTATGAAGCGGACCATTACGAGTATAAAATGAGATATCCTATAGAGTATAGTGCTTGTGTAGAGAGTTAGGAAATCAGAGAGATGTACAACACAATTTCAAAGATCCATCATGTTACCTTCATGTATGTGCCTTCACATTAATCTCTATTTAAATAATTACTGTTGAACAAATAAATAAAAACAAAAACAATTCATTAAACTTTACTGTTTTTGATACCAAACATTTTCACTCAGGAAAATAAACATTTGTCTGGTTTCCTCAATGAGATAATTGTTTTTGTGCACTCAAATCACGAGATATCCTCTTAATATACACGTGGTTGATGTCAGCGTCAATAAATTTGTTACCAATTGTTGTGCTCTTCGACAACTCTAGTCCACAGCATTAGATTCCTTGTGTCAAAGAAATGCCTATATATAAGTGGTATTTTTCTGCACCAACCCAAAATATGTTACTGTATCTATTACATTGAGAAGAAAAAATCACTGGGTTCATGTTTATGTGTGAAAAGATAAAAGATCTAATATATATTTTGGGACTTCTGTCTGTTTGTTTGTTAGCAATGACCGGGAAAACTGCCTGACAGATTTTGACAAAATTTTTATACCTAGGGTTACTTTTGTCTGGGGAATGTTTTGGACGGGTCAAATCGTGACCCTGACCTGACCTTGACCTTCAAAAATGTCAATTCAAGGTCAAATCTGGTAAAACGGGACGGATTTAGACGAAATTTGATACCTATAGGTACCGGTACCTTTGTCCGGGGAGTCTTTTGGACGAGTCAAATCGTGACCCCCGACCTGATCTTGACCTTCAAAGTTCAATTCAAGGTCAAATCGGGTAAAACGGACAAATTTCGATAAATTTGAGACCTAGGGATAATTTTGTTCGGGGAGTGTTTTGGACGGGTCAAATCGTGACCCCGACCTAACCTTCAAAATGGTCAATTCAATGTCAAATTGCGAATTTTGACGGTATTTTGACGAAATTTGGTACCTACGGTTACTTTTGTCCGAGGAGTGTTTTGGATGGGACAAATCGTGACCCCGACCTGACCTTGACCTTCAAAATGGTCAATTCAAGGTCAAATCGCGCATTTCGCCAGAAAGCAGAGGGGAAACAGCCCGGACGAAGTCGGGTCCACCAGCTAGTACGATTAGAGGTGCCACGACTATTGATTTTGATAATCGATAATCGGGCGTCAATAATAGACTATAATCGATTAATCGTACCTAATATTAATAACATCAGTGGAAGTATACCGTAATATGGCCTATTGCCTGGGTGCTCGTTAACTCAATAACTGCACTGTCGCTGGTCATTTGAGACATTGGCTGATGTAATTTTTACGTTAATAAAATGCATCATAAACCACTGTTAACCCTTTACCCAACAAACCGGCCAAATAAAGCTTCAACAGCCTAAAATATCTTCGGTCTGTCTCAATAGAACCATACAAATATGGATATCATTGGAGCCGGCTCATTGACCACATTGTGATGGTTATAGTTATGCCCTGTGCCAATGCATTCTCTTATATATGCGAGTCAACCATATGTCGCCTCGTATATATAAGAGAATGCATTGGCCTAAAAAAAATAAAAATTTAACACTTTTTACCATTTTTTCTTACATTCTTTAACAATTTTATAATTTTTAATGTGTTAAGCCAATGCATTCTCTCATATATAAGAGAATGCATTGAGACAGGGCCGTTCTGTTGGGTAAAGGGTTAATGACTAATGAGCACAATGTATTGAATACCAGCACAGTTCTCAGCGATGTTATGGTTATAATATTTGTGAGTTCATTAGAACGAACGTAGCGATTAATTTAAGTTTTAGGAATAGCCACAGAGATGGACTGTCGTCCGGTACATACCCCCTAGTGGCATACCGCCTAGTGTGGGCATATCTATAACTTATGACTGCTATACTCAGACAGATGGACCCAAAAATCAGCATTTTCATATAAACGAAGATGAATAACTATAGCACAAAAAAACAAAAACAAAACAGGTGAATGTGCCATTAAATGTTCTCATAGTGGTGAACATCCATACAAAATTTCATTGAGATCCGAGCATTACTGTTCAAGTTATGACCCGAACAGACATCGGATGGACCAAACAGCCAACATGTCCAGATAAACAAAGATGTATAACTCTAGAATGGAAAATCTGAACAAAAACGATGGAACCCTCTTTTTATTGTCCTCATAGTAGTGAACATCCACACCAAATTTCATTGAGATCCCAGCACAACTGTTGAAGTTACGACATGAACAGACACCAGACAGACCAAAAAGCCAACATTTCCAGATAAACAAAGATGAATAACTCTAGAATGGAAAATCCGAACAAAACGATGGAACCCTCTATTGAATGCCCTCATAGTAGTGAACATCCATACCAAATTTCATTGAGATCCGAGCACTACTGTTCATGTTATGACATGAACAGACACCAGACGGACCAAAAATCCAACTTTTCCAGATAAACAAAGATGAATAACTCTAGAATGGAAAATCCGAACAAAACGATGGAACCCTCTATTTAATGTCCTCATAGTTGTGAACATACATTCCAAATTACATTGAGATCCCAGCACAACTGTTGAAGTTACGACATGAACAGACACCAGATGGACCAAAAATCCAACATTTCCAGATAAACAAAGATGAATAACTCTAGAATGGAAAATCCGAACAAAACGATGGAACCCTCTATTTAATGTCCTCATAGTAGTGAACATCCATACCTAATTTCATTGAGGTCCGAGCACTATTGTTCAAGTTATGACATGAAAAGACATCGGACGGACGGACGGACGGACAGGTGCAAAACAGTATACCCCCCTTTGTTTTTAAAAGGGGGTATAACAATACAAAAGTAGGAATGAACAATGGACCGCCGGTTGTTCCTAAATAAAGGAATCAAATGTTATGGAAACTATAAGTTTCATCAAACTTTCAGAGCGTGGTTAACAATCACAAACGTGTGCCCCACCTGCAAATTGCATGACTCAGAACAATTTAAGTATTTGATAACAGTCCGTTTCATTCAGCATTCACCTCACGATATGCGATAGCCTTTACTAGTAACTTCTAAGTATACATTTGTACTTATACAAACAAAGTACACTTGCAATGCAATTGGGGAGAACATCACTGATTAAAATGCCATATATATATTGTTCCCTGGTTTTAGAGAGAATGTCAATCAACATCCCATTGGTCCAATCAGATTCAAGGGCGAGTGCATTCAGTTCATTGAACACGGTGACAGTCGGCACATTTCAAAGACATATTGCCACCTTTCAAGTATACTAAAATATACAACGATGTCGCAATGTGTTAAAATCTGCAGTGCGGCCAATTTGTAGAATATACAACGATCCGACGAGAAACCATGTCGCATCCAGGGATGGGGTAATTGTAATTGTAATTGATTGTAATTAATTACATTTTTTTCAAGTAATTGCATGTAATTGGTAATTCAGTTTATTCTCAATTACATGTAATTGCAATTGTAATTGGTTAGGATGTAATTGTAATTAGGATCTAATTTCAATTACTTCAAAATCACAGGTACTTGTTTCTTCTCAAAGTTCTCTTTCACGATTCATCCAATGGTTTCTTCAAATGTTTTTTTTCCCAAATTTCAAAGTGTAAGACTGGTGACTGTCTATCACTTTGTTGTCACAATACTGAGTTTTTATCCACTGTGTCTCAATGGTGAATTCTGTTGACACCTCCTGTTTGTTTGCTTAAGCATTGGTTAACCTTTGAGGTAGAAGGCTTATTTTGATAAATACACTGAGAAACCAACTTCAAATAATTGACAATAGATCACTATAATATATCACTCTTATGATCATGTTTCATTATCTCCATCTGATATGGTATATGTGCTATGGTAGAAATTCATACCAACCATTGCTAATGCTATCAACATGTCTACAAAAAATCTGGCAGCATTTTAATTTGCAGAAAAACACATCGTGTCCTATGAAAGTGAAGTGCAAACTTTGCCCAACTACAATATCCAGTTCCAAAAAAGTTACCTCCAATTTTGTGACACATCTGAAGGTAAGTTTCCATTTCTATGTATTAGTTTTGTTTAATTCCATTGACATATAACCTCAGTCATATGGTGGTATTGGTATATGCATTGTTTCTTGTCCCTTCTAATTTGCAACTGAATGACAAAGTGGGGACAAATATCTGCCTCAATAATCCCCCAATTAGCACTGTCTAGTGGAGGCATTGTGTTACCAGTAAGCTGGTGGCCACAAAGGCTAATTAAATTTATGGCTCTAATTGCAATCAGAGTGTTGATTATCTCATTGTCCTTTACAATTGGCCTGGCTGTGTGTCTGACTTACTGAGATAGTCTTATTCCCTTATTAAATAATTAAATGATGAATACATGTGTGTTACTAAAATACTCTATTATTTTCATTTTATAGCGAAAGCACCAAGATGTGTATGAATCCAGTCACACAAGCACCATCAGCAAGTGATCAACAACCTACTAGGATCTTTCAGTATGCAAAAACATCGGTCAAGAATGCCAAAGCATTGAAGATAGTTAGCAAAGTTCATAAATCTCTGATATCATTCCAATTTCTAGAAGATCAACCCCGACTACAAGCTGCCAATGCAACACGCTGGAGTTGCCAGCTATAAATCATGATTCGCTCAGTTCTTCGAACACCTATACTGGACTCAGTACATTGGCTGCTCTGTACCAAGTGTGCTTCACCGTGTATTTCATCTTGCTTGTATTAAATTTATGTTTTGTTATCAAATAAAGTTTATATAATTAAAACTGTTCCTACTTCCATTATGTGCTGAAATGTAATTGTAATTGAATTACATTTCAAAGTAATTGTAATTGTAATTAATTACATTGTGAAATAGATGTAATGGGATTGTAATTGTAATTGAAAAATGTTGAAGTAATTGTAATTGATTACATTCACAAGTAATTGCCCCAAGCCTGGTCGCATCATCAAATGAACTGCCGACTGTTTGCAACATATATCAGTAGTACTCATGTTATTGGAATCTCTTTGGTACGCGATCAAAGGATGTTAACACCTCGGTTGTAGATAGAACTTTGTAAAATAAACACGGTATTCAAAAATAACCGGCATCTTCTGACATCCGATATAAATAACACAGATTAATCGACGACGGAAATGGTAATCGATTATCGGCTTTATCAACGGTTCATCGATTATACGATTAATCGTGGCACCCCTAAGTATGATATAATTCCCAGTTAGGCAGGATGATGTGTGATGAAGATATCCAGGCAGCCCTGATAAAACAGTAATTTGTTTATTTTTGCAACTTTTCAACTATCAACTCTGAGAAAAAGTTTTTCAACTTGTGATAATAACAAACAAAATACTCCCACCCAAGGATGACAAAACTAGGGTTGCTCATCAAAGATGGCTCTAATCCGGGTTTTTTTCCCTTCAGAATCATAACTCGGTTTTTGAACTCAACCGAGATATTGATTATAGTTGTGAAAGGTCCATATACCCAAAAATGAAACGCAACCTTAACATCTAAGATGGCTTTTGTCGAGTCTGAGCCAATCCCTAGCCGCATCATGTAGAGAGGGTATTGTGAAAAGCATGTATACCAAAAATTATTGAAAGCGGTTCATATTTGTTAAAAGTTATTAAGTCGGACAAAATTTTCTAAGTCAAAATAAGTTGAAAATGAGGCGTAACTTAAAAAAAAAAAGTCGGACCAAACCGCAATTAGCATCATGCGGAGAGGCAGTCCTAAGGAGATTGCATACAAAACATTATTGAAATCGGTTCCTAGTTGTTCGAGTTATGAGGACGGACGGAATTTTCTAAGTCAAAATAAGTCGAAAATGAGGCGTAACTTAAAAAAAAAAGTCGGACCGAACCGCAATTAGCATCATGTGGAGAGGCAGTCCTAAGGAGATTGCATACAAAGATTTATTGAAATCGGTTCATAGTTGTTCGAGTTATGAGGACGGACGGACGGACACACAGAGGGAGAAAGCGTGACGGACGGACGCAATCAATCCAGTATACCCCCCATTTTCATCGAAAGTGTGGGTATAAATAGGAGGACTCTAAAATGGAAAAAACATGAACGTCATTTGCCCCTCTTTTGAAATCAATCGTGATGGTGAACCTCCATACCAAATTTCATTCAGATCCTATAACCATTGGTTGAGATATATGCACAGGCTGAAAAAAACTCCACATTTCCACATAAACCAGATGACAGTGAAAACAACAATAGGCAATAGGAACCATGTAAGACAAACACAATGTAACAAAAGTCCATCCCTGACAACAATCAGTGTAATCTACCAGGAGTCTCCCTCTCTGATTAGACAAGGGCTCGTCCAAGAGTGAAATTTGACAAGTTGCTAGGTTGTTGGAAGAGATGAACTCCTGCGACATACATGTATGTGAGCCTACATACAGTATTCTTTTATTTATATTTATGAGTATGAATTACCATGGAACTGTGCTGAAATTTTGCCAGAAAACATATGTGAAAGAGAAGACCAAGAAGGTTTTCGTAACCATGATATTATTGTTCAAAGTTATTTGCTATCATATTCCATCCATCATGAAAAAGGATGTCTTTTTTCGATGCAAAATTTTTTGGTGAGGCTTGTTCTACTGTCTTATAATACTTGAGCCATTCTTGAAATCCATTAAAGTTGCATCTTTCTTTATTATCTAGATCATGCCATGAATCTCTACTCTGGCTAACGCCCGTAGAGATCAAATTCTATCAGTTCGAAACCCGGGAATTTTTTATAAGTTTTGACAGGGAACCGTATAAAGTCGAAAAATAACGCGGGAATGTACTTCTTTGTTAATACCTGTTGCTTAATGATTTATTCATCGGTATGTAAAGTTCCCAGCTCGAGATTACATTATTTACGTGACTTTTGAGACCCGATTCCACGATAAATATTTATTTTATCCCCTGTCACGAAAATTCAATATCAGGTCACATTTTTCTTTAATTTTCTGTTGAAATTCAAGTAGAATAATTTTTGTACCTGTCAATCATAAAACAAGTGCCTCTATACTAGTATCCCCTGGATTTCAGTATGTTCGTTTATGTTCCCAAACTGGATTGTAGCGACTAGTATCATATTGACTTGGTCTGAAACCAAACAGGAGGATTGCTCAGAATTTTTGATGCAGCAAGTTTTATCAAATGCATGTACCGGTAACATTAAACTATAATGTACGAAAAAAAAATGCTATAAAATATATTTATTACATGGTCCTACCCTTATTCCATTTTCATATCCGTGATTTAGAGAGAAATATCTAGCTGCCTCTACAAATACTCACCCATCATGACATCACCAGGTGACATGATAATCAATATTATATGCCCAGAATCTTGTTATTGGTATTGATCAGTCCTTCCCATGAGGAAAACACAGCGAGAGCATTTATTTGCTCTCGCAATTCAGAAACGGGTGTAATTGCACGCATAATATAACTTTAATTTCGGATTTTCTCAAACAAAATGTCATTGTAGGATAGACCTATGTCCAGTTACACTTTTACATGTCCATAATTTAAGTGAGATGGAAAATGTACCTTCAAATAGTTCAATAATGAATCAACAATTACAGTGACCATCAACATTTTGACAAGATGTACGAGTGCAAATTTTACCACCCGTGAATTCTAAATTGCGAGTGCATACGGGTGCGAGAGCAATCGCTCCCGTCTCGTGGGAAGAACTGTGGTATATTCATGAATAAAATAAATAGCACCATTCAAATGGATATTTAGCAGTGTTAACATACTAACGGATCAGTATCTTGGAGGTCAGTGTTAATATAGTCCCTGCAGCAGCCAAGATCTGGAAGCTGTCAGCAGATCACTTGAGAAGATGCGATAGCACAGTTGTATCGGTAAGCTTGTCCAAGGTGGGGATTAAGAATTGCCCTCCTGAAATATGAATTTAGATATACAATGTACTATAGCCTACATGTACACTAGCCACACAACACCGAATCTACAGGTGCTATTATTCAGGTAATAATGGAATTAATTTATTGGCTTATTCAGTCTGTTAGCATCCCAAAAGCATCAAATGACCTACTATAAACTGACAAATGTTCAGCAAATTTAACTGTACATATATACTGTACATGTATGTACAATGTAGGTATACCTATCGATACATGTAGTTAACTTTGTAAGTTGTAGTTTACAAGTTAGCATCAGTCCGAAGGGATCATTGTCATCTCATTTTGGTCTTGCCTGAAAAGGTGCTTTGGGTACCCAGCTTGACCTTCAGTCCTGTTAAAGATGCATTATCCCATTAAACACCCTTATTTCTGCATGAAGAATTGAAGACTTATACTGAGCCTGTGCCTCCATTTCTCTGATACAGTATATATAATCTATAGACTGATATTTCTGGATGGCCACACATACATGCAAGCTCAACCACCTGTCCCAGCAGAGGGTCACACAAACAAGGAGTCAACAAAATGTATAGTGGATGCTTGTATAGGCTCCATTTCAGTATACATGTAGCTGTAGGCATATCTACCCTGCATGGTTGAGTGATTATTTTTGCATGGTATCACTCTTTATTATATGCTTCCCCATTAAATAGTGGGAAATTGCCGTGGCGTAGAGTGTTATATCCATCGCCTGGACCGACTCGATGGATAACACTGACCGACTCGATGGATAACACAATAGTATTACTTTTTCGGAGATTACTTCCGGTTTATAGCGGCGAATCACATTAAGTTTCAAAGCGTATCAATAACAGCCGGACTATTGTTGTAATTATTGATTTTCACGGTTCATAAACTGTTATTTAATTGTTTAAATATAATGTTAACTCATTTGTTTTAATATATTCTTATCACTAAATTATGTATACATTAATTTTCTAGCATCATTTCAGAATAAAACAATGGGGACTATTTCTTATGGCGGCTATGCTCGATATTTGTCATTCGGTGGTGAGCAAATCAATTGATGGAATGTAAACAAAATGCAAATGTCGAAGCTTTCTAACAATTTGAAGTGAACTGTAGGACAAAATTAGCAGTTTTGGTGCGGTTTATAGCGCATATAATAAAAAGAAATCCTACGGGTTTTGGTTGAATACCAGGATTATCTCATTCGTGGGTGCAAGGAAGTACAGAATTTCCACTCGAGCCGCTCGTGGAAATTCTGTACTTCCTTGCACCCACTCATGAGATAATTCGGGTATTCAACCAAAACTCGTAGGTATTCTCTATTTATCTACCATTTCCTATGAAATTCCCTAATAAAATTAGCGATAATAAATATCTGCACCGTTACTGTACGGTGGTTGCGATACAAGGCACCCGTGACGCTGTTGACTGGTTCAAGATTATGAATGAACTGACGTCACATCAATCGCATGAATAATCAAAGCGACATTGCAGCGTATATTCTTGCGAACTATAAACAAATACCAACATGCCTACCATAATGGGTATTATGGTATGACATATCACAATTCACAAAGTAGCTAATATGTATTTGTTGGGTATATAAAACATGCAGTGTAAGGGATTTTGTCCATTGAATTCAATTTGCGTCAAGAATATTCGAGTGAACTTGCAGATTAGGAGAATTTAGCAAAGCGAGCTACATGTAATCGCGTGACACAGATACCTTTGCAGGCTAGGAGAATTTCCTCAAGAAAGCTAATCGTCGTTTCCATGGCCACATAGTGACTCGGCGACCTAGTCGCTATATGGCCACGAGTAGATCTGGGAGTGGGACGAGCTGGCCCGTTTCCAACCAGCCAACACACCAAAATGTGGCAACAATATCAATGACCCCTGATTAGCCTGAATCTGAATAATTTCAACGCATGGCCTTTTAGTTTTATGCATTTCAGCGTTTAATTGTATCGAGGAGGTCAGTTGTACTAACTTACTAAGTAACCTAATTTCGCGTCAATGACAATGAATTATATTGAATAGAATTAATTGAATGTTTTCACTCGGAAAACACTTAAATATTATAATAATATATAAATTATAATACAGACTATTAATACCGTACTGTATTAGTATTACAGTAAATTATACTCACTTTGTGATCATCTTGTTTCAAGTTCGATCTGTATCTGTATGTTGGTCGGTGTAGGAGCCTTGATTTGGCTGTAGCCTGTAGGATCACCGTTGGACGACTTACGCTGTTAATGTTGTTGTTGATGTTAAATCACATGCGCTGGCCGTGTCCTCCATGCAGGTGGTTCCATTCAATGATTGTTTTGACAAAGAATGAGTTTTTTTTACTGTTTGTCCTTATTGTTTCATAGGAAAGCTTCAACTAGTTATAAGAGGACGAAAGTCTTGTAAATATTCTTAGATCTATCTTCTATTCAGGTTGAAATGAAACTCAGTGAAATTTGCCCGCGTGAATTAGAGTTTGGCATCCGCAGGACACCTGATTCTCAAAGAACACAGAATCTTGAGTGACAGCAAAATAAAAATTTGGCAAAATGTATTATCCCCGACACGGAGTATGACCTTTACCTTTATGTGCAGAGCCAATCAGAGCACGTCCATAGCACATGTGCCCACCGGGGCCTATGCTTAAGCCATTCTATTTTTAGATACTGAGTTATTTGGCAACGTACTTATTAAGCAGAACACCGTCACTTCACATGATATTTTCTGATAATTAAGCGGTATTTCTAACATCCAACGGGTTAAAACAGTCTATATCTAATCCGTTGTGTACACGAAAGAATCAGATACACATTTTCTGCGAATAATGAACGAAACAAGCAGATATGACAGATGAAAAAACTATTTATTTTTAACACATAAAAATTCGGAAATTCCACACCGGAAGTGTGAAATAACGTACTCTAACTCTGGGAACAAATTATCCCCAATTTCATGTACAAGAATGTTTAAACATTATCATAACATATTCGACTTGTTTTTAATTTGTTTTCGTGAAAAGGAATGATAAAAGGCACAATAAACATATCTAGAACGACAACTAAATCCAAATTAGCCATTTCCCCGTCATATTTCGGTCAGGCAAGCGAGGTACAAAAATGTATGAATCTGAGTACGAAAGTCGGAGTGTTCCTCTATCGTATTGCAATAATCGCCAACCTATTATAATATAAAAAGCTATGCAGGGGGATAACTCGGAAAAAAAATTATTGTTGCGGAAAAAGTCTCATTGTGAGACTTTAAGTTCTGTGGTTTTTTGACCTATATTGGAAAAATAGTCATTAAATTTTTCAGCGATAGTGTCAGGATTTGTAAATTGTATGTTGTTATCATGTAGAACATTCGGGTAGCCACCCGTATTTTTGTCTCGTTTTATTGCACCTTTGAGCGTCTTCCATGTTTCTTTTAAACTATACTTATTCTTTTCTAATATCTCACAGTAATACATGCTTCTACTTTTCCGGATAAGTTTGTTATATAGTTGTCGATATTTGAGGTAGGAATTCGTATGGATGGAGGAGGGCGAGCTTAGTTTATGGGTATATAGTTCTTGTTTCTTAAGTGAAGATCTTATTAATCCGGTGGTCATCCATGGTTCGCGTTTGATGAATTTTTTGGGTATGTTTCGGGTAATGGACGGAAAAGCTACATTGTATGCTGTCAAATAGATATCCAAAAAGTTTTCGTATGCTTGATCTATATTATTACAATTACAAACCGAATGGAAATTACACGATTTAAGAGTATCGTTGAATTTATTAATATTTTCTTGGGAAAAGTTTCGTCTGGGAGTGCGCATGATTTCATGTGGGTTTTTGAATCGGTTATGTCCGTTATGACCTTCGGTGTCAGTGAGAAATACCCCAAAGTGATCTGACAAATCACATGTAACTATACCAGAGCAGTGTTCGTTTCGAAGATTATTTGTGTATATATGATCGATAAGGGTCGCTGAGTGATCGGTCATTCTTGTCGGTTTTGTTATCATGGGCACGAATCCTCGTGTGAATACATTGTTTAAAAAGTCGTTTGTTTTATTGTGCGCATCGAAATTAAGTAGATCGATATTGAAATCACCGATTTTATAAGTCTTATGATTTTTTATTATATCTAAGAGTTCGTCGAATTTAGAGGCAAACTTGTCAAAGTCAGCTTTTGGTGCCGTGTTAGGTCTATAAATACATCCTATGATATATATTTCATGTTTTCCGAATTCAAGCTCAATGAACACAGTTTCAATAACACGTGAGATAAATATTGATAGATCGGGTCTGTTTTTATACGTAATAGTGTCTCTTATGTAAATACCAACACCACCCCTACCATCATCGTGATCAGGCCTTGATTTAAATTCTATGGGATGATAACCGGAGAGTTTAAAGTCCGATGCTTGGTGTATTTTGAATGTTTCGGTTAGCGCTATTATATCAAGATTGTTGTCATTGATTTTCATGTCACATAAAAGATTTTGTAAATTTTCAAAATTTGCATTGAGGCTTCTGCAGTTAAGACCAAACATTGACAGTTTATTCTTCTTGTTAAGAATATCTTTTGCTTGTAAAGTTGAGAAGTAACGGCAATTGTTTTTATCAAAAATGGACAAAGTTGGTTCTTCGTCTTCCTCTAGGCTAGCCCATTTGGCGGCAAGATCGAAATTAGGCGCTTCCCTAACCTCACTCAGTGTTACGTGATTTGTGGCCATCATGTGGTTTCATGATATTTGTAATAACATTTATGCCCTTGTTGAGATCGGTTAGCATATACCAGTGGTTTGAGTTCGGTCTGCACACGACGTTGCACCTGTAAACAGTTTTATACATTGTAAGATGCATATATGTTTTCATAGTAATTTTTTCTTTTGTGGGTAAATTAATTTTAATACATGTATCTGTGATAACGGGATAATATTTCCATGCTATCCAGAAACTTTTTCTGCCCTTTATATGGAAGAACAAAGTGGTATCAAAACCAGATATCGAATGAAAATTGGGTAGTGATAACAATTGTCATCGCCCAGAGCGGAAAATGTGCTGCTGTCATGGTACAATGTTTTAGTTTTGCCTGTTCCTAGAGAAACACATGTATCACCACCACTGTTAGCATCCGTAAACTTTGAAAACAGACCGATGACCATTACCAGGACATCTGTGTCAACAATCCGAGCACGGATGGTCGTCAGCCCACAAGAAAGCGCATGGATAATGTGTGGCACAATTCTAATATCAGCTTCCTCCTGACAACAGTGTCTCAAGATTTACTAGGAAGAATTTGCTATTTTGAGAGTTGACGAACCTTCTGTCATGTTTAACACTTTATCATCATGTTCTGACGCATTAGGAATACCAAAAGTTCAAGCTTATTGTCAGAATGACGGAGGAAGTCGTTCCATTTTTTTGGAATCTTAGTTTGGCCACCAACTTTTCGTCCAAGACCTATACCACGATTCTCATTAGTGCTGCCTTTTGTGCTGCCTTCAAAATACCTATCCCACACAACGCACATGACATTAACACTTCTTAGTTTGTAGATTAGAAACTTCATTGGTGACTGTGTAATAATTATAAGTACATGTAGACCTTATCGCAGGCACAATTATATGCACAAGAACGCCTCCATCATATATCTTGCACGTACTTCCAATATTTTATTTCTTGTAATAGTGTGTTCGAACAACATTTGGGCAGTTAAAAAAACCCACTATTCCAAACGATCAAATGCAGGAACAGGAGAACATCAAATTGAAAGGAAATGGAGCATTGATAGGTTTAACAGATAGCTCATCAACAATATCGAGATGGCTACAACTCCCCGAACCAGATGTGTTTTTCTCTCATGAGAGTCGGCTATTTCCCCGCCTTATCAACGGGAGATAAATTCAAGGGGACACAATCTGATTTGCTGGGATGTATCCGGAAAGCAATTGGAGATATATCGGACCCACCTAAATATTTTCAGTGCAAGTTATTTGATGGAGGCGTTCTTGTGGATATGATTGTACCTGCGATATGGTATCTACTTTTAATGATTACCCCCAGTCACTAATGAAGTTTCTACTCTACAGACTAAGAAGTGTTACTGTCATATATATGTGGTGTGGGACATATGAAACGAGCTGCCTACCCGGTAGGATGTGGTACACTTATGTCATGCCAAGCTGCAGTTGTGTGCTCAGAACTCATTAAGTGTTGTTGCAAATCACAAACTTGTAACAGATGCAAATGTGAAAACGCTGATTTACCATACACAGAGTTATGTAATGTAATTGTGTGCTTAAATTATTTGTTCAACGTATAAACGCAGGCAGCGGTGATTATAACATGACAATCTATGAGTTGCTATCTATCGGCTGGTATTATCAGTCTGTGAACATTATAGTTATATAACATAACAAACATGAATTTAAGAACACACTATAAACAAAGATAGGCCATCTTTATGTGTATTATTGATTGACAATTTAAAGTTGTGACCTGAAATGCATATCTATATATACACCCCTCTTGAATGCTAGATTACATAAGTCAATGATATTGGGTCAAATATATCAATTAATGGTATTATAGATTCTTTTATTTTTTTTATTTCACCAAAACATTACATGTATATACCCTTATATGTGTTGTATATATATTGGATGTTCATTTTCGAAACTTTTAAGACAGCATGTTGTATATTATTGCATATTGCCATTCTATTGGTTGAACATATTTGAAATGATCAAATAAATTGTTATTAGGCATACAATTGTTAATTTCAACAGTATACTGACAATGAGATTGTTACATTATAATATATGATGAATTGCGATCGACAAACTCATTTTATAAGATTTAACCAAAGATTTATTGAATCCTTACAACAAGTCACATTTTCGTGATTTTTGGGGTGAGGGGTAACATAAACCAAGTTTTCTGAAACGTTGTTACATATTAAACACATACAATGTATTCATCGTTTTCAGTATGTATGCCCAAAACATATAAGACCGAACATTGTGAACTATCGCAAATATCCTATGAGTAAATGACCATTTATTGGACCAAAATATTTTAAGTGACGAGGATTTTCTTACAAAATTGCATATGTTTTGTCGAAAAAGATGTTATATTTCAACTTTGGTCATTGTGTATGTAATTACCATTGCAGTATTTAGAAATGTGATCAAATAGTGTCCTTTATAGATTCTCTTCCATGTTCTATCGGATGCTTATCACAAAAACAATATTTCATGATTTTTGGGGTGAGGGGTAACATAATCCAAAATTTCTAAAATACGGTTAAGAATGTGTCCTAGATATTGTATGTTTTGATTAGAGTATACATGTCCAAAAATGCTAAGACCTTACCCTTTGATCTACACTGAAACATTTTTGAGAAATTGTCTGTTTATTATTCCGAAATAATTGAAATGAGAATGATTATATGACAAAATTGCATGTTTTTGGTATAAAAAGTGATAAATTTCCAATTTGGTCAGCCTGGGTTGCTACTATCTTCAAAATATGACAATGTCAGGTTGAATGACGCCTTTATTATGCATGCGCCTCAAATGTGTATACCATTTGGAACGTCAGTGTGAAATAATGATTGAAATTGACCGCCATCTTGGATTTATACTGGAAACAAGGGTTAATATTGATCAGAAACCTGTTTCTAGTTCACTTTCTGAAATAGCACACATAACTTGACAAAATATTTAAAAAATGGCACTTTTGGCCAGTCCGTTAAAAAAAAAAACGCTAAGTCACTACACTAATGCATTGCATAACAGTGTTATAGGTTCACAGAGTGATTTGGCACATTGTTTTAGGACCCTAGGATTTATCATATCTGGACCGCACGCCTTAGATGGTTTCATACCATTTAGAGCATCATAAACGTCAATTGTCGTTATTTTGAGCTCACCCAGCGTAGGGTTGCCCGTTACTAGTAGAGATTGTATGGGAAGATCATGTACAGAATCATCTATGCTGGATATATCACAAAAGTATGAATTTAAAGCATTCAAGATTCAAGATTCAATTAGATTTATTTCGTATTCAATATAATTATAATATATATATATCAACAGGACCCCACAAAAAGTTTAACTTGTAAGGGCAGGGCCCTTATGCTTGTATAATGATACAGTGTTATGTGTACGTATATTGGGTGTATATAGTGCGGGTGCGTATTTACAATGTGTGTATTATTGTATAGAGATGGGCAAGAAGGGGTGGGGGCATGGGGTGGGGGGGGGGGGGGTCGGGATGTGAGATGGTGATTATAGTCATTTTTTTTTAGTTGTTATGCTTTATCTGGTAGCCAATATGATTATCTTGATGTCTTTATGCTGAGACCTGCGCGATCGTCTTGCAATTTTCAATAATGTGGGGAATACCAGTATTTAAGTTAATCAATGAAATATGGGTGTGAATACTGCTTGATTTGGTTGAGGAATTGGTTAAGGTTATAGACAAGTTGATTATTTTTGCACTGTTGTTCAGATGAGTGACAAATAGTAACACATGGAGGAAAAGTGGCATAAATTTTGTTGGCCTGTTCCTCACCGGGAGAGCTGCTGGCCAGGAGAGGGAGGATTATACTATGAGAATAAAGAGAAGTTCATTAATTTCTGCCCCCTCTTCTCGACAGTCTCTGCCGTAAGGGACTGCTGGCTGGTATTGCCTTAGTATATATTATAGGGGAGAGAATACATACAAACTGGATTGTTATTTGATATTTGGGGTGTATTTATTAATGAAATGTGATTTTAGGTACTTATGATATTTGTCACTAGTTTCTACGCGAAGCTTACAATCACATGGGAGTTCATTCCATAGACATCTGGCTCTGGTTGATATGACACTTCTTGCTTTTTTTGTTCTTCTGAATTCACAATACAGATTTGAATTTGCTTTGAACCGTGTATTGTGGTTATGGATATCATGTATATTAGTAAATATTGAAGACAGCGATTTGGGGAGTTTGTTTTGATGGAAATCATGTAAAATTTGTATTAATTGCATGTTTCCAATGTCATTCATCAATAGCAAATTGTTGTCTCTGCATATTTCTGGTATGCTTTTTGTTTTGTAAGATAGTGTGGCGATAGCTTTGTTTTGTATTTTTTCAAGATTTTCAAGGTTGTTCTTTGTTGTTGCACTCCATATGGCATTACAATATGTGAGATGTGGGATAATCAGTACAGAATAGATTGTTTTCATTGTATCTCTGGGTATGAAATCACTGATTTTTCTCATGACTCCTAAATTTTTTGACAGTTTTTTAGTAATAGATTCCACTTGCATATTCCATGATAAATTTTCTTCAATAATAATTCCTAGGAATTTAGTGTTTTTAACTCTTTGTATCTGATTTTCATTGATCTTAAGCTCGGGTAGGACAGTTATTTTTTTGCATAGATCTGTATTCGTAAATATCATGTAATAAGTTTTTTCTAGGTTTAGAGATAGTTTATTAGCAAGAAACTATTTGCTCATTGTCTCCATTTCTTTGTTGACTACATCATATGCCTTATTTATATCTTTATTAGAGTAAAATGCATTTGTATCATCAGCAAATAGTATTAGATTCAGGTCCTTACAAATATTTGGAAGATCGTTCTTATATATCAGAAAGAGTAGAGGGCCAAGTATATATCCGTGTGGAACTCCACATATTATGTCTGTTTGTGAAGACAAGTGGCCTTCATATTGTACAGATTGTTTTCTATTAGTCAAATAGCTTTGGAACCAGTTCAGTGCAACCCCACGACATCCATAGTTTTCAAGTTTATTTAGCATTATATTATGATTTATTGTATCAAATGCCTTTGATAGATCAAGGAATACCCCAAATGGTGTGTTCTCTATTATCTAGGGCTTGGATAATTTTCTCTAAGAGATCAGTTAGTGCCAGAATAGTTGAGTGATTCTTTCTGAAGCCATATTGACTTCTATATAGAATATTGTATTTGGTTAAGTAGTTGTTCAGTCGGTTGTACATCATTTGTTCTAGGATTTTGGAAAATACAGGTAGCACAGAGACTGGCCTGTGGTTACTTAATGTGGTTGGGTCTTTAGCTTTGAAAATAGGTACAACTTTTTCTATCTTCATGAGGTCTGGAAATATTCCTTTAGCAAGAGAAAGATTGAATATATGTGTAATGGGTTTAATAATAAATTCGCTACAATGTTTCAATATTGAACACTTGAGATCATCAATACCGGCAGCCTTTTTTGCACTGATATTTTTGAGAATTTCTATGACTTCAAGTTCATCTGTTGGTTGGATAAAGAATGAAGAACACTTAGGTTGATTAAGGTAATCTGCTGGATTCTTGTTAGATTTAATTTTTGAAGCAAGGGTTGGTCCAATATTGGTGAAGAATTCATTGAATTTGGTAGCAATTTCCTCTTTGTTATTAATATATTTATTTTCATAAAAGAACTCTGTTACATTTTTGCTTCCCTTTTTCTTGTTGAGAATGTTTTTAATCAGTTTCCATGTGCCATTGATATTACCTTCATATTGTTGGAATTTCCTATGATAATAGTGTTGTTTAGCAGTACGGATAATTGAATTTAGTCTATTCCTATACTTCTTGTATCGATCATTATTATAGTATGTTCTGTTCTTAATGAATATTTTATATAGTTTATTCTTTCTTCTAATGGAATTCAGTATACCTGCTGTTATCCATGGATTGCAATGATTAGAAGGTTTGATTTTCTTTCTGATGTTTGGACAATTATTATTGTAAATGTTTATTAATGTTTCGTGGAAAGAATTGTAGGCTTTGTTGCAATCATGGTTGTCTAACACCATAGTCCAGTCATTTTTGGATATTTCGGTAATAAAATTTTCTTTGTTTCTTTTTGAATAGTCTCTTTGCCATATAAATACGTCTTTCTTATTCATTGTTTTAGTTCCATTGCTCAAAAGGAGATAGATAGGCATGTGATCTGTAATGTCTTCCACGAATATACCAGCATTGATAGATGAGGAGAGGAGACAGTTGGATAATATGTTGTCAATAAGGGTTGCACTGAACTCAGTTATTCTAGTGGGTTTCGTTATTGATGGCAAGAACATAAATGACTTTAGTAAGTCAAGGAAGTTGTTTCCGCTGGTGTTATTAGTATTTATGTTTATATTAAAGTCTCCCATTAGGAAACAATTTTTTTCTCTTTATATATCTGGGTTAATACTGTTTCAAGTTTTTCAAGAAAGTCATCGACATTAGAATTTGGGCTTCGATATATACATCCTACTACTTGTTTGTTTGTTTGTTTTTTTTTTGTCAGGAATTTCAATAAATAAGCTCTCAAAGTTCTCACTGAACAAAGACAAGTCTAATCGTACCTGTGCTTCAATGCTTGCATGTACATAAAGTCCAACTCCACCCCCACCCCTATCACTCCTGTGTTTCTCATATAAGCTATAGCTTCCCATTTTTGTTAGATCCACAGGAGATTCATCCTTAAGCCAAGTTTCAGTAACGCCTATTAGATCAAATCTGTGTCTACATGTATACAGGAAAGTGGATAACTTGTCCATATTTTTTAATAGTGAACGTATGTTGAAGTGTATCATTGATGATGACACATTTTGGTTTATTATTTTCAATTTATCGTTAAATTCATCAAGGAGGGTATAATTAGAGGAGTTTTCAGGATTTACTGGGTTTAAATTGTAGTCATCATCATCCATTTGATGTTCTTCACGGAAGTCATCATTTAGAGTGAATGGGTTCATTAAAAATGATTTATTTGAATTTATGTGAGTATATTCTTGTTTCATGTCAAACAATGACAATCGAAACACTGCCTCTTCCTCCATGTGATTAAATGGAAATAACGTCTCATTACAATGGTAGCAAAACCATGGGCTATCATCATTAGCTAGCTTCATGAAATCTGTTTTTAGTAATTTAGAGCAGCGGAGGTGAATCCATTGATCACACAGGTCACAACATAACGCATCTTGATTTTTTCTCACTGATTTGTTGCATGTAGAGCATGGGTATTTTAGAGGCATGGTAATGTGGTTGTATGGGGGGGGGTATGGAGGGGGCGGTGTGTGCGAGTGGTGAACTTTTTGAAGTTATTTGTCCAAATGTAGGGTGTTCACATCAACGGAGAAATGGCTGCAAGAAAAAAAGAGTGATGAGTGTTTTTTTTAGATGAACTGGTGAACTGGGGGATGACTTATTCAGTTTGTATGATTTCCAGAAGAGAATGTGTATTACGTAATGGGTGGTTGGATATATGTTGTTTTCCATGCACATGCTTGACAAAACTCAGGAATTATATACATAATAACGTATCAATCATTAGTGCATGCAATTATAGTTTTGTGAGTTAAACACATACATGTAAGCTTATAGCATGAAGCAACAGATGAGTATGTCACAAAAACAAAATAATACATATATAACAAAGACACACAAGAACAGAGGCATGCTAGTCGATGGATTAACATGAGATGGAAGTATGCTGTCCAGAGTCAATGACACGATACGCAGTCACTATGATGATGAGAGTATGTTGTCCAGAGATGATTATACACTGTCATGACGTTGAAAACAAAACATGCTGTCCAGAGATTATATCTTTCACGGTTAGAATGATGAAATAGGCATCCACGGTAAATCACGAGACAGAAGCATGCTGACCAGAGAATATATAACACAGTCATGAATGACGATGAGTCGATGATCCAGATATTTTATCATTCACAGTTATGATGAGACATGCATCCATAAACGATCACGAGACAGAAGCAGAGAATATAACACAGATATGAATGATGATGATCCATGCATAAGAATGTGTATGCATTGTAGTTTGAGCATCTATGTTTAATTGTCCACATACTCTAGCTCATTTAGCTCCTTTACTAGGATTTTTTGCCATTGTTTAAGAGTGCAATTATTTTGCCATCCAGTGTCCAGGAGTTTTTAACACTGGGGTGAGAATTGACATCTTTCAAAAGTTCATGTTCTTTTGAGTTAGGCTCTCAGTTATTGCCAGTTTGGTGTTGTCGCCATAGAGCTTGCAGTTTTTTAGTGCTCTTTTGGTCATGAACATTTGGTGTTTTGTGTCATGTTTGACAAATCTTACAATGATAGCCCTTGGTCTGTTTTTGTTACCGGTAGGTTTCCTCCCAAGTCTGTGAGATCGGCCAATTTCCCCATCTTGGATTGGAACATTTAGCCCATTTCTGAAGACATTGAGAGCAATATCATTTGTGTGTTCGTTGTTTTGTTCGGGGACGCCATGAATTAGTAGGCAGTTTCTGCGGCTGTATTGTTCAAGGTTGTTGACACTCTCTTTGAGCTCTAAATTTTCAACACGCAGTCTGAGTAATGCAGTCTGAGTAATGTTTATCTAAGTAACTTTATCTACAGTAGAAATAATGTGCTCGCCATTGAGTTGGAGATGGGGTAGTGAATTTCGCTTACCATTTGAGATTAATTTCTGAAATTGTTTCCACCATGTTGAGTTGTCGGAGTCATTAATAAGTATTGCATCAATTTTGTTATCATAATCCAATTTGGCTTTCCGGACTGCGCTAATGACTTCGTTTCGTTTCGCCCGAAATTTACTCCATGTATTAGGTGTGTTTTTGATTTTAGCACTTTTATGCAATCTATTTCGTTGTCTCATTAGTTGTCTTAAACCGCAGGTAAACCATTCTGGAACGTCCCTTCTAATATGTACAACCTTACTTGGTATAAATTCCTGGCAAACTTGGTGGATTTTATCAGTATAATGAGTTACGAGAGCAGACGCGGGAGCGGTGCGGTCAATATCCCGGTAATCCCAAGCAGAAAACGTATGATTCATTGCCTCGAAGTTAGCTCTATCGAAATTCCATATTCGTCGAGTAATTATTGACGCACGTTCAATGTGGAAGTTTAGTGTAATTTTTATGGGGCAATGGTACCGTATCATTTCTGGAAATAAAGGGGACATAACTTCAGTTTTATCAACAATATCACCATAATTTGTTAAAAACAGACCCAGAGTGGTTTCAGCTTTGTTGAATTGTTGTCGACGAGGCCACTGAGGTAGTCGAAAGTCGGAGTAATATGCTCGGTTGGCAGAAACGGCAAGGAAAGCACCTTCCGCGGAAAGTGATGAATATCTCCCTTCTGGTTATATGTTGACTGAAAGATGAATAACAACTTTAGTGTTTGGTCACAAGCAAATAGTAATGTGTACGACATTGACCAGAAAAGAGCGTTCCATGTTAGTCTATTCCTGATATGGTAGAAATAAAGAGCGTTTATTTGTTTTCCGGTTTTTGTATTCTTTGGAGAATTATTGTCAATTAAATATTAATATATAGTATTTATTAAAAAAACATAATCATGTTTTATATTTAATTTAAATTTGTACAAATAAAGAGTGTATTTCGTTCTGTTTTTGTATTCTTTTGAGAATTATTGTCAATTTAATTTACTTAATTTAAATGTAATATAATTTTACACACCTGAAGGCCGACATCTTGAACCTTCCTGAACACGGCTTGTGACCAGTGGAAAGCACAACCACGAATCGGGTACCCCGGAAAACGTTGTCGAATGGCCTGCCACATTCCAGCCTCGAAGTCTAAGACGAATCGTTGGAGTCTGATGGTTGATGGTAGTCGTTTGTCTATTGCTCGGAGTACTGAATAGTAGTCAGCTTTCTTCCTACCTTCCATGATGACGAAAACCAAAGGGATCTGCTTGTAGTTGCCGTTGCATTTTACAAATGAGTGGATGGACAGAAGTTGAGACCATGGTTTGTTGATGACACGGAATGTTGCATCCAGGTACCAGACTTTGGATTTGGCGAGAAGTTGAAGTTGGCGCTCCGTGTAGAATACAAGATGTCGTCTGCCGGTCTCAGTGCAGTGGACGTCGATTTGATAAAATTCGGGGGCTTTGGCTTCTAGAAAGGCTTGATTCATCTGCAAAAACAACAAAGACTAATTAGAGTGCGAATTAATCAGACACCTGTCGCAAAAACAACACAGTTTGATTAGAGTGTGAATTAATCATATCAACCAGATTACAATCATTTTCATCGGATTACGAAGGTAATTAACATAAGGTTTATTTAATTATTTTTGTAATTCTTTTGAACCATCTATACCACGATTGTGGTTTATGTGAATAAACAATTTGACTTTGACTTTGGTGGATGTTTGAAGGTTTATACAGTCGTGGACTAACATCCGTTTGCCTCGCTTGGTCGCACCGTCTACGATGTGGAATGTGTCGCTAACAACTACGTCGGCTGTGCATATCAGATCGGACGGAGAGTCGTTGGTGGCGGATTCGTCGATATCTTCAGGGACGTAGAAGGAAGCCGTGACATTGAAGGACGTTGCATGGTCGTTTGAGGTTTGGTCGCTGATAGGCGCTAGATGTGGCATTGTGACGTCTGGGTCTACATATGTACTAGTAGTTTGGTCGGTGATGATTGTCAGTTCTGGCATTTGAAGATCAGTGTCACTCAACTCATTCAAACTACCAAAAGGAGGCACTGACCGAAAACAATGCGGTTGACACTGCCTGCAATAAAAAAACATAATGTCACTGACTGTTGAAAATGAGAGAACCAAAAACCTGCAAAAACAAAATGCAAACAAATTAAATTGAATAAAGAGCGTTCAAACATCAACAGTAAGCATGCTCAACAATAAAGAGCGTTTATCAAATATGAGTTTAAGAATTTTGTTCGATGTTATACTGATTGTCATGCCTGACTGAAAGACTGAAAGTGTTTTCCATTTACAAATAAAGTTCAGAAATTGTAAAATTTATTGCCAATATGGATTGATATTAGGAAAAAAAAAAAATATATATACCAGGTTGGGGCATGACGAACAAGTAAAGGTTATTGGCGTTTGTTGTCTCTTGGCCTGTCGGTATTCAGATTGGGAAATGCCGCTGCTGCACGTTCGATGCTGCAATCTACTACAAGAATTACATTGCACACTTTGTTGGCGGTCGACGATTTCTGAGGAACAGTCGATGCAGATAACACTATCTTCAGAAGACATTGTTGAGAGAATGATTTGAATTGAGAAGTGAGTAGATGGGCGCGAAGCGCCCGGGGTGGTCGAAAAGATCGAGTGATCTTCTCCTTCACCCCACGGTTTGTTGTTGTTGGAGATATAGCACACACAAAAATCGTCATGTCTGAACACGGCAAAAGCGGACACAATTGAATTAATGTTATCTCTTTGATTGAATTAATTTGGATGGATTATTTGGGGAAGAGCCCACGAGCTTTAAAATGGGGTGTGAGGGGTGTCCCGGTGGGTCCCTTTAATATATGGTTGAGCTGAGCGTGTCATATGGTGCGCTGAAAAAGGAACGGGGCCCGTGTTATAATTTAAAATAGTGTTAGTTTGTTAGTTATTTAAAAAAACAACCGCAAGGCAGAGCGTGTGATTCAATGTGATTCAATGTGATTCAATGCGCCATCATACCGCGATTCTGCTATAGCCAAATGCGCAGAGATAGTATGTTTTGGTTATTTCGTTGTTTCTGTATGGACCGCCCTACATCCCATAGCACGGGCGTAAGTGAAGACTCTGACAATTTTATGTGCTGAGTTATTTGGGTTTCGATAAATGAAGTAATCTGATTGATAATGTACAAGATAGACTTTAATAGTTGACGATGTATGTGAATGGTTTTGTACAGAGATATATATGATTACAATCAATAGATTTTTTGGGTTTTATATATATTTTTTTTGGTAATTTCTTTATTTTGTTAAAATTATGTATACATTTAGTACATGTCAGTGTGTTCTTGAGCCGTGAGCCGTCCTGCTCCCGAAGAAATGTCAGAGCGGCAAGCGGGACGAGCATATTTTGGTATATGCCGCTCCTAACTCGTTGAGAGCTATGACCACTTATGGGTCTGTAGTTCCTGCACCCCAACCCAAGCTAGTGCTGGGTCTGTTTTCAAGCCGGATCCCGCTTGGTTGGTGTTGTTAGGTGAGTGGAATGTGTATGACTTGAGCGCTAGCTTCTGAAAGTGAATTTGTAATTATACGTCGTGGTAGTAGGAGGGCGCGAAGCGCCCAGGATGGTCGAAAAGATTGAAAGATCTTCTCCTTCACCCTCAATTTGTTGTTTTGGTGTTGTTTTGCATGACAAAAGCCCACCAAAAGTCTCACCATGTCTGACCGTGGCAAATTATTGATTGGGTAGGGCCCACGAGCTTTAATAAGGGGTGGAGGGTGCCCAAGGAGTCCCTGGCGGTTGATATCGTTGATGATGATGCTGCTGAGTGAGCCTGGAGTGGTGCGCTGAAATGGAGAACGGGGACCCCGATGTTAGTATGTATATATATATGTACATATATAAACGCATGTGTACAAAAGCAAGCAGTTTTTTGTTGTCAGGAAAACAAGGGGAGGGCGGGCGCGACACCCGCATATGAGAGAGAGAGAGAGAGAGAGCCCGACAAGTAATGGTATGTTGTTACGTATTTATGCCCCACCCTACCTCCCCATACCGAAGCACGGGCGTAGGTGAAAACGTATTTTGACAATTTCGTATACAGTGTTAATTAAGGATTTTATTAGCTGAAATAAATCTAAACAGCGATGACTATTGTATTGCACTGAAAGAGATTTTAATTCCAATAGCATGTTTGAACACTGCTGTATTGAATGGCATGTGATGTTGAGCAGAAGAGTAGAAGGGCGCGAACACCCGAGATGATCGATGTGACATAGAGAGAGAGAGAGAGAGAGAGAGAAGTGAGGAGATTGGAGTTGGCGAGTTACCCGGAAGTGTTGATGCAGTTTTCTATCTCACCCTTCTTCCCCATATCGTGCACGGGCGTAGGTGAAAGCATATTCTTAACAATCATATACAGTGTTAATTCAGATTTTTATTCGCTGAAGTAATTTTGAACGATAATGAACAGGACATGATATACATTTATATATATATATATATAAGTATTGTACAGTGAACATATTTTTTTGGTTTATATGATTTTTTTTGGTTATTTTATTTTTATTATGTAAAATTATGTATGTACAAATTGATAATTACAATGTGTTCCTGATGGGCCGTTCCTGGCCCCCCGAAGAAAATCGCAGAGCAGCAAGCGAGCCGAACATATGTAGGTATATGTCCGGCCTTAACTCGATGAGAGCTTTGATGACCACTTATGGGTCTGAAGTTTCCTTGCACCCCACCCCAAGCTAAGTGCTGGGTCGGTTTTTATGCCGGGCCCCGCTCGATGGGTGTTGTCGGGTGAGTGGAATGTGTTAAACACGAGCGCTAGTTTCTGTAAATGTTACAAGATTGGCAGTTAGTTATTTGGTTTGGAGGAGATAATTGTTCGATGGCTTATACTACGGTCACCAAAAGGGTATCTGAACCGCCCGAGGACATTCATCAGCGCCCAAGGAGCCATCTAGGGCCTGAGCCCGCTAACCTATGTTTTGATTTTGGTGTTAGTCAATTTGTAATAATAACTATGTTTTTCAGCATTATGGTGAGATAGGCAAGGTTTGTTAGTTTTTTATAGGAGATAATTACTCAATGGCTTGTAATAGGTTACAAGCAACTAATTATATAGAGTTACGCTTCTTGAATTTGTGTAGGGAAACTCGAGTCAGCATAAACAAAAATCTGGCTGCTGATTGGTTGATTATCATTGAGAGAAATATCCCTAATCGGGAACAGAAAATCATAGCCTACGTAAATATGGCGATCGTGTATGTTTAGATGTCCAGGAAGAGTCTGGTGGTGTCCAGAAGTTACGGGAGGGGTCTGGGTATTTTTATGCTGCTGATTTTTTTGCAGTAAATTGGGTAGTTGTGGAAATGCAAGATTATTGTTTGAAAACAATACCGAAAAGTGCGCGTTTGTTGTCACAGACTGGTGCAGCGGATGACGTTCTAGGGGAAAATTGACAACTTGAAGTTCAAATAGGCTTAACCCATGGCCGGCGGGACTTTTAGTTAACACTGTCGCCTATGGAAAATAATTAGTTGTGTGTAACCTATAGGCAAAAAAATCACATTTTTCAAATATCGTTCAGGGCAGCGAATTTAGGAACACTGATAAACAAAGACTGACTCGTTTTGTTTAGTTATTATATTTTCACGCCCTACAGACCCATTTTCAGATTATGCGGGACATTTATTTAACCCTCTGTCGCCGGAACTTCAACTTTTTCCGGAGGCGAAATTTTCTGAAAATCATCAAATTTGTGCATATGCGTGGACCTTTAATGTTCAAAATAACACGACCGAGGTGATGAAAGTTTCTCTAATAGGAATTCGACTCAAACTCCTAAAAAGTACTGAAATTTAAAGGGACATCCGCCTATCATTGAACCAAATCATCGTCGGATTGTGAAATTTTGTGGGGGGGGGGGGGGGGGGGGGGTCCATTTCAAATCCAATTAAACATTGTACTGTTCAAAATTAGATAAATTCCTTAAAGCGTATGGTAGGTATAGGTAACTAGTTTTCAAAACTTATACATATGCATTTCTATCGTGTGCGCTATGCACGCCAGTCGGATTTTTACAAATTAAATTATGATGAAAAACCCTGAATTTTGGGTGTGGTCACATTTGTGGTCATAATATTCTCATTAGTGAGTGGATGGACATGGGACATGTGACACTGTGCAGTATATATGTCTATGATAAGCATGACATGAGACATTAGTATCTTTTCTACAAAACTGTGCTTCCAGAGTTTTCAGGATGCAATTATCAGTGTTATTTCTTACCCAAACAAATTGGTTAATTTTAAAACGGGGTATGTGGGTTAAAGGACCGCTGGGAGATAATAGGATGTCCAATGACTCCCATATTTCAATCGTATCATAGTAAAGATTATCTTGTAAAATTGGCGCGGTATTCACGATCAATGTTTGATTTTCGTTACACTTATAGGTTACAAGCAACTAATTATATAGAGTTACGCTTCTTGAATTTGTGTAGGGAAACTCGAGTCAGCATAAAAAAAAATCTGGCTGCTGATTGGTTGATTATCATTGAGAGAAATATCCCTAATCAGGAACAGAAAATCATAGCCTACGCAAATATGGCGATCGTGTATGTTTAGATGTCCAGGAAGAGTCTGGTGGTGTCCAGAAGTTACGGGAGGGGTCTGGGTATTTTTATGCTGCTGATTTTTGTGCAGTAAATTGGGTAGTTGTGGAAATGCAAGATTATTGTTTGAGAACAATACCGAAAAGTGCGCGTTTGTTGTCACAGACTGGTGCAGCGGATGACGTTCTAGGGGAAAATTGACAACTTGAAGTTCAAATAGGCTTAACCCATGGCCGGCGGGACTTTTAGTTAACACTGTCGCCTATGGAAAATAATTAGTTGTGTGTAACCACTACGGCCACAACATGCGTATCTACGCCGCCCGAGGACTTTCATCAGCGCACAAGGAGCCATCTAGGGCGTGAGCCCGATAACCTAGGTTTTATGATTGATGTTAGTAATGATGTCGATTGTTAATATATCAAATTGTTTCCTCGTCGTTTGCTGGGGGTTGTCTAAGCTCGCAGATTAACGTTTAGTGAGGATTGTCTTCCTGATGCCAAGTTCATTCATTAGGATCGTGCCATTTAATCTATTCAATGTTTCTTCAGCTAGATAGTTTAGTCTATCCTGTATAAGGGGGACGTCAGCCGTTAGATGGAGTACCGTTATAGGGGATCTATATGGCGCTTGAAGTGACGTTCTGATGGCCATATTCTGTGCGACTTGTAATTTATTAAGCAGGGTAGGTTTACAAGATGCTGTGATAATTGCCCCATATTCCATGACTGGTCTGATGAATTGTTTGTATACTTTGATTAAAGTGGATTGATTGACCCCCCACCCCGTGCCCCGAAGTCTAGTTAAAAGGGAGGTTCTTTGTCTAGCTTTGGTGGAGATATTGGTTAGGTGCTTTTTAAATTTAAGGCGTGAGTCTAGAGTGAATCCCAGGAAAGTGGCTTCGTTAGATAGCTTGATGGGTGTGTCAAAAAGAGAGAGTTCGGGTTTGGAGTAATTGCGTTTGTTCCCAAATACGATTAATTGCGTTTTCAGTGGATTTAATTTGATTTTCCATTTGGAACACCATTTTTCTAGTCTATGGAGCTGGTTCTGAAGTCTATTTTCTATATATTTTACTGATTTGCCCGACGTCCACAGTCCAAGGTCGTCAGCAAATTGAGATATTTGGACACTTGATGTAGGGTCATTTGGTATGTCATTAACGTATATTAAAAATAGCAGAGGGCTGAGTACTGATCCTTGGGGGGATGTAATTATACGGGTGGCGGGTAGTGCCTGTTATAGAAATGATTGCGTTTTCCCCCCAATTTGTATGGGTTCCCAGGGCGCGGGCGTAAGTGAAATCATCTTTGATTTGAATTCGCTGACGGTTCCCTGTTTTATAGATGGGATAATGAAAACACGCCATCTGATATGCTGCTGAGATGTAAATGTCAGGTTAGGTGTTGTGACGGAACATCAAACGGGAACCACATCAAACGGGAACCACCATTGTTTGTAATAAAACAACACACGGTGAACATCTGCATTCAATGTCGCATCTATTTGACTGTGTAAACACACGTGTATGTACTATACCCAATTATAACAAACGGCGAATATGAATGCATCATCAAAGTCAATATTATATATGAAAAGAAAAGAAAATCAAATAAGTGCCGAAACGTCTCCGATGATGTGCCGAAACGTCCAAGTACCTGGGCTGAAACAACCAAGTGCCGAAAACCCAGGTGCCGAAACGTCTCGAAAACCAAGTGCCGAAACGTCCAGGTGCCGAAACATCCTGCACCCCTTGGAATGGCCTTAGATGTCTAAAATAGCCAGAAACGTAATAGTATAAATCAATCAATAAATCAACAATGTGCTATGCACCCAACCAACTGAGTGATTTAACGATACACCTAGGTTCCGTGCAGACACAAACTCCGCAATCCGTATATCTGATTCGCTTCCCCCGACAGCGTTATCGTTCTCGTAATACTATAGATACGAAACCAACGATGCGCTATGCACCTAACAGACTGGGTGAGCTAGAAGGACACCTATGCTCCACGTAGCCACGTCGTTACCATATCCACGTGCCGTCTGTTCGGTTCGCCTTCCCTCCGATGCCACAATCTTTCTTGTAATAGTATAAATCAATAATGTGCTATGCACTTAACCCACTGAGTGACTTAACCAGACAACTTGGTTCCATGTAGACACGCTATCACCAACTCCGTAATCCGTACATTTGGTTCGTCTCCCCTCCGACACCGGTAATTTTCTCGTAAAAGTACAGATATGAAATAAACGATGCGCTATGCACCTAACCGACTGAGTCACCGATAGTCATTAATGCGCTATGCGCCTAACTGACTGCATCAATGTGCATATGCCATACAAATTCGAGGTGCGATCGAATATAGACAAATGTATAGCGATCAGATCGCACGATCGCACAATCGCTGTGATCGCAGTGATCGCGTTTGGCTAACGAAAACGACCTTCTCTCTCTCTCTCTCTCTCTCTCTCTCTCTCTCTCTCTCTCTCTCTCTCTCTCTCTCTCAAGGTCAAATCGGGTAAAACGGACGTATTTCGACGAAATTTGATACCTAGGGTTACTTTTGTCCGGGGATTGTTTTGGACGGGTCAAATTGTGACCCCGACCTGACCTTGACCTTCAAAATTGTCAATTCAAGGTCAAATCGCGAATTTTCGACGAAATTTGATACCTAGTGTTACTTTTGTCCGAGGAGTGTTTTGGACGGGTCGAATCGTGACTCCGACCTGACCTTGACCTTCAAAATGGTCAATTCAAGGTCAAATCGGGTAAAACCGGACGGATTTCGACGGGTACTTTGGTCGGGTACTTTTTTCCGGGGAGTGTTTTGGACGGGTCAAGTCGTTACCCCGAACTGACCTTGACCTTCAACTCCTCTGAGTATGCACAGCGTAACCACCGAGGATAACCGCCGTCAACTGTTGAAGCAACAGATTGTCCAGGAACATGTACATTGGAATACCGTATTTGTCAATTATAAAGCTCCAATAATTATAACGCATCTGGATAATCACATCTGAGTTGCATGTCCAAAGCACGTGCATTAATTCATTGCTGTACCTCGAGCCACACGTACGACACAGAACATTATTGTCAAACGTAGTTTTGTTGAGGGGGATAGCCAGGTGTTTTAGTGCCACTGCGTGCTGACCGTTTCTTCTCATCAATTCCCAAATGTTCCAGATGTTCAGTGGAAATGGGTGACACTGTACCAACAGAGACAGGCTTGTAGAGTTACTGGTAAATTTGAACCACTCTTCACAATAGTTTTCTTCAACGACCTCGCGAATGTGTCTTTTCCAGACACCACCAGAAGGGAATATTCCGTTATCAAGGAATTCAGCAAGGAAATGTCTTTTTTGTTTTTGTTTTTGTTTATACATGGTGTTGTAGCTTAGTAAGCTATATATATCTTTATTACCTGCTCTTGGGAGAGAGTGTAGTTCACGACATTGTGCTTAGGATATACAGGTACAATTGATATTTACATGAGTTATATATATTATGTATTGAATCGATGCTCATACGATTAGTTAATCAGGTGTTATTCACTAGCTTTACGATTCTGCTAGAGAATAGCCGAAAATAGGCTGTATCAATTATTATATTGTCAATTTCTGGTGACAACTCCTCTGAAGTATGCACAGCGTACCCACCGAGGATAACCGCTGTCAACTGTTGAAGCGACAGATTGTCCAGGAACATGTACATTGGAATACCGTATTTGTCAATTATAAAGCTCCAATAATTATAACGCATCTGGATAATCACATCTGAGTTGCATGTCCAAAGCACGTGCATTAATTCATTGCTGTACCTCGAGCCACAGGTACGACACAGAACATTATTGTCAAACGTAGTTTTATTGAGGAGGATAGCCAGGTGTTTTACTGCCACTGCGTGCGGACCGTTTCTTCTCATCAATTCCCAAATGTTCCAGATGTTCAGTGGAAATGGGTCACACTGTACAAACAGAGACAGGTTTGTAGAGTTACTGGTAAATTTGAACCACTCTTCACAATAGTTTTCTTCAACGGCCTCGCGAATGTGTCTTTTCCAGACACCATCAGAAGGGAATATTCCGTTATCAAGGAAATCAGCAAGGAAATGTCTTAGGTCGTATTTTTCCAAGATTGGAAAGATGTGAGCAACAAAACCGGAAAATATTCTACCAAATAGAAGATACTGGTATGTTTTAAATAGAAATATCCTGAGTGGAATTTGATGTCCGATCGGCAGGTGGATTAGTTTCCCAAGGAAGCGGAGTTTTCTGATGTGAATTTCTCTTTCAATCGGCATCAATCCGAGGAGTCCTAAAGCGAGATGAGTTGGGGATCTAGTCGGCAATGATTGGCTATGCTTGATACATGTCCGATAAGATCTCTCCATAGTGAGTAGTGCAGATGTTTTGTCCATAGGAAACAATTCAGAGCCGTACATGGCTCGAGGAATAACAATGCTTTTCAAAAGCTTAGATAGCATCGACGGAGAACATGAATGTAGAATCCGTTTGCCAGCTAGCCGAAATATGTGCTCCTTAGTTTGTGCGAAATATGATTTGAGCGGATTGTGGATATATCGAATTTTCCTTGAGTAATGCCTATGTGTGTACATTCGCTAACCTCCTCGATTGTGTGAACTCCTAGTTTCCAGATTCTTGACAAGTCTTTCAGTTTCGATAAATACAACGACTTTGCTCTTTGATTTAGAAAAATTAAAACACCACTTCACACTATATTCATCACACATGGTGAGCATTTTTTTGTCAAGTCCAAATTTAGTGAGTGAGATAAGACCGTTTGCTGTTGTTGGGGCGGCACATGTTGTATTGTGAATATATAGGCCTTATTTGTTTACAAATAACCTAATGCCCAGGGTTCATTAGTTCAGGGGTTATGAATCTACTCACTGGACGCTCACCGATTTCATTGGTCGATTCGAACAAAGAGTGCAAAATATTTCCGCGCAAATATTTCTATTCCGTGTCACTTTTGTTCTAACCAGCTAGAGATACACATCTAAATTTGATTTGATTTAAAAAGTAGTCTATTATAATCTCTACAATTTTTGACTTGAATTGACTGCATTTGAAGAGTTTGTTACTGAGAACGCTGAAATTCGGATTCATAGTCAGTAACGCGTCGTACACTGTTCCGAGATGTCAACAAAAGACACCAAGGGGGTAAATTATTTGGCAATTCATACGGGAAGTCAGCCGAAATCGCCTGACATATCGAAAGACGACAGGGATGGTTCATTTGTCATGGATCAGGAGGTAGCAGCTGACGAAATGATCATGAAAACCGAACAGGATGAAGAGGCTATCGACGAGGATGAGGACATCCGGAAGTTGAGGGATCAGCTGTCAGAAGCGAGGCGCGAACGCGAGGAAGAGAAAACAACTGGCAGAAAAGAGACGTTTGAAGGCGGAGTTGGACCGAACAAGGAACGAGGCGGCGCAATTGAAAGGTATGAGAGGTAACAGTAACTTGTGTAACCCGATTGACAGTTACACTAATGCCCAACAAGACTCTAAGTCAGATCAAACAGATCTGGACGATCTGAGACAGATTGAATTCGATTCGAAAATGAGACGAAGGGGTCTTGTTGCAGGAAGTGTTTCGGAGGTCGACGTTGACATTGAAATTGAACAGAAAGCTGAGACAAAGTCTCATCTTGGTCAAGCAAGTTTGTGATCGTAAAGTGACTCAGTCGGTACACAAATCCGGTATCGAAGCAAAAGCTAGTGACCGTGTAATCCATCCGCAGATATTTCCGCATTCAACATTGCAGTTCGAATATGTTGGTTGCAACCTAGCATATAATGACTTGACATTTCAGCAGTTTATTGCCGGTGAATTGGAGACAATCATGAGGCCCGGCATTACACAATTAGAAAGCAATGATCGATTGAAACTGCTTAAAAAGATTGTGTATTATTACACAAAATATGATTGGAAAGCTCTTCTAAATTTCTACGGAGATTGGCTCCGTCAGTTGGAGCTAGGTATCAATACTTGGGCAGATGATTCTTCTACCATTGAAACTCCGATTCTCGCAAAGCATGTTAGAAGCAAACCTAAATTGTTCCCCACATCGTCTGTCAAGATAACTGCACCGAGTGAAAGAGAGTGTTATGACACTCACGTTTCATGGTTCATGGTTCTATGTTTAATAGAACCAAGTGCACAATGCAAGCACCACACAAGGCGACGGTGAGGGGTCAAGTTAGGACTGTTGAGCATTTTAAGCGAGAAAATGCATTTCATGCCGAGGCATCACCTATATGTCCATACAAAGTAGCATGACTAGCTCATCAACCGACTATTGTTCCTAGCAAATTAGAATTGAATCCTCTTGCTCAAATATTTTATCCAGCATATATGAAATGCCATGATATTAACAGTAATGTTGTTGATACATTAGAATCTAGTGTTGTCTCTGCCAGTCATGACACAGTTAACAAGCATGACGGGAGAGAGAATATCATAGTTCATCTATTACATGTGATAATATTGTCAATACGCATGGTGATATTGATGTGATTTATAATGGGGACTGCATGTCTGAATTGGTCAATGCTCGGGACCATCAATATATTGATAAATCCATGAGGGTCGAGGAGCAAAGTTCCGTTAAACACACTGTTTTAAATATTAAATGGAACCAAGTTCATTGAGTTCTCGGGGGGGGGGGGTCGATAAACTATTGAATGTACATCAAGATATCATAGATTCAGGGAAATATAATTTCCAGGGTTGTAGAATCCCAGTGCCATCAAAGTTAAACATTGTCAATATTAAACAAATGCTAGTGGGATATGATGATAAAGAAGTGTCTCAGTTCTTAGAGTTTGGGTTTCCATTGGGTTTTTCTGGCTCAAGGGACTTCAGTCAGCCTAATTATAATATAAAAAATCACAGGGGTGCAAGAGATTATGCTCATTTCATGAGAGATTATATTAGAAAGGAATTGCACCACAAGGCTGTCTTAGGTCCATTGTCAGAAAAAGCTTTCAATGGAAACGTTCAGATTAACCACTGAATACAGTTCCAAAAGCAAATACCTCAGAAAGGCGGGTTAAATTGGATCTGAGCTTTCCTTCGGGTGGCTCAATTAATGACAATATTCCAAAGGAATCTTATTTGGGTGAAAAAATCAAAGTGTGTTATTCAAATGTCGATAGTTTGGTTGAACTAATCAAAGAGAAAGGACAATTTTGTAAATTCTACAAGAAGGATTTACACCGAGCATACAGGCAGTTTTTTTATAGATCCGGGTGATATAAATATGGTGGCTAACAAAATAGATTGGAAATTGTACTGTGATTTGGTACTTAGTATGGGTTTAAGGTCTGCGGCATTCATATGCCAAAGAGTAACAAATGCCGTTGCATTTACACTGAGAATGGAGAATTGCCCTATAATCAACTATTTAGATGACCTTGCAGGGGCTGAAGTTCCAGAGTAGGCTGAGACCGCATTCCTAACTTTGTCAAAAATTCTAGACAAATGGGGATTGAAAGAGTCCAGCTCCAAGTCATGTAGCCCAACAACCAAGATGGTGTTTATTGGTGTCTTGTTTGACACTGAGAGACTCACTCTTGACATTACAGCAGACCGGTTGGTTGAAATAAGGGAAATTGTCAGAAACTGGATTTTGTGGCAAGCTGCGTACGCCCGGGCAGAATATTTGTGTCAAGAATTTTGGTATGGCTCAGAACATTCAAAGCTAATAAAAGAATTAGTCGCGGCATCCCAGAATGGATTTAGAGTGGTGGAACAAATTTCTTCCTATTTATAACGGCGTTTCCATGATGCCCTGGGGAAACTGGTCGCAGGCAGATGAGATTGTAGCATGAGATGCCACGCTAACGGCATGTGGTAGGCTCTGTGGCAACCAGTTTTTCCATGAGCAATTTCCTGCTCACATCATGGAAAAGTCACTCCATATCAATGAACTTGAGATGTTGACGATAGTGATTTGTTTGAAATTGTGGGGCGAAGAGTTAACTGGGAAAAGAATTCTTTTTAAATGTGATAATCTGCTACGTCAGTGGCTGTGGTTATTAAGTGGGCAACCAAGATGTCCAAGAATCAATTTTTGCAATCATGTCTCAGGGAAATCTGTTATATAGCCTCTTTGTGGCAATTTGAAGTCCGCACCGAGCATATAGCCGGCAGTGAGAATAGGCTCCCAGATAATCTGAGCAGATGGTACGAAAATCCTCATCACCAAAGGGTATTTCGTATGGCTACCAAAGATAAAGTGATGCAGGAAATTAAGTTAAAAAAGGAAATTTTCTCCTTTTCGCATGATTGGTGATTTTCTTTCTAGGCCTAGAGTTTAAGCAGTTGAAGAAAGACACACAGAAGTCAGTCGTTAATGCATTTTCCGAAGGTACAAACAGAAACCATCAAATTCAGTGGAAGTCATACTTTCTGTTCTGTGAGTACTTCATGATTGAAGCACTTCCGGCTAAGAAAGAAACATCACAATATTATATACAGTTTCTCAGTCGATCATTTAAATCAACTGATTCTATTAGAAACTACTTGAGTGGAGTTAAGTCCTTGCATATAAACCTAGGATTCAATTCTGAGCAATTTGAAGCTCATGAAATTAAGCTCACCTTGAGGGGACTGTCTAGACTTACCCCTCATTCAGTCAAACAAGCTGAGCCTATTTCACCAGCCATTTTATTAGAAAAATCAAAACACTTGGATCACAACAACCCCAAAGACGCTACATTATGGTCAATGTTTCTAGTGGCATTCTTTTTAATGCTCAGAAAGTCTAATTTAGTTCCAGAGTCTGATTCTAAGTTTGATTCGGGTCATCAGCTTACTAGGGGAGATATCTTGCAGTCAGAAGGAGTTCTGTTAGTTGTTATTAAATGGTCAAAAACTATTCAATTTGGACAAAAACATTAAGAATGCCAGTGCTATCTATCACAGGATCCAGATTGTGCCCAGTGGCAGCTTATAGAAATATGATAAATTTAGTACCGGGGGAAGTCACCAATCCTGCATTCATGCATTTGGAAGGTCACAGACCAGTCACCTATCAACAATGTCAAGCATTTCTTAAAAAAGTGATAAGAAAGACTGGTAGAGATCCAGTGCTCTATTCAACCCATGGATTTAGGAGAGAGGGAGCCACTTGGGCCTTTCAGGCACAAGTGCCGGGTGAATTGATTCAGTTGATGGGTGACTGGTCAAGTGATGCTTATAAGAGATATTTAAGTTATACAGTGCGAGACAAATTTTTAATAGCTAAGCAAATGAGGGATCATATTATTACGAGTCTTTGAATAGTAACTCCACGTTATGCTTTTTCAGTTAAACGACAGAGGAGTGCTCTTTTTGTGTCTCACTCCATATGCAAGCACGTTAGAGGTATTCGACATCAGAGGATAACATTAGTAAAGAATTCTCAACCCTTTATATTGCTCGAACTCGGGAAGCAAGCCCTGCAAAGATAATTATGTCCGCAATTATTCCACGGCCAAAGGATATAGACATTTTTGGTGAGAAGGTTATTAAGTTATCGGAAATGTGCGTGGAAAGAAAAATGAAATTCATAAGAACTTATAGAGTCTTTTACACCAAAGGAGCACCAAAGTCAGAATTGTATTGTGAAGATAACCTTCACCTAAATGATGAAGGAACATGACGAATTAGGTCCCTACTAATGCAAGTGGTTAACCGATTAGTATAATAGAAGTTAGTTCAGTCTCAAATTGAACTTTTTGAATCTCTAGTGGTAAGGTTGGAGTAGGGTTGGTCGTAAGCGAAGGCGTCATTCAGAACAAGACATATGTTAGGATTAGATTGTGCATTTCATTCTTTGGAAGACATGGATTTAATAGTGGCAAGGCGACTGTTGGTCATTTGAGGATAGATACCACATATTCGGTTCCAACCTCAACTTGAGTTCCATTGAAGGTCTCGCACATTCTATAATTCAAAGTATATATCTTTATTTCTATTCTTCTATTTTGGCGGTCTTCGACTTGGCGGGTAGTATCAGATAACTAATCTAACCTTATCTAGTTTTACAATAGACTGATTCAGTTTTCTAACTATACCTGACACATACCTATAATCATTATTTATTAGATAGGCATCAGTATGGAAGTAATTAGTCCTGTTCTATAATATTTTTTGTTTAATTTTTTTTTTTATTGATTAACATTTGAACATACGTATACATAGCTAATACAAGTTACATCTAAAGAATGCATTAATATGCAGACACACGCCTATCGCTCTGTCTTGCGCTCTCTACAGACATACCAGCTTTCATACGTAACTTACATACAATCTCGACTAAGGCCACGTTCACGAACCGGGATACCTTGTCAGGGGAATACGTAGCATTTGACTTACATGTCAAAGATTTGCTAAATATGGAGTATAAACTACGAGTATTATTTTCAGTCATTGCCGTCTATTATATATTGGACAGTTTCGAAGCCTGGAAATATATATGCGCTCATGGAATTTTAGAGATTTCAGACATACAATATAAAACTATTTTCAAGGGTCAACTGTGTAATCGTTATTTGTGTTTAGTATCTAAAATCATATGTTCTAATGCTAAAATAATATACATTAAGAATTCAAGATATATCATTCATATGTGCAGGAATTGGCTTTAATTTGACGAATCGTGTGGAAATTTGGCGTGCAATTTGTCGAGGTGTGTGAACGTAGCCTTAGTCCCGTGGGTGAAGGTCGGCTGTTATCGGTGGTGAACAAGTAGATATAGTTTCTTTAACAGAGTATAAGAACATTTGATGTGTGTATATATATATACACAATGGAAGTAATAATTAGTTATGTGCTCTGGTCGACATTTCTGTATTCATTCATGGCCAACTAAGGACGGCTATGAATAGTGGGAGTAATATAATAGTAGCAATAATAACATTTCTGGTGATAGGAGTAATTATTGTGCATTTTCTTTCACGGCAAATTTGAACAAGAACCAGTCTTTTTCGAACTATTCCAATTTAAATTCACGGCGTGCATTATATTTTTCACATTTATATCGAAAGCGTAAATCTCCTTGGAATGACGAAATTGTTAATTTTTCTGGTGTGAATTTTGTTCTATACATATATTGTTTTACTAAGAGCCAGAATAAATTAGTGGTATAATTGTCATTTACACAGCGGGACCCAATTATCATTATTCGTTTAGTCGCTTGCAATTTGACGTTGTTTCGGTTACCCCATGAATGTATGTCTGTCAGAAAAGTTTGAACGTGTTCACATTCCCAAAATATATGTGATATGCTTTCCTTCTTGTCTTTGCAACGCACGCATGTATCATCTTGTCGAATTTTGGCTATTTTCAGGAAGCTATTAGTTGATATAATTCTAGAGTTAATTCTATACTGAAGCCATTGAAGCTTTGTGTCAGGCGTCGTGGAAAATGGTAGTTTATTGTATATATTCCAGTCAATTTCTTCTTCGCCTATTTCTATTTGCCATTTTGCATCGGAAGTGGGTACATGGCAATCGTGGTTTAATATGTCATAGAAATCGCGTCCTCCGCGAGGATTTCTGAGTAGGGTCACAAAATTATCTGGGAGGGTGGGCATCGGGCTTCGGACAATGGGTTTTGAGATTTTGTTTGAGTAAAAGATAAGCTGTCGTCGGATACTATTTAAGATAAGGAAGTTTGTACGTATTTTCGTATGGAAATTTTCGTATGGAAATTGCCACTTTCTTGTAACAGATCGTGTACAAAATATATTCCCTCCTTGCGCCATGCAGCAAAATTGATAGGGTTTCCATTCATTTTTATATTGGCGTTGTTCCAGAGAGTGCATGTAGATATGTTTACATTTCTAATATTTTTTTATAGGAAATTTGCCCATGTAATAAGTACGTCGCGCCAAAAGTGATTTTGAACCTTTTTCGCTTTACTGTAAAAATATGAATAATGATAGGTGAGGAAAAAAGGGTCTTTAAGAATAGGGAGTTCTGTCAACGGGGTCCATTTAGAGCTTTTGTTCACTAAACGCCTGATCCATGTTATTTTCATGGAAGTGATGAAGTTTTTAATATCTACCATCTTGAGGCCACCTTGTTTATAGTCTTGGCATAACAGTTTTCTCTTGACTAGGTCACGCTTGCTGCCCCACACAAAGTTAAAAAACAATGATTCTAGTCTATGTACAAATTGTAGTTCTGGGTTGGGGAGCGATATGAATAGGTGAGTAAGTTTGGGGAGTATGAGAGATTTAATCACCGTTATTCTACCTAGTGGGGTAAGTAATCTGTGCTTCCAAATTTCAATGGATCTTGTTATGTCGTCGATTTTTTTTCTCGTAATTATCTGACATTAAGTTTAAGTTTGTATTAAAGCGGATACCAATTAGGTCGAAAGAATCTGAACATTTTATATTGAGGTCTGGGCATATATGGTCACTTCGCCCTGTATAACAACCAATCCACGACGTCTGACATTTACTAGTGTTGATCCATAAACCAGAAATTTGTGCGAAAACGTCAAGAATGTGATATGCCTGTTCTATAATATTAATGTATGTGTCATATGCACGTATTGTATCGTACATGTCTGTCTGCATGCCCAAGCTCAAATGCATGCCTCTGACTCAAGATCTGTACCACAAACCTTTACATGCAAGTATATCTGAATTCAGCTTGAACCCTTTTATATCTAAAGATAAACTAGGTCGATTGGATCGATAATTAAAGTACAAGTATATATATAAGAGTGGTGGTATAGATTTTGTGTTAGGGGCCTTTTGATCATTTAATTTATTTTCAGTCTTATTCACCTGTGCATTTTATTTTGTTGTCATCAGTCATCTATCTGTTATATACGTTTGCATGTTTGTTGTTCAGGGCCCTGAGGCCTGAAGTGTATTATCTCTGTCTGGTTGGTTCATCCGAAATAACATATTAAGCGATAGTCATTGAGAGTCCTTCTGGTGTGTTGGCGAGTTGTTGAAGCAGTCCATTCACGTACGTCAGGTAGATCCTTTGATTTGAATAGGGTTGGAAATATTTCCGTTGCATACAACACGGCTGCTACAGTCTGCATGCATGTCGCAAAAAATGCGCAACAGTTTCCCTGGTATGCCTAATTCATGGAGTTGGAACATGAGCCCCGAGTGCCAGACTCGGTCAAACGCCTTTTGTGAATCAAGGTAGCATACAAAAGCTCGAGACCCCATGTCCGATGCATGTGACACTGATTCCTGCATTATAAACGACGTCATCAAACAACTCATATTCTTTTGGAAGCCGTTTTGAAGTTCGTTAGGGAATCCCGATGTCACTGAACAAGAGATAACGCGGTTGGGGATAATTTTATAACCTATGTAATTGTGACGACTCTGCTTATAGTAAAACTGTTCAGCGCCACAAAGCTAGTGGCCTTCCCAGAAATAGACTTTATAAAATATATTGGTGCCGTATCGTAGCACTCCCCAGGTTCTAACCATTAAGTTGGAATTCTCGGAAACACGTTGATAAATTTTATTGTACAAATATTTACAATAGTCACATCAGGTGACCACGGAGAAAAGTGTAATAACATGGTTTCTCGGTAATGCGTTCGAATCGAGAGTCCGAGCAAGAGTCTCTGCAAGAGTCCCCGAGAGCTTGGCTCTCCTAGTATATATCCGCTGAAAATGACAACGCCCCTAGCCCATCAAATGTCGTGACTTGCTGGGAACACGTGTCGCTTACATCAAACCAGATGGACAATTAATAATCTGCTTTGACAAAGCATTTAACTCAAAAAGTCAACGACCCATAATTATAGGTCATCCACTCAGAGCTATAATTCCCAGCAATTCAGGACACCGGACTATCAGCTAAAGACATTGAACTTTCAGCTAAAATTAACCCTACTTACCTAACTCGTAGTCGTCGAAAGTATTACATAACTCTCATCACCTTTTTCAAGATTTTTGTCCTAAGACAAAAAACTTGATAATTCCGTGAGTGGAGATCCAAACTATCCCATTTGGAATATACATTTAACACAATAAAACATAAGTTTTAACACATGAATGTCATAATCCGAATCGTCGATAGCAGGAATTGTTCCGAACAGGAGAATGGCACCATCCTGGAATATTAGCTTCTCATTCCGTGTTGGGAGTTAATAGTGGCCTCCCTATTAACTCCGTTCGTCCTGGCTCCATTCCGAATATCCAGCGATTCCAGATCCAAACGATAGAGGCGTCGATCCCATCGTCATAGCTATGTTCAAATAATCGCCTTGTGTCGGTACGAAAATTTAAATGAATTTCAATTTGACCTTGAATTCGGGCGACATTTGACAAAGGATCAATATGGTTTAATACCCAGAATTTGACTTCCTGTGGAGGGTTATATTTGCCTTGTTTCGATACGAAAGATGAATAAATTTCAACTCGATCTTGAATTTGGGCATAAATAAAGGTTCAATACTGTCTAGTGGAAAGGACTTCATATACGTTGTGTAAGAACTGAAATGAATTATCTGGGTAATGTCAATAGCGTTACAACACGCTTATACGTGTAGAACACGATTTCAAACTTGAAATGACAATCTAACCAATTCACATTTTAATTTGGCTCCAAGCTTCTACAAATACGAGCATGGTACAAAACGATCTTGCACAAATGCTCTATCAACTGAGATTTTAGAAATCTTTGGCACTGCGTGTCGAATCACGCATGTCACGTAAAAATCGCTATCCATTAACCTGGAATGCCAAACTAAACATCTCCATGTATACCAGCATGTAATCCTCTATAACATAAACGTTTTACAACATCATTAGCGCCGACAAGTCAAATCTCGTCATTTGTGTCAAAGCACGATTCCATAAACTTGGAACGCCAAATCAAATATCACGGGCCCCGTATTTGGGCATACCGGTCGAGTAATCTATAGCTTGTCAGCTAGTAATTCTAACAACTATCATGTAACACCCACACCAATTACGGACATTTTACATAAATGTCAAATATTTCATATATAGTTATTCCTTGTGAAACAACGGAATAAAATGTACAACTCATGAGACAATTTACTTGGCTTATTGGTTCACATACTCATAGCTAATTATATATGGGTTTTTAATACAACCTACTTAACCTTATTATCATGATATTTCCCTTTAAAACAATTCAATAGTTCACTATACAAACTTTAATTTCCTGACATCAGCTATCTCTTTAAGCGTATTTCCAGTTCATTCTCATATGTCCCTTTAACTTAAAATCATCAGACAACGGCTAACTTATATTTTCATGACCTCAGACTACTCTTAACGGAATGCGTAAGCTAGTCTTCCTTCACATGTCACTGTTAATCAATAGATAGGTCACCATACGAATTTTAATTTTTCCTGACCACAGCTTAACTGCTAAATGAAATTCATATAATTACCACTTTAATTCAGCACGCATGAATAATCTTCAAAAGTCAACTCAGTCCCCTGTGCAATAGCCATGTATTGACCCGTGTTTGGGAGAGCTTTGCTAGACTTTAATTTTCGATGCCCTGGGGCAATGTTTCATTTCTATTAAAATATATTCACCGGACAGCTGCTGTGGTATGTTTTGGGTAAACGAGGGTCTGGATGTATCATTCAGGAATTTTTGACCAAACAATTTGTATGTATCTTAGTAATTGCCTTATTTTTGTCATTTGAGTTTGATGGGATAAGCAGCCAGTTGTGACTTTTCTGTTGGACGGATATATTTCTCAATGATAATGTTTTCAACATAGCTATGGTTCAAACTGTGTCTTTATTCAGGACAATTTTCATGAAAAATTGTGTCTTTATTCAGTACAATTTTCATGGAATTAATAGGACTATTTTTGGATCCATTTAAATTCCGTTAAAGGTAAGTTCCTTCTTTGTTTCTATTCTATTCCGTGTATTCGGTGCCGTCAACAAACATTTTAGACATGCTGGTAGCATGTTAGTCTGGTTTATTACTTACAGACACTCTCAGAATACCCGGAACAGATTTTATTATGGCATAAACAATTTTCTAGCCATTCTTTTCGTGTATGGGCATACCATAATTGATTATTCAGTTACATTTCTGACTTTCCGACTTGTCAACTCTGATCAACTTTGGTTTGTTCGAAACTTGAACACATTAAAACCATTTTGATAACGCCTATATACAATGGCGATACATGTACAGCGATCTATCTATTTTTAAAATCGACATTTTAACCCAATCCGGGTGTGTCATAACACAAAATACCACTGACCATCCGTGTAGATATTCTTGCAAAACATTGGAATCATTTGGCTAAATTGAACATTCCCAAACCATACTTCAAACTTCAAGTGACTATAATGTCTGTAATTTAAAATTTTCCGAATTACTTCAACTAATTTCTTTTATTTAAAGATATATCTCGCTGGACGCAACCAGTTTTCTTGACAAACTGTCATAAATGACCAATGTTTTCGAATTGATAATCTGAGCACAATAAACTTAATATTATATGCTCAATTGACCGACAGAACAGCCTTAACAGAAATTGAACCCACAATTCGTTTAAAACCAGAACTCACTAAAATCATACTGATTAACTTGACAACATCCTAAAATCATCAGTAAATTTAATACCTATATAACCTGGATAAGGTGTGATAATTTGGACCAGCGTACATGTAAATCGACGCAACGATTTTTGAAACAATTGTTAACGATTATTGTTTTTCAAATTGATAATCTGAGCACAATGAAACTAATATTATACGCTCAATTGGCCGACAGAACAGCCTTAACAAAAATTTAACCCACAATTCGTTCAAAACCAGGACTGACTAAAATCATACTGAGTAACTTGAAAACATCCTAAAATCATCAGTAAATGTTCTATACCTATATAACTTGCATAATGTTGTGACAATTTAGCACTTGTATAACCTGAATTTCCTAGAACATTTTTGTTCAGTTCAAAAATAAGTTATTCAACCTCAACCAAGTTTACCAAAAGGTGCGTTAATAATATATACGCCTTCAGTTTGCTCAAAACAACTTAATTATCTCTAAAGTTCTTTTCCAAAACCAAGACCTATGTCAAACCAGACTACTTTTGTATTTTGACAAACTCCTACTATATAGACCATAATAGGCATCAAAGACACTGTTTAAATTATCTAACCATAACCTTGTGACAGATTTCTTTGCTCTGAAAATGTTCAACCAAACTCGCTTGTTTAAAATTAAACAGACACACAACTGCGGCATATTCACTACCTCTGTATATATATGCCTCATTGAATAATTCACTGGAATCTTCACGTGTAGTTTCTAAGTATACCTTATGTGGAAGTTTTAAACCATGATAACTCGACTCCTGAAGAGTTCAGCCAATTTACACAAAAATTAAGACTAGATATCATTTATTCTAATCGGCGCAACGATTATTGAAACAACTTGAAATAAACATACTGGCACAACAGTTTTAAACCAAAGATAAACTAGAGGTCAGATTCCATGGAATCAGATATACTTCCATGGTATTCCATCCCATCCCATCCCGACCTGACCTTGGCCTTCAAAATGGTCAATCGAAGGTCAAATCGGGTAAAACAGACGGATTTCAACGAAATTTGATACCTAGGGGTACTTTTGTCCGGGGAGTCTTTTGGGCGGATCAAGTCGTGACCCCGACCTGACATTGACCTTCAAAATGGTCAGTTCAAGGTCAAATCGGGTAAAACGAACGGATTTCGACGAAATTTGATATCATGGAAAACTTTTGTCCGGGGAGTGTTTCGGACAGGTCAAATCGTGATAATAGGTTACTTTTATAGTAGAGCGGACATACCTATATAGTATATCGGTGAGCATATTCATGCATTTGCCTTGCTTCTTGATAAGTCCGTTTGAATTTGAATTTTATCTCAATATCCGATTTTCGGAGTAATTTTCCCCATGTGACATTCGGTGGAATTTGCCAAATCTGAACCCACCCGACACAAACACTCCCTTGAGCAGGTTGCATTTATAGTACAGCGGTAAAATTTTGAAGGCATACCGACAGTATACCGGCTTACATGCTCCTGCGTGAAACTCGCTCCTGCATTAGCCCGTTTGGATTTGGGGCTAACAAATCGGCTAGTGATAGACTACATAAGTATACATTTGTATGATATATAGCGTTGTCCCGAGTAAACCGTTCCATCTGAAAATTATAAAATCGCCCTATGGATGCGCGTTAATACTAGCCATCAGATGTACGCGTAAAAAAAAATGATCTCGATGTTTGAATTTTCCCCCCTTTGCAATTTTGGTGGAATTTTCTTAAAGTCTCAACCCACACTGACACACATTCTCCGTTGGGCATGTTACATTTATAGTATAACTGTCAAACTTCTGGGACGTACATAAAGTATGTCAATGTACATTCTACGACATTATCGTGCTCTTTAACCAGTCGGTTTGGATTTGGCGGGAAAAATAGTTGAAATATTTCCGTACCCCATAACACGGAAAGCCCTGGGTAAAAACATTTTTAAGCAGTATATTCGAGTCCTAATATCTCGTCCAATTCGGAATATGCAATATAAAATTTAGAGCTCTGTACTTATAAAAAACCCAAAAAACCTTGGTTTATTCATCCTGGTGTATAGTGTGTCCCTATTTATGGGCGGTAACTCCTCAGGAAAAGCGCGGAGACAAGTTTTGATGCCCGTGGGCAGTAGGGCATATCGAGGTGTGCATACGGTCCAATTTTCGATGCTCTGCTCCTTATAATTTCCGAGATAATAAAATGAAATGTTTTCAGATAAAGGGAGATAACTCCTCGGGAAAATACGGACACTATGCTTTATGCGACCTGGGCATACAACCCCAACATACATACCAAGTTTTAGTGTGCTACTCCTTAAACTTTTCGAGTAATAAGGGTTGCAAAAGTGTCAAGTATAATAATAATAATAATGAAAAATAATCGAAAAAGGGCCATAACTCCGTCAAGAAACATTGGACCGACATGCGGATACCTTTATTTTTAGTAGACCTCAGATGCCTACATATTCGCTACAGGTTTTGTGTTTCTACTGCAATTACTTTCTGAATATTTCCAAATAAACGGAAAACGGCGCCAGTACAAAAACAATATACTTCCTTGGTTACACCATGGAAGTATAATTACCTAATAGCTATACGGGTTGTGAACCAGGTGAACCAGCCAATGAATTGCAAATTGCCTCATATATACCTTATTTCGTCCATTTAGTTTCCTCCATATTTTTCTTCCGTGACCACCTGTCCAAGAATTCCAAGAAATGTCCTGCTAACTCGGCACCATCTCGGGAATGTAGCACTCCCCAGGTTCTAACCATTAAGTTGGAATTCTCGGAAACACGTTGATGAATTTTATTGTACAAATATTTACAATAGTCACATCAGGTGGCCACGGAGAAAAATACAATAACATGGTTTCTCGGTAATGCGTTCGAATCGAGAGTCCGAGCAAGAGTCTCTGCAAGAGTCCCCGAGAGCTTGGCTCTCCTAGTATATATCCGCTGAAAATGACAACGACCCTAGCCCATCAAATGTCGTGACTTGCTGGGAACACGTGTCGCTTACATCAAACCAGATGGACAATTAATAATCCGCTTTGACAAAGCATTTAACTCCAAAAGTCAACGACCCATAATTATAGGTCATCCACTCAGAGCTATAATTCCCAGCAATTTAGGACACCGGACTATCAGCTAAAGACATTGAACTTTCAGCTAAAATTAACCCTACTTACCTAACTCGTAGTCGTCGAAAGTATTACAGTATCTAGAGGTATCGAACCCTGAATACATATTTGAATTCATCCGCTATCCTCATGTGTATATATCATTCAGGGGCAGCAGGAAGACGACTAACCATGGTCATTCTGCTCCTGTACAATATTTATCATATACTTGTTCATAATTTTGTTGTTATATCTTGTGTTATTGTACAAATAAAAATCAATCAATCAATCAATCAATCAATCGATCAACCAATCAATCAATTAAGCAATCAATCAATCAATCAATACGCAGTCATTAATAGTGTTAATTATATAAACTTAATACACAGTCATTTGGGTAAATAAAATCGAGTAATGCTCATTACATGGACACATAGGCCTATATTGAAAACGAAGCATTTCATTCAAGTTCAGACTTGTATGTTTTACCAACCATAGATTCATGGTCACTATAGTCTACTACTAATGAACTTACGCCAATATACCCCCTGAAACATAACATATTTAATTATCGATAAACTGTCCCAATGTATAGTCCGGTTCACCGCTTCAATGTTAGATATTCCTACGAGCCAATATTGCCGTCAGCTGAATTCCTAATCTCGTCCATGCCCAATCCATCTCCGCTCACTGTTCCTTGTCTATCCATGACGTCACACTTACGCAGTACATGCCGGCGACGTTACGGAGTAGATTAATACTGTATAGAATGGTAAGCGTGAGAAGGAACCCCAACCAGGAAGGTCCGATTTACGCATGCGCACAAATATAACAGGATGGTCTTTCGTTGCAGGCCATCCAGCATTAACGGTGCACGGATTTCAACAAAGTTTTGAAGATGTCGATTTGAACTTGAAAAGCTGAATACTGAAATAACTGAATGTTCAATAACATTGGTTATAAATCACGATCTATTTAGAGCTGATGTATTCGACCAACCAGGAATAAATAAAATAAAGTTAGATACTTTTATTAATTTGACATTGTTAGCCTACTGTTAAAATAATTTATTGCGAATTTCATTTGAATAGTGACATTGGGGAGGATTTTTAATTTAAGACTTCTCTTCACTTCACGGTCTTTGAAAAGTTGGGTGGGGGTGAGGGGCGTGACACTGTTAGCGGACTGTTTAATCCCCAACTTTGGTAAAAATTGTCAACAATTGGAAATTTGTACCTGACACAAGTACACCTTTGGAAAGTTCAGACCAAAGACAGATTGAAATTCAGTAGTTGAAACTGTTCTGAATCTGAAACTGATAGCTTGAATTTCCAAACAGTATTTAGAGTGAAAATTTTTGTTTTAAAGATGCATAATCGGAATTAACGCTCCTAAATGACTATTTCTTTGGCTTTGGGGTGAAAAATAATTGAATCTAGTCGAGAAACCCACCCATCAAAGCTCAGAGTGATCAGATATCGATTTTTGAAATCTATTTTTTTTTCACCACGGGTAACTTTTAGTAGCCTGGAAAAAAAAACGACGAGCCGACGGTCTCGAACCAAATTGCGGATGAAGATGGATAACTCTAAAATCAAGTGGTAATATGGCAAAATTTTGTTGGACAACATGTTGATAAATAACACATTTTGAGAAATTTTATACTATAGTTGACAGCCGTTAGCATTATTTTGTTGCAATTAATCGATTCTGATAACAAAACCGTATTTTGAAGTAATGTTGTTTTAACTTGTTGATATGGGGACATGGGGACCGTCTGATCGGATTGAGTATCTTTAAGATTAAGACAAAAAGTATGAAAATGTTTAGGTACCATTTGTAAAATTTCTACCAAAGTGTGCAGGGGGTTGGGGGTGTGGGATGCCAATGAAGACCCTCTGTCTGCAGCAACATCCCTATACTGGAGTCACTGAATGTAAACCATTTGAAAAGAAATGGTGGCGTGGGAGGACGGAGGGTTTACGGTGTAATGGCAATAAGTAATTCAGACATGTGTTAGCGTAAGTGTAATACTTCAGCAGTAGCATTTATGGGATGCCTTCTTCATATATATACCTTATTTGGGCTTCAGTGCACTGTTTAGTCTAACAAAAATAGTAATGATTCTGGCAACCCACTGCTACTAATTTAGACATCTGCCCCATCTAATTTAATTGCCTCCCCAATTATTAATAACCAAACTCAAATTTCTTGTCACAGTATTTTATCCTCAATTAAATTAAGTACCAGCTCGTTCAACATTAATTATCAAATTTCTTTCACTTAGTTACATCTTTATACATTCTAATAGACCTCATATTGGCTATTTTTGTTGAGCTGGGACTGCTTTGTATTTTTTGTGTGGACCGTTTTATATTTTTGCATAACCAAACTTTGACTAATTGAGTGTAAATTGATACACAGAAGAGTACCTAGGATATATGGTAACTTGAGACCAATCATATAAAAGTATAACAACAATCTCACCTCTGGTTAGTTGTTAAGTAGTCCTGCTAATGTTCTATCGTGCTGGTGGGTCCTGCTGAATTGCTATCATGCTGGTATGGTAAGCTAATGATGTTAAGATTTGAAAAAGTACTGTATAATACGATCAACTTATCTTGTTATTTTCATGATCTTTGGTTTATCTGAACAAATCGAGGAAAGCCATTATATGTATAAAACATTCAAAAACATGTACCGGTATATTGTAATATATGTTAATAAAGACATATTATGGACTTGTTCGGGTGCGTGAAATTGATAGGTTAGTACTCAGGTGTTATGCCAACCTGGGGAATGCAGCATTCTACTAACATCGCCGAAAAGTTCAAAGAAATCGACCATACCACTCCATAGAAATCATTGTCTGAACTTCCCTCAGTTGTAAATATTTACATCTCGATTCGTGACGCAACTATCGGCGATAATCTAATACAAATGATTTCGTCATTGAGAGTCATTGGATTTAATTGATATATAAGAATGACCATGTGTATCGTCAATTTGGATTAATATTCATAACAAATAACTAATTTGAGCAAGATTGTTCTCAATTTCTATTTGATCACCATACTGGCCAGTGCTTCACATCACTTTAAAGGCTGTGCTATTTATAACAAACCGGCTATATCTGAGATATCTATTCCTGTCAGTTTGTAAGCACCAGCACAGCCATTATTAAAATATTTTAAAATTGTCATGTTCTTAGATGTTTCATACAAACTCGAGCTTTTTTTCAAATCACTCTAGCCCAACACAGGGAATTTACAACTTTAGAAAACACTAGCTGGGATTTGAGCTGATAATAAACACTCTTCGTTGATCATCTATGTTAATATAATTCATTAGTCCCTGTTTATGTCATCTGAGGTCAAAGTTACCTATCTGATGATATTCCTCTGGTCATGTGACCCATGTGTACCAATTTTCCTACATATCGTCTAAGCTGATAAGAGACATCCTCTATTGCTCATAATTATATGATTATTAGTAAAACTTTTAAGTTCCTCTTTATGGTCAACAGCACCGTCGGCACATATCCAATAGTACTCCATGGGTCAATTTACCCCTGCATACCAATTTCCAGTGACCATGGTCCAATCATTTTGGGGATATGATTAACTATATAATTAAGATTGTTTATTAGTTCCCATGTAAGTCGTCTGAGACCAGCAGCACCTATTCCATGATACTCTTCGGGTCAATTTTCAACAACCAGATTCCAACCATTTTGAGTATATAATTAACTATCTAGTTAAATTAGTTATTAGTGCTTTTTAAAGACATCTGATGCACCTATACCACGACACTCCCTGGCTTCAATTGACATCTGTACAAATGTTCTAAGCCGATGAAAAACGCTCTGTATTGTTTAAGTGCCACTTTAAGTCTTCTGGGATCCATGTCACATGTCCATGGAAAACTCTTTATTGAACAGCAGAACCCCTTTAAGTCATATGGTGTCATAGGCACATATCGCATGATCCCCCTTTAATTTGTCTGAGGTCAAAGTCACCTATCACATGACATCCCTCTGGCCAATTTAAACCTGTGTAACAATTTTCAGTTCCATGGGTTCACCCAATTTAGGTACCTGTATGTAATTAATTATTTAATTAAATTTAATCTTGAATAATTAGTGCCCCTTTAAGACATCTGATCATTCTGTGATTCTGATAACAATGACAACTATTTTGATTTAATTGACAAACAAAAAAACATAATTGGGTGGAATTAGTATAGATAACAGTACTTTTTATTAACAGCATCAGTTTGCCATACCAGCATCATATCAATTCAGAAGGACCCACCAACAGCATAGCAAATTAGCAGGACCACTTAACCAGGGGTGAATACTCCATCTATTGAGGAACCCACCAGCGTGTGCTTATCCCAGACATTCTCAGCAGTGTCTAGGCCATACAGGGACATAAGGAAAGAAACAAATGGATTACAAAATAATTACGCTTTATTTAGGCTTCATTATCATTTCCAATACCTAGAATAATATGCCATGTATATTTTTGGTTGATGTTCTATGCTTATTTTCAGGTGCATGTGACATCCCAGGCAACCCCCCCCCATTCATTTGAAGAGGATAACAATGGGCATTAGTTATCTTGCCTACAAATTTATGAAAATTTTAATATAATGTTATGGAATTTATTCTTATTTATAGCCACACTGAGTACCAGTGTGTGAACTTTTAAGTTATTACATACTGCATTATAACCCCTAAAACTTGAAAACTAATACATGTACATGTATCTTCTTTTCTTGCTTTCCAATCAAGTTGCCCCATAGCCGAGGTGTTTTTTTGAATATCAGTACCACTTGCACATTAAACATTAAATAAACAAACTAAAGGGTTTCTTAAACTATCAGGATGTACACAGAAGTAAGTCAAGAGAAAGAAATCTGCTAATTTTGAAATGATTTAGAACCTAACTTAACAGAGATAAAATAATGTGACAAGAAAGTAGAGCTGGGCTGAGTACAATTATATATATTTTTTTTTTTAGGGGAGGGGGCAATACAATTTGTTGGGGTGGATATCTGAATATAAATAGGGGCTGGTGGTTTACCATAAACAAAGGCCTTATCAGTGTATATATTTATTTTAAATAACATGATTAAAAAAGAAATAATTCAAAGAAAATTACAATTGTATATATTAGATTATTTTATCTTAGCATTTGGATCTTAGCATTCGGGCGATTCTCCAGATAAGAGGCAAATAACCGAAAATTGAAAAGGTATTTTAGACTAAATCAGTTGTCATTTAGTTAAGGTATTGATATAAGACTAACCAACATTCAAAAGTTTTGGTTGAAATGTGATTGTTTGTGTGATTTGTATCGACATATATCTCCTACGTGAAAATCCAAACATAAGTAGTAATGGGGGCCACTATGGCCCAGTACCCCCCAGTGGGGGCCACTATGGCCCAGTACCCCCCAGTGGGGGCCACTATGGCCCAGTACCCCCCCCCAGTGGGGGCCACTATGGCCCAGTACCCCCCAGTGGGGGCCACTATGGCCCAGTACCCCCCAGTGGGGGCCACTATGGCCCAGTATCGAATACTGGACCATCTAGGACCATAGATGTTCCAGTATTCGATACTGGGCCATAGTGGCCCCCACTGGGGGTACTGGGCCATAGTGGCCCCCACTGGGGGGTACTGGGCCATAGTGGCCCCCACTGGGGGGTACTGGGCCATAGTTACCCCCTGAGGATAGATGTTCCTGTCATTGATGTGACATTTCTGATCGAAAAAATGAAAATGGACTTAGAATTATATTTTTCAAAAGGAAAATCTCACTTTGGAAAATATCAATTAGCTATCAAGAGTATCTTTTCGATTATTTGGTGGCCCAAAAAAGGGCCGTTTTATTTTTGTTATAGTTTAGAATCCGCCACATTGAACTTCTTTGTTCGCCAAAACTTCAATTGATTTGGCTCCTCTCCTCGTCCATATTTCGCATTCACAATAATGCTCATGGCAAACGTGGGGGATCCACACTAGAGGTATTGATGACTTGAATCTTGGTGTTGATTTGTAGCCGCCTTTGGTAGCATCAAACATGACGATAGGTCGCTGTATAACAGTCGCCGCTAATTCAACCATCAATCTTGATTCGGCCAAAAGGGGTGTGCGCCGTAAATCTTGTGCCGACGCCCCAAGTTCGTCACTCTCTGTGTAGTACAGGTCAACTGCGCATCTCTCAGAATCATCCATCCATCGGTCGTCCCGTAAATCCCAAGGCTGAGTGCCCTCCAAAATAGCGATATTTCTTCACCGTACACTGCTTTACAGTATACCCCACCGCCCATTATCTCGTCAAGATCTGTTATGTTTACAGCAGTCATCTTTGAATGCAGAATAAAATTGTTCGCTGCCGTGCTTGAATATATATCACGATTGCGCGGGCGACAATGAAATCACATAATACTTTGACGTTAAAAATGACAAATGTTTCCTGACGCTGTGTTTCTTTTCAGTGCATTATCTGTTAGTTTCACCATTTCGATATGTTATAGATTAACCCTTTGAACCCGTAACACCGATATTTAGGTGCAAACGAACCGTGACTATATCCCGTAACACCGATATTTCGGTGCAGCGACGACATGATTCGGTAGCAAATTTATATATAGTATAACGAGCGTCAGACCCACTGATTTATATTTAAATTACCCCCACATATGTCAGCGGCGCCCATGGTGCGTATGGAATGGTTGACCGCTAGTATCGGGTAGAAATATATGCGCATGCGCATAGCAAATATTCTACAAAAACATACGATATTTTAAGCGAACTGTGCCGCTATATTTACGGCATATAATTTCGTGTTCCCCGTGTGTGTACAGAACAGACATAATTTAGACACACAATATCAGTTTAAATTACCCTCGCGTATATTAACCAGTGTTCTGCTACATATGGGGAAGGGTCTATCGCATATGAAGTTGATTTATTCGCGCATGCGCAGACTAGCGCAATGACAAATAAATGGTTTATAACGTACTTATACACGACATACCCACTAATATATATATTTAAATTGGCCTATTGAAGTCAGCGCTGGCAAAGGTGTCTATATGGATTGGCTGCCCGCTAGAAACGGCTAGGAAAATATGCGCATGGGCGCAGGCTATAATTCATTTAAAAATATGCGTCTAAGTGAAATGTGGCGCTATATATGACATTTTGTTGCATGTTTCACATGTTAGTACAGTAGACACAATCTAGACAGCTTACTTGAACAATGGGGCCACACTATGTTACGGGAAATTACGTTGTTTCTGGTCTCTGTAATATCAGTCTATCGCATATCAAGTTGACTTACTCGCGCATGGTCAGGTATATCTTAATTTCACATTAGGATATTGGTTGCATCGAAACGCAATTCGCTGATGTATAATTACAACGTTATAAGCTAGAATTCGTTTATCCTGCAAATTTCGGGTAGTTGCCTAGTAACCGTTTCTAAGGCGAGATCGGGTGGCAAAGTCTCCCGATCTTACAATGATCAGTGGTCCGTGCATGCATATATCATGCCTGCAGTTTCAGGTAGGTGTCCCCTTTCAACATAACCAAAACCGTGCGACTAGACACTGTCTAAATTTAAGGCAAAACATACCACTGAATGCTTAGTTCAATTATGTCATTCGATCAGTTGTGGTATTTGCTTAGCAACCGTTGCTACCCTTAAATGGGATATTTTGTTCACTATTCTGGTCGGGTATATCTCAAATTTCACGTTAGGGTAGTACCTGCATCAAAAACGCAATCACTGAGGTTGAATTACGACGCTATAAGCTATATTTACATTTTCCAGTCAATTCCGGGTAGTTGCCTAGCAACCGTTACCAACGAGTTGGCGCGAGACAAAGTCTCGCGATCTTATAATGATCGCTGATCCATGGGGGACAAACCTGTAAAGTTTCAGACCGGTGTCGCCATTTGAACATAATCAACACCATGCTACTAGACACTGTCTAATTTAAGCGGACATACCACTGGGAGCCCCGGGTCAGGGTGTCGATCACTGTGGGGCGCCAGGGTTCAAAGGGTTAAATTCATGATAGTATATACAATTAATTAAGATGTTTTAACATATGAATTCATCTTCGTTCAAAAATGATGACCAAGTAAAGTTATCAAATGCAATGATCAAGAAAAATGTTCAGTATGTTTCTTGTGTTCAGTTTTTATGTATAAAATATGTACAATTCCAAAACCAAAAACTAGAAAAACATTCCATATTTGCCTAACGAGGTAATAAATATATCAATCATGTGTACCAAATAATAGATAATGATCTAACGAAATTAAAAACATTTGTTTGATCGCTATGCAATAATGATCAAGAAAAATATGCATGCTGATCCGTCTCTGAAAAAACACAACGTCAGGAAATATTTGTCAATTTTAACGCCAAAGTATTATGTGATTTCATTGTCGCCCGTGTCAAATGTATACAAATATTTTCGAATTTGATCAACCTTACATTGCATTGCTATCAAGAGATGGATCCGTTAACAGAATTTCTTCAGAGTGAGATATACAGTAGTCCTGTTGCACAGAATACATATGCTGCGCCACAGTCATCAGTCCAAGCTAATACGACAATGACTATAGGTGGTGATACACTCATTTTAAAAGCGATTTTAGATGAACTGAGATGCCTTCGCAGGGATATTGACGTGAAAACGCAAGTAACGCATCAAGAAGTGAAAGTGAATCTTCGTTTCGTTGCAGAACAGATAGATATCCCAATCAGGGTTCATGATGTTGAGAGATCGAAAGAGCAGAAACAGATCAAAAAAGGAAAATTATCGGCGACGAAAGAAAAACAAACTAAGAGTATCATGAAGGCTTCTACTGAGACAAAAGTCAGATTTCATCTTCCTTGTAAAGAATCTAGAGATACAGAGAAAAGTGATGAATTTGCAAAAGCTCTCGGTTCTCATGGGAAAGATATGTCAAGATATAAGAAAAACACAAAACGGTGTTAAAGTCAGATGATAATTTTAAAACGGCCCTTTTCAGGGCCACACACATTTCCCAAAAGGTTACTCTTTCATAGCTGAAAAAAACAAAACACGATTGTTCAATTCATAATTTATTCAACAACAAATATTTGCAAGTATATTTTGTTTTTAAATTATTCGTGGCGTGATTTTTTCAAAACGAAACATAGGGTACAAGGAACATTATTAGTTCTTAAGCAATGCTAAAAGTTTTTCTTTTTGAAAAAATTGGTTGGTCCTGAAAAGGACCGTTTTTGTTTTGGCCCTGAAAAGGGCCGTTTTGTACGCCATCAAAATTCACTCCCCATTTTTCTCAGAGTGCGAATTTTGCTTTTGTTCCCCCGCTGTTCTTTTTTGCACGATCAGCTTTGAACGCGCGGTCACTTCTCTTGCGTGTCTGTCCCACATTATCTGCGGTGTTAGCCCCCTACTTCCTCTCAGTATCGCCATCAAGGGTTCGGGTATTGCAGTCATCTTTGAATGTAGAATAAGTCTGAAGATCCGTCTTGAACTTGTATCACGATTGCGCGGGCGACAATGAAATCACATAATACTTTGACGTTAAAAATGACAAATGTTTCCTGACGCTGTGTTTCTTTTCAGTGCATTATCTGTTAGTTTCACCATTTCGATATGTTATAGATTAAATTCATGATAGTATATACAATTAATTAAGATGTTTTAACATATGAATTCATCTTCGTTCAAAAACGATGACCAAGTAAAGTTATCAAATGCAATGATCAAGAAAAATGTTCAGTATGTTTCTTGTGTTCAGTTTTTATGTATAAAATATGTACAATTCCAAAACCAAAAACTAGAAAAACATTCCATATTTGCCTAACGAGGTAATAAATATATCAATCATGTGTACCAAATAATAGATAATGATCTAACGAAATTAAAAACATTTGTTTGATCGCTATGCAATAATGATCAAGAAAAATATGCATGGTGATCCGGTTCTGAAAAAAACACAACGTCAGTATTATGTGATTTCATTGTCGCCCGTGTCAAATGTATACAAATATTTTCACTTTTTCAGTGAACTTCATTCATTATGCCGTCTTTAAAGAAATTTATCAAGAAGCTGTGGAGGAAGAGAGATTCGTCAGAGGAGACGGAAATAAAAAGATATAGGAAATGGCAGGATTCTCCTGAACAAAAGATGGTTCAGAAGCAGATGCTAAGAGATTTTTTGGCTCGCCGGCGACCATTACCTAAAGTATGTGATCAAGAATCAAGCAATCTTGATCTCGTGGAGATCTTGTCACAGATCAAGAAGAAAGATCTGTGCAATGCAGCGATTGACAGCTTTGCCCAGGCTGGTGCGGCGCACAGATCAAATCCTACTTGGTCTGTGACAATTAATCCCAACGGGATATATCCTGATTTGTCAGAATTCATATGAATCCTGGAAAAGTGAAAACGGCCCTTTTCAGGGCCACCCACATTTCCCAAAAGGTTACCCTTTCATAGCTGAAAAAACAAAACACGATTGTTCAATTCATAATTTATTCACACAACATAATTTTCAATTGTTTGTGTCGATTCGTTTATCTGTTTTTGGAATGTAGAATGGTCTCAGCTTCTTTTTCTTGGAAGTTTTCTTGGAATTTTCAATTTCTGGATGTTTATCTTCAGATTTGTTCTGTGAATCATTCGTAGGATCAACAGGTCGGTCTTGTTTGGAAAAATCTGATGTTGTAGGCATCTCTTCAGTTTTGATATCTGCATTTGTTCTTGTATTGTTACTACTTGTAGACTTTTGTATAGTTTTCACATTTTTTTTGTCGCCGAAATCTGTTTTACAATGGAAGGACCAATGGCATTCTTGTCCGCATTTGTAACAGTAACCATATCGCGGTTTCCAATTTGTATCAGCTTTGTTTTTCTCTTGTTTCTCTTGCCATTGCATTTTGTTACAAAGTTTAAACAAATTGGTAGAGATCTGTCTCAATTCGACAAGATTATCTTGAATTTTTCTAGTCTGTGGTTGTGTAGATTTTTTTGAATCTTCTTTATGTAGCTAATATAGCTCTCTTCAATAACTGCAGGCCTTGGTCTTTTTCTAACAATATCTTCTTCGCTGGTGGCGTCGTCTGAAACAGGTCTTTTAATTCTCTTAAACATTTTTGTCTTGAGTTTTGTCAGCAAAAAATATTGGCGACTGGCTTCTTCGGAGTTGAAGTGTAAAGTGTAGAATTACACCTGCTTTTATAGCATTTTCATCGCGAATGCTATAAAAGCTATAAAAGCAGGTGTAATTCTACACTTTACACTTCAACTCCGAAGAAGCCAGTCGCCAATATTTTTTGCTGACAAAACTCAAGACAAAAATGTTTAAGAGAATTAAAAGACCTGTTTCAGACGACGCCACCAGCGAAGAAGATATTGTTAGAAAAAGACCAAGGCCTGCAGTTATTGAAGAGAGCGATATGGAAACTGATAAGGCAGAAAGTAAAGAGAGCGATATGGAAACTGATGAGGCAGAAAGTGAAGAGAGCGATATGGAAACTGATGAGGCAGAAAGTGAAGAGAGCGATATGGAAACTGATGGGGGTGAAAGTGAAGAAAGTTCTAGTGATGGGCAGATTGGACGCGGTCGAAGACAGAATAGAGAAATTGGTGGGAAGAGAAAGAGAAGTCTGGCTAGAGAGCGTGTTGTGTTCAATCCAACAAAATATTTCAAATTGGAGCTGAACTCGGAGAAATTTTCCAGAAAATTTAAATCAGCATCACGACAATTTGGTGTGAAATTCGAGAAATTTACAGATCCAATCGAGAACATTACAGAGATATTTGAGAAGTTGACAGAAGAATTGAAACATAAATGTTCAGCAAATGAGAAGACAAGAATCAGAATCATCCAGGACTTGATATGAGCATTTTCATTCCATTCACAAAAGCCAGTGAATTGAATGGTGGGGCACTCATGGATAATATTCAAAATGTGGTTCAATCAAATGCAGACTTTACAATTCATGACGGTGCACTCAATTTCGAAATCTTCGTTACAGATATTCCGGAAGGTGGTACACGGCACTCACTACATTATGGACCATTTGCAGACAAGAACAAGCTGACAAAAGTAAAAAGAAGTATTGTCCGGATTGAAAATGCTGATGATGTTATGTGTATGGCAAGATCTATTGTCGTCGGAATGTGTAAGGCAGATAGTGATGGATCTGCGTGCTGGTCAAAGAAATGGAAAAGAATAAGGCAATCAATATACACAGCACAAACAGATGCAGCAAAAAATCTACTCGACCGTGCTGGCATTCCACACGATACAGTTTGCAGTATCAATGAGTTCCACAAGATTCAAGAAATATTGTATCCAGAATATGTTGTGAAAATTCACAATGAATTTGCTGGCGCTGGATTTCTATTTGAACCTGCAGAAATGTGTTCGGAGAGCAAATGTGTACACATCTACTACAACAACAATCACTTCGACACCATAACATCAATCAAAGGATTTCTAGGCACCAACTACTACTGTGAATTCTGTGACATTGGATTCAAAAGTCGTGGCGATCATCGATGCAGATTTGTTTGTGCATGCTGGTCATTGACACAGTGTAATTTCACAAATTTGGTGAAGTGTAGAACGTGTCGACGATTATTCAGAAGTAAATCTTGTTTCGACAACCATTTGAAGACGGAAGGAAAACAGAAAAGAAAAATATGTGATTTGGTTCAACTATGCAACAAATGTGATGAAGAAATTCTCATCAATAAATCAAACAGACATATATGTGCGGGGTTGAAGAAATGCAAACATTGCAAAGAAATCGTTGAAGCAGATCACAGGTGCTACATTCCAAAATATGAATCACCGGAAAAGAAACCTGCAAAGATTCCATATGTATTCTTTGACTTTGAATGCAGACAAGACACAGGTGTTCATATTCCAAACTTCTGCGTTGCACATACCGCTTGTGGAGATTGCATGTGCAAACCAATCGAAGAAAAATGTGAAACATGCGGACCGGATTCCAGAGAATTTGTATTCAAGGGTGACAACGTTTTAACAGACTTCACAAACTGGTTATTCCACCAAGACCACAAAGGATGTGTTGCAATAGCACATAATGCTCAGGGATACGATGCACAGTTTCTACTTCAAGCACTCATACAAAGCGGAATTCATAAACCAGAACTGATCATGAATGGAAACAAAATTCTCAGTTTAAAATGCAACAGTGTGAAAGTTATTGATTCTCTGAGTTTTCTGATGATGCCGCTTTCAAAGTTTCCACAAACTTTTCAGCTGAATGAGATGGCGAAAGGACACTTTCCACATTGGGCGAATTCACCAAAGTTTCAAAATTACATTGGACCTTACTTGTCTTCTGATTACTACAAACCAGACATGATGAGCGTGGAAAATCGAGAGAAATTCTTTGAATGGTACAATGAGAAAATAGAAAATTACGTGATATTCAACTTCCAAGAAGAGATGGAGAAGTACTGCAAATCAGACGTGGATATTCTTCGCCGTGGATGTGGAAATTTCAGGAAATACATATTGGAAACAGAACAGATTGACCCGTTCATTGAGTCAATAACATTGGCGCAAGTTTGCAATTTGGCATGGAGGAAGAATTCAATGCCAGAGAAAACAATCGGAATCATTCCAGATGGTGGATACCCATGTGCTAAAAACTATTCCATGAAAGCGATACGTTGGCTTCAATATCTATCATTGTCACGTATGATAACAATCAAGCATGCTTTGAATGGAGGAGAAATCAATATTGGCGGACACTACGTCGATGGATATGAGGAAGCCACAAGAACAGTTTTTGAGATGAATGGATGTCTGTTTCATGGATGTCCAAAATGTTACAACAACAGACAATACAAGAATCCCTATACGATGCTCACCATGGAAGAATTATATACAAGAACTCAACAGAAGAAAGATGAACTGGAAAGTCTTGGTTACAGAGTTGAATCAATTTGGGAGCATCAGATCGACGAAAGAATGAAATCGGATGTGAAATTCAAACAACAAATGGAATCTTTCTACAAACATCGAGACCCCATTTTGCCAAGAGAAGCATTGTTTGGTGGACGTACAAATGCCATCAAATTGTACGAGGATATGGATCAAGATTCCACAAAAGAAATCAAGTTCATCGATGTGTGTTCGTTGTATCCATATTGCAACAAATATAAATTCTACCCTGTTGGACATCCAGAAATTTTGAGCCAAGAGCAGATCGATCAAGAACACATTAGAGACTATGCAGGCCTTGTTAAATGTACAATTTTACCACCATCGAAATTGTATATTCCAGTTCTACCGATTCATTGTAACAAGAAAATGGTTTTTACTTTGTGCAACATTTGTGCCATCAATGAGAACGAGGCATGTAACCATTCAGAAGAAGATCGAGCTATAACCGGAGTGTGGACCACGCCAGAATTATTCAAAGCAATGGATGTTGGCTACAAAATACTTGATGTGTACCAAATTTGGCATTGGACAAATTGGACAGATGAAATATACAAATCCTATATCGACAAACATCTAAAGATCAAACAGGAATGTAGTGGTTATCCATTTGGTGTTGAGACAGAAGAAAAGAAGCAAAAGTTTGTACAGGATTATTATGCAGCTGAGGGTATAAAATTGGAGAACATCGAGAAGAATCCAGGAAAACGCCAAATATCTAAAATTATGATTAATTGTATATGGGGTAAGAATGCACAAAGAAATCTTATGTCAAAAACAGAGTATGTGGATAAGCCATCACGTTATTTTGAATTGCTTACTAGTAACAATATAATTGTTCAAAATGTTACACTTCTTGATGGTGACAAATTCATTCTGGTAAATTATGTTGATATTTTAGATAATATTGAACCTCATCATTCAGCAAGAGTTGTTGTTGCTTCTTTTGTTACAGTGTATGCAAGATTACAATTGTATAAAGTTTTTAAAAAACTTGGAGATAGAGTGTTGTATTTTGATACAGACAGCTGTATGTATGTCAGTGATCCATCAAAGAAGAACATCAAAACTATCGAAGGAAGATTGGGGAAATGGAGCGACGAACATCCAGATGCAAAGATTGTCAAATTTGTTGGACTTGGGCCAAAGAACTACGGATATGAATACATCAAAGATGGGAGAAGATACACCAAATGTAAGGTAAAAGGTATCACTCTTGATTACAGCACAAGTCAAAAAGTTAATTTTGAAACAATGGTACAATGTGTTAATGATCGTGAAAATTTCAAAACTGTTGTTGAGTATCCTTCCAGAATTAAAAGACAAAAGTACCATCAACTGATTAGTGAGTGTCAAACCAAAACTTTCAGATCGGTGTACACAAAACGAAAACTCGTCAATGGTATTCACACATATCCATACGGATGGAGATGTTGAGTCATTTCATGTCAAGATGTTGACAGGCGTAGTACCTCCAGAAATTGCTGAGAAGATTTATGGATATTTGGTGGCACAGTCAACACTCATTCCAGAGATAAAGAAGGAATTACAAGAAGTCTGGTTTGAAAGAGAAAAGAAAGCAATACTACGATGCTGTGATGTCGACGAATGTTTACAGAGATTGGACTATCTTGAGACACGTATATTTTCTCATTTCTCTCAAAACTATATTAAATCATTTATTAAATTCAAAACATTTTTTCTCATTGAAAGAATATCTGATTTTTGGCTATTTGGTGGTGATGAACACCATTTAGATTTAGACACTTTTGATGAACATGACTATATTCATTATACAAAGTATGAAGATAATTATCCTCTTGCTAGTGGAACCTTTAAATCAGTTCCTAGGATCTATGGGTATTTGTTAACAAAAAAAATGTCAACATATGCAAAAATTAAAAACATTATAGGAAATGATTTTTTTATTTACAGAACAAACAGAAGAATAGAAGACTATAATACTTGGATTATTGAAATGTTTGGAAATATTTACAGCTTTGGAGATTTCTCTTTAAAAACTAAATTCACACGTCGTTAAGTTCACTCTCTGATTAGGCATCAAAGTGACAACATGGAAGAATCTTTACTTTTCCAACATCCGTGTAATTTCTTTATCAGCGGCCCTAGTGGATCAGGTAAAACAGAATTTGTTAAAAAAGTTATTGAATTTAAACACGATTTATTCCAAACACCACCAAAGAAAATAGTTTGGTGTTACAAAGAATGGCAAGACACATACAATCGTATAAAAGAAATTGATAACGTTGAGTTTATCGATGGCATTCCAGACGATGATGAGGAAATTGTATCAGATAAATCATTTCCTCATCTTGTTGTTTTCGATGACATGATGGGGGAACAAGATGAAGACAAAATAATGCTTTGGTTTACTAGAAAAGGTCACCATCGAAATGCTTCAATAATTTACATTACTCAAAACATGTTCCAAAAATCAAAAAGTAGCAGAACTATAAGTGTGAATGCACACTACATGGTTTTATTTCAAAGCGTTCGAGATAAAAATCAAATAAAAGTTTTGGCTCATCAAATGCAAACCAATCATTTGAAACAAGCATACGAAGATGCAACTTCAATAAATCATGGATATATTTTAGTAGATTTTCATCCTAGAACAGAAAATTATTTGCGAATTAGAACTGATATTTTCCATAAATGGTTGACAGCTAATGACCGAGGTCCTGTCATTTATTCAAAAGTATAAATTCAGTTGTTGTTACTTTTTTCATTTTAGAACCATGTCGTCCACCGAGATGTTTAGTCATGATGAACTGTCACAAATTATAAATTTCTTCACTTTTGCAGCTGAATTATTTCTTGAAAATGATTGGAAATTACCATCACAGACAAAAAAGTTTTTTCAGAGAAATAAAAATGTTCTTAAAAAAATCTCTGATCGATCAACTGATATGGAAACAAAACGCAAATTAATTTTACAACGAGGTGGTAGTGGGTTCCTTGGAGGTGTTTTAATTAGAAGTCTTTTGAAAAATTCATTTGAACAAACTGGTAGACAATCTAAAAGTAAATCAAAGGTTTCTCCAAAACGTTCAAAGATTACACTGATGCAAACACAACAAAGGGGTAGTCAAAAAGAATCTAAACGTAAAACAAAACTTTCTCTAAATCATTCAAAGTTTACACCGATGCAAACTCAACAAAATCAACATTCTAAATTTACACCTATACCTTCTCAGCAGAACCCTCAACATCAATCGTTACAAAAAAAACCAGTTATTGATCTTGAATTTTCAAAATTTATGCCGTTGTCTGATGCATCGAAATCTGCATTCGAAGCTTTAGAATGGTTCAATCAGAAAAGATAAAAGATGAAACATATAATTTTTCTGCTCATTTTGAGACAACTACTTAGACTGTGAAGATGCCTTCAAAAACTAAGAGCCGGAAAGCACCGCTGATAAAAAAATATGGTGAGTTGATTGTTGCAATGAGTAAAGTTCCATCTGCATATAAAAAGAAAATGATCAACGATGCTCCGAAACAAGTGATGGATTGCATTTCAGAATGTTGTCAAAATCTTTTAAAAGGTAATGTAAAACTGAATGAAGCTCAGAACCGCAAGTTACATTTGAAGCGTAAACATATCAGATATCTTGCAGACAAGAACAAACCTTTGCAACAAAAGAAGAAAATTTTGAATCAAAAAGGTGGCTTTTTACCATTATTATTTCTTGCCCCATTGATTAGCAAAACATTAGGTGCAGTTGTTAACAATATTTTGTAAAAACTAAATCTCAAATAAATATGAAGAAAATGGTTATTGTACCATTCAGAATGTTGGAAGATTTCAAACAATGGAAAATGTCAGAAATGAATAAACCTCAATTACCTCCTGATCCTGCAATTTCAAATGTTTCAGATTCTTACAAAGAATTGAAATCAGTTTATGATAAAAATATTTCTGAATCAGAAAAGTCACAGTTATTTGGAGAAAATTTGTACAAATTGAAAACTTCACAAAAATCTTTAAATTCAAAATTCAGTTTACCTGAACAAAAGTTATCTGAAAACTTTGGGAACATGAGTGAACATATATTGGAAAGTGTGCCATCTAAACTTCGTGGTAAAGCACAACAAATTTTAACATTGTTGTCAACTAATCCTAAACTTAGATGGGATGATCGTGGACAATTAATTTATGGAACTGAAACAGTTACTGGATCAAATATAATTGATTTGATAAACGATGTTGTTCGTCACCGAAAAGGTTTTGACCCAGTTGGTTATGAAACATTCCTACGTGGATTGGGGGAACTTAATGTACCACAAGATTATGTAGGTAACAGGAATCGATGGTTGTGGATACAAAGACATTTAAAAGAAGGTCACACTGGTGATGAGTTTCATACACCTCATGCAACTCCTAGCAGTGGCAAGTCAAGAAAACGTTCAGTTGATATTTTCACACCTCAAAGTTTTCCTAAAACCAGAAAATCTATTTTGAAAGAATGGTCCATACTTACATAAAATTTGACAAACTTCTAACTGAAATTTACTACAATCCAAAAGAAGTTGGTGGTTTCAGTGGAGCAAATCAACTTTTTAAAAATGCGAAAGAAACAAATAACAAAATTAAACTTTCAGATGTTAAAAAATGGTTACAATGGCAAAAACATATACTTTGCACAAACCAATTGTTCGGAAATTTCGCAGACGTAAAACTATTGTTGCAGGAATTGATATTCAGTGGCAAGCTGATTTGGTAGATTTGCAAACTTTGCAAAAGCACAATGACAATTACAGATATTTACTTTGTGTTATTGATGTTTTCTCAAAATTTGCATGGGTTGAAAAAATTAAAGACAAAACTGGTAAAACTTTAGTTAAAACATTTCAGAAAATTCTCAAATCATCAAAACGAAAACCTGTTTCATTTCAATCTGACAAAGGTTCAGAATTCAAAAATAAATTATTTTTACAATTTTTGAAATCTAAGAAAATTCATTTTTTCACAACAGAGAATCCAGAGACAAAAGCAAGTATAGTTGAACGTTTTCAACGGACATTGAAAACAAAGATGTGGAAATATTTTACACATAATCAAACTTTGAAATACAATGATGTTTTGCACGATTTTGTGAATTCTTACAACAAAAGTTTTCATAGAAGTATTAAGATGGCACCAGTTTTAGTAACTCGAGAAAATGAAATTGAAGTTTCCAGAAATCTTTATGGAAAGTTAAAAACGAAAAAAGATAAGATCTTGAAAGTTGGAGATTTTGTTAGAATAAATAAAACAAAGAGAACTTTTGATAAAGGATATCTTCCAAATTGGACAAAAGAAATTTTCAAAATTAGTAGAGTTTGTAAAAGTACACCATTAACTTACAAATTAGTAGATTTAGATGGTGAAAACATCGCAGGATCATTTTATGGTAAAGAAATTCAACATATAAAAGATAATAAAGTTTACGAAATTGAATCAGTTGTTGGTAAACGTTCAAGAAAAGTTGCTGGTAAATCAGTTAGAGAAATTAAAGTTCATTGGGCTGGTTATCCTAAAAAAATTGACAGTTGGATTCCTGCCACAAATTTGGTATAAAACTTTTAACATGTCTCAAAATGGTTCAGTTGGTCTGGATACTCCATCACAATTTCAAATCTGAGGAGAAAAAATTGCAAAAAATCAAGTAACATATTTTACACAAATTATTATAATTGTTGGTATAATCGCTACAGCAATTGTTCATTTAAGTTTACAAAGTGAAAATAACGAACTGTGGTTAATTTTACTCAGTAGTTCTTTGGGATACATTTTACCAACACCGCGTTTGAAATATTTGAAAAATCAGTCGGTAGAAATTTTGAAAGTATGAATTCTTTCTACATTACAATTCCGAGCGACAGTTCAATGGTAATGTATCCAAACAATTCTCAATGTTGTTTTACTGTACAATTACCAAAACCAATTCAAATTGATAAAGAAAAATGGGAAGTTGCATTAGTCGAACTGATAACACCTTCAGAAACATACAATGTTACAGGGGATTCGTGTAAATTCAATTTGATTACAACTGATGCAATAATACTGTCTGTTCTTAAAAATCGTTTTGAAGAAAAGATATTTACGAGACCTGATGGCGTTCATGCACTTGAAATACAGATACAAAAAGGTTCGTATACCTCTGCGGCTGATTTACTTGATACAATGCAAGATGTAATTGATGAAACACTTGGAGAAGCAATGCAAAACGAATACGGATTTAACATCAAGTACTCAAAAGTTACAAAACGTGTGAAAATTATTCGCAAGAGTTTAAGTAACACAAAACTAGGAATTGAATTACCACAATGTCTTTTGCACAAGTTGGGTTACAAAACTGAAAACGCTTCTGAAGATTTTTTTTCAAATAATAGATTTCCGTTTGGTGTAGATATGAATGTTGGTCATAATCTAATGTTTGTTTATTCTGATATTGCCGATTTCACAATTGTTGGAAATGTTGAAGTACAAATTTTACGAGTAGTTTCTTTCAGAATTAAAAGAGATATCGACGGATTACATGTAAAACATGAATTTTTAAATTTACATTATGTTCCAGTTTCAAAGTCATACTTTGACAAAATTAGTGTAAATATAAGTGGCGACACAGGAAAATCAATTCAGTTTATTGGTGGTAAGTCTTTGGCGAAGCTGCATTTCAGAAAACGAGAGGAGTTCTAAAAAACAATGTTCCCCGTGTATAGAGGTGTACCACGGCAATATGGTAACGGTATTGGTTCAATTTTCAAATCACTTATGAGATCTGCTGTACCATTTCTAAAACCGATTGGTCGGACAGCTTTACAACTTGCTCTACCATTTCTAAAACCGATTGGTCGGACAGCTTTACAACTTGCGAAAAAACACACTTTTGGTGGTAAGTCTTTGGCGAAGCTGCATTTCAGAAAACGAGAGGAGTTCAAAAAAACAATGTTCCCCGTGTATAGAGGTGTACCACGGCAATATGGTAACGGTATTGGTTCAATTTTCAAATCACTTATGAGATCTGCTGTACCATTTCTAAAACCGATTGGTCGGACAGCTTTACAACTTGCGAAAAAACACTTTTGGTGTTGCAGATGAAATTATTAATCAAGGTAAAAGTCCGAAAGAAGCGTTGATGTCTGAAGGTAAAAAAGCTTTAAAATCTTTTGGCACACAAGCTAAAAATCAAATTTTGAACTCGAGACAAAAACCTAGAAAAAGAGTAGCGAATTCAAAAATGAATCATTCAGCTGTCAAACGCCGAAAAAGTCAGTCGAAAAAACATCCTAGCAGTCGAGCTCTTGATATTTTTGATTAATTATGGCACAAATGGTAAATGGATCATGCGAATGCAATAAATCGGAACTTAATATAACACATGTTCCACCAACGGTGGCTACAATGTCAGAATCGCAGTGGATCGAAAATCATCCGATTGCACCGCTGAATAATTCTGCTCCGATAGAGTTTGTCATACCATCTCAAACCGAAAAGTGGACAGATATTAATCAATCTTATCTTTATGTGAAATTCAAAATTACAAAAAAAGATGGAACTAATTTGCTAGCTGGTACGGAATTAGCACCTGTTAACAATTTCTTTCATAGTATGTTCAGCAGTATCGATGTTTACTTGAACAACAAATTGATAACTTCGAATTCTGACACTTACCCATACCGAGCATATTTCGAAAATCTGTTGGGATACTCTCCAGAATATAAAGATAATCAATTAGCAAATTTAGAAATGTGGTATGGCGATACAACAGAACATTTTGAAGAGAGTACCAAAGGTGGTACTAATGCTGGATTAACTTCTAGAGAAAGTTTGATCGGTGGTAGTAAAATTGTTGAACTATGTGGACGCTTACACACTAATCTGTTTCTTCAAGCAAAATATTTACCAAATGGAATTGAAATTCGTATCAGATTAAACAGATCACCATCAAAATTTTGCCTCATTGGCTCCGAGGATGGACAAATTGTTTTCGAATCAGCAGTGTTCCATGTCAGAACAGTTAGTCTCTTTCCAGCGGTCTCAAATAAATTAAATCAAGAAATCGTCCAGTCAAAAATGAAAATACCTATCAGACGAGTAGAAATAAAAACTTTCACAATTAGTACTGGACTTAGATCAAAAATTGAAGACCACTTATTTCAAGGACAATTACCAAAGAGAGTTTTTATTGCGTTGGTCGAAAATAAAGATATGAATGGAGATTTGGGTACCAATCCATTCCACTTCAAACATTTCAGTTTGAATAAATTGGAAGTTAGTCAAGACGGTCATACAATACATAACCGTCCATTTGAACCAAACTTCGCAACAAAACAATGTCTCAGATCATATTTATCTTTGTATCAATCTTTAGGAATGTTTGGTGTTAACAAATCAATTGGCATTAATTTAAAAGAATATATGAATGGTTATTGTTTGTGGGGTTTCGACTTGACACCGGACCAAGGAAGCGACGAGGGGCATCTACATCCCATAAAGACAGGGAACCTGCGTTTGGAGCTTCAATTCTTGACAGCTCTCACTACAGCCGTCAACGTTTTGGTGTATGCTGAATTTGACAGTGAAATAGAGATCACAGCTTTGAGAGAAGTGCTTACTGACTATTAGGATGGAGTTCACATCACAGCTATGGAACTACTATGAAGAATACCAACGTTCACAAAACTTTGCTCCGAGATGGAACCTGATCTTGGACACACTCAACAACGCTATGATTGAAGAACTACAAGAACTTATTCGCAAGGAAGTGTCAGCAAACTGTGAAGGATGTAAAATAGAACATCCTAGTCAACGTGAACATGTTCTGTGTTTGTACTCTACAACTGATGATTGGACAAACCAGTTTATCGACTTAGCGCTGATTAAACTTGACATATACAATGTTATGGAAAGATGGTTCCCGAAGCTGATATGGTTAAACCCACACTGCAAGGAGAAGTTCGAAGCATTCATCATGTGGGATCATCTGAGAAACAGTTTGGAGCTCAACCGCAAAAAATTCGACGCAGAGTGGACTCTGATGTGGTCACAGCGAGTCAAAGAGAATTACAACGATGCAGACAGCTGAACTTCAATATATTCTGGACAATTCCTGGTTGTGTAAACTTAACACACATGTTTGTGCTAGAGATCTGTTACCAGAGAAGAAACCACAGCATATTCAAGCATATATTGTGAACACGCACTCATCGGATCAGCCAGGAGAACACTGGACATTGATGTTATTCAAGGGAAGATCAGCTGTATACTTCGACTCATTTGGACTACCACCACCGAGACGATATATTTTACCATTCATAACAAGACAGTCAAAGACTGTGGGGTCGCTCACCAGACTGCAAAGACTGATAAGACTGGGACTCTTGAGACCATAACAGTCAGAACTTTTCAAAATCACTTTAAAAGAAGCGGATCTACACAGGATATGTGGCTAGAGAGGCTTCATGTCGATCAGCGAATATCTACCTTTAAATTACCAATGGAACACTTCAGATCCCCCTCCAGCTAAACATATCCCCTCCTGACCGGGCTCCAGATTCCCAAGTCTTAGGTTAGAATTTCACAACTGACGTCTCAAACTTTCTCAATTGTTCGAAATTTCCAATCTCACAAGCACCGTTTTATAAACTATTTAGACATGTTTGAAGCCCAATTATCCATGAACCCGAAAACAACATATATATGTCAAGATTAATCAGTCAGGTAGTTCCAAGGTAGATGTTTTAAGTGAAGTCCCCATAGCCCCGTCATTTCTTGACAGGTTGACCTCATGTTAACAAATCTGAATCTCAGTCACTAAAGGATCCTCCATACTATATGTAAGCTAAATAGTCCAACCTCTCTTGAGAAGACATTTTTAAGTATTACTATAGAGACATACAGTTATGTCCCTGGTCCCAGTCTATTTAATCTGGTGACCCCATCTGAATAAATTTGAATCCCAGATACCAAAGAACCCTTCATACTAAATATCAATAAAATAGACCTGATGGTCTGTGTGAAGGAAGCATATTAAGAGGAAAACTTTCCTTTGCTTGACCCCTAGTTGACAAGTTGACCACATTTTACACCAATGACCCCATTTGAAGAAAAAAATCTGAACTCCAGGTCACCCAAGGACTGTTCATACCAAATATGAACCCGTTCAACCTGATGGTACAGCAGAAGAGGTAGTTTTTAAGAATTACTATGGAGAGCAAGAGTTATGGCCCTGCCTTCATAACCATTTGATAGAGTGACCTCATTTAAACAGATATGAATGTAAGTCACCTAGGGAACATCTACACCAAATATGAACCCATTCAGTCTAGAGAAGATGTGAGCTCAAAAATTACATTTCATTGAACAAATCTGTAAACCCCCCCCCCCAACACAGTGGCGACATCCCTGCAAGAATATGACATACATCATTTATTTGGATGCCTATTGCCTTAACAAAATTACCATGACCTGGAAAGCCAGTGCATTCTCTTTTATATGGGAGGCTTCCAATGGGAGCATATATAAGAGAATGCACAAGCACTGGGTCTCACCAGCACAACTCTGGTCATGAAATGGTTAATATTAATAGTAAAAATAAACTTGATCTTTCAAACAGGCAATTTGTATCTGAATTAAACATGGGATAAAATTCCATTCATAAAGCCACTATCAGCAACAAGAATGTCTGGGAGACCTGTTGACATGAAGATAATTAATGATGGCACAAACATTTGCCCAGTGATACCAATGTATTGTGTTACTCCTACAGCTGTGTTCAAAACAAGGATTTACATCCACACCTAAATATTTAAACCCATTTGGTCTTTAATATGTATCTGGAGAAGAAAACAATTGATGGACGGATAGAGACATGACAGATGGATGGATGGGAAAACAGTCTGACATAGATACTGACAAATTCAATCCAATATACCCCCCCCCCCCCCCAAGTTTTCTTTTCAGGGTATAATGAGTTCAATTGGATACTGGTGGTTAAGAACATAATATTCGAACAGCCAAGCCTGAACATAGTGTCTGACATTTGCACAATGAGGTCCCATAAGGGTGAATTTAATGACACAATCCTGCAATGCGGGCTAGCATCACCAAATTCACCCTCTGAGGACCTCATTCTGTGTAGGCCTCAACTGCTATGGGAGACATAGCATTAGATTGAAGTTCTCCAGTTAAAGTTGGTGATGTGCACCCACTGGGCACCTCAATTATGCATTTTATATTCACAAATTAGGGGATATAGAAACTAAATAGAAGGGAAAAAGTAAGTAAAAATGTCAATTTAAGTGCCTATATACTTCCCAGAAGATGAGGCTTAAGCAGAATGAGGACCCTGGCTAGTGTATTTGGTGATGCTAGACTGCTGTGCAGGGTAGCATAACTAAATTCACCCTCTGGGAACCTCATTCTGCAAATGCCAGACACACTAAATTCAGGTTAGAGAACAATAATTTGTTTTTATTTTAATAACACACATTGGCATGAGTGCTGTCTGGTGCATTAAGTTCACACCTGTCAGCCTGATAAACATCTCAATTGATGCCTGTGTGTGTATTTATATTAACTCTCTCTGTCTGTAGCTAATACAATTGACTTAATATGCTGGTGGGGGAGATCCTGTGAGTTAGGAAATGAGATAGGGTGGAATGCTGTTGGTTGGGGGCAGGGTGGGGTTCTGGGTCATGTGGGGGGAGGGTGATGATTTTTTTTGTATGTTAAATTGATCAAGGAGTTCCTGAATTTTGTATTATTTTTTTGGGAATTATGGCCCTGCCTGCACCCGAATTTGACCCAGTGACCCCATTTGAACAAATCTGAACCCCAGTCATTCAATGACCCCACATACCAAATATAAACTAAATCGGCACAATGGTTATAGACAAGAAGTCGTTATAAGAATTACCAAGGAGGAATATAGTTATGGCCCTGGTTTCGCAACTGTTTGACACAGTGACCTCATTTGAACAAATCTGAATGTCAGTCACCTAGGGAACATCCACACCAAATATGATCAAAATACAAAAATGTAATTTTTTGGTTTTTAGAGTTATGTCCCTGGCTCTGCCCCTAATGACCCAGTGATCCAATTTGAACAAATCTGATTCCCAGTCACCCAAGGTCTCTCAGTACCAAATATTAGCTAAATCGGCCGAATATTTTTGTAGATGAAGTCATTGTAAGAATTACTATGAGTTATGGCCCTGGTTTCTCAACTAATTGACCGGGTGACCTCATTTGAACAAATCTGAACACCAGTCACCCAAGGACCCTCCATACCAAATGTTAGCTAAATCGGCACAATGGTTATGGACAAGAAGTTGTAAGAATTACTGTGGAGGAATAGAGTTATGACCCTGGTTTGGCAACTATTTGACCCAGTGACCTCATTTGAACAAATCTGAATGAGAGTCACCTAGGGAACATCCACACAAAATATGAACCAATTTGGTATGATGGTTTCAGAGGAGAAGATGTTTTTAAAAAAGTTGACGGACGGACAGACGGACAGACGGACAGACAGACAGACGGACAGACGGACGGATGGACGACGGACGAGGAGTGATGACTATAGCTCCACCGGAGACTTCGTCTCAGGTGAGCTAAAAAGGAACTCATCAGCATGGACTATGAATACAACACGATATCAACATCGTGCGACAAATGTGTGTGGATTATATTGTATATTCGCACTCCACCACATGATGAAAGGAAAGAGGATGAAAAGATTATTCAATTCTCGGAATTTCTTCAAGAATGACAGAACAATAGTTCGATGGTTTGGAAAGCACTATGGTCGATTATAACGAAAAGCAAATTTGCTGTTGAATTAAACTTCACCAGGACATCGATGGCTGATATACATACAACGCAAAGAAGACGACGACCAGATAACAACGAATGTGTCAACAACTCCACAAAATAGACTCTTTTGTTATTGATTCAGCGTAGGATGTTGTAGGATGTTCAATTAAGTTTCTTCAAATCTGAGACCTTGTTTTGTACATAAATTATTGTTCTTTGTTAATATTATTGATGTATAATAATATATTATTGTTCATTGTTCTTGTTCTTGTTTTTGAAAAATAAATGATAATCGTTTTCACTGTAGGATCCCCACCAATTGATTTTGTTCGTGTCGATGTGTCATCTCTGGTCAGAATTATACAAACTTTAAAATAGTAATGAAAAAATGTCTAAGTCCATTTTCATTTTTTCGATCAGAAATGTCACATCAATGACAGGAACATCTATCCTCAGGGGGTAACTATGGCCAGTACCCCCCAGTGGGGGCCACTATGGCCCAGTACCCCCCAGTGGGGGCCACTATGGCCAGTACCCCCCAGTGGGGGCCACTATGGCCCAGTACCCCCCCAGTGGGGGCCACTATGGCCCAGTATCGAATACTGGAACATCTATGGTCCTAGATGGTCCAGTATTCGATACTGGGCCATAGTGGCCCCCACTGGGGGGTACTGGGCCATAGTGGCCCCCACTGGGGGTACTGGGCCATAGTGGCCCCCACTGGGGGGTACTGGGCCATAGTGGCCCCCACTGGGGGTACTGGGCCATAGTGGCCCCCACTGGGGGGTACTGGGCCATAGTGGCCCCCATTACTACTAACATAACTCTCTTTTTCCTGTATTTTATACCCTACATATTAAGCACTGTTTAAACATTAAGATTGGCAATTTCATTATGTAAATGTAACCTGGGAACACATTTCATGGAATAGAAATGAAATAATTAAACTATATAGCCGATAAACGCATTTTTTTCAATCCCAACATTTGGCCCTTTATCAATGTCCCGTACAACACTTTTTAAACCATTTTTCTGTCCCAGAAAGACCAACTTGCCATATGATCACCCATATTTCAGTTTCAATGCCTCTGTATATAAGCCATCAAGCAAGAAATGAGACCTAACTCATTGTCCTTTCTCAGTACTCAAATTGATATTGACCCGTACAATACTTTGGGGTGTTGTACGGGACATGTCCCGTACAGCACTATTTGATTGATGAATTTTACTTCTCTTATATAGTTCAATATATTGCATTTGGTTGACATTTATTAAAACACACATATACTGTGTAGTTACATAATTGTTACACAATTATATTGTCTATATTACTATAAATATACTCTTGGGTAGTAAGTATACTATTTTTTAGAATAATAAGTATGGACTATGTCCCTTGTACCGCCCTGTGTGCCCATGGTATGCATATACCGGACATTCAAATAACTCTACTTTTGTTGGAATATCGATACCGTACACTAAAGTACCTACCCACCATCCCATCCCGTCACCAATAGTATCTTATGCGCCGCAGGCGCCACTACACACTCATGAACCTATGTATGTAAGTACCCACAGACCACCCATCCCGCCACCCATAGTATATTATGCGCCACAGGCGCCCCTACATACTCATGATCGTTTGTATGTAAGTACCCACCAACCATCCCATCCCGCCACCCATAGTATCTTATGCGCCGCAGGTGCCACTACACACTCATGATCGTATGTATGTAAGTACCCACCCACCACCCCATTCCGCCACCCATAGTATCTTATGCGCCGCAGGCGCCCCTACATACTCATGATCGTATGTATGTAAGTACCCACCCACCACCCCATCCCGCCACCCATAGTATCTTATGCGCCGCAGGCGCCACTACATACTCATGATCGTATGTATGCAAGTACCCACCCACCACCCCATCCCGCCACCCATAGTATCTTATGCGCCGCAGGCGCCACTACACACTCATGATCGTATGTATTTAAGTACCCACCCACCACCCCATTCCGCCACCCATAGTATCTTATGCGCCACAGGCGCCCCTACATACTCATGATCGTATGTATGTAAGTACCCACCCACCACCCCATCCCGCCACCCATAGTATCTTATGCGCCGCAGGCGCCACTACATACTCATGATCGTATGTATGCAAGTACCCACCCACCACCCCATCCCGCCACCCATAGTATCTTAAGCGCCGCAGGCGCCACTACATACTCATGATCGTATGTATGTAAGTACCCGCCCACCACCCCATCCCGCCACCCATAGTATCTTATGCGCCGCAGGCGCCCCTACATATTCATGATCGTATAAATGTAAGTACCCACCCACCACCCCATCCTGCCGCCCATAGTATCTTATGCGGCGCAGGCGCCCCTACATACTCATGATCGTATGTATGTAAGTACCCACGCACCACCCCATCCTGCCACCCATAGTATCTTATGCGCCACAGGCGCCCCTACATACTCATGATCGTATGTATATAATATCAATGGGTATGATACTTAAGTGAAAAATATGTATCTTTGAACCATTTCATTAAATTACACAATAATAATCTCTGATGGAAAATTATGTCCCGTACAACACTTTTCCAGTTTTCCCGTACAACACCAGTATTTTTCAACAATATCTTGAATGAAAATGGACCCCATTACAATAATTATGTCAACTTTGCAAAAGGGTTAACTTTCTGAGCGCACAGAGGACACATCCTGACAAGTACCTTCATCATTGGATTGAATATGTCGTTGAAAGTCATTGACCACAAAACCAGTTCCCAAATTATGTCCCGTACAACACGTTTTATTGTGCTTGTTATATGTGCTTAGCAGCATTGCCTTGAGTATATTATATATCGCAAGTTTAATTTCCTGAATAAAATAGGGGCCAAATAAGAGTATAAATGTCCCGTACAACACCTGGAGAATCGCCCATTTCTGTTTTAAATGATTGTGCCAATACACTTAATCACCATGATTGACAATTCAATGTTCCAGGGTGTGTTCACTGTAGACTGTGGTATACCATAAACTAAACCTATAAGTTATAATTATTTTGAATTTATCTGTTTAGGTGTTTATCAGTTTTATCACCCCCATCCTCATGGTGACCTCGTGCACCCATCACCTCGACATTGCTCCAAAACCACTATTTCTTCTATAGCATTGTTTGAGATCGTATGCACAGAACCGGATCAATTTGGATCGACTGAGATAGGCCTAATTCCGATAATTTAGCAGACATAGTTTATAACATTGTAATGAACTCGTGTTACTGTTATTAAAACAATCGCAAATTTCGTTGCAAAATATTCATTTAATCTAAATTCACGGCGACTTAAGGCAGCATATATAATCCACGTAACGACATATTCACTGGTCCATGTTGCAGTTAGATCCTATTATTATTATATTTAATTATATAGACTAATTCGTATGTTTTAATCGCTCGTTTTCGTCATGTTTTAAACTTGAAATGACAGCGCACTCAATCACTTTGAATGTGACGTCACAAATTATTCTGTCAATGTCATAAATCCAGACCGTCCCGTTTGGGTTCCTTTTCACGCTCACCGTATATAGTTGGCGCCCGGTCTACTGACTTCCGTTACTAGCTCGTTGCTATATAAACAAACCAGCGGCGTCGCTTTTGTCCAAATTTGACAGTCAGTACATGTATTCGCCCTGTATACATGTACTTTCATAAAACACGAAACACCACACCGTTATATCACATCAATATCATTGTCTCAATATCATTTGACCAAATTTCTTGACATGAAACCGCGACAGACACTGCGTGAAATACATTTCATTCCAGTCGATGAGTTCAGGATCAGGATGATGAACCAACTAAAGTCTAAATCCATACTGGACGTCCCAGAAGACCCATTTGACCCAGTGAAGAATCCAATCAACCAATCATGACTTCCAAATTCATTTCAAATTCAAATCAATTAAATTATATTATTACAAACCCTAACCATGAAGAGAAATTATCGCCAGTCGTTGCCAAAATAAAATTAGTCATAATCATCAGCCTGTTGATGGTGGACTGTAATCGGAAGAAGAAGAAGAAGAAGAAGTAAACAATTTTCCATTGTTTCAATTCAACTTCAAGTTCGCGGTAAAATAAAAACCGCAATTTGTAAGTGGTAAACATCTGGAAAAGACATCAGGTACCGTACATGCAGAAATTAATTGTTGTGCATATTTATTTCTATTCGAGGTGGCAATTTTTCACCTTTATCAGCATTTTTAACGGTAAGAGCGATGCTAATTGAGTGATTATATTTTATCCAGCGCATTAAAATTAAAACAAAAAGTCGTGAATTGGCTGAGTGTTTTCTATGTCTGCACATTTCATCGATAATTAGCCATACAAGGCTTGTGTGTGTCGAAATAACGTTTTAAGTTCGAATAGACTTAGAATGGGGATAACAGTGTGGTGTTTTGTGCTTTCGGAAAGGTACAGGGCGAATATACTGTGGCAAATACCCGTTATGGGCTCCGGGATCTCTGTCCCTCTCTAGTATATTTTATTTAAGTGGCAGCTCATGCACAGCCATATAGCATTTCCATATAAAGGGAATTAGGGGTTACTGGGGGCTTGCTTCCCTCATATGGTGTACTTATTAACTTGAAATATGGGAAAATACCCCTATGTTCATATTATCAGCATCCCTGTCCCCAAGAATTTGTGTCTCCATCCCAGAGATCTAGTATATATTATAAAAGATACATATCCTGCATAGATCTATACCATTTCCATGGTCATAAAAGGGATCTAGGGGTTACGCTGAAGGGGTCACTCTCACCAAAAAAAGTGCTGAAGGGTACACAGGGTTTGAAAATATGCTGAAGGGTACACAGGGTTTGTGATCGGCTCGAACATCATTACTTAAATTGTGTTTAGGAAAGTCTGGCGCCCATAGCAGTTTGTTTTCAGTACATTTTGATATTCATTGGAACGAAAACAATTATTCTCTAACAGAAATTATGGCAGATACGCAGACTGAATGTCCTTTAGAATGACATTTCAAACCCTGTGTACCCTTCAGCACATTTTGAAAATCCTGTGTACCCTTCAGCACTTTTTTTGGTGAGAGTGACCCCTTCAGGGTTACTGGGGATTGCTTCCCTCATATGGTGGGCTTATATAGACTTGAGTGATGTGTTTAGGCCTGTACCATTTAAAATTAATTCAGGGGGATCAATGCATATTAATGTTTATTTGCACTTAAGCGCAAATATTTTGTGCTTAAGCGCAAATGATTTACGCTTAAGTGCAAATATTTGTGCTTAAGCGCAAATGATATATGTTATTTGCGCTTAAGCATAAATAAATAACAAATGTGAAAAGGGCCTCCCATAGTTATCCCCTAAGTAATGTCAAGCCTCCATATCGTCTGAGGACAGCTGTAACAATATAACTATTATTCACCATGCATACTTCTTACCATTGTGTGAGTTATAAGTTATAACGTGTGACTCCTTGGAATTTGAATACATGTAACTCATATTCGTTCCTCAACCATATTCTGATTGATATCATGTATAACGTACTGCGTGCACAGGGTAGGCCTACCGATACTCAATGCATAATACTTGGATCAATGCAATGTCATTCTTGATACTAGTGTCTTTACTTACACATTCCATACTCTTAAAAAGAACATATATAAACCCAAATTATTAAGCCCTTAAGCCAATATTGGAATTTTTCATTATTCAAAACCAACTCCTATATAGTTGGAAATCTTATTAGCCTATATAGTTGGAAATTTGTTGGTCTCAACCCCCAGTTGGAACCCCATAGGAACGTCCATGTACACAGTTCTTAAAACTCTCAAACTCAAATTTAGATTACTAAAATTAAATCACTTAGATACCTTTTTTTCTCCAATTTTCTAATGGCAACATGGTTTGCATGTATTTCCTACAGAGCGACTTGGAAAAAAAATGCACTTTGAGACTAGGAAATGTTCAAAATTTACATATAGCTTGGAGCTCAAGTATTGAAGGTTGTAAAGTTTGCAGTCATGTATTGTTGGAATATAAAAAAACAAAACAAAACAAAAAATAATCCAAGCAGTACAACACAGTTTCAGTAAATGGATTGTATTGTGTAAATTAAATTAATTTCATTTCAAACATTTCTCCAATAAATGTGGGCTGCAGGATGGCCACATGGCCCATGTTTTTAAAACATTTCGGAAGATTTGGACAGCTTCCATCTTGAGGTCACACCAAAGAACCATATGCACTTTTGGATGAGGGGTGAGGGGTGTGGCATGTAGGGTGTGGCAAAGGATATTTGTCATGAAAAGAGTAAAGTCCATCATGGCCGCTGGTGACTATATTTTTGTTAACGAAATTCGTAAACTATCGTTGTCTCCCATCTAGACGTCACGCTGAAGATCCTTGTGAAATTTGGTGACGATCGATTGAGGGATTTGGCCTGTGGGTTGTGGCGAAGGATATAGTCATGCAAAAAGTTAAATCCAAGATGGCCGCTGGCAGCTTTTAACGAATTTCAGAAAAAATCGATGGCTCCCATCTAGATATCTCACTGAAGATGCGCATACAGTTTGGTGATAATCGGACAAGGGATGTGGTCTGTATGTTGTGCCATAGTATTTAGTCATGCAAAGAGTAAAATACAAGATAGCTTCCGGCGGCCATGATTTTAATTGAAAAATTGATAGCTGTCATCTAGAGGTGATCATTATCATGCCTGTAAATTTACATAACATTTCTTACTATATGTACAGTCCGGGAGCTAATAGGGGTACCCTTGCACCCCCCTGGGACTTAACTTCACCCCACTCATTTTGTTCCTTATTATGTCCTTCAACTTTTAAGCAATGTTAACAAGAAAAAAAAGTGGACTTTTAGACTCCAGACAAGATGGCGCCCATCATGGCCGTCGTTTTTCAGACCAGACCCTAAGTCAGTTTTATGCAAATTATAGCGGGAAAATCTGGTAAAATGTATACAAATGTATATATTTTCGTGAAGCTAAAACATGATGACACTTTTTTGGGCCAAAATTGAAATTCACCATCCAAGATGGCCGCCAAAATGGCCGCCGGAAGTTGAAAATAAGAAATTTTTTCACAAATATCCTCTAGATCAATTCATGCTGTTTGGAACTGGTTGAGTAATATGACTTTATTTTGTATATTAACTGATCATTGGAGCAATTAAATATGCAATTAATGTGGTCCTAGCCCTTTCCGACCCCTCTAAAATTCGATTTTACAGAATGCGGTAAAATATTTTACAAAAAATCATAATTGGGATTCTAGTCATATTTCAACAAGAAATGAAAAGAACATTGTAATGTAAGGGAGGCATATCATTACCTATGAATATTCCAACTCTCTGGAACCAAAAATCTTACCTTGGCTCAAAATGGCTGCGAAAATGGCCGCAAATATATGGAAAATGGTAAATATTGCACCAGGGTGTCCTGTAATCGCTTACAAGTTGTGGTTGATGTATACAATTGGCTGATTTGTATTCTATACATTGCATACTAACATGTCTGATGCACCACGGATAATTTTTACTATTGTCACCACTGACATCACCAGAGATATTGCATTTTTCTCTCACAATCTTGACATAAATATCGAAAAAAATTCACTTTTCAGGGTTCGACCATTTGTTCAAGTAAAATGCAACTATCTTTGGTATCAAAGGTCCTTATTGTTTTGGTCTATCTTAAATGTGTCACACTACTGTGTTTATAGACTAAATTGCTCAAGAAGTCTTCCAAAAAGGCTACCAAATTTGTAAAAAGTTAAAAGTTAACATATCCCGAACATTATTCTCTGCGTTATCCGAAAAAGGTAGGAAATTGTGACTCACTTGGTTATTGTACGTGTTAGTTAATTAACTGACAGCTACGTTCTATTATGTTTGTCCCAGTTCCGTGTGGGGCATGACAAATTCATTTTAAAGTTGCAGTATGGAATTTTGCGGAGAACCTCTTTTATGATTCTGGCCATATTATTGTAAGGAAATGGGCAGAACTTTGAGACGGAACTGAGATGAAACCATGACATGTGGGTATTCTGGCCCATTATGGTAACAATTTATCAACTGGATACAGGGTGGAAGCCAAGATGGCAGCCAGGGAGTCACTCTATGATCATATATGAGGATAATAGGTATACATGGAGTTATTGTATGGTCATTAATAATGTGTGGGTATATAGGGAGTGCCTTGTTGGTAACGGTGGGTGGTATATTTATATATGTTGTGGATGTGTTATCATTGGTGGTGTATGGGGAGTAGATGTATGATCATGGATGGCTTGTATGAGTATGGCAAGTATGGAACTTATGAGTGGTCGTATGTGTGGGTATTGGTATATCTGGAAGGGCTCATCATTGGTGATGTGCATACCTATACCTGGATTGACTCTATGGTCATGGGTATGGCGAATATGTATACATGCAGTGGCTGTATGGTCCATGGTGAGGTGAATATGTATACAACGAGTGACTGTATGGTCGTGAATGTAGTGAATATTTTTACATAGAGTGACTATTTCGTCATGTGTCGGGTGTAGGTGTATACCTGGTGTTCATGCATGGTGACTCGTGGTTGTGTCATCATTTGTGGTATGTACGGGTATAACAAAATCTGGCTGTATGATCAGGTGTACGTGTATACAGTGTGTAACTATGTTGTCATTTGTGTGGTGTTTATGTACATATGGAGTGACTAGGGTAATGGGTGGGTTGTACATGTGTACCTTGGGTGGCTATCGCTTTCCACAATAACTCAAGGATATGTTAATTAACAGAGAGGTCATGTCAGAGAGTCATATCACGGAAAGCGATAGCCACCCATTATCACACAGTCATTACATATATACATAAACACCACAGACATAACAATACAGTGACCCATTGTATACATGTACACCTGCCCCATGACCGTGGATGACCATACAGTCACACGCCACAATGCAGGCACACCGGGTATACTCCTAAACATGACCCATACCCATATAGTCACTCCTTGTATACCCATTCATCTCACCATTGGCCATAAGGTCATCCCCTGTATACCTATTCTCCAAACACATGGTCAAATAGACAATCAATATATACATCAACACCACAACAATGACCATAAAGTCACTCCGGTATACATATGCACCTCACCAATTGCCATATAGCCACTCGCTGCATACACATACTCTCGCCCATGTCACCTGGTATACTCCTTCACCTGACCTATGGCAATATAGCCACCCGTGTGTACCTATTCAAAACATTCATACATGATCATGGTCAATCCATACATATTCACCTCAACATTGGCCATGTCACTCCATGTATCCCTATTTGTCACACCATAGCCGAATAGCCACTCAATATATACTAATACACCCCAGCCATGTCATTATAGTCACTCCATGTATGCATATGCACCTCATCCATGGCCATATAGCCACTCTCTATATACACATATCCCTCGCCCAAGACAATAAAGCAACACATGTGTATACTGGTATAACCTACACATGACCATATCGCAACGAGTCACCAAAGAGGAACACCGGGTATACTGATACGCCTGACACATGACCATTTAGTCACCTCCTGTATAGGTGTTCATTACATTTATGATCATACAGTTACTACTTGTATACCTACATGTACTCATCTCACCATTAACCATACAGTCACTACCTGTATACATATTCGACACAAATAGTCATATAACCATTCAATATATATATGCAGCCCATCCTAGGCAATAGATTCACTCTAGGTATACATGTAAACCTCACTAATGGCCATTCAGCCCTTCCAGATATAAAACACCCGCACACACGACCACTCAAACAATCCATACTTGAAAATACACCTCACACATGACAATTCAGCAATTCACTGTATAATCATACACACCATCCATGATAATAAAGCTAAGCCCTATACACCCACCAGTGATAATACATCCACGAGAGATATAAATATACATCCCACCCGTTACCACAAGGACACTCCCTATATACCCACAAGCTCGATAATGTCCACCAAGTTTACTCCAGGTATTCATATTCAATCATGATCGTAGTCACTCCACATATACCTATACACATTACCCGTAACCATAAAATCACTCCCAATTTATCCACACACCCCATCCATGATCATACAGACAACACATGTACATCCCACCATGACCTTACAGTCACTCCATATATATATAATCAATACATAGATGACCATGTAGCTATATCCATACACCACACCAATGACCATACAGGCACACCGGGTGCACCCGTACTGGATATACACAATCATACACCATACAGTCACTCCATGCATACCGATTCACCTCACACATGACCATGACCTCTCCCTGTATACCTATATGCATCTTACCATGGACAACCCACTCATAGCCATATAGTCACTCATTGTATACCTACTGACATCAGTCATGACACACAATAACTCCCTGTATACATATTCACTCACATATGATCATAGAGTAACTCCCTGGCTACGATCTTGGCATCCACACTGTATCCTGTTGACATTTATTTTATCAGAATAGCCAAAGATTATGGTCCATCTCAGTTCTGTCTCAAAGTTCCGCCCATTTCCTTTCGATAAATATGGCCAAAATCACAAAAGAGGTTCTCTGCAAAATTACATACTTTAAAATGAATTTGTCATGCCCCATACGGAACTGGGACAACCAGAATAGAACATGTAGTTGTCAGATAATTAACTAAAACGTATAATAACCAAGTGAGTCACAATTTGCTACCTTTTCGGATAATGCAGCGAATGTTCGGGATATATGTAAAAAATTTACATTTTACAAATTTATAGCCATTTTGGAAGCCATCATGAGCAATTTGGTCTATAAAGACCGTAGTGTGACACATTTAAAATAGACCATAACAATAAACACCTTTGAATCCAAAGATAGTTATATTTTACCTGAAAAAAATGGTCCAAACCTGAAAAGTTAATTTTTGCCAATATTTATGTCAAGTTTTTGAGAGAAAAGTCCAATATTTTTAATGATGTCAGTGGTGACAATAGTAACAATTAACCATGGTGCATCAGACATGTTAGTATTCAATGTATAGAATGCAGAATAGCCAATTTTATACATCAACAACAACGTGTAAGCGATTGCAGGACACGCTGGTGTAATATTTACCATTTTCCATATTATGGCGGCCATATTGGCAGCCATTTTGAGCCAAAGTATGAATTTTGGTTCCAGTGATTTGGAATATTCATAGGTAATGATATGCCTCACTTACATTACAAAGTTCTGTTCATTTCTTGTTGAAATATGACTAGAATCCCAATTGTGATTTTTTGTGAAATTTTATACCGCATTCTGTAAAATCTAATTTTTTTGGATCGGAAGGGGTAGGACCCCAATAATTGCATATTTAATTGTTCCAATGATCAGTTAATATACATAACACAAAATAAATATGCATTACTCAACTAGTTCCAAACAGCATGAATTGATCTAGAAGATATTTGTGAAAAAATGTCATATTTTCAACTTCCGGCGGCCATTTTGACTGCCATCTTGGATGGTGAGTTTCAATTTCAGCCCAAAAAAGTGTCAATATGTCTTAGCTTCACGAAAATATATACATTTGTATACATTTTACTAGATTTTTCCGCTATAATTTGCATAAAACTGACTTAGGGTCTTAAAAACGGCGGCCATGATGGACGCCATCTTGTCTGGAGTCTAAAAGGCCACTTGTTTTTCTTGTTAACATTGCTTAAAAGTTGAATGACATAATAAGGAACAAAATGAGTGGGGTGAAGTTAAGTCCCAGGGGGGGGGGGGGGGGTTGCAATGGTACCCATATAAGCTCCCGGACTAGTATGGTGTACCGATGGATTCAAATTTTAAATCCAAGATGGCTGCTGGCGGCCATGTTGTTTGTACGAATTTCAGAAATAATCGATGGCTCCCATCTAGAGGTCACCCCGAAGATCTGCATGAAGTTTGATAACGATCGGATAGGAATATGGCATGTAGCGTGTGCTAAAGGATTTAGTCATGCAAAGAGTTAAATCCAAGATGGCTGCTAGCGGCCGTGTGTTTTTTTATGAATTTCAGAAATAATCGATGGCTCCCATCTAGAAGTCACCCTGAAGATCCGTATAAAGCTTGATGACGATGGGATGAGTGGTGTGGCCTGTAGTGTGTGCCAAAGGATTTAGTCCTGCAAATAGTAAAACCCAATGTGGCTGCTGGCGGCCGTGTGTTTTAACGATTTCGGAAATAATCGATGGCACCCATCTAGAGTCACCCAAAAGATCCATATGAAATTTGGTGATGATTTGATGATCGGGTAAGGGATGCGGTATGTGATCCAAACGAGATTGTTGACGGACGGACGGACGGACGCATGGACGCACGACGGACGCCAAACCCGGCAATAGCTCAAACTTTTCAAAATAAAGTTGAGATAAAAATTAGATGGAGAGTCTCTTAGTTAAGAAGTATCCACAGAAAGCGCCCGAAATGTCTGCTCCACTTGGAAACCAAGAAACCTGTTACGATCGCACAACGGTACCGTTGCATTCTGCAACACAAAACGACAATTCACACCGGGCGGGAGAGCACAATTTTACTGTTTTCTGTCGCCCGTAGCGGTTCAAAGCGCGCGATTTTTATACTCACACTGAAAATGACCGTATCGCTGGTCACGACGCGATCACAGCAGTGATTTTATGCTTCGTCGATTGCTCGCCTTGTGGCAAACAAGCGAGATAATTGGGTCGATGTCAAATAGGATGTTTATCCGTGCATATTTGTCTTATTTGAAGGCCACACATTAATTCGTCGCTGCGATAATAAAGATGGCGGAGGACTTAAATAGCGACAGGCAGATAACTGAAGTACAACTAGACGTGGCACGAAGTCGAAAGAGTACAAGAATAAAAAGAGAAGAGAAAATGTCTGGCAAGAGATTGGCGAAATATCACGCAGGATCGTATGGAATAACCGGAATTTTCGGTCCCAATTATATTCCAGATTTGGGAAGTCAATGCAATATTCCACTTGACATATTATATTTGACAATGGAATGAGTTTGAAACACATACATGCATACATTGAATTTGTGACATGCCTTGCAATTCAAAACCATTTTTAGCTTTGAAACTCCCATAATGTGCCAATACGGGGTACATACAAAGCTTAGACAATCAAACGATTTGATTATTTAATTACAACAAAGTCAATGGTATTCATTCGTCGGCATCTGGCTCACCCTAGTTGTGTTCGTCTGCCTGTCGTCTGCTCGTGTTGGGGTCTTCTCGCGTCCTCATAAGTTGGGCGTGTCTGGTTGGCGTCTACAGGCTTCGTGGTCGGCTCGCGACTTCATCAGTTGAGGGTGTCTTCCTGTCGTCTGCGTAGTTGATATTCAGTTGAGTTCATCGGCCTGTCGTCTGCTTCGCTTCTTCGTTGGTCCATCGGGGTAGCATTGTTAGAAATACAAGATTGTAATGTTTACCTTGTGTTCCTATCCATGTTTTCGTCGAGAGCTCCTATCTGTCTTCTTGGCATCTCTGCGTCGGTAGTACGAGTACTAGTGTCGACTCGAGGGAGTTCCAAAGCATGATGATTTCTCTATGAAAATCCGGGAATCTTTATAGTTGTTCTTGTCGTGGTCCGCCTGAAGCATTTTACATGGCGCATCAAACGGGGCGTATCTGGGGCAATCAGGCGAGGGTTATCCTTCTATGTCTTCTATAGGTTTCTCTTCTCGTATATTGTGCTGCATTAGATTCCAATGGTCATCTTCTCGGCGATAGCTACTCGCGCTTATCCGTAAATTGCGCTGTATACTTCTAATTCTTCATGCTGCATTAGCTCTCTACTTCGGGTGGTCTAAGCTGTTGTTTGTGTCTCGTATTTCGAATCTCGATATAGTTCACAGGGGTGCCGATATATATGGTAAATCGTGCAGCCCCATCGAACTGAACATTGTCTGGTTCCCTGGGTTGAAGGTTCTGCCCATGGGTGTATATTGGCATATTACTTCTTATCTTTTTCGATATAAAGTTGTGCTTGAAATCGCAAGTCCATTCCGTCGCTGCGTAGTAGGTTGGTGAATTGCCGAATTAGTTCGCAACAGCGGCATCGCTGAATGAGAGACGCTCCTGTTCGTACGTTTTTTGCTGTCGTTGGTACGGCTGCTGTCGTGGCCTGTTGTAGGTTTGCTGGCGAGTCCGTGTTAACTGTCGGGGTGCGTTCGGGTATTAGTACCAATCTGGGTCGATGTCGAAGGGTGCGCCTTCAGTTTCTCTGGGTGGGTTGTACGGCGGGGGAGGTGACTGCATCGTGTACTGTTGTCTATACTCGTTGTAAGGCTGTATCCATGGCTGGCTGTAAAATTTGGGTGACTGCATGTGTGGCTTTGTGTCGAGGTTGCTTCCATGTGGCCGTCTGCTAGATGACGGTCGCACATCTGGGTGGGATGTCATATTGTCATCGTCGGGTGTTAATGTATTTTCGTCCTCACTGTCCGAGTATGGGGGTAGGTTGTGACAATTTGTCGACCCTTGTTCCGCCGCCATGGTCAGTCTGTAAGACTTAAACGAATATTTGTGTGAGGTTTGAGAATAAACGATACATCAGTAAACAATGGTTACTTTTCCAATTTCTCAATATCTCTTGAGGGTCGTCCCCTCACCAAAAACGGCTAACATAAAACTAAGTTAGATCTAACCTGAAATTCTTATAAGACGGTCACCGACGATCTAACGTCGAAATTTAACTGTCAAAAGTGAGATGGGCGGAGCTATAAAACTAACATATTTCACGTGTGCTCAGCTTAGAAGACTGCAAAGTAGTTCTACCTTAGAAAATCCCCATTAAAAGAACTATAAAATTTCACGTATGCTTTATGTTAGAAAATTTCTACCTTAGTTCTACGTTAGACAAAATCGCACATGTGTCCGAATGTGTCGAGTGATGCAGAACACAGATTAATTAACTTTCGATAGGTTAAATATATTAAATACCATGCAGCTAGCTTTATAATGTAACAAAAACAATTTCACATATAATACAATATATATTTCTTTTCAAGACTATATAATAAATAATATAATAAATACATGGAATATCAATACAAATCAATACCAACAACACATTGCACTTAATATGATTTAATTTATATATAGCGGAGAAACTTTAAATATTTTGCTTCCTCCACAGTTGATTGATCACATTCGACATAGTTTCCTTAAATTTGGGCATTTCGGTTTTGTTTTTCTTCCTGAAATTGGATTGTATTTGTTGCCAAAATTTAGGCAATTTATATAAGTGGTTTTCCCATTTATGACCGAATTATGCATATTTAAGTTAATAGAAATCCGATTTGTTGTATGTATGTGTATATACGTACACTTTACATTATGTTAATAAAACTACTTTGAAATTTTCATTAGAGACATATATATAATTTGTATGGCTTGAATCATGCACAGGAGCTTGTCATAACGTGCTCCGCTATATTTTATCACAGGCATTTCTGAAAATATCATTTCTAAAAAAAATATCGCACAAAACAAATAAAAATTTATTTTTTGTTGTGTTATATTTTTTTAGAAACAATCTTGTCAGAAATTCCAACGGCTGCAGTCATGGGCAATTGTGATAGGCCTGCGTGATTTCTGCAATACTCGTGTGTATGCAACTATGCATGCATATTATATGCATGTATGATGTATCCATCTGAGATATAATTATAATGTACATTAATCGGGAGTGCGGCCTACACTTGTTATTTTACGCTTCGCTAAATGGTGCTATCCAGCGATGTGTACTGCATTAGACATTTTATTTTGCAAATTATCTACATAGTGCATGCATGTTATTTTGCAGGCAGTTTTATACACACGTGACGAGTATACTAGTGAATTATATATATTTATGACAAAATACCTCATCATTTTCTAAATATTAACACTACCGTACCGTACTTAATTGAAACATGTTTCTAAATTAATAAATAGCATCACACAATGTAGACAATCATTGCTGATTATAATGCAGTGCATATCCGCTGATTGTACCATTTAGCAATGCGTAGACACATAATTAATGTATTCGTGGTTCAACAACTTTAGAGTTATCAATCTTGCATGCTCTTGGACCAAATGATTTGCGATTGGTGTCATTATAACAGTAGAGTTACCACACTTGGTCTATCAACAATGTCCACGTTCCACCAATAATGCACAATTCCATCGATTATGCGGCAGCATCATAGTGTGTGACAAACTCCAGGCAGAGTTATCTCCCATCGCTACGCTGGATATCATATCGCAGCGATAGCGTAGAGGGCGCTGTATGGAGTTTGAGTGTGTGATACATAGAGAGAAGAACGTGGAAGAAGATGAGCTCAGTTGACACAAATATTGTGACGACTGGGGCATACAATATACAGTTATTGACTGATATGGAGGGAGTTTTGTTATACGTGCATGTTCAATGTGAAGAAAGAAGACAGTCCATTGGGTCGACATGCTGGCTTGCGAGTTATTACACGTACCTGTACCGACTTCATATATAATCTGTCGCCTTTTTCAAGGAGAAAAACTACCTTCTCATTATCAAAGACTGAGATCAATTTAAAGTTTGGTGCACCCTTGGATCCAAATTTTCCAAATCAACTGCCCTAAAAATTCCAAATTTTGGAAATTCCATATGCACCCCCTCCCCGTTGGGGTCCAAATTTTCCAAATCTACATCTACTATTCTAAAATATTTCCAATTTTTGGAAATTCTGTAGTTCCATTTGCACAACCCATCATTGGGATAAATTTTCCAACAGGATATTCCAGATATTTCGGAACTTTTCAACTAGTCACCCACCTAGGAGACCAATTTGCCAACTTAGTAGTATTACTTTATGTGGGCTTGTATATAAAATGGTGTATGTATATCCAACCGAAAGCCAATGACTGGCGGTAGCGCATGTTCCAAGGTGCCCGACACTATGTATGCTATGAATTTGGAAAGTCACTTTAAGCTAGTGTTTCGTGTCAATTTTTGTTCGCCGACACTCGTCAGGGGGAGGCGATTTAATTAGATAAGTTGACATTTTATATGTCTGTTAACATGTATTCCATGTGTATATAGTTTTTTGCCCCGTCATGTGGGATTGTTGGATTTGCAATTTTCATGCAATCATTCTGTTAACATGTATTCCATGTGTATATAGTTTTTTCCCGTCCTGGGATTGTTGGATTTGCAATTTTCATGCAATCATTCTGTTAACATGTATTCCATGTGTATATAGTTTTTTCCCGTCATGGGATTGTTGGATTTGCAATGTTCATGCAATCATTCTGTTGGATGGTTTGTAGTTTCAGCCTCTCAGCATTCGCTGCCGATGTGAAGACTGCATGTTTCCGATATTTTGAGATGTGTATAGTATATAGCCAGCACGTGGCAGTTCAGCCGTCAATCACGCTTTAAGGCGTGTACAATGGCTTTAGTGCCCAGTCGAGTCAAGCTAACATACGTTGGTTAGGTCACGTGACGATATATGCCACATATGTGGTGTGAAATTGATACCTCTGATGTTGCGATAAGGAATTAATCACTTCTTTAATGTCTTATTTGACTCGCCGTTAATCTTAGTCTGACATATTTCTGACTGTAGCGTCAAGAATGAATAGATTACCATTAATTGGCACATATGTTTTCAGTCAAGTCTCTATCCAAGGTTTTTGGATTTCGAAGTTTGGCCAAGTTTAAATAATGCCAAAACATATTTAGGTATATGTGACTTCTTCGGGTTGCATATTTTATGCAGTCTGCATATTGCATGCATTATATGTGGATATTCTTGGTGGAATCCATCGGATTCAGTTTAAATTTGCATATTATATGCCATCTGTATGTTAATACCATATTAGCGAAAGAGCGTAACATCCACCACTCATCCCAAAGATATGGGTTGAAATAAATGGTAAATGCCAGTAGGCCCCCGCATGTGTGCAAAACCAGTCAAGATAGAGCATAGAATCAAATTGGATTGTCCAACTGAACTAGTGGGCTATAGGTTCTTGCTGGCATGCCAGAACATGATACCAATTACGAATTTATCATTCTATAGGTAACAGTGGGTTCTAAATAACACATGCATCGCTTATGGATGAGAATTAATTCATGAGTATTGTCCAGACATCATCGATCATCTACACATCTAGGTGCACCCATTAATTTGGGATATTAATGTGTATAGCTATAGTGATAATATAGCTGTATATTTAGCGTGTATTATTTGCTATAATGTACCATTGCAAGTTTGTGACCAGAGCGTGTACACGTGGTGTAATATGCACAATTGTAGTGCGCCCGTTAAGTGGGGTATTGTATATGTATAGCTATATCAATGATATAGCATTGTTACTGGAAACTACCGTTTCGGTATAGTTTATTCGATTAGTCCATCCTAACACCAAGGCTGGCGCAAATCCGATGATAAGCGGGTCCTTGAAATGTCATGTGTAAATCTAGCGTGTATCGTTAGTTGTAAAAGCAATACAGCATTATGAGTTAATGCCCCGAGTGAATACTCGTGGTGGTATATACACAATTAGTGTGCCCATTTAGGGATGTTTGTTTAAGTATAGTTATTATAGCTATAATAAAGCAATGTAGATGTCCATGAATTTTATAGTGACTTATCCAAGCATATTCGGATCACCTCAAAACAGCAACGTCGCCACACAGTCGAAGCAGTCAGGATCCCTGGTAGTTAAACCAGTTATTCAACAGGATTACTATCACCGAGGAATGTCAAGTTTGTATATAAAATGGTGTATGTATATCCAACCGAAAGCCAATGACTGGCGGTAGCGCATGTTCCAAGGTGCCCGACACTATGTATGCTATGAATTTGGAAAGTCACTTTAAGCTAGTGTTTCGTGTCAATTTTTGTTCGCCGACACTCGTCAGGGGGAGGCGATTTAATTAGATAAGTTGACATTTTATATGTCTGTTAACATGTATTCCATGTGTATATAGTTTTTTGCCCCGTCATGTGGGATTGTTGGATTTGCAATTTTCATGCAATCATTCTGTTAACATGTATTCCATGTGTATATAGTTTTTTCCCGTCCTGGGATTGTTGGATTTGCAATTTTCATGCAATCATTCTGTTAACATGTATTCCATGTGTATATAGTTTTTTCCCGTCATGGGATTGTTGGATTTGCAATGTTCATGCAATCATTCTGTTGGATGGTTTGTAGTTTCAGCCTCTCAGCATTCGCTGCCGATGTGAAGACTGCATGTTTCCGATATTTTGAGATGTGTATAGTATATAGCCAGCACGTGGCAGTTCAGCCGTCAATCACGCTTTAAGGCGTGTACAATGGCTTTAGTGCCCAGTCGAGTCAAGCTAACATACGTTGGTTAGGTCACGTGACGATATATGCCACATATGTGGTGTGAAATTGATACCTCTGATGTTGCGATAAGGAATTAATCACTTCTTTAATGTCTTATTTGACTCGCCGTTAATCTTAGTCTGACATATTTCTGACTGTAGCGTCAAGAATGAATAGATTACCATTAATTGGCACATATGTTTTCAGTCAAGTCTCTATCCAAGGTTTTTGGATTTCGAAGTTTGGCCAAGTTTAAATAATGCCAAAACATATTTAGGTATATGTGACTTCTTCGGGTTGCATATTTTATGCAGTCTGCATATTGCATGCATTATATGTGGATATTCTTGGTGGAATCCATCGGATTCAGTTTAAATTTGCATATTATATGCCATCTGTATGTTAATACCATATTAGCGAAAGAGCGTAACATCCACCACTCATCCCAAAGATATGGGTTGAAATAAATGGTAAATGCCAGTAGGCCCCCGCATGTGTGCAAATCCAGTCAAGATAGAGCATAGAATCAAATTGGATTGTCCAACTGAACTAGTGGGCTATAGGTTCTTGCTGGCATGCCAGAACATGATACCAATTACGAATTTATCATTCTATAGGTAACAGTGGGTTCTAAATAGCACATGCATCGCTTATGGATGAGAATTAATTCATGAGTATTGTCCAGACATCATCGATCATCTACACATCTAGGTGCACCCATTAATTTGGGATATTAATGTGTATAGCTATAGTGATAATATAGCTGTATATTTAGCGTGTATTATTTGCTATAATGTACCATTGCAAGTTTGTGACCAGAGCGTGTACACGTGGTGTAATATGCACAATTGTAGTGCGCCCGTTAAGTGGGGTATTGTATATGTATAGCTATATCAATGATATAGCATTGTTACTGGAAACTACCGTTTCGGTATAGTTTATTCGATTAGTCCATCCTAACACCAAGGCTGGCGCAAATCCGATGATAAGCGGGTCCTTGAAATGTCATGTGTAAATCTAGCGTGTATCGTTAGTTGTAAAAAGCAATACAGCATTATGAGTTAATGCCCCGAGTGAATACTCGTGGTGGTATATACACAATTAGTGTGCCCATTTAGGGATGTTTGTTTAAGTATAGTTATTATAGCTATAATAAAGCAATGTAGATGTCCATGAATTTTATAGTGACTTATCCAAGCATATTCGGATCACCTCAAAACAGCAACGTCGCCACACAGTCGAAGCAGTCAGGATCCCTGGTAGTTAAACCAGTTATTCAACAGGATTACTATCACCGAGGAATGTCAAGTTTGTATATAAAATGGTGTATGTATATCCAACCGAAAGCCAATGACTGGCGGTAGCGCATGTTCCAAGGTGCCCGACACTATGTATGCTATGAATTTGGAAAGTCACTTTAAGCTAGTGTTTCGTGTCAATTTTTGTTCGCCGACACTCGTCAGGGGGAGGCGATTTAATTAGATAAGTTGACATTTTATATGTCTGTTAACATGTATTCCATGTGTATATAGTTTTTTGCCCCGTCATGTGGGATTGTTGGATTTGCAATTTTCATGCAATCATTCTGTTAACATGTATTCCATGTGTATATAGTTTTTTCCCGTCCTGGGATTGTTGGATTTGCAATTTTCATGCAATCATTCTGTTAACATGTATTCCATGTGTATATAGTTTTTTCCCGTCATGGGATTGTTGGATTTGCAATGTTCATGCAATCATTCTGTTGGATGGTTTGTAGTTTCAGCCTCTCAGCATTCGCTGCCGATGTGAAGACTGCATGTTTCCGATATTTTGAGATGTGTATAGTATATAGCCAGCACGTGGCAGTTCAGCCGTCAATCACGCTTTAAGGCGTGTACAATGGCTTTAGTGCCCAGTCGAGTCAAGCTAACATACGTTGGTTAGGTCACGTGACGATATATGCCACATATGTGGTGTGAAATTGATACCTCTGATGTTGCGATAAGGAATTAATCACTTCTTTAATGTCTTATTTGACTCGCCGTTAATCTTAGTCTGACATATTTCTGACTGTAGCGTCAAGAATGAATAGATTACCATTAATTGGCACATATGTTTTCAGTCAAGTCTCTATCCAAGGTTTTTGGATTTCGAAGTTTGGCCAAGTTTAAATAATGCCAAAACATATTTAGGTATATGTGACTTCTTCGGGTTGCATATTTTATGCAGTCTGCATATTGCATGCATTATATGTGGATATTCTTGGTGGAATCCATCGGATTCAGTTTAAATTTGCATATTATATGCCATCTGTATGTTAATACCATATTAGCGAAAGAGCGTAACATCCACCACTCATCCCAAAGATATGGGTTGAAATAAATGGTAAATGCCAGTAGGCCCCCGCATGTGTGCAAATCCAGTCAAGATAGAGCATAGAATCAAATTGGATTGTCCAACTGAACTAGTGGGCTATAGGTTCTTGCTGGGATGCCAGAACATGATACCAATTACGAATTTATCATTCTATAGGTAACAGTGGGTTCTAAATAGCACATGCATCGCTTATGGATGAGAATTAATTCATGAGTATTGTCCAGACATCATCGATCATCTACACATCTAGGTGCACCCATTAATTTGGGATATTAATGTGTATAGCTATAGTGATAATATAGCTGTATATTTAGCGTGTATTATTTGCTATAATGTACCATTGCAAGTTTGTGACCAGAGCGTGTACACGTGGTGTAATATGCACAATTGTAGTGCGCCCGTTAAGTGGGGTATTGTATATGTATAGCTATATCAATGATATAGCATTGTTACTGGAAACTACCGTTTCGGTATAGTTTATTCGATTAGTCCATCCTAACACCAAGGCTGGCGCAAATCCGATGATAAGCGGGTCCTTGAAATGTCATGTGTAAATCTAGCGTGTATCGTTAGTTGTAAAAGCAATACAGCATTATGAGTTAATGCCCCGAGTGAATACTCGTGGTGGTATATACACAATTAGTGTGCCCATTTAGGGATGTTTGTTTAAGTATAGTTATTATAGCTATAATAAAGCAATGTAGATGTCCATGAATTTAATAGTGACTTATCCAAGCATATTCGGATCACCTCAAAACAGCAACGTCGCCACACAGTCGAAGCAGTCAGGATCCCTGGTAGTTAAACCAGTTATTCAACAGGATTACTATCACCGAGGAATGTCAAGTTTGTATATAAAATGGTGTATGTATATCCAACCGAAAGCCAATGACTGGCGGTAGCGCATGTTCCAAGGTGCCCGACACTATGTATGCTATGAATTTGGAAAGTCACTTTAAGCTAGTGTTTCGTGTCAATTTTTGTTCGCCGACACTCGTCAGGGGGAGGCGATTTAATTAGATAAGTTGACATTTTATATGTCTGTTAACATGTATTCCATGTGTATATAGTTTTTTGCCCCGTCATGTGGGATTGTTGGATTTGCAATTTTCATGCAATCATTCTGTTAACATGTATTCCATGTGTATATAGTTTTTTCCCGTCCTGGGATTGTTGGATTTGCAATTTTCATGCAATCATTCTGTTAACATGTATTCCATGTGTATATAGTTTTTTCCCGTCATGGGATTGTTGGATTTGCAATGTTCATGCAATCATTCTGTTGGATGGTTTGTAGTTTCAGCCTCTCAGCATTCGCTGCCGATGTGAAGACTGCATGTTTCCGATATTTTGAGATGTGTATAGTATATAGCCAGCACGTGGCAGTTCAGCCGTCAATCACGCTTTAAGGCGTGTACAATGGCTTTAGTGCCCAGTCGAGTCAAGCTAACATACGTTGGTTAGGTCACGTGACGATATATGCCACATATGTGGTGTGAAATTGATACCTCTGATGTTGCGATAAGGAATTAATCACTTCTTTAATGTCTTATTTGACTCGCCGTTAATCTTAGTCTGACATATTTCTGACTGTAGCGTCAAGAATGAATAGATTACCATTAATTGGCACATATGTTTTCAGTCAAGTCTCTATCCAAGGTTTTTGGATTTCGAAGTTTGGCCAAGTTTAAATAATGCCAAAACATATTTAGGTATATGTGACTGCTTCGGGTTGCATATTTTATGCAGTCTGCATATTGCATGCATTATATGTGGATATTCTTGGTGGAATTCATCGGATTCAGTTTAAATTTGCATATTATATGCCATCTGTATGTTAATACCATATTAGCGAAAGAGCGTAACATCCACCACTCATCCCAAAGATATGGGTTGAAATAAATGGTAAATGCCAGTAGGCCCCCGCATGTGTGCAAATCCAGTCAAGATAGAGCATAGAATCAAATTGGATTGTCCAACTGAACTAGTGGGCTATAGGTTCTTGCTGGCATGCCAGAACATGATACCAATTACGAATTTATCATTCTATAGGTAACAGTGGGTTCTAAATAGCACATGCATCGCTTATGGATGAGAATTAATTCATGAGTATTGTCCAGACATCATCGATCATCTACACATCTAGGTGCACCCATTAATTTGGGATATTAATGTGTATAGCTATAGTGATAATATAGCTGTATATTTAGCGTGTATTATTTGCTATAATGTACCATTGCAAGTTTGTGACCAGAGCGTGTACACGTGGTGTAATATGCACAATTGTAGTGCGCCCGTTAAGTGGGGTATTGTATATGTATAGCTATATCAATGATATAGCATTGTTACTGGAAACTACCGTTTCGGTATAGTTTATTCGATTAGTCCATCCTAACACCAAGGCTGGCGCAAATCCGATGATAAGCGGGTCCTTGAAATGTCATGTGTAAATCTAGCGTGTATCGTTAGTTGAAAAAGCAATACAGCATTATGAGTTAATGCCCCGAGTGAATACTCGTGGTGGTATATACACAATTAGTGTGCCCATTTAGGGATGTTTGTTTAAGTATAGTTATTATAGCTATAATAAAGCAATGTAGATGTCCATGAATTTGAGACCCGTACAAACATATGCCCAGAGATAACGAGCACAGTGCCGACGCGAATAACGCCACCCTTAGGGTTACTATGCTTAAGCACGTCCTGCACAAATTAAAGGCAATCGAAAAGATTCACACGACTGATTTAAGTGAACAACTAGTATCACCCAATGAATGGGATAGATGGTCATGGTGGTATGATGCCCTAGTAATAACAAGCAGTAGTAATTTTCATTTCATTGACTCACAAATTTTGTGGGAAATTTATTAAACTGCACTTGTCAAGGTTAGCCGTTATGTACAATAAGCAGTTAGACCAGCAACCTGAGGACATCCCACAATGGTCGTGCTCAAGGAGCCCATAGACGAAGCAATGGATACGGATGCACCAAAGCCGTCTGCACCATTCAGGGACAATACTCAGGAACGCCTATATCCAATTATAGCCGTCAAAGGCTAACCACAACCGTGGCGGATTTGGATTAGTATCACTTATATATTATATATTCACGTATTCCTCATGTTATTCATATCGAATTGTTGCATTGGTATACTAATGTCAATTGTATGTTTATAGAGATTTATGTATTTCTCATATTTTCAATATTAATAGTTGAATCGCGATAGTTATGTAATTATCGTAATAATTAGATCAAGTGTTGAGTGGGGTTAGGACCCCTTACATGTAGTTATGTGTTTGTGCTGCAAATCAGTCATCCCGATTTATATTGTGCATAACTGTTCGTCGATCCATATCTATGTGGACCTAAGTGGTAAATAACCCTTTTGCATCTGACCGATCTAAGTTTAACTTAGATCGGTCAGATGCAAAAGGGTTATTTACCACTTAGGTCCACATAGATATGGATCGACGAACAGTTATGCACAATATAAATCGGGATGACTGATTTGCAGCACAAACACATAACTACATGTAAGGGGTCCTAACCCCCACTCAACACTTGATCTAATTATTACGATAATTACATAACTATCGCGATTCAACTATTAATATTGAAAATATGAGAAATACATAAATCTCTATAAACATACAATTGACATTAGTATACCAATGCAACAATTCGATATGAATAACATGAGGAATACGTGAATATATAATATATAAGTGATACTAATCCAAATCCGCCACGGTTGTGGTTAGCCTTTGACGGCTATAATTGGATATAGGCGTTCCTGAGTATTGTCCCTGAATGGCGCAGACGGCTTTGGTGCATCCGTATCCATTGCTTCGTCTATGGGCTCCTTGAGCACGACCATTGTGGGATGTCCTCAGGTTGCTGGTCTAACTGCTTATTGTACATAACGGCTAACCTTGACAAGTGCAGTTTAATAAATTTCCCACAAAATTTGTGAGTCAATGAAATGAAAATTACTACTGCTTGTTATTACTAGGGCATCATACCACCATGACCATCTATCCCATTCATTGGGTGATACTAGTTGTTCACTTAAATCAGTCGTGTGAATCTTTTCGATTGCCTTTAATTTGTGCAGGACGTGCTTAAGCATAGTAACCCTAAGGGTGGCGTTATTCGCGTCGGCACTGTGCTCGTTATCTCTGGGCATATGTTTGTACGGGTCAGAGGTTGTCGGTATACTGCAGTAATTTGCCAGGTGTAAGTAATGGGTCCACGGAAACGTGCGGCCTGTAATCGATACGGACATGACTACCTATCGCAATTCGGTTTGGGGCATTGGGCTAAATATTTTCAAACGCCACATTCTGGTGAGTTTACTAAGCCAGGTTAGACTTGCCAATAAGACAGTTAAGAGCAGGGGCCCATCCATTATGTAATGAATCCCAGGTCAATAATTCGAGCATTCCATTATTATTTACATTGCTGCTACTATTGAGGACAACCGGATAGTATAGCTTGCAATGATGTTTTACTTATTAAGTAGCTACTCGCTCAATTCAAGAGCTGCTCACACTTGCGTGGGGCCGGTGTAGGTCTGGTTTCGTGAGGGGTTGATTCAATGGCGACCACTTCCATGAATTCATCCTCCGAGCTCTCATTACTCGTAAGCTTCACTACTATTTTGCGCCTGTATCGGCGAGGCGCAGAAGCACTTTGTGCTTTGGCATTCGGCCCTGTTTGCTCGTCCGTGGACGAGTCATTGTTTTGTAGTGACCCTGAGCGCACGAGCCGCGCGTTTCGACGCTGTAAGCGCAACTTAAGCTCGCTTAAAGGGATATCTTCATCATCGGAGTCTGAACATTGTCTCCGAAATCGAGCGATCACATCATCTGGTAATGGTTCTGTCTCATCGCCAGAAGAACTACTCTGAGGGTTAGGGGCAGGGGCGTCGCTATCTTCGTCTTCTGGGGGTACGTTTGTTGGTGTCAGTCTTGGGGATTTCCCATTCAAGGTTGGCCTTGTGCATATGTTCAGCATGGGACTGTGTGACCTTCCCAGTTAATTGATTCCTTAATTCAAAAGTAATGGGCGTTACTGGCTTGGTTATGCGGAAGTAGGGTTTCCATTTACTTTCCAGTTTGCTTTTCCTTAAGTGATTCTTAACATAGACGGCCTCGCCAATATCGAATTTGGTGTCTTTGGCATTTTTGTCAAATTTCGCTGCTTGTTGGCGTTTAGCCTGTTTCACGTGTTTGTGTACCATCATAAATGATTTATGTTGTTGTTGTAAAGCTGTTTGATGATAGTCTTCCCCAGCGTATTTACGCCTAGGTTTCAAGAGATTGTCTATTGGCAACACGATGTCCCGGTTGTATAACAAGAAAAAGGGGGAAAATTTTGAAGTTTCATTTTTGTTAAATCGGATCGCAGCTAGTGTTTGATTTAAATGGACGTCCCACGTATTTAGCTGGTCCGCCATTTTCTTTGATATTACGTCTTTCAAACTGCGGTGGAATCTCTCAACTTTAGCGTTGCTCTGGGGGTGATAATAAGACGTAGTCACCTGATGAATGTTTAAAGCCTTCAAATTGTCCCAGACCTTGTAATTTATGTTCTCACTGCCATTATCGGTGATTATTTCCAGGGGGCATCCATATCGCGGGTATATTTCCTCGATCAAGAGATGAAAAATGTTATCAGCTGACTTGTCCTTGACCGGAAACGCTTTCGCCCACCCGCTATATAAATCTACGAAGCTGATAATATAACGATTACCCGAATACGACGTGGGGTATGTGCCTGATAGGTCCAAACCAATTTTAGCAAAAGGATAAGGGGGCGTATCCATCGTTTGCATCTTGGGGGGCTGTTTCTGCCGAGACCTGACTTGGCAAGTCACACATTTGCAGACATAGCAATTGAGTTCCTTATACAGTCTGGTCCAAAAATATTTCGATGTAATTGCATCATGTGTTTTGTCTATTCCCACATAGCCATTGTTATCATGGTATTGTTGGATTATATTGGTTTGAAGATGTGCGGGTACCCAACGGCGTGGGGTCGGTTCTGCATCAGCACTTGAGAGGTAATATAGTACCCCATCAATCATCAAGTATTTGTCATTCCGGGTGTCCTTGACTTTGTTGAGGGCGTCCAGAACTGACGCAATTTCCGGGTCTTTCTTTTGTTCCTCAAGCATATTGAAGTCGGGCTTGTTGAACAGTAGGTCGGTAGGCTGGTAGGCCTTACCAATTTGATTTTTACTCGGCAGCTCCTTTGGCGTTACATCGCAGCTTGCAAAATCTTTGGGTTGAAATTGAGATGAATTTAAGGCCGCTATTTCTGCCTGGGTTTCAGCGATTGTAATGTTATTGTCATTTATATCCACTTCCACTTCTGCCTTTTCCTGTTCTGTAAATGCATTAGGGATGTTCGACTGAGCATGTCTGCACAGTGATTATCTGGGCCAGCTATGTATTCAATGCTACAGTTATATCCAGCTATACCCAAAGCCCATTGTTGGATTTTCTTGTTCTGCATGGGGGATTCCAAGAGATATTTCAATGGTTTATGATCTGTTTTTATTGTAAAGGTGGCATTATGGAGGTAATGGTCCAGCCTTTGCAGAATTGCATATGCCTCTTTTTTGACAGTTGGCCATCGGGTTTGAGTATCACCAAGTTTGTGTGAGAGATAATATATTGGTTCTTCAATGCCATCTTCGCCTAACTGTGTCAGGCAGGCGCCAATGCAAAGGTCACTTGAATCAGTATACAACGTATAGGGCGTAGCTGTATTGGGTAGGCGAAGAGGGGTACTGCTGTCAGATTTTCCTTTAGTTTTTCGAATAAATTTTGGTAAGCTTGGTCCCATTTGAATTTAGTATATATTTTTTGTTAGTTGCACCAGAGGTTCGGCAATCTGTGAAAATGAGGGGACGAATCTACGACAGATATTACTCATGCCAATGAAGGAACGGACCTCCTTGACCGAAGTTGGGGGTGCAAGAGACCGGATGGCCTTGACCTTGTCAGGGTCAGGTCGGACACCATCGGCGTCGATTATAAAACACAAATATTTCGTTTCCTGTTGCAAAAACTGGCACTTTTTTAATTTTAATTTTAGAGTATGTTGGCGCAATTTTTCAAAGACTTTTTGGACATGTTCCAAGTGTAATTCGAGGGACTCACTGTGTATTAAAATGTCGACTAAGTACGAAATTGCGTAATCACCCATTCCACATAATACTTGGGCCATAAGCTGGGAGAAAACACCGCCAGCATTTCGGAGTCCAAAAGGCATAGAGCTGAATTCAAAGAGACATCGGTGGCATGCGAAAGCTGTCGTTTGCTTGTCTTCTTCAGCGACCTGGCATTGCCAGGATCCGCTCTTCAGATCGAGTGCGGTAAAGAATTTAAACTTTCCAAGAAGTGCCAAAATATCGTCGATGACCGGAAGTGGGTATGACATGGGTTTGGTTATGGAATTTAATTGTCTGAAGTCGGCGCAAAACCGTTTTTTGCCGTCGCGCTTGTCTGCCAGGACGACCGGCACTGACCAAGCATGGAACTTGGCCTGATAATGTCTGCTTCAAGCATATCATTTATGGCAGTGTCGACCAGCGGTCGTTTATTTAATGGGTGCGATACAGGCGAAGTTTTATCGGAGGATGATTTCCTGTGTCGATGTGCATTTTAACTGTCAGCTCAGTGTCTTTCTCAGCAAAAATGTCTGAGTTGTATTTCAGCAACTTCAACAGTGCCTCTCGATATTGATCGGGGCATGAAACGTCAGCGAAATTCAATTTTTTTCGATTGTAGGGGGCGCTGATTTAGAGTTGTCTGCCCGGTTATAATCGGTGTGCCTATGAGTGTAGCCATTGTGGGGGTAATTGCTGGCTGTTGGGAATTGAGGGCCCTGTAATAAAGAGTTGACTTCAAAGTTAGTGTCTGGTTTGCATATGACTGCCTCGCCGGTGGTGAAAGGTCTTATTAGTGTTATTGATAAGTAGCACTGGGACTTTACGTCGCTTACCCAATCCCGAAATTGAGTTGCTAATTTCCAGACCAGGTTCTGATGTCAGATAACCTTTCTCGATTTGGGCCACTTCTACTAACGTCGATTTGTGAAGTGCAGCCAATTTTTCGATTTCCCCATACATAAAGACGAAGTTTGAGGTTTTAAACTAACTTTGTGAACCAATCTCAAAAGAGAAGCTATATGTGCATCTTCCTCCAATGGGACATATATGTCATTGATTTTGAGACATCCTAGACCGTAATACAGTCTGACCCCCCCCCCCGAGAGGTCAACCAATCCCTCCCTAAGATCATATTCCTGGTCATATCATTCACCACATAAAATTTATGAGTTAATTTTATTTTTGCCATTCTGAAAGTTAGTTCCATGCTACCAAGCACACCTACAAATTTCCCATTCACGGAGCTGAGGTTAATGTGTTCCCTAGTTAGTTTTGATCGAAACTGTAATGCATCATAGACGCGTTTGTGAATCAATGACACTTCCCAGTAAACATGCCGGTGCCGGCCGGTACCGGCCACATTATGGTTCATACCGGCAGAGCTGGCACCGGCATGCCAACAGTCTACCGGCACCGGCCGGTACAGGCAACCCAGTGCCAACATGATGGCAAATATTTCGTGCAGGTAGTCGGTACCGGCCATTCTGCGCCACTATCCACTAATGAGCGATATTTATTTTTACCTATTCTAACTAAACACGAGCTGGGGTTACCTACAATATTGATGCTGAAACTCCTCTCATATGTGGTCTCAATGAGAGGACTTTCTAGTTTTTTGGGTATGTGTGTAGGGTCATTAGTTGCGGAGGTTCGTTTGCTGTCGGAAACTTCCAGCTGTGATGTGGTACATTGTGGGATGGGTCACGTGATCGATTTGGTTGGTTTCGGTGGATTCCCCTGGATGGGGTTAAGGGTGTCTTCCATTGCCCGCGTGTTGGGTTTCCAGATTTAGAGGGGCAATTTCTAGCCAAATGATCACCTTCACAAACACAGCAACATATGTATCTGGTTTTCGGTCTTAAAAGGGCAGTCACGGGCAAAATGATCACCTCGGCACGTCCAACATTCGATCGCTTTTTGGGGTTTAATTACTTCTTCTACGTGTACCTGTCGCGGGCGCGATCGATGTTCGCGGATCGTGTGGTTGTCGCGCTCGCATATTTCGCAGGCTGTTTTCGGCCGTTTGTTTCTAAAATGATCGACTTCCATAGGTTACGGTTCGTTTTCGTTGTAATTTTCGCGCCCTGTCCGCAGGTTGAACACACGTCGGATTCCCACTTCTCGCATAGCGATTTCCACCGCCAATTTTAGTGTCCTCGGGGCATCTCTAATCAATTTCGTTTTCAGGCTGTCGCTTCTTAAATCGTCAATATAAAAACCTACGAGTTGACCTTGAACTGCGTCGATGCCACTGGTTGGTCCCTGTATGCGATGCTCGCTATTTCAAAAATTCGCTCTGCGAGCACATGTAAATTCTCGTTATGTTTTTGCTTAATTTTTCTTAGCATCGAAAAGGCGAATTGACTATCATTTATCTCGGCAAATCGACTAGATAATTCGGTTTTCGTTTCTTGCCACGTGGCGTTATGATTTGCGGCCAAATATCTTTGCAGAAAATCCGAAACTGGGCCCATGCTACTCTGGAAAGCCATAAAAGGTTTGTTCGTTTCGTTAGCCCCGATCAAAACCGCGAATTTTTCTATTCACTTGATCCACCCATGGTACCTATCAGGGTTTCCGTCAAATGGTGTTACTACTTGCGTTACGGTTGACATAGCCATGGCAGCAGTTTGTGAATTGATAGCCTCTGTTAATAAGGTGAGAACACCAGCAGTTTGGGTAGCCATTATGATAGTAAACAGTTATAGACTCACGTTTTGCGAACTTTCAAACACTGTTTCTGTTCACACTGTTCCACTTCCGGTTCCACGTTGTGTCTGTGATTAGCTTTCAGATCCTGGCTCGTCAGGCACCAGTAAACGTTACGTGCCAATACGGGGTACATACAACTCTTAGACAATCAAACGATTTGATTATTTAATTACAACAAAGTCAATGGTATTCATTCGTCGGCATCTGGCTCCCCCTAGTTGTGTTCGTCTTCCTGTCATCTGCTCGTGTTATGGTCTTCTCGCGTCCTCATAAGTTGGGCATGTCTGGTTGGCGTCTACGGGCTTCGTGGTCGGCTCGCGACTTCATCAGTTGAGGGTGTCTTCCTGTCGTCTGCGTAGTTGATATCCAGTTGAGTTCATCGGCCTGTCGTCTGCTTCGCTTCTTCGTTGGTCCATCGGGGTAGCGTTGTTAGAAATACAAGATTGTAATGTTTACCTTGTATTCCTATCCATGTTTTCGTCGAGAGCTCATATCTGTCTTCTTGGCATCTCTGCGTCGGTAGTACGAGTACTAGTGTCGACTCGAGGGAGTTACAAAGCATGATGATTTCTCTATGAAAATCCGGGAATCTTTATAGTTGTTCTTGTCGTGGTCCGCCTGAAGCATTTCACATGGCTCATCAAACGGGGCGTACCTGGGGCAATCAGGCGAGGGTCATTCTTCTATGTCTTCTATATGTTTCTCTTCTTGTATATATAGCGTGCTGCATTAGATTCCAATGGTCATCTTCTGAGCGATAGCTACTCGCTCTTATCCGTAAATTGGGTTGTATACTTCTAATTCTTCATGCTGCATACTTCGTGTGGTCTAAGCTGTTGTTTGTGTCTCGTATTCCGAATCTCGATATAGTTAACAGGGGTGCCGATTTATATGGTAAATCGTGCAGCCCCTACGAACTGAAGATTGTCTGCTTCCCTGGGTTGAAGGTTCTGTCCATGGGTGTATATTGGCATAATGAATAGTATAATTTTGACCCACAAAAACAGTAACTGTGATAATGATTGAAACTAATGCATATGTTGGTTTATTTACCCAAACAGTCCAACAATGTAAAGACAAATGGAAGAATCTCAGAGACCATTTCGGTGACCCAAAATGATGCACTCAAACGATTATCTATATACCCTGATTATCGCGTGCGACGAAGCGATTCAGTCATTAAAAATCGCGCGCTCGCGTCCGGTGTGAACTGACCTTTACAAACATGATCATACTGCCATTATACGAGAGTAACGAGAGGTATTATTATGTCAACGTCTTGAACTGAGGGTTTTAATGCTCCTGGCGGTTAGTTAGTACTTCAATTGTTGAGTCGATGCAGTTATTTTGTACTGAACTGTCTAAGTTTCCACCCAGATATAACAAAATTATAAAAACAACACCAATTTTATTTGCGAACATATAATACAGGATGAACATATAAACGAGTTTTAGAAAATACAGCGAAACAAAATTCTGACAATCTTTGGCATTATGGCGTGAGTTTTTATACAAGCACGCGATGGTCAGCTAGGAATATGTGTCATATACTCTTATAACAAATGAGTCTACATTCTGCACAACATGTTTTAAATTTGATCTTAAAAACATTGTATAGAAATGACACGTGACTTACGTGTCGGTGGATTTTGCTCAACATTGATTATCACTGAATACATGAGTGTGTCTAATAGAACATATTTCGTTTACTAACTATAATATACTCACATATTCACTCATATTCAAATTCAATGTTCAGGGAAATTCCACCGACACATATGTCATGTGTCATTTATATACAATTTTGTTTCAGATAAATTTAAAAACATATTGTGTAGAATTATTACACATGTGTTCTAAGAGTGTATGCGCATTTATGCCATACACGTTTTCCTAATGTTCACATTTGAGAACTTACATAATTATAATAATAACTAGGATTTAAATTTCTGAAATACCAGAAATTTTATACTTCCATGGAATATTTAATTTTTAATAAACACATATAAACATTTTATATTATATGGAAATTATATATTAAATAACTAACAGAAAATAATTAATCAGAAAAATAATACCGCGCACAAGCTTGCTCTTGTCTGACTAAATGTATGTACTGTGTGTTTGTATCCACCTCGTTTATGAACTGGAAGTGTTCCCAAACATGTCTGATGTATAAAACATGATGCACGGTATAGTTCTCTACTTATAATATTAATAGTTGTAATAGCATTACTCGATCACGATTGATGCAGGGTATGATAAAAGCCAAGCACCCGTCTGGTGGTAACATTATTACTGGACCATGGCGGTGATAGTATACATATACTAAACGTTCGTGCAACATTCTATTTTCATTCGCGAAAAACAAATTAGAAAATTACAAATATATACTACCCATCACATCCTTTCGTCAATTTAGTTTTATCTGGATTCGCGAATTTTATCCCCCATCTGAGTTTTGCGGAATTTGCCTAATGTCTGAACCCGCCCGAAGTGAGCTCTCTGTTGTGCAGGTTGCTTTGTGGGCAAGCTTTGTGGGCGATCAGACAGTATACCAACGTACTTGTATTTGCACTAAAGACGGATTATTTCTTTAAATAATTTGTTTTAAATAGTTTCATAGGTCTAAAATAACAAGCAATCGCAGACGGCGGTATTCCCCGCCGAAATGTGCAGTTGGGGAAGTGCATTGTCAATGTTTGCGTTCTCTGCCGAAATGTGCAGTTGTGGAAGTACATTCTCGACAAGAGGTGGGATTTTGTCATAAAGCCTGGCTTGTGAACTCATTTTAGGACTGACATTTGTGGAAGTTAGCCATATGACGTCGTTCATTTGCACTAAGTCCAATAACTCTGCTGAAAATATCTGACCGGACCTGGTTTGCGAACTCGTTCTAGATACTGATCAAATGAACTCATATACCAAACATCTTTGAAATCTGTTGACATTTGTGCAAATGAGCCATGTGACGTCGTACATTTGCATGCACAAAATAAACAAAGTCCAATAACTCTGCTAAAAGTATCCGGCCGGACCTGGTTTGCGAACTCGTTCTAGATAATAGTCATGTAAACTCATATACCAAAAATCTTTGAAATACATGGACTTGTGTGGAAATGAGTCCCGTGACGTCGTCCATTTGCATGCAAAAAATAAATAAAGTCCAATAACTCGGCTGAAAATATCCGGCCGGACCTGGTTTGCGAACTCGCTCTAGATACTATTCATGTGAACTCATATACCAAGATCTTTGAAATCCGTTGACATTTGTGGAAATGAGCCATGTGACGTCGTCTATTTGGTAAATTCTACAAAAATAATAAACAAAGTCCAATAACCCCGGTAAAAATATCCGGCCGGACCTGGCTTGCAAACTCATTCTAGGTAATGGTCAGGTGAACTCGTATACCAAAAATCTTTTTAATCCGTTGACATTTGTTCAAGGTATGACTCTTACAAATTCGGGACGGACAGACGGACGGAACCCATTACTATATCCCCGCAAATTTTCAATTTGGCGGGGGATATTAACTATGAATTGAATATCTCTGTCCGGCTTTTTTGGTGGCTTAAAGAGTACAATAGTCCACTGTTCATCCCTTTATATATACACTAAATATATACAAAATACTACATGGCCTCCTTACATCGCAACATGGCGATCACATTGCTCAGATTGTTAATGTTACTGTGAACTGGGTCGCATATGTCGCCCAACAAATGCGAATATGGCCCTATAAAATCTAGACAGGCGCCGATTTGTGCTTTGCGGACATAAATGTCTTGTAAAGTTTGTCAGCTACTGCACGATGGCGGTGATTTCTATATGCAGTGGGGTGGTATGTGGTTGGATTTATTAAAGTGCACGATACAGATTTGCCGCCCGACAAACACTGATATACTTCATTGCGCAGATAACAAACAGGGAATGCCTAAAATCGTGTTCATCATCTCGATGTTAGCATTGGCAAACAATTTGAATATATTGTCATGTATTTTAATAGTTGCATGTGTGATATGTAAGAACTGTTTCGTATTCAATGAAATGCTATTTAAATAAGACAATAGAATCGAAGTGACTTAGTCGGACAGATGCGTAGCATAATATGCCATCGGACGCACATCGGACATGCTGCATCCATTTTTAAAAACGCGAATTTGCTAAAGTGCACGGACTGCATGTGGAATGTAATGTCAGTGACTGTTGTGTCTAGGTGCTGTGAAATGATTGCCATTTAGAACAATTCAACTGAAAATCACTGAAGCCTGGTAATCACTGACACAAATGCTTATTCTTATATATTAATTAAATGCAGTAACGCTCGATTTTCGTTACTTTATCGACGATAGATACGTCCCGAATCGAGTAGTATATATTTACAATTGAACGTAGTTCAAACGATATTTTCTATGGAGTGGTATTAAAGGTCCATTTGCTTCAGATTTTCAGCGATGTTAATAGAATATCACATTTCTCCAGTTGGCACAGCTCTTGAATACTATCAGTTTCACACTCCCGAACAAGTGCATGTACGTCGTATGTCTTTAAAGTGTTTTGTGAACAGTAAACTACTGTAACAACGATAACATATTACATCATGTAATTGCTCATGTGTCTGTTGTTGACGTTAATGGACCAAAGCACGAACACATTTGCATGAAATATGTATATACACATATTTTGAGATGGCATATGCATTCAAAAGAGTCACATAAATGACATTAATTACATGCAGCAGGAATGAAACGCGTCTCGTTCTGACTGTGGAATAGAGAGCGTCCCGTATTCTTCTTCTGCATAATGGGACAGTCCATTAATTTCTCACGTTTCCATGAAATCATTACATTCACCAGAATGTGATAATGACGGATATTTGTATAATTGAAGATCTACTATACTTCGAATCTAAGATTGTAGAAATACAACGGACATGTCACATACGAATCAGTTAACTAATGCTAAAGTTATCAATCAGAAACCATCTCAGTCGGACGCACGGAGAGATAGACATGCTGATTACGATATTCCTCCCAAATCTATCGGGAAAAATTAGATATATATATACATATTGGTGAAAGGACTGACGGACGGACAAGCTGGTTCCAATATACCATCACCACCCAACCACAAATGGTTGCGGGGTATAATAAGCTAATAATTATGATATAAATGTTACATGAACACTCCACTTCAATGCACGTATAATCGGAAGATTAATGAGAATGCTTTAATGTCGGTTCTCTTTAGCACTGCATATTTGCAGAATTTCAACATGGAAACACGACTCTAATTTGACGACTTCCAGATGTTGGACGTTCCTAACTCCGACAATATCCGTCCTTTTCTCATAAGTCTTATCTCACATGGGCAGATAAATTGCCATGTACTGCGATCAATGAACGATGGATCGGAAGAATAAAATGAATTTCGCTGTATATTCACAAATCAATCTACACCCGGTTTGACGTAACCGAGCAGAAAAGAGCGTTCTCTGTAAGAACATTCGCTATATGGTATGAATAAGGAGCGTTTGTTTCAATTTAGCTTTTTGATAAAACTTATATGACGGCGTACGAAACTATCAGTGGTGTTTTATTTTGTGAATATATAAAATGAGTCATTTCCAATTCGGCAAACATATACCAACGGAAAGAATTGGATGTCCATTTGCAGTATGCTACGGTTTATAACAATATACAAATTGTTCGTACGAAAATTATGATGTTTGCATTTTTCTATGTATTTATCGTTGTTATCGCAAATGAAATAATTGGATATACGTCGTTATTACGTTAGATTAAGCATACATCTTATAACTAAGGCTTGTTTGATCCCATTAATGTAATGTTTGTATTGTGTTTGGTTGTATATGAGATGCAGTGCGTTGGAGATGCGAACGAAGATACAAAAGTGAAATGCACGCACGCAGAAAGCTCATTACACACAATTCACGTTAAAATGATAATTTAGCACACATCATGGGCGACAAAATTTACGAATCGGTGGGTTTATATTCAAATCCAAGTTTTTTGATTTATAACAGATCCGATATGTACTCATACCAACATACGAATCTGGAAATGGTTGTTGGAATTCGATGGGCGTTCTATCGGGTCCCATGTAGTGTAATGATCCTGGCCTGCCAGATGGGTGCGTTCGAAACGGAGCCAGGTTCCATCCGCGGGGAGGATGGGGTAGCCGGAGGAAGGAGAGAGGGGAGTGACAACTTTTTGGCGTATATATATAGATAATATATATTATATATATAAGCGGAATGTTTTTGAAGAGCTCTTTTCACTTGACCGAGGAAAAAATAATTTTCTAAGTCCAAAATGTTTTGTTGAAATAATGGAGCCTTTTTCAAAAAGTGAAAACAAAATGAACGACGTTTCTGGAACAGGTCGATTTGGACCAGTTTTGAACTCTGGACGCCCCAAAAGTCGACTCCGTTTTGTGTGTAGCATAACGGGAAATTTATAAATCAGTATTTGAATAAGACGCGATGAAAGGTACAGCCGCGTCTTTGTTGAATGAGATGTGAATATGTACAACATTCGTTCATAGTTCGTGTATTACATTTTGAATAGACAATTTCTTTTTTAAGAGTTGGTTAACAGGGTTAGGTTTGAGACGGGGTAGAACACGGATTCAGTGAACATAATATCTATATCGCATTATCGAATGTATAGAATTTGGTGGGAATAAACAGTGTGTATGATATACGCCACAAGTTCTGACCGTTTCGGAGGAGATCTGGCTACAAGCATTTAATCCCACAAATATGAATTTCGAAGGGCCACAACTCTGGTATTTCTCAAGGGATTTTCAAAATTCGTTCACCTGCACGAACGCCTTGATTCAGGGAATCGATGTATCGAGTTTTGTGTGAATCAACAGCAATATTTATTTTGGAAAAATTTCACCCCCACCCCAACCAAAATATGTAAGTCCGACCCTGTCCAAAATATTTTTGTGTAGTATATTGACAACGGCCAGTACTACCATAGAAACGAAATCCAGCTATCTTTCTTGCTATGTGAGGACAGGCGATCAGAAAGATTTCGAGGTTGACATATATATGGGAGATAACTCTGGAGAGGAAAGACGGACAAAGTTTTTGATGTGCTTATGATTCAGTTGATATCAAGATGTATCTATCGACCAAATTTCAGTGCTGTACTCCTTATATTTTCGGAGTTCTGCTAACACCAATTTTTCACATAAAGGGAGATAACTCTGCAATTCAAGTGAGGACACGATTCTCAATAGGCCTAAGCACTAGAGCTTCTATACATATGTATACATACAAAGTTTCAGCTTTCTAGCTCTTGTACTTACTGAGCTTTGCTCGTTATAAAATTGCTAAGAAAAAAAAGAGAATAATAATAGAGAAAAAGGAAAAATCACAAAAACAATATACTTCCATGTAAAACATGGAAGTATAATTATCATTAGCCATCTACTATAACATGGTACCTTCACATTACACAAGAGCATAGTCAGTCTGATTGTTGCAGCAAAATCGTTATATACCATGGCACACTAATTCGTCAAATACAAACGTTGACACGAAAACGATTATATTTATGATTCAATCGAACCACCAAGTTGCCCCAATCAAGAACAGTCCAGCTCCCTACTGTTTGTGGATATTGGATAAATATGCAGTTCTATTATACGATCTAGCGTACTGCAGACCATTATGTTTGCCATCCCTATGGTTCACTGTCCTTGGATATGGATGGTTTTAATATTCTGTTGTCAGCCCCTGTCATGGAAGATATATACCACACACATCGAGATATTAAATTCATATTCACATGGAGCTGTAAGAAAATGTCTGGGATGATCTATGGGACTGATTTGACAGATCGAATCAATGTGATCTGAGGCACTGCATGCACTGATATTTTAATACCAGTGGGTGGTCCATTTTCACATTGGTCATCGTTATCAGTTAAATAATCTATAGATGAGTACATCTGTACATATGTCATACCATGAATTTCTACTCAGGCTACGTACATAGGCGACTTCAATTTCCCTAATATGCTCTGGTACAACGGAACAACGTCAACAGAAGACGAGTTTTTGTGAACGCAACCAAAGAATCCACAACAGAGCAACTTATAACGAAACCAAATCGACAAAGAGTAAATCAGTGTTAATTTTGTCTTGACAAATAACACAGATTTAATAACAGACGTAGTCCATGACACTTCGTTAGGAAAAGACGATCACGAAGGTGCTATCAATAAATTTAAATCCAAGTTTATTCGTTGAACATTCCAAGGAAGAGGAGCCGGTTGGAATTTCTTGGAAAATAACAATTTAGAGAAATCACAGGTGGTGGGGGCAGGAAAAACTCCAGGATAAAAGGTTAAAATGTTTGGGTTTTTTTATTTTTGGGACCTACCACCCCGGGAATGCAAATTTGTTCCTTTCCGATCTCGGACACCCACCGTTCGGACTTCCAATATGGCAATTGGCCGTGAATCTGGGCCCCATCCATATATGACAAAAACGGGTGAACATAGCAGGATTTGGCAGACATAGGATGTGCAATGTTTTAAATAACCATCCGGATGGAATACCAATCAGGTAGACTTAATGAAAAGCACCAGAAATCTAAGAAAATCGCGAAACACTCAATAACTAATCAATGTATAATAAGGTTTAGTATCCATACCCACATGTTATACCCGCAGTATATGTATGCAGTAACAAGTAATTAAAGAAGACTCATAAAATACACGTTTTCTTTGCAAATGGCCGAAACACAGGGGGTTTATTCCCGAAATAAAATGTTATCATCTCGGAGATGAATACTTGTTTTGTAATAATAAGTGTTATGTTCAAAGAGCTGACGTTGGCCTCGCAGCGATAATTGAATGAAAAAAAAAATAAAACAATGAGAACTGATGGAAATCTTATTTATTCAGTGCAATTTTTTCTAGTAAGAAGTGGGACCCACCCCATGAAATGTACACATAATTGGTCTCTTCATTATTTCTCCATTTTGGTCCAGTTTATAAGCCTGTATATTTAAAATAATTTTAGTGGTCATACTGTATCTTTAAACATGGATTTGGAAAACAATTTATACGGCATTGAAAAAATAACACGTTGTGACCATACACTCCCATTTTATCAGTCAACATGGCTATGTGACCCTGGTGACAGGGAAGCATGTTTTTCCTTGGCGAAGACACAATTTTTATTTCTTGAAAATTACCTAGTTTACCTAGAATTGTCCTTGTAAGATACTTATTCCATATCTCCCCATGCCTGAAGTTCTTTTTTAAATCAACATCTAATGTCAGATTTATCCCATATTCTTAGATGAGCATGTGGTTCAGAACAACTGAAATGAAGTACGTTTTTTTCTGTGAAAGATGCGCTAATTTAAATTGTAAATTACATAGTTTATCTCTCCCCGATTGATGTTTTTTTTTACCTCAGCATCTAATGTCCACTTACTCCCTTATTGTTGGATATGACTATGTGACTAGGAAAAACTATACGAATCATGATTTTTCTGTGAAAGAAGAAATAAATTAAGACAAAGATTTTTCATGAAAATTACCAAGTTTATCTCGCTCCAGCCTTATTTCGTTTAACTTCAACATATAATGTCCAGTTAGTATCATAGTATTGGCTGATATGACTATGTGACTCAGAAAAAATGGTGACATTGAAGACAATGTAGTTCTGTTAAAGCGGCAATAATTAAAGTTCGGAAATGTTTTCTTAATTTTTTTTAGTTTATCTCGCATACGCCGCCTGAATTCGTTTTACGTCAACATCTAATGACCAGCTACTCCAATATTATTGTTTTATATGAGTATGTGACTCAGGTAAACAAGAAATAATTCAAAGTTACTCAATCGGAACTAACGCTCCTAAATTATTATTTCTTTGTCTTCGGGTTAAAAAATATTTGATTCCAGTCGAGGAACACCACTCACCAAAGCCCATAGTCAAATATCGATTTTAAAAGTTTGTTGTTTCTCGAGATGTGCAATTACATGTGGCCCAGAAACACGTGTGAAACGGATGGTTTTGGGACAAAATTGCGGATGAAGATGGATAATTCTAAAATCAAGTGATAATACGGCCATATTTTGTTGAACAAAATGTTGATAAATAACAAGTGTTGGGAAATCTGATACCATAGTTGACGGTGGTTAGCATTATGTTGTTGCAATAAATCGATTCCGATAACGAAAACGTATTTTGAAGAATCTTTTTTGAAATTGACCTAGTTTATCTCGAGGTTGAGGAAAACAAAATTCATGCGGGTGGCATGGATTTTTTTTTTAATGTCAACATATAATGGCCAGTTACACCCAAAATATGGTTTAATATCACTATGTGACTCATAAAAACAATCATTCGTGACAATAAAGATTGTTTTTTTCCGTTGAAAGGTCATTATTTTACGTTCGGAGAATTTTTCTGGTAAATTATTTCTTCGTCTCGCCTCATGCCTAAATTTTGTTACTTCAAAATCTAATGACCAGTTAATCCAATATTATTGTTTGATATGATTTTATGACTCAGAAAAAGCAATCATTGGTGAAAATGAGGCATGTTTTTTTCTGTGAAAGAGGCAAAAAAGTTCTTCTTGAAAATTGCACAGTTTAAGTGCATGAACATCTAATGGTATATTTTCGTTTTTTCAAACTAATTATCAGGACCGGTGTTATACCTTATGAATGGGGCATTGGCATTATTCGCCCAATTTTTAAATCAAAGGACCGAAAACGACCCGACAGCTATAGACCAATTACCTTAGTGAGTTGTGTATCTAAGCTATTTTCATCAATTCTAAGTAAACGAATCTATTCATTTCTCCAAATAAACGACTTTTATCAGAAAATCAGGCTGGATTTCGAGAAAAGTATTGATAACATTTTTACACTTCACTGTTTGATAGATATGGTTAAAAGAAAATCAAAGCAGAGCTTGTACTGTGCATTTATAGACCTGTCGAAGGCTTTTTATACTGTATGGAGAGTAGGTTTATGGACATTTTGGACATAGGAATAACCGGTCGCATCCTTAAAGTAATCATCAACATGTATAATGGAATCAAGTCATGTGTTTCTCATGATAACCAGTTTTCGCCCTCATTTCATTGTGATACTGGTGTCCGATAAGGAGTAACCTTATCACCGATCCTCTTTTCAATTTATCTCAATGATCCTGAAAATATTTTGTCACGAACCAAGCAGAATGAAATTTCCCTATCACGCCTCAATGAAACTACGTTTTATAATCTGAAATTATTTTGTTTGTTATATGCCGATAATACTGTTCTTTTTGCAGATAGTTCAATTGAAGTGAAAAATATGTTAGATGCATATTCCTCTTATTGTCACGAATGGAAACTGACTGATACAAGCAGCAAGAGTAATGTCTAGTCATTTTCGGGAAATGTGAAAAATTTAAACTATATTTTAGATTAGATATTTGGATTTGTTTGAACATATATTATTTGTCATCCCACACATATATGTATACATAATAGTTTAAATACAGTAGTATGATGAACAACGGGGATTGGAGCACAAGTTATTACAACTTATCAAATGCTCCTCTCCCCAAATATCCTAAGTAACACTGAAATAAATAAAATGGCGTAGAAAATAATTAATCAAACAAATTTGTTTTGTTTTGTTCAAGATAGCAGAAAATAAGAGTTAAATCACAAATATGAAATGAACATGAAGGTGGTTCGGGAGTAGAAAAGAGATATACCGATTGGCCCCTGATTAAGGGTACATGTATTCACCCAAATATGTGTACATATACACATATACATATATATGTAATTAGTTTTTGTTGTTTATTAGACATCATCATAATCATCATCAGCGTTAATTGCTCCAATCAACATGTTCAGTACTGGAACGACCCGTGGATAGGATATAATTTTGCATAGGATATAAAATGACTTCATTGGAATTTATAGATAAGTTAGGTGATCGGCACGATAGATTGTCAACATAGATCATACGCAATCCGATCGTTAATAGTCGGTGTTCTATGCTAGTTCTTTCATTTTTATAAAGCGGACATGTGAAGAAAAAGTGGTCTGCATCCTCTACTCCGTACCCACAAGTACACTTGGGACTATCAATGAGATGTTTTCGAAACTTATCACCATTTAACTCACTACATTTGTTGCGGAGTCTACAGTGTATTATGTTTACTCTTCTCTTTCCGTTATTATAAAATGAAGGTGGCTTTAGTATAGCAATGCTGTGGATTAAATTGTTTTGAAAAAATATCTATCGAACCACATTTTTTGGTTTTGTCATCTATTAAAGGAGTTCCAGGCGGTCACCATCGATGGGAGAAAGCTAGTATTAGTACGTTTGGAATCGGAGGGGTAGTTTGGAAGGTAATCTGGATTTTTAAAATCATATATGTTATGTGTTATTTGGCCACTAGTTGGAGGAAGATATAGTTGGTGCCTTTTTAGTCATCATATTGTACGTGATTCTCATGTTAGGTCAGTCTCTTCTTTGTTGTAAAGTGAACCATCCAAGTTCGAATAGAATTTTGTTGATCGAAGCTGGGTGTAACATTTACGGATAAAGGTCTATTCAATATAGAGAAGAAGCGACGATGCGAAGAAGCAAAAAAAGCTATGTTCTCAGTCATATGTAAGGCTAGAAAATTAAGACTATCATTGACGTGCATCGTTGACCTTTACGAGAAAACAATTATACCTATTCTGACGTATGGCTGTGAGATTTGGGGTGTCAACAATAATACAATTATTCAGCGCACAGAGCGCTGGTTCCTTAAATTCGTTTATAAGTTTAAAAAATCAACTCCTACATCAATGAGATATGGTGAACTAGGTATACTTCCAATAAATGAAAAATAAAACAGAGTGATTAACTAGCTATTGGTCACGAATAATAAACGGCAGTAAGGCGAAATTGTCATATGTGTTATATACTACTATTCATAATATGCTCGATCGATATAAATCAGGTTTTACTTGGAACAGATATGTAAATAACTTCTTAAATGGACTTGGAATGTCAGAAGTATGGTTTTGCCACAACACAGTTAGCGAAAAATAGTTCAACAACACAACACGACTTAAAATCAGAGATCGATATTTACATAATTGGCGGTCCTCATTGCAATCTTCTAATAAATATAATTACTATCAAACTATTAAACGTGAGTTTCTGACAGAAGAATATTTATCGAAATTATCAACCAAGGAAGAACTTATACTCATGAAATTCAGAACGCGAAACAAATCACCTGCCCACATAAACTGCGAACTGGGCTAATATGTCTAACGACAAAACATTTACATTTTGCTGCAACTTTTTCGGCGACGAGTATCATGTGATGGTGGACTGCGAGAAATTCGCTGAAAGTCGTGTTAAACTAATCCCTGAATACTTCTATAAATACCCAAACAATTTTAAATTAAGCCAATTGATGGGAAATACTAAAGCACAGGTAATGCGCAATGTCTGTCGTCTGGTCAGAACAATGATTTATACTACGTTAGCACTCTTTATCATCATTTCAACCCCCCAAACATGTTGCCATAGTTGACGCCCCACTAACCTCAGTGGGATAACCATCATATATATGCTGCTCAATGATGGTCTTTGTGGTGTCAACTTCGACACCCGTGATGCACACGCGTGCAAATTGGCGAGTCGGATTATTTTCCATCGATGACCCCCTCCACTACCCAGGGCGTTCTCGTCCCTGTGTGGACTCATCGAGTGGTCGTGGATATTATGCTCCAGCACGCTTACGATATTTATCACGAATATTTAGAATGATTAGAGTTGAGTGTATATAATAATTACTGTAAAATGTACCTTTATGTTATGATGAATATCATACTCAGCGTGGTGTAACTTGAAGCATTCCAGCGTATACACTCAAAGCTCCCGAGTTGCGTGAACAGACACAGCATAATACTGACCCATATTTCAGGCGGTGATTCCCGAACAACTTGAATGTAATCACGTGACATTGATATTTTCATTGTGGGATCATTGATTGCGTGAAATAGTACCTGACGCGTGCCGCTCAGTTGGCTTGAGCACGATTTTTACAGGGTTCGCTTGATCCTCACTGAGTACGCTACTACGCTTGATTTATTTGATGTGGACATGCACTTGATGTGATGGGGCCAATTAGCAACGATGTATCAGTCAGTTTATTTGTAGCCACACTTTATCCTAAACATCACTATTCGAATACACACACATCTTCGACTTCAATTAAGTTATAGGATGATTAAAACATACCAGACTTTGTCCATACGATATATATATTTTTTCAAATTCAAACTTATGTCGGTAGCTCATATGCCCCATCGTCTCAAGTCAACATTTATACATTTATGTATATGCATGTCACCTTGACAGTATTCCTGTGTGAATGACGCGAGTGTATCAAATAAATAGATAGTCTTTATATAGTAACGGGAACATCCACTCTGACTTGGTCGTTTTCTTTTTATTCAATGATTTTTGTCTATTATTTTATTATGTACAATGATTCCATATAAAAAACGTTGCGATATCCACAGTACTGTCGAACAGGGAAGAATCTCGTTCGCACCTAAAGGTTTCATCACATAAGTTTTGGGTGGATGTGCCTTCAACAAATACATTATATTACATATACTATTATATAATTATGTACCTGTTAAATGTGCTTTTGTCATGTATATTTAAATTTGTATATCTCAGATACCATGTGTATTGGTTTACTGAGATTAAAGAATTGAATTGAATGGCCAGGTACTCCAATATTTTCGATTGATACGACACCAATGACTGTTTTTCTGAGTCACATAGTAATGTGAGTAATTGGCCATTAGATATTGTGGCAAAGTAAATTCAGACGAAGGGCGAGATAAACAAATAAGTTTTCAAGAAAATTATTGCCAATCTTTCACAGAAAAGAACATGCTTCATTGTCACCAATGATTGTTTTTTTCTGAGTCACACACAGTCATATCAAACATTAATATGGGAGTGACTGGCCATCAGATGTTGAAGTAAACACAATTCAGGTTGGGGTGGGGGAATTATCCGAACTTCAATTATTGCCTCTTTCACGAAAAAAATATCGTTGTTACCAATAATAGTTTTGTTCAGAGACACTGGCCATTATATGTTGAGGTAAATCAAAATCAGGTATGGGTGGGGCGGTGCATGGGATATAAACTAGGTATAGTATATATAAACATGCTTCCTTGTCACCAGTGAGAATTGTTTTTCTTCTGAGTTACGTAGTCATAATGAATGATAAAATGAGAGTATCTGACCACTAAATGTTAAGGTAAGAACAATTCAGGCGGGTGTGGTGTGTCGTACCATACCGATACTAGCAATGGTGTTTGTTTGTATGTGAATCATTAGCATTATCGGAGTGATCAGCCTTCTGTTTGAATACTGCCATTGCTTATTATAGGGCGTGCGGTCCATTGCTTTTCATGTATGCCGAGTGACATGTATACTCACAGGCGTGAATTCTGATCAGCATTATATGTTTGGTATCTAGTAACAATATGCGTTTTTTGTTGGTCAGAGAGCCGCGAATTATACCCCACGTTTACGTCAAAAGCAGGAAACCATTGACAACCGTTCAATTCCCTCTCGCGATCAATTTGAACAACGCCATGGAGATACCGATAGGAAATTTCGACATTTTGTGCTGATCATTCCCACATAAATGTCAAATTGCTATGAATTACAAGGACCTTCGACAGAACATATAGGTAATTAGGGTTGATTGACGGTCATATTGTGTGACTTGTGGCTTGGCGCCTAGCTATGTTCAAGCTCCGCGACTCGGCTGAACTGAAACTCTAAACCGTCAATGTTGCACCATGTTATATGCAGTCAATCAAACACATTAATTTATAATTCATTGGCGCAGATATGTCAAAACAAGATATAGTCAGTACATAATAGGGGTGTCATGGGTACCCCAAATGGCTGACATCACAATGTAATTACAACACATCGTAAGTACCACATCTTATTAGTAAAGTCTTCTTATCTCAGGCAGAGGTGCTATACTTCAAACATCCTTGCAAGCCATGTATTTATCGGCCAACACCGCCGTTAACGTAAAACAAAAAACAAAAAAACAAACACAGTTCCATATTCACTGTCTCCTCGTCGAAGTCGAGAACCTTGCCTTTCTGGTGAACGTCGAAACCTGGATAATCCATGCATCTGCGGTATGAAGTTGAGCAGTTAATGCTGTTTCCTATGATATATTCCGAGAACACCATAACACGTTGAACATCATACGGACGTTTTAACCTTTGTATCTTGAGTACAAAGTAGGCTAGTTCTGGGCACGTTGCTGCGGGATTTGGAGTAGTACACACTGATCGGTGCCCTAGATGCTTCACGTCTTCGACCACAACATTGACTAAATACAAAGCGAAACTCCTTCCGAAATTTAGCTGGAAAAATAAACGTGACACAAGTCGTGAGTTTTCTACGTTTAAAATGGCAGGTTATTTAAACCCACGTTAGGACTGAATTTCGTTCAGGCATACATTTAAGCACGTGATTTTTATATACACAATCATGAAAGAATTATTTTGGGAAGATAATATAATTTGTCCATAGACCTGACAAAAAATGAACAATTAACATTGGCTTTTAAATATATTACCTATTTGGCGTAGACCTACATATGAAATATTATTTTTCATTGCAATATAATCCTTGAATAATGTTTTCACCTTAGACTTTTAAATAAAATGTATCTTATATTATCTTACAGAAAACTTTTAATATGTCAAAGACCAATCACAGAAATGCCAAAAAGCAGTTATATGGGGAAACATTTAAGACTAATCTAGGAACCTGAAGACATATGAGAACATGAGTGAACAAAGTTAGGCTTCATTATTATAATGGAAATTTAATTCATCAATAACTCAGTTTTGTCATACCGGTATACAGGAATGAGTTAAGTTTCTTTCGAGAATGATGCCACTTGATATCACATCAAGGGGTGTTTCCTGTGATATTTTTTGACAGGCTGGTTAGTATACAACCCAGATAGCACACCCACGTTGGGCCAACGTCATTTATATCGTTGGGCCAACGTTGGAATACAACGTTGGGCCAACTATGGCTGTTGCCGCTGGATCTGCGTCGACTCGACGTCGGATCCCGTCGACATGCCGGTGGTTCGACTTCGAGCCGACGTTGGTGCGCCGTCGGGCACCCGACGTTGAAACGACGTCGAACCAACGGTGTATTATACTATTAATACGACGTTGGGCCAATTGATGCTCCTTTCATAGGGACGATTCCCATCAAGTCTTTATAAAATTAACATCCGCTGAGATACAACATACCAATACGTTTAAAGTCCCACATAATGTTGCAACTTCAAAGTATTATAATTGGAAATAACATTCAAATTCACAAGTATAAAACCAGAAGAAAATGAAACATATGTCTGCCGATTTAAATAAAGACAAAATGACATGGCATTAGTTATTGATTTTAATAATCTTGACCATCCACTCACTCTAAAGAAAATAAAGTTATCGAAAGTGCTACATATTTTTGTTAGCTTATATATTCCTTTACCATACACAAATGTTTATTTCAGCTCAATTTGCGATGTTGTGCTCTCGATAATGTTGGGGGAAAACTATTCAAACATTATATGTGGCTTTAAATTTTGGTCAGGTTATATCTTCTTCGAACATCATTATTCTGGAGGATGATCTGATGTAGATGTGCACAATTTGAAACGTGCATATGATTAAATTAAACCTAGTAGTTGTTCGTTTACTACCAGTAATATTATATATAGAGAGGGAGCTCCGTGCATGGTGATAGAACATATCACGTCAGAAAGAATATCGCGTTTTTGCATGCCGTTTTCTAATTAGTCCATGATACTGTTCGGATTATATAAATTCAATATGGCAATTTATTTGATCTGTTGACACATTATGAAATGAGCAATTACTCAGCTTATTTGTATCTATGCACATACGTATGACACTTCTTGCATATGTTGGGGTTGATTTATCTGGGAGAAATTAAACTCGTGGATCCATAAAGATTAATTTATGTATATAAATTAAACCCAACATATTATATCAAATATATTTCCATGATGTGTCATGAACTGGATTCAGTGTTCTCATAGCTACGGCATATATGTATGCAAGAATTTGGCTTGTATGAAGCAACTGTTTTGTAGAACATATATATATAGATTGACAATTCTTTTGAAGAAATCATATCGCGAGTGAAAACATTTTATATTCACCTCCTTGAATATCTGAAATTTACCATTTGCATGGGTTATCATTATAACTGATGTATCAAATGTAACTGCAACAACAAGAAGAACACACATCCTTTCAGTGCCGATTATTGATACACCGATGAATGCCGAGTTTTGTCATCTGATTGAATGCACAACACAGGACAAGTAAGAATTTCCATCCAAGTGAATAACCATAAACTGATGAATTCATCTCGTACATGGTGTTCTGTCGGTCGCGTTGATGTCAGACGTGCAATAATATTCACAATATAACGATATGCAACACAATATAGACCATGCTGGAATACTGGTGCATGTAAGTTTCTATCCCCATGACATGCAAGCCATTGATGGTTTCGACAGATGAGTAGCCTTCAATCGAATCCGCTTCTAGTACCGTAGCTTATACAAAAAATTTCCAGATCCAGAAACAGGATAACATGTAGATTTTACGAAGTCCTGAAAGAACAGAGAATAACGTTACCCCAACGCATCTTGACAATGTCACATACTGTACACCTCTTGATAAGAACCAGACCATTCCGGGAAATTCCTATATGCATGTATTTGCAGAAAACACTATAGAGTACTTTAATTGTTCGAACGGTTCCCGATAGTATCAAGGTGCCATACCATTGCATGCGGTACGTAATAGATACATATACTGGTCTCGAGGAATTCATGAGTTTGATGGACTTGAGCACATGATGATAACACCGACGTCCGTAGGTCTCAATCAACCAATTGGTCAAGGCTTCTCAAAACATGCTAACTAGGCCTAAGTTCTGCTCACTCTTGGTCGTATACAATTTCTAGCAAAACTGTCAACCAGTTCATACTTGTAATGTATTAGAATTGCACATATCTCACAATAGCCAGTGAATGGTAAGTTTCTGTTCATTGGAAGATTTCCCAGCAAATATGAGACCGAACATATTAGTAGTTTCGCAATATATCGAGTAAAATTTTATATTTAGCAGGTTTTGAATTGTTGTCAGTCGGCTACCCAGCTTTTTAAATTTTCAGTTGGGAACCCATCTTTTTTTAATTTTCAGTTGGGTACCTTTATGAAATCTCTAACAGAGCGTGATTTAATTAGTGATCGACGTCAGTTGATTGTGAAATGAACCTGTTAAATTTGTGATTACTTGTTTATATGATATAGGCTATATTTGTCACGATGCTTTAAAATAATAGCGGAGAAGAAATGTAGTATACTGCATGCAGTCTGCTTTAACAAAGCTGGGTACCCAAATGTAAATGTTACAAAAGCTGGAAACCAAACTGATAGTTTTAAAAAGCTGGGTAATCAACTGAACGAAATGGGGTGACAGTGAACTTTTCAGCCCCAATAATTAATAAGCATGTCTATTAGTATTATTGGGGCGTGTTCAATTTTATGTTTTTGGAACAAGTGGCCTTTAATACATTGGCAACGTCCTTGTAGTCATTTGTCGTTTGTGGGGGAGGCATCAATACAAAAATTTACCCCAACCAAATACATAAATCCTAATATTGCTCAATACAACGGTATTCGACTACACTCCAGCTGAAATAATTATTGTGACAACGTCATAACTTCCTTCCAACAGCTCCAGTCATTTGAACGGTAGACGAAGATGGCAATCAGTTGAGATGCGGTTACAAAATTTTATCCGCGATTATGGGACCGGAGACGTCCAGGTAGCGATATTGGCATTAACGAACTATCGTGTTGAAGTTTAATGGCGGACTTTTACGAAAGTGTCTCGACTGCGTTGTATTTTGCCGTCATCACATTATTATTGCAATGATGATTATGTGTAGTTTATTTTAACTTTTGCACTGCAGCGTAATGGTAATTTAGGTGTTTGTTGTTATTTATTATACGATTATTTATTATTTTATGACAGCGATTATATAATTGTTGGCAAAAACAAGGTCAAACTCAAACTTTGAATTGCATGTATTGTTGTACTACTTGTAGTATTCAGCCATAGTATGATTTACTACGTAGGTCAACATGAGCTCATTCGCAGATTGCTACCACCCAGTAGAAGGGTGCGCACTACGTTCATAACTGAACTAAATTGCAAGATGCCTTGATGGTTTCATTTGAGCCAAAGGTGCAATCGCATATCAAACTTAGATTAGAACTGAAGTCAGTGTGTCACTGAGTGTACACTTGATATTTCAAAGTGCACCCTCTTGAATAGATTGATTCGTTATGTAGATCGATATTCGTACATGTAGGTTATTGTTTTAACTTTTAGTATTGATATAAAATAGTTCCAAACAATGACAATGTCAGTCAAAACGACTGAAAGACTGTGAAAGACAACACAAAATCACATTAAATTTAAATACTAGTAGCCTACTAGTAGTAGTACTGTACAGTCAGTAGTAGACAGCGATTGTTGGCAAAAACAAGGTCAAACTCACACTCATTCGAAAATATTTCCGAAATAACCACTCATTTAGAAGTGATAAATACCGATAATTAAGCAATGTCTGAGAACAGAGAATGCTGGTATAAACTGACAAAAGTCACCAGAAGTCGACACCAACCTGTAGGATGAGGAATTAAATCTACATATGGAACTTATATATCCATTATCTAGAGCCATTCAAAATACATATTAACCAATCATAATCAGCATTTCTTCCCTGTCAGATACCGATTCCCCATTCCTATAACCCATTAAAATTTATTTTTTAAATCCACCATCTTTGAAGCTCCCAATACCCAAATTTCCTCCTGCCCAAATTCCCAGGCCCTCTCACAAACCCCATACCCCACTACCCTTCATCTACCCCACCAACACTTATTAAGATGCCACTAAAGTACCCATGTTCAACCTGTACAAAATCAGTGAGAAAAAACCAAGATACTTTATGCTGTGACCTGTGTGACCAGTGGATTCACATATACTGCTCTAAACTGTCAAAACAGACTTTCAAAAACTTATTGATGATGTTACGCCGTGGTATTGCTACCATTGCATTGGAACATTGTTTCCATTCAATCAAATGGAGGAAGAGGCATTATTTCGATTGGCTCTATTCGACTTAAAAAACAAGTATAAACATTCTGATCTCAATTTGGACAGATCCCTACTTATGGATCCATTTACATTAAATGATGACTGACTGAAAATTACCAGTTGGATGATGATGATTATAACTTAGATCCAACAAATCCTACACACTCTTCCAATTATGTACTTCTTGAAGAATTTAGTGATAAATTAAAACATGAGAATCAAAATGTAGCAATGTCAATGCTACATTCAAATATGCGATCTTTAATGAAAAATATGGATAAATTATCAAATTTTCTCTATACTTGTCGACACAGATTTGACATTATTGGAATAACTGAAACTTGGCTGACAAATGAATCTCCCACGAATTTAATAATGAAAGTGTCAATGACACTGTAGCTCAACTGTGAAAGGGAATAATTTCATGTGCTACAGTCAATGGAGTGATTAGGAATGTGGAAAGTTGAAAGGCCTAGTTATGTAAAGAGTAAAATTCAAGATGGCCACCAGCAGCCATGTTTTTTGCCGAATGACCCCAAAAAAGACCCCATTTACATGTCAATGACAACATCCATTACATATTTTATTATGATCCGACAAAAGATATGACCTGTAGCCTATGTCAAAAGATTTAGTCTTGTAAAGAGTAAAATCCAAGATGGCTGCTGGCGGCCATGTTTTTTGGCCGAACGACCCCAAAATGACTCGTTCCCATCTACATGTCATTGTTAACATCCATGACAAATTTCATGATAGCCTGTAGCCCACGCCAATGGATTTAGTCATGCAAAGAGTAAAATAAAAGATGGCTACTGGTGGCCATGTTTTTTGTCCGAAAAACTCAAAAATGTCTCGTTCCCAACTACATGTCAATATTAACATCCATGACAAATTTCATGATGGTCAGACGAAGAGTACGACCTGTAGCCCATGCTAATGGATTTAATTTTGAAATCCAAGATGACAGCTGGCGGCCATGTATTTTGGCCGAATGACCCTAAAATGACTAGTTCCCATCTACATATCAATGTCAACATCCATTACAAATTTCATAACGATCCGGCCAAAGGTACGACCTGTAGCCCGTGTCAAAGGATTTAGTCATGCAAAGAGTAAAATTCAAGATGGCTGCTGGCGGCCATGTTTTTTGACCGAATGACCCAAAAATGATTATTTCCCATCTACATGTCAATATTAACATCCATGACAAATTTCATGACGATCAGACGAACAGTACGACATGCAGCCCGTGCTAATGGATTGAATTTTGAAATCCAAGATGACCGCTGGTGGCCATGTTTTTTGGTTAAATTACCCCAAAATGACTCGTTCACATCTACATGCAAATGTCAACATTCGTGACAAATTTCATAATGATCTGACCAAACGTACGACCTGTAGCCATGCCAAAAGATATAGTCATGCAAAGAGTAAAATCCAAGATGGCTGCTGGCGGCCATGTTTTTTGACCTTATGAACCCAAAATGTCTCGTTCCCATCTTCATGTCAGTGTTAACAGCCTCGACAAATTTCATGATGATCCAACCAAAGTTGCGACCTGTAGCCCGTGTCAAAGGATTTAGTCATGCAAAGAGTAAAATCCAAGATGGGTGTTGGTGGCAATGTTTTTTGGCCGAACAAACCCCAAAATGACTCGTTACCATCTACATGTCAATATTAACATCCATGACAAATTTCCTGATGATCCAACCGAAGCTGCGACCTGTAGCCCATGCCAAAGGATTTAGTCATGCAAAGAGTAAAATCCAAGATGGCTGCTGACGGCCATGTTTTTTGGCCGAACAATCCCAAAATGACTCGTTCCCATCTACATGTCAATATTAACATCCATGACAAATTTCATGACGATCAGACTAACAGTACGACGTGCAGCCCGTGCTAATGGATTGAATTTGAAATCCAAGATGGCCGCTGGTGGCCATGTTTTTTTGTCAAATTACCCCAAAATGACTCGTTATGAAATTTGTCAATGACAACATCCATGACAAATTTCATAATGATCTGGCCAAACGTACGACCTGTAGCCCATGCCAAAGGATTTAGTCATGCAAAGAGTAAAATCCAAGATGGCTGCTGGCGGCGATGTTTTATGACCGAATGACACCAAAATGACTCGTTCCCATCTCAATGTCAGTGTTAACATCCTCGACAAATTTCATGATGATCCAACCAAAGCTGCGACATGTAGCCCGTGCCAAAGGATTTAGTCATGCAAAGAGTAAAATCCAAGATGGCTGCTGGCGGCCATGGTTTTTAACTGAATGACCCCAAAATGACTCGTTCCCATCTACATGTCAGTGTTAACATCCTCAACACATTTCATGATGATCCAACCAAAGCTACGACCTGTAGCCCCTGCCAAAGGATTTAGTCATGCAAAGAGTAAAATCAAAAAAGGCTGCTGGCGGCCATGTTTTTTGGCCGAACGACCCCAAAATGACTCGTTCCCATCTACATGTCAACATTAACATCCATGCCAATTTCATGATGATCAGACGAACAGTACGACATGTAACCTGTGCTAATGGATTCAAATTTGAAATCCAAGATGGCCACTGGCGGCCATGTTTGTTTGCCGAATAACCCCAAAGTGATTCATTCCCATCTACATCCCAATGTCAACATCTATGACAAATTTCATAATGATCCGACAAAAGGTACGACCTGTAGCCCGTGCTAAAGGAAATTGTTGACGAGTCACACACACACACACGCGCACACACCCTCACACACCCTCACGCACGCACGCACACACACACATACGACGGATACCAAGCCATGGCAATAACTCAAACTTTACAAAGTAAAGTTGAGCTAAAAATGGCAAATTATAAATTGTATTAGAACCACAGAAGTGAAAGAAATAGGGGTGGTGTGGGAATATATGTTCATGATACAATCAAATCTAATATATCTATCTATCTTCAGTGAATGCCTTGGAAGTATATTTGTTGAAATACCCAATGAAAAGACGAAAAACCAATTAATAGGCTGTATATACCGATGCCCAAATTCTGATATTGAAACCTTTCTTGGAAAACTAGAAACATTACTGACCCAAATACAAAGAGAAAAAAAAGAATGCTTTCTAATGGGATACTTCAATATAAATATAAGTACTGAAAACAGCTGTGGTCAAAATTTCACGAACCTTCTAAAGTCATTCAGGTTTCTGCCCTCAATAACCAAACCCACAAGAATAACTGAATTTAGTGCAACCCTAATTGACAACATATTTTCTAACTGCCATCTATCTTTTCCTATTGGCTCTGGCATTTTCGTGGAGGACATAAGTGACCATTTACCAATCTATTTCCTAATAAAAAATGGATTGAAAAAAGTGACAAAAGATGTATATATCTACCAAAAAAATTACTCTATGCGAAATAAGCAAAACTTTATTAATGAAATTTCTTCAGTCTCTGATGAATAGTCAAGATTGTAATAATGCATATAACTTATTCCATGAGAAAATAGTAAGCACATACAATAAATTCTTTCCAAAAGTAAGGAAAAAAGTCAAAACGACCAATAACGACAACCCATGGTTAACAAAAGCCCTATTAAATTCGATCAGAAGGAAAAATAAATTATATAAGATATTCATAAATAACAAAACAATCTATAACAATGAAAAATACAAAAAATATAGAAATAATCTAAATTCAATTATCCCGACATCTAAGCAATACTATTATCACAAAAAGTTCCAACAATATGAAAATAATATAAATGCTACATGGAAATTAATTAGAAGTATCCTAAATAAAAAAAATAGGAAATACACCACAACATAATTATTATGTGACTACAAATACATCAAGGATAAAAAAGAAATTGCTACAAAATTCAACGAATTTTTTACCAATATAGGACAACACTTGCTGCTAAGATAAAATCGAATGAAAATCCCATAGATTATCTTCATGAATCAATGAGTTCCTCCTTCTTTACACATCCAACGGATGAGATTGAAGTTTCTAGAATCCTCAACAATATCAGTTCAAAAAAGGCTGCAGGAATAGTCGACTTAAAATGCTGTTTTGAAACAATGTGTTGAATATTTTATATCATCTCTAACTCATATATGCAATCTTTCCCTAGCTAATGGAGTGTTCCCAGATCTTATGAAGATAGCAAAAGTTAGCCCCATCTTCAAATCCAATGACCCAACTCTTCTATAAGCAATTACAGACCAGTTTCAGTATTGCCCATGTTTTCAAATTGTTTTGAATAACTTATGTAAAACAGACTGAGTGATTATCTAACCAAGTACAACATCTTATACAGTAGTCAATATGGCTTTAGAAAAAAATCATTCTACAATTCTTGCTTTGACAGACTTACTAGAGGAAATAACTCAAGCCCTGGATAAAAAAAAACATACGTATTCCTATATTTATCAAAGCAATTGATACAATAGACCATAATATATTGTTGAACAAACTTGAATATTATGGGTGTCGTGGGGTTGCACTGAATTGGTTTCATAGCTACCTGACAAACAGAAAACAAATAGTACAGTTCGATGGCCATATGTCAAATAAAACTAATGTAACATGTGGGATCCCACAGCGGTATATATTGGGCCCCCTCATATTCCTTGTATATATGAACGATCTACCAAAAGTCTGCAATGAACTAAAACTAATACTATTTGCTGATGACACACATGCATTTTATTCTGACAAAGATGTGAATAAGGTATACCAGGTGGTTAATAAAGAACTTGAAAAAATGAATAAATGGTTCCTTGCAAACAAATTGTCTTTGAATTTGGACAAAACAAATTATATGCTCTTTACGAATTCAGATCGCTGTAAAAAAGAAAATACCCTCCCCGAACTGAAACTTAATGACAAACAGATACATAAAGTTAGTAACACTAAATTCCTTGGAATTAATATAGAAGAAACATTATCATGGGATATGCACGTGGACACAATTCTAAACGAGAGGCCGATCACGATCGGCAGATGTTTAACCCATCCTTGGCGATAGTAAATTGTTAAGATCAGAATCATAATCTTTTAATGTTGAATTATAGAGTATACTGTTATGATCTAAAGTAGTATATGACAAATGTACATAATAACCAGTAATAACACAAATTATTGGAATGTATGAGTCAATATAGAAGGGTTAATATAACATCTAAACTCTAGAGCCTGTCACCACTATCATAGTGTGAGCAGTTCTATTCATGTTGTTGCAAATTGCCATGTGGGATATCAAAATAATATAATTATTTATTTAATGGAAAAGGTTAAAAGACATGGAATGGGTAAAAGGGGTTAAATCACCTATCTCTGCCCTGTTTGATCCAATGTAGTCCCATCATCCAAGGACTTAGAGAGCTACATTGGTCTAGTTAAATAAATTCACCTGGCTAAGTTGTGGTTAAAAAGATAGCTAAATCAATTTATCCAATAATTCACTGTGTCTCTTATACAGACCTAACATATGAGGGCTATAAATAACTCTCAAAGCAATAAACTATATTGTCTTTTATCTTGCTCACAGAGAAGCAGGTATTCATTAATTGTAAGTTACTTGGGTTATAATCTGGATAATTCTTAGTTTAAAAAGGGCCATATCTCTGGTATAACAAATTGGATCTAACCCATATTCAAACTCGTTCTGTATTTTGAGTTGAGAAACTCACATACCAAATTTGGTTTCTATCAGATGAAAAATGTTTGATTTATCGAAGTACATGTATGTGTGAATCATATGTCAAAGGACCATAACACCATTAATAAAAATCAGATCAAACCCATATTCGAAATCAATCTGTATGTTGGTCTGAGAAACTCATACACCAAATTTGGTTCCAATCAGATAAAAAATGTTTGAGTTATGGCATAATTCATGAATTCTAAGTCGAAAAAGGGCCATAACTCCGTAAAAAAAAGTCGGATCAAACCCATATTCGAACTCGATCTGTATTTTGAGTTGAGAAACTCACGTACCAAATTTGGTTTCTATCAGATGAAAAATGTTTGATTTATCGAAGTACATGTATGTGTGAATCATATGTCAAAGGACCATAACACCATTAAAAAAAATCAGATCAAACCCATATTCGAAATCAATCTGTATGTTGGTCTGAGAAACTCATACACCAAATTTGGTTCCAATCAGATAAAAAATGTTTGAGTTATGGCATAATTCATGAATTCTAAGTCGAAAAAGGGCCATAACTCCGTAAAAAAAAGTCGGATCAAACCCATATTCGAACTCGATCTGTATTTTGGGTCGAGAAACTCACATACCAAATTTGGTTCCGATCAGATAAAAAATGTTTGAGTTATGGCAGAATGCGTGAATTCTAAGTCGAAAAAGGGCCATAACTCTGTCAAAAAAAGTCGGATCAAACCCATATTCGAACTCGATCTGTATTTTGGGCTGAAAACCCCATATGCAAAATTTGGTTTTGATCAGGTAAAAAATGTTTGAGTTATCGCATTACACGTAAAGTGTCTACGGACGGACAGACGGACGGATATACGGACGGACAGACGGACGGACGGACGGACGCACGACGAGTAGTCAATCCGGACAACGACACTATGTTTACCATACATGGTATGGGTAAACATAAAAAGCTCTCTAGATTTCTAGGTGTCCTGATAAAGGTCAGTGAATTTATACCCAGGGAAACTGTGAAGACCCCCTATTCCGTACTCATTATTCCACATCTTACATATTGTAATGCCATTTGGTGCTCAACAACAACAAAAAACCTTGAAAAGATTGAGAAATTACAGGATAGATATATTATAACTCTGTCTTATAACAAAAGAAGCATACACGAAATTTGCAAGAACAATAATTTGCTACTGCTGGAGGACATTGGGAACATGCAATTAGTTAAATTTTTACATGAATTCCACAACAAGAATTATCTTCCCTATTCACCAATATAGATGAAATTCATAACCACAATACAAGGTTCAAAGCAGAAGGAAACATGTATTGTAAATACAAAAGAACTACCAAAGCTAAGAATGCAATATCTACTAGAGCAAGATGTCTCTGGAATCAACTGCCATGTGACTGTAAGCTACGAATAGAAACTGATGAAACATATCCAAAATATCTAAATAAAAGTTTTTCATTGACAAATATTTATCTGAAGCCTCATATTTCTTTCATATATGATCCATATTAACACAAGACTGATGTGAAAATAAGATACTTGAACAGAGAGGGAAATTTTTATTCTGTCATGCCAACATTTTCCATGTAAGCTTCAATCTACCTTCTCTAGCCAGGTGTCTCCACTGATGAAACTCAATTTTGATAAATTGTGTTATTTAACTTAACTTGAATTAATTTAAAGCTGAAAGTTGAATGAAAACCAATCAAATATTATCTCCAATTCTCCATGTAAACATTACAAAATATTAACGCACATCACAAAAGCACCTTTTCCCTACCAAATATTGATTGACAGTAGACTAAGATTGATACCACTTATCTCACTGACATGCCCCGATGGTCCATACTGGCGGCCAAAGACCAGTGTGGATTATGGGTCCATGTTGGTAAAACAGGTCACAGCGTGAGACATGAAAGTAAATCAATATTTTACTCCATTGAAACAAGTGAGAAATGACTATATACTATGTTGATTCCGCTTCCCATCCGCTCCTGCCCCCCCCCCACATCCCCCATACAGTCCCTGTATTCATTTCAACTGCACCTCTCTTGTACATAAGCACTGCACCTAATGATATACGTTGATAAAATGTTATCTGAACATATTACCATAAAGGGCCGTGTCTTGATAAGTTGTACTTTTGCAGGGTCCTGTTTTCACATTATTATTATGAAATTTGATATCAAATAAACTCTATTGAATCTTGAATCTTTAACATTACTATCAATTGGTTATTATTACAAACAAGAAATTCAATTAATTGAGGAAAAACACCCACTGTCCTGAGTGGTATTGATAAGCTATCAGGTGGGGGGGGGGGGGGGTCCAACAGCTTGAATGTGGGAATAACCCACCATTTATGGTAGGTATTCAACCAGGCAGTTTCTCAATTGATGACTGATGTACATATACAGTACACACAAATAGTAATAACAATTAACGTTATGATTTTGAAACTAACCATGCTAGAATATTAACGGTAAGGTGGTATTAACTACTACGAGCACTATTAATAATAATAGTACTATTCTATTATACTATATGTGGGCATGATGTATGGAAATATTAAAGGAGAAACCAATAGTTACAATACAATTATAGCTTTTTTTTTAATTAAGCGCAAGAAGAGCTAATCGTGCTTAAGGTAGCAGTACACGATTTCACGGGTTGTAGGGGGTCTGAAAAATAGAAATATAAGTATCTGGGGGGCATAACGGCCAGTGTAGCCTGTGTTAACTGTGTCATTACTGGTTTGAAGATAAGATAACTTTTTTTCTATTTCAAATATTTCTCAGCTCTAGCATAGCTCTATCAGGTGGAAGAATCTTATTTACTGACATTCGCTCTATCATGGTCTGTTTTTGGGTTGAAAATGGCCAATTTGAGTAAAAAAATGGGTAAAATTGAGCGGTTCGTGTGTGCTAACCAAGGGGCATAACTCAATGACAAACTGTACGAAGAACCAAAAGTACATTTATATGATTACACCTAAAATTTCTGTCGAAATTAAAACATGCTCGATGGAATATATGCCAACGATAATGGCTTAGCATTGATTTGAAGTACAGTACCCCCTCCCAGGTTGGCAAAATTGCTGGAAATCGTGTATTGCTACCTAAGCACAATAAGGGATGTTCCTTATTACGCTTATAAGCTCAATAAGGGAATCTCTATTGTGCTTAAGTGCAATAAGGGAATATTTAATTGCGCTTAAGCGCAATGAAGAATATTCAAATTGCGCTGATAAAGCCCAATAATGAATATCTTAATAAGGAATAATATATTTTATATAGTACATAAACTCCTTATAATTCAGGTGGTGTAGTCCATCTCCATGGTACAATGGGTGGAACAAATGTAGGATTATTCTACTATTTGCAGAAGGGTGATCTAATGAGAGAGATATTAATAATGTTTAAGTGCAATGGGAAGTAATTGCGGTTAAGCAAAATAAGGAATGTCTTATTGCATTCTCATTGGGCTTAAGCGCAATTAGAAATTCCTTAAGTTATTGCGGTTAATCGAAATTGTCTATTAAATGTCAATTTTGTTTCCCATAGAGATCATCAATGATGTCTATGCGCAAGTGACCGACGCCAATCTTTTCTGTTGGGATTCCAATTGTTGGCTTATTAAAGATGCACCTATGCTGAAGATACAGTGAATTAAAATGTCATTGAAATAATCGGTTTCTCCCCATAAACATCCATATATTCAAAATACATGTTTTTGGAGCAGAATTAGGTAGTCCATATTGGACGCCATGATGGAATTTAATTTTTTTGGTTTAATTTTCAGACATATTTAGTAGTTATGTGGATGGAGTTATCATTAACCTCACATCCTTATATTGGTTATGCGGATGGGGTTATCATTAAACCTCACATCCTTATATTGGTTATGTGGATGGGGTTATCATTAAACCTCACATCCTTGTATTGCAGGTTATGTAGATGGGAGTTATAATTAAACCTCGCATCATTGTATTGGTTATTTAGATGAAGTTATCATTATACCTCACATCCTTATATTGGTTATTTAGATGGTTATCATTATACCTCACATCAGTGTGTTGGGGATTTTGGACCTTGACTTGGGACCTTTGGTTTTGGTGAGATTGAAGCCTGTTTACATTTCAAAATGTTGTCAGTTTTGTATCGTCTGCAGCGGAACTCGGCATATTGAAGCAAATGTTACAAGGCATTGCACTGTTATGATTTTGGCATTGTTGAACAGAAGAGAAATACAGAATACAAATCAGTATCAAATGATAAAATGTATATGTAACGAGTCTATAATAGAAATGAAAAAATTGGGGAGGGGTGGGCGATACGGGGAGAAATATGGGTTGATACCGATATAGATTTGAAGAGCGATAATGACCAATGTTGATATATTATGCTACTCAACTCTATTGTTGCGACAAGGCTATAAAATATGGGGGGTCAGAATCTTAGTTATCTCTATATAGTGCCAGAATAGTTATTTATCGACTTCTATAGTGGTACAATGAAAATTAGAATCAAATTATAAAATATGTATATAACACAACTATACCGATGAAAAGAAAAATAATCATTTGGGCCGGGATTAGATGTTGGGTTGGATATATGGAGTAAAAGGAGTTCATACGATGAACTGACATAAATTAGTAGAGCTATAGTGATCAATGTTGCCATGTAATGCATCGCGACTGTACTGAAGCGACAATTGTATAAAGTTTGGGGGGGGGTCTGAAATTATCTCTATCTCAAAATATGTCACCATAATTATATAGAAAGGAATAGCAATTGATATACGTATACGGCATAGTACACGTAATACCATAAACATAAGTATTGATCACATGATAAAAATATGTACATAACTCGACTATACCGATGAAAAAATGAAAAAAATAATAAATTGGACCGGGATTAGAGTTGGGTTGGTTACATGTGGATAACTGGATATGCGGTTAATACTGATGAAACAATATAATTTAGTAGAGCGATAAAGACCAATGTTGACACTTAGTCAGCCTATATGCGGGGAAAATAGTGGTTGATACGATAGACCAAAATAAATTTGTCGAGTGATAGTGACCAATGTTGACTTATAAAGTAATGCGACTGTACTTTCGCACAATTATCAGGTAGAAATTGTCAAATATATACCCTGGTGTCCAATATGAAGCACCTCAGAAAACATTCGCAGGGCCCTAAAATTTATTTAACACAGGATTTCCCATTCAAATCGATTTATGTCGATAAAACTCTTATTTTTCAAAATTCTAAGCTGAGACTTGGTGTGTCTTTGTAAAAGTCTTATATATTCCTAAAATGACAGGTTCCAGCACGTAATTATGCTTTAGATGGCAGAAAGAATTTTTTTTCGATGATAAATTTTATTTATAATGTAGGATTTGCCATTCAAAACGATTTATGTCCATAAAACTCTTATTTTTCAAAATTTTAAGCTGAGACTTGGTATGTCTGCGTGGAATACTTATCTATTCCTAAAATGACAGGGTCCACCGCGTAATTATGTTTTAGAGGGAAGAAATGAATTTTTTTCGATGATAAATTTTAACATGGGATTGACCCATTCAAATTGATTTATGTCGATAAAACTGTTATTTTTCAAAATTTTAAGCTGAGACTCGGTGTTTCTGAGTGGAATAGTTATATATTCCTAAAACGGCAGGGTCGAGTACGTAATTATCTTTTAGATGGAAGAAATTGATTTGTTTCGATGATAAAAATACAGTGTAAACCAGCGTAAACAAATTTAACAATCATTTTCTCAAGTGTCGTTTTGGTAAAAATATCGCTCTCTCGACGGGGAGATCTGATCCGAACAATAGCTAAGATGTATCTAGATATAATTATTGAGAGAATTTGACAGATTATGGTGCATTTTGAGAGAAAAGAGTGGAGAAAACGTTTGCTTCAAACACGTGAATTCAGCCAATTACAGTTGCAGACGAGCGCTGTCACTGTCAGAATCAGATTGACAACACATTGAACAAATGCAGGCTTTAAACTCACCTTTTTGGGAGGTAAATCCAAGAAATTAGATATCAATACAATCCTTCCTAAGCACATTCAAAGATATCCCGCAAGTTTTTAATATCTTAGGACACAGAAACAGTCAAAATGAATGAATTTAAATCAGCTTTCGAGACGAAGCGAGACATGTATGTGTACGATTTTATTTTGAGGCGCCTTGTTTACGATGAAGTCATTTGCGTTGCTTTCCAATCTTAACCCTTTCCACTCCCAACGACATTTCAATTGGTTGAAATTAAAAAGTTCTCAAGTTTCAGCTCAACCTGAATCTAGTTACTCAATTGGTAGAAATACTTTATCAGTAATTCTTAGTTTTATAAGTTATAACTCTAATTTTATTCACGATACGAGCTCAACATCATAATATGTCACTGTTTATGGCGGTGTTATCCAAACGTGTGCTTTGATAATGATTATAATTTTATTTTGCGATCAAACGTCAGTGCAGCACAGCAGAAACGCATAGGCACTAGTTCAATTCAGCAGAAACGCATGAGTCCTACGATTATAGACACCCACTGGACGCGCTTCGCGCGTCGGTCAGTGGGTGAAAAATACTAGTAATACTGCACAGTGCACTCTATTACTCCATTTATACTATTAACTACTACTAGTACTAGTTGGAAAATCAAATTTCAACCTATTCCTTGATTTACAATTCCAACTAATTTTGTGTCAGCCATTTAAAAGCGAATGACTCAATGAGAGAAGTATACCATTTAATTTGTCAAATTATTGTCTTCATTGATGTTAAACTATAACTTGTCGAAATCATAATTTTGTTTCATTTTAGTGCCTTAGTCGGCTTAGCTGGCTACTCAAGCTTCTTAATATTCAAGGTCTTCTATGTACCCTTCAAGCCTTAGCCATCCTCTACTGCAATGCCTGGTGGTGTTGATAACATAGCAGTATGATGTGCGATATGTCCATTGAAACGCATGGTTTGTTAGCCAAGCTCTGTGAATGGAACACATCTTGGGGGTTCCACTATGGGAGACTAGCACTTGATCCTACACTGTGCCAGGAATATGCTGAATTGACAGTATCGGCCACACATATATTAATTATAATACATATTACATTGTCTTGAAATATTTCAAGACTTATATAATCAAGAATGTATTAAAAGCTTAACCAACAACAACCTTTGTATTTTCAAAAGCTGCAATATATGATTTGATGACAGTTTTGGTGACGACAACGATGACGATGGGAAAGAGGGGCAGATATTGATGAGGGCAGATCAGTTTCTGCGCCGCAGTATACTAACTTAACCGCCATCAACCGTATAAAAACACTCTGGTAAACCATGGTAAAATTAAATACACCATAGTATTTACAGGTATTAATTTTACCAGGTGTTAATCTGTGAATCGTTACCATATTATACACACATATAGTCCCACCTATATGTGTGTACTCCAGTGTATCCATTCATGTATTTCACCAAGGTATTATACCAGGATGTAAGTATGTATATGTGGCGGTGGTTCTACCAGGGTAATTTAACTCAAATGTAGTATTGGCCTATTGGGCTAATATTGTAGAAGCTTTGAAAATTGAGACAACTGATTTGAGGTCACATGAATGGCACATGTGAATACATATACTAGTTAAAGGTGTTAAACTCTTTGTACTTACCTGACTTATTTATAGGATTATTATGTCCCCTGTGTGTTAGCTTTTGAGTATGACACCGGTTATAATTGTTTTCCACTGATTAACAAACAAAATATAATTTTATTATCACAAAAGAGACATAAAACACATCAATGTGATATTGTGAAATAGTGTTATCGCTCATGCCAGTGTAAAAATACTCTGGTAAAAAGTCATGTAAACATGTGTAAAAAGGACATACCCTTGTAAATTCCAAGTAAATTCATGATGTGCACCACACTAAGACTATATGCTGGTAAATTCTGGCGTACCATTACACACAAAACATTAAAGATGCATAACAGAATTACGCGGTTCCTTAATTACTATTTTTTGGATTTGGGGTAAATAAATATTTGATTCGAGTCGAGGAACCCGCGTTATTAGATACCAATTTTTGAAATCTATTATCTTTCACCATTGAGAATTAATAGTGGCCCATTAAACAATTAACAAGCCGACGGTCTCGGACCAAATTGCGGATGAAGATGGATAACTCTAAAAACAAGAGGCTTTCTGTTGATAATAAGGGCAAATTTCGTCGAACAACATGTTGCTAAATATCACGATTCGGGCAATTTTATACTATAGTTGACAGTGGTTAGCATTGTTTTTGGCAATTAATTGTTTATGATAACTGATGCGGCATTTCTAAAAATGTTGTTATATGGGGAACATAGAATCGGATTGAGTACCTTTAACAAAACATGGGGTCCTATGTACCAGCAATTTTGAGATTGACTCCACCTGGCAGTTTTTTTTCCATTTTGGACTTAAATATACAAAAAACAATAAACCCAACCCACCCAAATTCTTGTCCCTGCATGGTTGATATAAGTTTTGTAGGATCAGTGTAGACTTAAATCAAGTCTGAATTGCCCCAAAGACAACATTCCAGACCTCGATGTTTTATTAACTAGAACATAACGTTAATACTATATAGGGAATGTATAGAACTCAATTATTCACAAAATCCATCTCTGACTGGTACCAACCTATATACAAATATACATTGACTAAATAACGAAGGTATTCATAAATAAAAAAAATTAAAGAGCGTTTGTTTAGTCGAAGAAATCTATAGTGACTAAATAACGGAGATATTCATAAATAATAAGCGTTTTAAAGAGTGTTTTTTAAAGAGGTGATACCATAGAATATTCCTGAACTTTAAATGGGTTTACCAGACTTTACCATACTTTACCAGAGTAGATCCATGTAAACTATGGTTTATATGGCTTTTATGGCCAGTTAATTTTCCTTATAATATTATCATAAGCTGGAGTTAGATATTAAGCAAATGTTTAATTTGAGTTTGTTACGTACATGTAGTTACTGCCATGGGTATGTATCTTTACTTAGGTGTGTTCCTAGATCAGTTTTTGAAACTTCAGAACATCATATTTCTGCATACAATTTAAATACAAAAATTTATTATACAACATCAATATGAACTTGCAACTTTATGATTTTCAGAACTAGATGGGCACCCCCAATCGTTCATATGGTCTCATATCAGTTGACACATCTAGAAAAAACATGTTCTGGTCCACCCGGCTTGATCGAAACAACGGAGATGAAGAACGAGCGATATTGCGTGGCCTCACCCGCCCGACCATGCAGGATGATCCAAGTGATCATGTGGGGAGGCTTAACATGGAGGTAAATGCTATTCATCGACATATATTATTATTATTATTGGTGTTGTTTTCTTTACGAAATCACTCATGAAGAGGAATATTAGTGAAATGTTGGCGACTTAACCACAGTCGTAGCAACATTATCTAGACAGTGTGCATAGATGTTACCTTGCGTGGTATTCTAGATGTTCCCAACAGGGCGGTTTTTTGGATGAGAGGGATGGAAATGTTTGTTGGAAGGTGTTTCGGCCATTTAGAGAGATTTTTACTGACCGCACCTGTAGCTCCTATTACTATCGGAATTATCTTTGTTCTCAGGTCCCACATTCTGCTTACTTCAATTTGGAGGTCAATATATTTCTTTACTCTATCTGTTTCCTTATAAATTACCCTATAGTCACTTGGGACCGACACATCCAGCAATAGACATATCCCTTCGTCCTTGTCTTTGACGATAATGTCTGGCCTATTGGCTGGAATTGTGCGATCCGTTTGAACTGGTGTGTCCCAAATGACGGTGATGTTATTTTTGGCTACTACATTCTGTGGTTGGTGTTCGTACCACTTGTCAGAGGTATGGATACCGTAATGTTTGCATAGACACCAGTGTACGTAGCGACCAACACTATTGTGTCTCTCCATGTACTCTGTTTGGATAAGTACAGGGCACGCTGATATAATGTGCTCGATGGTTTCGGGGTACCTATGGCAAACTCTACAAGTGGGATCTACATTCAACTTCATAATTTTATTTTGGTAATGTCGTGTTGTAATCGCCTGGTCTTGTGCGGCAATTATTTGGGCTTCTGTTTCATCATTCAAGCCTGCCGACTGAAGCCATCCAAAAGATGCTATCTCATCGAGGCCGTTTTCTTTCATCATTCTCGCATGCTGTCCATGCATTCGTTTCTCAACAAAGGTGTTTCTACGTTTTTCTATTATTTTCAGTTTGAGTTTATCTTTCAGTGTCTTTCTGTCATTGTCACATGTAGGCCTATTGTTAGTATGGTCGTCTGCTCTCGTTACCTCATATTCATCTTTGAACCCTATTATTATTATTAGTATCAGTAGTAGTATTATTATAAACACAGTTACGCGAACTGGGCCTAGTAATTGCAATTGGTGGTCTTTAAATCCGCGTAATAGAGGCTCGAACACTTTGTATCTGTGAGTAAAATATTGTGTTCGTCCGGTACGGCGAACCGACAGTACGTTTTAGCTGACGCGATGACGTCACGAATACGTGCTGTAGAAATGAGTGCGGAAAAGTTCGGAAAATGCTGAATGCAATCAGGTAACATGTGATGACGTGCGCATGTCCCAACAACGGGAACGTTTCCGGCTTCTTGAAACCAAATGACGTCACATGTAAACACAATGCGCGTCTCGTTTCCAAGTATTTTAGTTTACGATGACGCGTGTTTTGATTTAATGGTTTACTAAAATTAACCTATGCGAATTATGATCGATTAGTTTAGCTAGTTTTGCTAAAATTTTAGGGCTTCTAAAAGCTACTCATTAAAACACCCATTGTTTTTTTTATTGATCAATTTTATGCCCCAAAACGATGAAAACCATTTAGAAGCGCGTCCAGTGGGTGTCTATAATCGTAGGACTTATGTGTTTCTGCTGAATTGAACTAGTGCCTATGCGTTTCTGCTGAGCTGCACTGACGTTTGATCGCAAAATAAAATTATAATCATTTGGATAACACCGCCATAAACAGTGACATATTATGATGTTGAGCTCGTATCGTCAATAAAATTAGAGTTATCACTTATAAAACTAAGAATTACTGCTAAAGTATTTCTATCAATTGGGTCACTAGATTCGTGTCGAGCTGGAACTTGAGAAATTTAAATTTCAACCAATTGAAATGCCGTTGAAAACCGAAGGGTTAAGCGATTGTCGCAATAGGATATGGGAACACCGTGTGCGTAACGTAACTATCACAAGTATAACGTACTCTGATAACAACTTATCGCCAAATTCGTGCTTCAAACAGTTTAAACATGTCAACTTCGGCTTCTTTTATTTTATTGTTATGAAAATGAATAATAAATGGTGTGATAAATATGTATAATATGTATATAACGACAAATAGAGTAAAATTAGCCATTTTCCCGTGAAACTTAGGATAGGAAAGCCAGGTAAAAAAATTGGTGAAATATGAGTACGAACGTCAAAGTGTTCCCCTGTCGTATCGTGATAATTGCCAACCGTCACTGCGAAGCGAAGCCTCCATTGGCGATTATTAATTAATTCATTTCGGCTGTTCAGTCTTCTAAGCTATTAAAACTTTCTTGGATATCTTGGAAGGTTTTTTGGGAGGATTGTTCTGATATATAAATGTTGGATTAACCTTCCAAAAAGATGAGTTTGACGCCTGCATTTATTGGCATGAATATTAACGAGCGCTCGTCTGCAAGTACAGTCATTGCCGAATTGGCGCGTTTTTGTGAACATGTCACCAATATTTCTCCACTCGATTCTCTTACAATGCACTCTAATCGGTCAAATTCTTTTGATAATTCTATCTAAATACATCTTAGCTACTATTCGGATCTGCTGTTCCGGTCTAAAAAGGGATAGTTTGACTAAAACGACTATTGACAAAACTTTGTTTACAAATTGAGCGCACTCGATGAAATTTATTATCGAAAACAAATTCAATTTCTTCCATCTAAAACATAATTACGCGATGGACTCTGTTTATCGGTCTATCGTATCAAGTTGATACTATCAACCCATATTTTCTCACGCATAGCCTGACTAAGTGTCAACATTGGTCTTTATCGCTCCACTAATTTGTATCGTTTCATCGTATGAATTCCATATCCAATTATCCACATATAACCAACCCAACCTCTAATCCCGGTCCAATTTATTTATTTCTTTCATCGGTATAGTCACGTTACATAATATTTTATCGCGTGATACTTATATGTCTATGGTATTACTATACTATACCGTATACGTATATCAATTGCTATTCCTTTCTATATAATCCTGGTGCCATCTATGGAGATAGAGATAATTTCAGACCCCCCTCCAATTTTATATCATTGCTGCTTTAGTACAGTCGCGATGCATTACATGGCAACATCGCTGCACTAATTTATGTCAGTTCATCGGTACAAAGACCTTTTTCTCCGAGTCCATATAACCAACCCAACATCTTATAGAAGTCCATAAATGACTATTCAGGCACTATATAGAGATGACTAAGATTCTGACACCCCCCTATTTTATAGCCTTGTTGTAACAGTAGAGTTCAGATGCATAATATGTCAACATTGGTCGTTATCGCTCTACAAATTTATATCGGTTCAACCCTTAGTTCCCTGTATTGCCCACCCCTCCCTCAATTTATTTTTTCAGTTGTATTATAGTCTCGTTGCGTACACATTTTATCTTTTGTAACTTTTGCTTCAACACGTCGAGTTCCGCTGCAGACAAAACAAAACTGACAACATTTTGAAATGTAAGCAGGCTTCAAACTCATCTTATCCAAGAAAAACTCTGGTTACATAAGAAATTTGTGTATAAGGTGTATGCGCATTTGTTGCGTTAAAAACAAAAGTTCCCAAGTGAAGGTCCAAATCCCCAACACACTGATGTGAGGTTTAAACTCCATCTACATATAGTAATGTCCAGAGTAATTGATCACTTAACCACAGCAAAATAATGGGTATTTTTTCATGATTTTAAATCCTGAAAAATCACCCATAATTATGCTGTGGTTAAGTGGTCAATTACTTTGGTCATTACTGTAACCAATATAAGGATATGAGGTGTAATGATAACTCAATCCTCATACAGTAATGTACAAAGTAATTGACCACTTAACCACAGCAGAATAATGGGTAATTTGTCAGGATTTTAAATGCTAAAAAAATACCCATAATTCTGCTGCGGTTAAGTGGTCAATTACTTTGGGCATTACTGTAACCAATATAAGGATTTGAGGTTTAATAACTCAATCCTCGTACAGTAATGCTCAAAGTAATTGACCACTTAACCACAGCATAATTATTGGTAATTTTTCAGGATTTTAAATCCTGAAAAATTACCAATAATTCTGATGTGGTTAAGTGGTCAATTACTTTGGGCATTACTGTAACCAATATAAGGATGTGAGGTTTAATGAGAACTCCATCCACATAACTAATAAATATGTGTGAAAATTAAACCAAAAAAAATTAATTCCATGATGGCGTCCAATATGGACTGCCTAATTCTGCTCCAAAACATGTATATTGAATATATGGATGTTTATTGGAGGGGAAACCGATTATTTCAATGATATTTTCATTAACTGGGATCCAAAAACCCGACTTACGGGAGCGCGCTTCGCGCGCGACTGTATCTTAAGCATGTGTGCATATTTAATAAGCCAACAATTGGAATCCCAACAGAGAAGATTGGCGTGTCGCCCTTGCGCTTGCGCATAGACATCATTGATGATCTCTATGGGAAACCACATTGACATTTAATAGAGAATTTCGATTAACTGCCATAACTTAAGGAATCTCTAATTAGGGCTGCACGGTTATGAAAAAACATATCAAATAACTTATTATTTAACTAACCGAATAACTAATTGCACTCAAGCCCAATAAGAACAGTCCTTAAGTTATTGTGCTTAAGCAAAGTTAGAGATACATTATTGCGCTTAAGCACAATATGATATTCCTGTGCAATAAGGAATTCTTATTACACATTCTCTATTACACATAAGCGATATAACATCCATATTGCACTTAAGCGCAATTAATATCTATATCATTATATCGCCCTTGTGCAAATAGTAGAATAATCCTATATTTGTTCCACCCATTGTACCATGGGAATGGACTACACGCCTGAATTATAGGGAGTTTATGTACACTATATACTATATTCCTTATTAAGAGATACCTTATTGAGTTTTATTATCTAAGTGCAATATGAAAATTCCATCATTGCACTTATACACAGTTAAATACTTCCATATTGCGCTTAAGCACAATATATATTCCCATATTGCGCTTAAGTGCAATTAGCTCTTCTTGCGCTTAATTGTTCTAATTGTATTGTAACTATTGTTTCGTCCTTTAATATTTCCCATACATTATGTACCCATATATTATGCTAAAAAAGTAGTACTATTGTTACTAATAGTACTCATGGTAGTTAATACCACCTTACTGTCAATATTCTATCATGGTTAGTTTCAAAATCATAACGTTAATTGTTATTAATATTTGTGTGTATTGTACATGTACATCAGTCATCAATTAACAAACTTAAGCAGAGCCTGGTTGAATATCTACCACATATGGTAGGTTATTCCCATCTTAAAGCTTTTGATGTCATTGAGACATTCAATGCTATTATGCTATTTTGCATGCGAACTAGTAGACGCTCCAATAGATTATCATTACCACTCGGAACAGTGGGTGTTTTTCCTCAATTAATTGAATTTCTTGTTTATTGATCAATTTTATGCCCCAAACGGTGAAAACCATTTAGAATGGACAAAAATGCCTCAAGTCAAGGATTCAAAGGGTCATAAGTTTATTTTCTTAAACAATGTTTTTTGTCAATACCTTTGCAATTTGTTCAATCTAGTATAGTTAACAGATTATATGAAAGGCAGGGCATATTGATGTCAAATTATTGAGTTACATGACCTCAAATATTGCATTTCATCACACGAGTTCAGTGTCAGACATGACCGCTTTCGCAAGGGTACGCACTACGTTCATGACTGAACTATGTCAGATTGAGAGGCACATTTGGCTAAGTCCGACATTTGTTGAGAATATAAATGCATAATAATCTTTATGTGTGTGTTTAATCTAGTGAGGAAATTACTAAAACACTGAATGCTCTAGTTTTTGTTTTGCTAATTAACCATAGAAATTAGAATACGGAATTTGGCTCATTCTGCGAAATTTAGGACCCGAAATCAGGTAAACTCGCGTTTTTTAAAGGCACACAACTCGAAAAATACTTAACGAATCTGGGAACGGTTTTCACATCTGGATTCAGGACAGGACATTGAGGGCGACAAAAAGAACCTGATATGTGTAGGACTTGTGAATTATATATTTTTATATACATCCATGAACATCCATAAATCATGGATGATTTGACCAAATTTTCCAAAATTTATTTCACAGAATTCACCAATTTCCTTTTCCCCGATTTTAGCTGATTTTTAGTGTATTGTTTATGGAGCGTTTATGTACTTATTCCAGCAAAAAAAAAATTCTCATAAATGCACTGGAGTAGTTTGGACTAGTAGGGAAATTAAAAAAAAATAAACCATGTCAAAACTGAAATATGCATATTATTAGCTACAAAGGTTGTTCTTCTTCTTCCTCTGCTTGGTTGTAGGCCTAATACTTAAAGAAAACTCTTTAAGCATTATTTATTGTTTTAATGTTAATTTAAAATATAAGGCTATTTCATGCTATAAATCCTAAAAGTAGTCAAAATATGGTCGAGCTTTTTCACATTTATTCCTTATTTGAGCTGAAGCGCAAATATTTATGTACACTGAAGCGTAAATATTTATGCTGAAGTGCAAATTCATTATATTTATGATGAAGATCGAGTAATTTATTTGCAGTGAAGTGCAAATAAAAATTAATATGCAGAGATTCCCCAAAAAATCACATTGATTCAGGCCATCAAGACATCATTCAACATAGGCCTATGTACTAGTGCTGTACAGGAGGCCAAATTCACATTTAATAGCTAATTACGCTTAAGCATAATGCATTTAAGCTTTTACGCATAAGACGGTAAGAGTAATTCCATTACACTTAAGCATAATGCAATTATGCTTAAGTGTAATGCCATTACACTTAAGCATAAATGTCTCACACACATCTCCATTATGCTTAAGCGTAATGCCATAACGCTTAAGCATAATGCCATTATGCTTAAGCGCAATATGTTTTCATAGCCTCACTACCTTACATATAATGGTATCATCTAAGGTAAATATATGTCAGGTGACACTCCACAGTTTCAACAGGCAGGGGCCCAGCAATAGGGGGGCACAGATTCATTGAAATTTATCTGGATTATGATCCCAAACCATAAAGAAAAAATATATATGCCTGAAATTAGTACAGAATAGGCATTCAGAATTTGATACATAATGCCCATAATATATGGGCCATCAAGAGTTATGAACCTTGATCTTTTGATCGAAAATGTGATTTTTATTAAAAAAATGACCAAAATATTGCATTTTCATACCCAAGGGGCACGAATACAAGAATTTTTCGAGCATGGTCACCTATGTTGGTTCAAAGGCCTCTGGCTTCCAACATCAACATGAAAAAATTTCAAACTTTCGCCGTTTACAATTCCAGAAAATAAATTTTTAATGCAGATGACAAATTTTGGGTGCTAAAAAATTGACCCAGTATCTAGAGCCACTATTTCGCAGAAAACGCTACTGCTGTCTATGGGTGGGGTCAAGGTCACTTGCACTTAATTTTTTTATCAGTCTAGAACACCTTCTAAAATTACACAAATTCATATCCCACTTTGTCTCAATATACATACCACATGAATGGTGCCAGAAACCACTAGCACATTATATCTATAAAATCACCCCTACTGATCATTCGAAACTGTGGAGTGTTACCTCAAAAGTTACTAGCATCGGTAATTGGCTGCATCCATTTCAGCTCCAGTCCAGGGGAATTTTGAGATATGGAATTTGAATTACGTAATACAAATTACATTATGCTTAAGCGTAATGGCCAAGTTCGATGGAAATCTGAAATACGCTTAAGCGTAATGGTGTCGGCGTAAACATGCGTTCTTAAAATTTCTTAAATTTTCAACCTCATTTCACGGGATTTTGCTAACTTTTAACAACCACTATGAATCGGGAATGGAACAAGAGTTCGACTATATTGTGAACTTACTATGTCGAATAATTAAAAGTATAAACATTTCAAAACAGATGAACTGAAGCAATATTTTCAACGCTTGCACGAAAATCGGAAAGACGAAAACGAAACAAACAAACAACGCAACAGAATGTCGAAAATGAGTAAGAACGCTCACAATAAAGGTGACACAGTGCCCAAAAGTGATTTAGATGAATGGATGGCTTCTATGAAGTCAGTGATAGATTCAAATATGAAAGGTATTAACCAGGAATTGGCATCAGTGACTTCAAAAATGAAACGTATTATGTCACAGATGAAAGAAATAACTGACGAACAAAAAGACTTGGCTTCTGCAATCGAGTCAAATGAAACTCAAATTCAGGAAATCGTGGATACCAACATTCCAGAATTAGAAGTGAGAGTTATGAGAAATCAGTGATCGTGGTATGCTATTTTACGGAATAAAACAAGAGACTGTGCAAGAAGATTCTTATGCAGTTCTGTTGAAGTTCTTTATTAAAACTCTCGAAATGGAAAAAGAAACCGCTGATAAGATCGTGGACAGAATGATTAATGCACATCGATTACCCATTGAGCACAAACCAATGGTCCCGCAAGGAGTACAGACATCACCTCCAACACACCCTATCATAGCATGTATGGCAACTGATAGAGACAAACAAGCAGTGATGAACCTGATAGACAAAATTCAAGGGAAAAGGATCTCTATCCGTACGGATTTACCACCAGAACTGAAACGGGAGCGCGCTCAATTGGCCAAGAAAGCCTACTCCCTTCGAATGAAAGACAAAAACTTAAAAACAAGAATCTGAGTAGAAGGAGTTAATGTGGTTCTTCAAACGAAAAATTCGGCAGGTAGATGGGTCACACTTCATGATAGTTAGAGTGCCATCATATTCCTTAGTGATTAACTAAATGTAGGAGGTTGTTTCCTTTTGGCAGGGATGTTGGTGTTGAGTGATGGGGGTGGTTGTCTGAGTCGGATGTGGACGCTTTGAAGTAACTTTATTGCTTCTGTGTCTGATTTGGACAAGTATCCTTGTTGCTTGTTGTAAGCGGCCTCTTAACATATTTATGTCTTATTAAAATGATGAACTTTAATGTTTCTATGTCTGATTTAGATGAAAGACCTAATCATTGGATGCTCGCATTTCTGCATCAGGGAGTAGCCTCCAACATATTCAGTGTCTCACTAAACAAATTATATTGTCATGTTGAAGTGATGAATTTTAATGTTTCTACATGTATGTCTGATTTAGACAAATAATCTTATTATTTAATGGTAATATTTCTGCTAATGTTCAAGGAATTAACAACCTATGATAGATTTATTTACGGGTAGTTTTTGCAGAAAACTTAAGACTTTGAATTTCTTATCATTGATTTTGTGAAGTATCTAATACTTGCATTTCTGTGACGAGGAAGCAAGCTATGTTAAATTTATATAAAAATAGTTTCTGTTGAAAATTAAAGACTGATCCTTTGATTTTGAATGTTGGCATTTCTGAATCAGGGAGCGACCTCTGACATATTCTATGTCTTATTAAACATATTCAATGTTCTATTGAAGTAATGAACTTTAATGTTTCTAGGTCTGATTTAGACAGATATCTTTATTATTTATTGTTCGCATTTCTGCAAACGTTCAAGGAATTAACCTATGATAAATTTATTTACAAGTAGTTTTATTTATAGAATACTTAAGAATTTGAATTTTTTTTTTTTTTACTTTACCAGATTTCTTGAAGCATTTAATAGTTGCATTTCTATAACGAGGAAACAATCTTTGACATATTTATAATAATAAATTTCAAGAAGCATTTATGCAAATATCTATTTGATTGGATGTTCACATTTCCATAGCTATGAAACAACCAATGAAGAATGATACATTTATAAAGTTCCTATGGTAAACTCAGGATTTATACATAACCCTTCCCGTGTGGAGGTTGCAATCGGACGTATCCATTTATGTTTTCTTTATTTTTCTTTATAATTTTTGTTACTATTGTTACATCCATCACTGCTGTGTCTATTGTGTTTACAATTAGCCTTAATGTAAAATTTCTGATCAATTGCTATTTTATCAATGGCAGGTAACACAACCAACATATTGTTCAGTGGAAAGGAATTTACAGACCTTTATTATGAGGAGAATGATAATGAGAATTCTATTCAAATAACACAAGTTCTTCCAAATTGTGACTACTTAACACCACAAGAATACAATGCGAAAGTCTCCAAAAAATCAAGTACCATGAGTGTTTTCAGTATTAATTTGAATGCAAATTGGGATGCTCTTAATAACATAATATTTGAAATGCAAAACAATCGAGAAAAATTGGCTGTAATAGGGTTGTCGGAAACATTTCGAATACCAGACAACCAAAATTTTACAATAGAAGGATACCATCCTTTATTGAGTAAAACACGCCCTGACGGTGATGGTATACGAGGAGGAGTTGGTCTTTATATCAGGAACGACTTAAACTATAATATACGTGAAGACTTATCAATTTCCCCCCCACATATATTTGAATCCTTATTTGTCGAAATAGTTATCCCACATCAGAAATCATATGTAATTGGATCTATATATAGACCAAATTCACCTCCAAAAGCAGACTTGAACAAATTCATTGAACATTTGAAAGAAATAATGACAAAAATTAATGAAGAGAATAAGAAAGCCTTTTTAATGGGGGATTATAATGTTAACTATATGAATTATGGCAAACACGAAAAGACCAGTTATTTCATTGACAACTCATTTTCTGATGGTTTTGTACCAACTGTTACTAAGCCAACAAGAATAACAAACTATTCTGCTACATTAATTGACCAAATTCTAACTAACCATACCGCACAAAATTTAGAATCGGGTATAATTGTATGTGATGTCAGTGATCACTTGGGTATTTATACTCGAGAAACAGAACAGAAAGATTATTATTGCACCCAAAAAACAATGAGAAAAAGAAGCTTTAGTGATGAAAATATTTCTTGCTTTAAAAGAATTTTATCTGCTGAAAATTAACAAAACGTACTATTCCGTGAATGCCCAAATGAGAGCTATAATGCTTATATTGAAATTGATCAAAATGCATTTGAAATAGCATTCCCATTGAGGTCGACGACAATACCGAAACGATTTCAAAAACAACAACCATGGATGACAAAGGAACTTCTACAAATATCGGCGGAAAAAAATAAATTATTTCAATTAAAATTAAAAAATACTAATAATACACAAAATGAGTCGAGATATAAAGATCACTGTAAATTATTCAATAGAGAGAGAAGAAAGGCTAAACAAGTTTACTATCAAACTATGTTAACAAGATACAAAAATGACTCACATAAAATTTGGAATATTATGAGAGATCTAGCTAGAAGCACTACAGTATGAGAATCCTAAGAGAGTTGTCCCAAAAAATATTAAACTTAATGGACAACAGATTGTTGAACCTGAGAGAATTGCAAATGAATTTAATGAATATTTTGCGAATATCGGACATCTTGTTGTAAAAAACATACCACAAGCAAAACATCATTTTACAGATTATATTGACAAACCCCAATCAACTAGCATGTTTATGTTCCCAACTTGCCCTGAAGAAGTTGTTTCAATAATCAAGCAAATGAAAGATAAACGCAGCTTAGATATAAATGGTATTTCTACTTCTTTTATGAAGATAATTGTTAATGAAGTTGCCCTCCCACTTACCCACACCATCAACCGATCTTTAGAAACAGGATCTGTCCCAGATGGCATGAAAATTGCAAAAGTAATTCCTCTTTATAAATCTGGACAGTCAGAAGATATAAGAAATTATCGCCCAATAAGTATTCTGCCTACCTTCTCTAAAGTACTAGAAAAAATTGTTCACAAACGTGTCACAAACTATTTGAATAGCAGAAATATACTCTTCCCGAATCAATTTGGATACAGAAAATACCATTCTACCATCCATCCAGTCTTAAATTTTTTGAATGATGTCGCTATGAATAATGATAATAAAAAAACCAAGGCGTGTACAATTTCTGTATTTTTAGATTTCTCAAAAGCCTTTGATTCCATTAATCATGAAATACTTTTATCAAAATTGACTAACTATGGTATACGAGGTACTGCAAACGAGTGATTCAGGAGTTACCTTAATAATCGCACCCAATTGGTTGAAATAAATGATACAAGATCCACTAAAATGCCCTTAGTATGTGGAGTGCCCCAGGGCTAAATTCTTGGGCCCTTGATTTTTTTACTATATGTCAATGACATGCACAGAAGTACAGATCTTAATATATTATCATCTGCAGATGACACAAGAACTTATCTGTCACATCACAACCTCGATATTATCTTCAAGAGAGCCAACAATGAACTAAATAATATAAGCCAGTGGTGTAAAGCTAACAAATTATCGTTAAATATTGAGAAAACCAAATCTATGTTGATTTAACCTACCGGAGGGGAATATCGATGTGGAAATCACCAGTTGACCTTAAATGGTCAATTGATAGAGAGAATTGGTAACGATTGCCCTAAATAATCATTTAAATGTCTTGGAATCCACATAGATGATAATCTAACTTTTAAAAGTCATGTAGCATCAATAGCATCAAATATTTCTCAATCGCTGTATTTTATAAACCGAGCCAAAAAATATTCTACCCCATCCATGCCTGAAAACCCTCTTCTTGACACTAATACAAAGCCATTTATTATATGGCATAGAGATTTGGGGGAATGCTAAATCCTGTAACAGATTAATGACAATTCAGAACAAGGCTTTGCGCATTATAAATTTAAGAAGATACAGGAGACATACAGACCCCCTATTTGCAAAATGTAAAATACTGAAGATCCATGACCTATTCACTTTAAGAGTTAACCTATTCGATTTCGATTGTAGAAACAAAACAATACCACAATCTCTTCTTCCTTATTTGGTATGGAAAAAGAAAGGGAAAACGCGACATTCCAGAGACGTAGAAGAAAAAGTACCCCGAACCGCATTTAGTTCTCTTTTGCCATTTCATGCTATTCCACATAAATGGAATTTATTAAAGTCAAATATACGCTCTATCTCATTAAGAAATTCTTTCAAAAAACGTCTTGCAGACTCAATTGTAGAGAAGTATCCTCACACAATTCAATGCAGTAACACCTTTTGTCCTGACTGTAAGAATTAGTTTTAAGAATGTTTTAGTTTATACTTAAAATTACGCTTTTCACTGAAAAAAAAAAACTAACAAAAACAACCTACAATTCCAATTAATATATCTTTTGTTTATAGCACAGTGACTCAGCAGTGATGTATGTGTAGCTGAAGTGGCCTAGGGGTGGAACAGCAAGACGACCGAATAGTCATATCCCTCCCCATCAGATATCTATGTTTGTTCTATATGTATTGTTATATTTTTATTTATGTATAGTTATCTGATGAATAAACTAATTTGAATTTGAATTTGAATTATTATGCTTAAGTGCAATGGAATTATGCTTAATGTAATGCATTACGCTTAAGCGTAATGCACTACGCTTAAGAGTAATTGGCTATTAAATGTGAATTTTGGCTCCCATAGTACTGATGGTGTCAAGCATAAAATAGAAGCAGAGACTCTACCCATAAAGCGCAAATGGTTTACGATGAAGCACAAGCGATTTGCACTGAAGGATAAATGATTTACGCTGAAGCAAAAATAAGGAATAATTGTGCAAAAGGCCTCTCATAGCAAAACACAAAATTGGATGCATTAAAGTTTTTAATTAGACATATATTATGCTAGATTTGCTTATTACAAAGAATTATGCTTTATGATTTAATATTTATAAGTTTTTGGCAATAAGCTTTCCCTCCCCTAAATATGAGCCTAATTCATTTATGTTTACGTTCAATTCATTTACAATTAAGCGTAATTCATGTATGCTTAAGTGAAATTAATTTTCACTTAAGTGTAATTCATTTATGCTTAAGCTCAATTCATTATCATAGAAAGATTAATTACTCTTAAGCGTACCTAAATGAATTAAGCTTAAAATCGTAATTCATACTAAAATCTCACAGAGCTCACCTCAAGCTGAAATGGATGCAACCGCATTACTAATACCAATAACCTATAGTCTATACATCATAACTACTATTATACCTGAGGTAAGATCAGTGATGGCACCAGGATTTCCCCGACATAGGGGTTTACGATCTCAACAGGGGGGGGGGGCTATTGCTACCTGGCTAACCATTTCAGATCTTCCCGAAAGGAGGGATGCTGTAGCCATCACTGACCCCTCCCTAGAGCCACCCCTGGGTAAGATAGATGAAGAACCCAATTACACTTACTCGTAATTAAATTATAATGAATCATAAATTATTTACGCTTATATATATCGTAAGTGAATTACGCTTAAGCGTAAGTGAATGGCACTTAATAAGCATGAGTTACACTTAACTTTAGCATAATTTCCACTTAAGCATCATTAGCTAATAAAAGTGAAATCGGCTTCCCATAAAAGTACACGATCATCTATGGGAGGCAAAATTCACATTTAATAATGAATTGCGCTTAAGCGAATTCACATTTAATAATGAATTTCGCTTAAGCGAAGCGCAATTGATTGTACTTAAGTAATAATTACAGTTAAGGCTTAAGCGCAATTGATTGTACTTAAGCGCAAAATTTTAATTGAGCTTATGCGCAATCAATTGCGCTTAATCACAATTCATGTATTATATATAGACATAATGTCATTAATGAAAATGCCAACATTGGTCACTACAACATATCCAGATCTAGTCTGAATACATACTATCTAATATAACAATAATGGAGCCCCCAGGCTAATGAGATCCAGAATGATAAGTCATATTAATTTAATGAAACATTAATTATATTGTACATATTTTAATTCTCATTCCGGCATAGTATCTTTTAAAAATTATTCTAAGATTATCCGTGGCTCTATCAACTACTTATGGCAAATTGCATGTTTACAACTCACAATGTATCTCAAGAATTGCAGTTTTTACACTCAATAATTTTGAACCAAACCATTCGATCGATCCCCGGCGTAACTCAAATTACCTTTGCAAAATTTTTAATATTTCCTCTTCTTTAAATAGGCCATCCAGTTGTGTAATAGGATATTCTGTAGTAAATCAGAAATGTTTGAATTATTTAATTATTATCATGATTATCCATCGTTGACACGATCATAGTATCAATTCCGTGTTGTTTATTTGATTTTCGAAGCGAAGTGCACTCGTGAAGTGACCTTACATGTTACTTTAGGACATTGCTAAAAGCATCGCGGACCAGGAACATTTCACGCATGCGCACCAGACGTAACACATTTTATCTGATTGCATTCAGCCTTTTCCAAAAAGTTCCCAATCAAAGTTCGTACTCTATGCCATTATTTTCATAACCGCATCTGAACTGATTGCCAACTTCGCCTACCCATTTGAACATTGACACAACGTATCAATATGACGTGATTCTTTGGCGTAAACAATGCAAAATGATACGCACGTAATGTAAAGTTTGTAAAATGAAATTATTTTTTGCAACTATGGGTGCATGCCCATTGCTGGGCAGCGGATCGCGTAACAAACCCAATGTGACGTGACTCCAGAGATTGTCGTTGCATGTATAAGAGGAGGAACTTGGCGACAGGGATGGCGATTGGTTCTCACCCGCCAAATTTGGTCAAAAACAGTTGCAGTTGTCATGCCTGACACATCATTACTTTGTAACTTTATGTACCTATAGATTGAATATGTTTTCATTGTGTGATTTTCCAACAATCAGTAGGAATAGTTTTGTTTACACCTCCAGTAACATATAATTTCAACTTTTAGACTTTAGTAAAAATTGTTGTCTGAAATGAACACCATTTGGAAAAGTTCAAGTCTTATTCAATTTGGAAATTGCCAACAGTTGGAAAGCCTGGGTGCTGGGTGGTAAATTTCAATCCAAAAGCGGGGGCGGGGGGTTGCAAATGGAAACTCGTGAAGCAAGGAGTTTGGTGTCTGGTTCAAGAGGATGCAGTTGGTAAATTCAATGTTGACACCCCCCACAAAAAATATCCTAAGCTACGTCACTGATTCGGAGACCATAAATAGGTAGTCATACATGTACATATTTCGGAAACTAAAAACTTCTGCGGGAGGCTCGAAAGAGCAAATAGACCATTTCCTTCACCCCTCAATATACACCCCCATGCGATTAAGTATATATGTGCTAGTAATCATACAAGAATGGCCTGGTTGACAAATACACGAAACATTGATGCATTGGCGTCATATGGTCTGGTAAATACTTTACATGGCCAATTTCCAGCTGTTTAGAATTTTTCGTACATAAATGAAACGAACGCTCTTTATTTCTGACATATCTGACATTTCTGGAACGCTCCGTGTAAATAGCTGATTTTTGGTTGGTAACTTGGGACCCACACATCGTGCATGGTTAATGTTGTATTTGTTATGACTTCAATGCATCTTTTTGTGACATGTATTTATCGGCCTATTTCGATACGGGAAACATTTCACAAGTGAATATTATTAGGTGTATTTTGGAGCACAAACCGCGAAGTGGATTTAAGGTACCGGTTTGAAAATACCGAATTAAGGGCGGGTTGTTCAAATATAGTTACATGTACTTAGCATTTTGCAAGCTCCATGCAGAGTTCGATCCCATACGCAAGGCGTCAGACGAGGGGTCTGAACTCTGTTCTGCAGCTGATCATTTTCTTCAACGAAAGGGGTGGCTCATGGTGCAATTGTAAATTCCTATCTTGGCAGTACACCACCCCTGACAGTTATAAGCATGGTAGGGTATACAGCATGCAACTGGATGTGGAATGGTGTCCATTGGAGTAGCCTAAACTTAATTATTCATGGAAATCCACGAGCAGGGACGTGACTAGATGGTTTCCGCGTTGGGGAGGGGGTTTCCACCTTGCAATTTACAACTGAACCCCCTTTGGGGTTTGATTTCCCAAATTACTGCTCCGTCACTGCCTGGATGGTAGAATTATTCTAAATAGATCATTGGTATTGTTGCCACGACCAGGAGAGGAACGGAATAAACTGAGAACATTTTGAGATCCTATATATAACCTGAAAATTGCAAACTCCTAACATCTAGACTGGCCTCAATACCCCCCCCCCCCCCACCATAAGGTCGGAATATTTCCAACTGATGACATTTCAATCTAATTTTACCAAAAAGTCATATGCAAATGTTGTTTTAAAACAATTAAAAATTCTTGGAAAATCAAACTACGAGAACAATCTCAACCTATAAGTGTTGGTGTTACCGTGTGAAAGTTCCAACCAATATTGTGTTATGCATGAAATATCCAACTGTTGACAATTTTGACCAAAGTTTGGCCGTGGTGGGAATGTGAGACACCCGTGCAACACCCCTGCCGCCTAGGTCAACATGACCGTTTTCCCATATTGCTGCTCCCAGCGCACTACGTTCATGACTGAACTACCTGCCGCCATGTCCTAGATCCATGCATTACCACACATGCAATGTGAAATTTAGGTAGTAATTAAAATGCCATATCACACGAAACTGACACAATTTTGTTTTCGTTTGTAAGAATTGAAGGGTTAAACTTCAAATTCAAACTTTAAGTTGCTTGTGTGGGAAATCAATCCGACGACGCACGCTTATCATTGAAATTGCAAGTTATTCGGCACGATATTCTCAACTAAAGTACTTACCGGTACTTCTTCGGGTCCATAGCTGGTGATGGTGTTAGGTGGTGCATTATCCAAATAATAATCCATTAAACGAGAATGATCACTCAGAAATCAAATGCAAGTTAGGCCAATGTTGGGCCAACATTGGTCCAACGTCGACATCTAACGCACCTGCTAACCTCACATATCGCCTAGTGCGTTACGTTTTCAACGTCGGGTCAACGTTAAAACAGCGGTAAAACCAACGTTGGCCCAATGAGAGAGAGACAGAGAGACAGAGAGAGAGAGGGAGAGAGAGAGAGAGAGATACTTTATTCCACACCATTGACGTGAGGCACATGTATTCAACGGAATCCGTGTCATTGAATACATATTAGTGTATACCTCTAGTGGAATACAAGCCGGAACTATTCGTGTTGACGTTGTCGCCAAGAAAGATGACGTACATTACGTCGATTATCCGCTTCCGGTGATTCCCCCATAATTACTGGTTATTTGTCAGACTTATCGCAATAAAGGTAGCTATAGGAACAATGAAGGTGACATTCATGGATTGAACACATCTGACTGAACGGTGTAGAATAAATACAGAACACAAATTGCATCATAATCTCGAATGATCGAATCCTTTATCGAACTCGTTGTGGACTGCGCATAGTTACATTTCGTTCGAGCTACGCTCTCGCGAAATATATCCTTGCGCCATCCGCAACTCATTCGATAACAGATTCTCGATTAAGATGCGCTTTGTGTTCTGTCTATGTATACGCTAGTAAAATATGATACACTCAGATAAACACTGATATACTCTGATAAATGCCACGTAAAGCCCAAGTAAAAATGACTTGCCTTTGTAAATTCCAAGTAAAGACATGGTGTACCCTACTTTACTCTTGTAAAATGCTGATGAAACAGGTCATATATGGGTAAAACCCATGTAAACGCATGTTAATCAAAACATAATCTAATAAATTCTTGATGGAGTCATGATGTAACAGATTATACTCTGGTAGGATACTGGATCGTAAAAACATATATGCTCTGGTAAAAGCCATGTAAAGCCCATACAAAAAAGAGCTACACGTGTAAACCGCACTTTACTCTCGTAAAATACTGGAGAAGCTTTGAATGTACTATACCATGGTACTAACGCGAGGGATAACTCTATTTCACAATTGTACATTATGCGGTTGAGGTGTTTTCTTTCTCTTTTTCTGAGAAGAAAATCATATAATATTGTATTTGTTATTCAGTGCAAAACAATTGTACCCGATGCCATACTCAAACGTCAACACAATGGTGACACGAATATTGTTATACCAAAGTCGGCTAAGTCAAAAAGAGTTTAACACCTTATTTAATTACATATGTCATTGATATTACCCCCAGAATGTTTTTCTCAGATATTGAAGCTTCTAAAAAGCAAACCCCGGTACACCGTGGTAAATTAACCTAATACCTTGACAATCACAACACCGTGCATGGTTATCTGGAGTGGTTTAAAAAAAAGGGTATGTCTATATTTGGTACTTACCGCTCATAAAGTTATATACCACTGGATTGATAGCGCTGTTGAAGTAGCACAGCCACCGTGACAACAAGGCAATGTGCGGTATGGTTCGAACCCCCCACCAGCTTACCAGCGATGCGTATCTTCTGGAATAGTGAGAATAATACGGTTAGATATTTATAGAGAATCTATGAAATGACGTCGAACAATGATGTATCATAATTTATAGACATATAATTGCAACTACTTTCGTTTTCGTCGAAATGCAGGGCATTTGATTGGTCGAGAGGCTAGTGCGTGACCTGATCTATCAGTGCATAGACGTTGCAGTAGACGAGTCACATCGCGTAGTGACACTTTAAAGAAAAAAGGGCGAGTCTATAACCGTCGCCCCACACGACGTCCCCGGAAAGCGCGGAACAAGAATTCCATTAGAATTTCAGTGAAAAAAAAACTCGAAAACGCAATGCTAGAAACATTTGAACAAGTAGTTGTTGTCTATATTGCACGTTTCTGCTTCTTACGAACACTATCCTATACTTATGTCTGTTCATTTCAGCCGTATTCATGTTTTTGTAACGCTCGACTGAACACTCAAAGTTCGTGCCACGTTTTTCATTTGTCCAATTTTCGAAAGAGCGCCCATGACAACGTGTATATTTACTGTGAACACAAAATATCATGAATCAGACTGATGAACATAGCTAATTTTTTTTGGGAATACATAAAATGTGTTACCCGATTACAACCCTATTATATATTAACGTTTTTCAGCTTCATAACAATGCTAATGACATGGCATTTGTTACGAGAACATTAGATCAGGGCATTTGTTTACAAATTACATGGGCCATCGGGCTGGAGTCTGGAGTTAATCATTTTACCGGAGATCGCTATCCAATCGCTTCGGATTCGACTCTGTGTGTGTTGATAATTATATAATTACAACTACTTTCGTTTTCGTGGCATTTGATTGGTCGAGAGGCTAGCCGTATGACCTGATCTATCAAAGCATTGACGTTGCAGTAGACGAGTCACAACGCGTAGTGACACTTTTAGAAAAATGGGCGAGTCTATAACCGACGCCCCACACGACGTCCCCGGATGACTCGAAAGCGCGGAACGAGAATTCGATTAGAAAACAACTTGAAAACTCAATTCTATAAACATTTGAAAAAGTAGTTGATGTATAATTGCATGTTCTGCTTCTTACGGACATATACACTACTTATGTATCTGTTCACTTCAGCCGTATTCATGATTTTGTAACGCTCGACTGAACACTCAAATTTCGTACCGCGTTTTTTATTTGTCCAATTTTCGAAAGAGCGTCCATGACAACGTGTATAGTTAGGCCTACTGTGGGAATAAATAAAATATGTTACCCGATTACCCGATTATAAACCTATTAACATTTTTCTGCTTCATAACAATGGTAATGACATGGTATTTGTCACGAGAACATTAGATGTGATCAGGGCATTTGTTTACAAATTACATCGGGCTGGACGCCTGGAGTCTGGACTGGAGTTAATAATTTTACCCGAGATCGATATCCAATCGCTTCGGATTCGACTCTGTGTGTGTTGATAATTATTGAGTTGTTATTGAGTCATTTTAAACGTAAATCGTGGCCAAACAAGTAATTGTTTTATCATGGATAGTTTATTGCTGAAAATTGAAGTTGATGTGTAAATATTTATTTTCTGAAAGTTTGCTTGGTCGTTGACAATTTCGGCCCATCAACCAAATGCGGAGATCGTTCAACGGACAATCCTGTTGTGGCAATTAATTTTCTGAGATCGATTATTAGTAGATAGTTGAACATAAAGTGTTATCGTTGTATTATAAGCCATCAGCGTCGTTTTTCGGTTGATCTATGAGCCTATAGATCGATCAGTAGACGAATAATATACCGGTACTTATAGTAAAATCCGCTTCGCCGAATTATACAGTGTTATTCGTCTACTGATCGATCTATATCTATAGGCTCATAGATCAACCGAAAAAATCAACGACGTTGATGGCATATATGAGTTGCTATTCAGTGAGTCATTTTAAACGTAAATCGTAGCGAAACAAGTAATTTTTTTATCATGGATAGTTTATTGCTGAAAATTGAAGTTGATGTGTAAATATTTATTTTCTGAAAGTTTGCTTGGTCGTTGACAATTTCGGCCCATCAACCAAATTCGGAGATCGTCCAACGGAAAATCCTGTTGTGGCAATTAATTTTCTGAGATGGATTAATAGTAGATAGTTGAAAATAAAGTGTTACCGTTGTAATTATAAGCCATCAACGTCGTTTTTCGGTTGATCTATGAGCCTATAGATCGATCAGTAGACGAATAACATACTTAGTATAATCCGCTTCGCGGAATTATATAGTACTAGCAGGTTAGCCCGCCACTGGCGGCATTCGTTCCATGGCTTTGTTCGAAAAAGCAATTGCAACAGGTTCCGAGACACTTGTGCTGCATTTGTACCAAATTTCGTCAGAAACATGACATTTTTAAAATTATTTTGTTTTTATTTATTTTTGTTTTTTATTTTTTAATATGAATTTAATGTTTTTTCAATTTAATATATTTTTGTTCTAAATTGTATTTTTTATTTTAAATTTTTTTTAATTTTAAATTATTTTAATTAATTTTTTTGTTTCTGGCGGAAAATCCCCCCTTCCTAGGAACGACAGACAACGCATTCTTTCCAATTCAATTTCCTGTGTAACTGGATTTGCATTTTTCTGTCTATACATTCACTCATCTAAGAGTTGCTTAATACATTAATTATCGTTGTTCATTGATTCGTTAATTAAACGGAGTGGTCAGAATACAGAACTGAAAAAAGTGAGGAGATAATGAGTTAATTCTGCCTATTTAATCAAGAGAAACGATAGTCTCATCATGGACAAATAACAATTCAAGTACAACATTTGGGAATTTTTCCCCACACCAATTCAATTTCCTGTGTAACTGGATTTGCATTTTTCTGTCTATACATTCACTCATCTAAGAGTTTCTTAATACATTAATTATAGTTGTTGATTGATTCGTTAATTGAACTGAATGGTCAGAATACAGAACTGAAAATGTGAGGAGACACATGAGATAATCAATGAGTTAATTCTGCCCTTTTAATCAAGAGAAATAATGGTCTCACCATGGACAAATAACAATTCAAGTACAACATTTGGGAATTTTTCCCCACACCAATTCAATTTCCTGTGTAACTGGATTTGCATTTTTCTGTCTATACATTCACTCATCTAAGAGTTTCTTAATACATTAATTATAGTTGTTGATTGATTCGTTAATTGAACTGAATGGTCAGAATACAGAACTGAAAATGTGAGGAGACACATGAGATAATCAATGAGTTAATTCTGCCCTTTTAATCAAGAGAAATAATGGTCTCACCATGGACCAATAACAATTCAAGTACAACATTTGGGAATTTTTCCCCACACCATTTCAATTTCCTGTGTAACTGGATTTGCATTTTTCTGTCTATACATTCACTCATCTAAGAGTTTCTTAATACATTAATTATAGTTGTTGATTGATTCGTTAATTGAACTGAATGGTCAGAATACAGAACTGAAAACGTGAGGAGACACATGAGATAATCAATGAGTTAATTCTGCCTTTTTATCAAGAGAAACGATAGTCTCATCATGGACCAATAACAATTCAAGTACAACATTTGGGAATTTTTCCCCACACCATTTCAATTTCCTGAGTAACTGGATTTGCATTTTTCTGTCTATACATTCACTCATCTAAGAGTTTCTTAATACGTTAATTATAGTTGTTCATTGATTCGTTAATTGAACTGAGTGGTCAGAATACTGAACTGAAAACGTGAGGCGATAATGAGGTAATTCTGCCTCTTTAATCAAGAGAGATGTTCTCACCACGGACCAACAACAATTAAGACGGAACACTCTTACTTTCAAATCATTCCTGTCTTTAGAAACCTGACCCTCGAACAATTCAACTGTCAACTCCTGCCATGCAGGGCTGCACGTGAAATGTGATGAAAAGGTCCGGACGACCGAAGTGCCTGACAAATGTCACAGCATCCTGCGTCTTTTCCTGCATATATCGCGGGCTACCTGTGGATGTCGACGGGGGAATTACCAGTTGGCCGACTCCGGCTCTTTCCTGATCATTATTTATGCTATCACAGAGGTGTATATATGAATCGGCACGGAGTTTCTGTTGGTTGTTCCGAATATAGAGGAGTCTTTCACCCTCCACTTTGGCGTACATATCCACAGCAAACTGACTGAACAGGTTCCGGCTTCTCTGCAATTGGTTGAAGGACCCATCACGAACCATGAAATGATAGGAATAAAAGTCCCTGCATGACACATTCTTGTTGCCGATTGAGTGTGGTATAGCGAACTTATATCCGTCTTCACCGAAGACACATAGGAGGGGATATTGGAGAGGGTCGTACGATCTATGTGTCTCGCAAATGCGAAGTATAGTGTCGTCACGACGCTTTAAAACAATATCACGCCTACCATGCTCTGCGCCTGCTAAAACGACCGCTATCTCATTGGACGCAGGTTCATTAAATCGACCACTGTGTTGATTGATTGGTCTTCTGTCCGCGTCTATGACCACCTGCAAATTTGGTGTGTTGTGGGTTTCTAGAGCATATTTAAAACTGGACACATAAGAGTTGTGTTGATGGATCATTTGCTGGAGAGTGTATATAACTTCAGGTCTGGTGCCATCAGACAAAGCGGAACGGAGTTCTACCTCTCTATTAAAATCACCAACAAAGTATATCTGCATGTATTGAGGTTGTGCATCATCATTGGGTTGTAGAGGGCCGATGCGATGGTAAACCTGACCTTGAACTTTGAACGTTGGCATATACACACCTTCAGTTATGATATTTGCCCCAAAAGATGTCATTTGGAATGCGGCATTATATTTCTGGATGTTCTTGAGAAAATGTTTAGATTCTGGGGTTGAACCACGAATCAGGCCTTGAAGAGGTTCAGGTGGGTCAGCATGTTGTTGAAGCATAACTTTGGCATTCAAGCAGCACATCCCTGGTGGTTCACCTTGCCATTTAAAAGCGCGACAATGTTGACACAATTCGGTCATTCGGGCAATCTGCAAAATTATGTGCGACTTGTAGTCGATGTGAGGGTCATAAACGAAAGCAGAGTTTTGCCACTCCCCGATCGCGTGTGCATGTCGCCGGCAACGATCAGCCTCATGATGCCGCTGCTCATCGGTTTCAACGGCTCGAGCATGAACAGCCCTCTCCCGGAGATCTAATAGGCGTTGTTCACGCTGCTGCGCAGTTTCCACTTCTCGAGCCTGAACAGCCCTCTCCCTGAGATCTAATAGGCGCTGTTCACGCTGCTGCCCAGTTTCCACTTCTCGAGCCTGAACAGCTGTCTCCCGGAGATCTAATAGGCGCTGTTCACGCTGCTACCCAGTTTCCACTTCTCGAGCCTGAACAGCCCTCTCACGGAGATCTGATAGGCGTTGTTCACGCTGCTGTCCAGTTTCAGTAGCCTTTTCTATTTTCTTACGTTTGGCACCTGAACTTGTCCGGCCAATGATTGGTCTCTTCTTGGGCGGCATGCCAAAATGCAGGACTCAACAATGGCAGTCTGATTGTCACAATACAAAATGATTGAAAGTATTATGAATGCACAATAATGTTTGCAGTGTGATAACAATGGTCAGAATGCAGAAAATACAATATAATAAATTTGGCAGTCTGTTTTCACAATACACAAAGCAAGAATGAACAATGATCGAAGGCAGTCTGACTTTCAATAATGTAGGCAGCAGTCTGATTCGTATTGGTCACAATACAAAATGATTGAAAGTATTATGAATGCACAATCATGTTTGCAGTCTGATAACAATGGTCAGAATGCAGAATTATCGAGTCCCTTGCGCTAATAGTGGCCCTCAGAAGGGCCGTTCAAATTATATGAACTTCGAGGGAACCGAGATAATACTAACAACTTCTGAAAAGATCGAAAATTTATGAAGATAAATTTGCGTGGTACATTGCCCGACATCACTTACAATGATGGGCATTTAAAGTGAAGTTTAGATTCTCTCATGGTGGAATCTCGTCAGGGGCGACCAATCTCGTCAGGGGCGACCAGCAGTTCACACCCGAACAGGGGAAGATATGCTTCTGATTAATACATTTTGGCAGCGAAAAAAGCCGAAAACGACCTTATTCAAGCCATAAAATGACACAAACTGGATGAATGTTGAGGAAATGTCTGATAACAATGGTCAGAATGCAAAAATACAATATAATTATTTTGACAGTCTGTTTTCACAATACACAAAGCAAGAATGTAGGCAGTCTGATTTGTATGGTCAGAATGCCAAAAAAATGTAGGCAGTCTGATTCGTATGGTCAGAATGCAATGCAACGGCGCTCGGTAAACAAAACCTGGCCGTAGGAAAAGAATGCTATCGAGCGTCGGCAAACAAAACCAAGCAAACTGATAACAATGCAGTCTGCTAACAATGGTCAGATGAATGCAATGCTATCGAATGAATGATAACAATGCCATCTGATAAGATGAATGTCAGCAAAGCACTGATCGAATTAATGGTCTGCCATCGAATGAATGCGACAAACGCACTGAACTAATGCATGACCGTAGGTGCTCGGTAAACAAACTGCCGATTGCAATAAAGAGCGTTTGTCGTTAACAACTCCGTATATGGTATAGCTAAAGAGCATTGATGCCTTAACCCCCCGAAGTGGCGTTTGCGGTGAATTTGATGATTGGGAGTGGATAATTATGCAATATAATGATTTTGGCAGTCTGATTGTCACAATACAAAATGATTCAAAGTATTATGAATGCAGAATAATGTTTGCATTCTGATAACAATGGTCAGAATGCGAAAATACAATATAATTATTTTGGCAGTCTGTTTTCACAATACACAAAGCAAGAAATGCACAATAATGTAGGCAGTCTGATTTGTATGGTCAGAATGCCAAAAAAATGCAGGCAGTCTGATTCGTATGGTCAGAATGCAATGCAACGGCGCTCGGTAAACAAAACCTGGCCGTAGGAAAAGAATGCTATCGAGCGTCGGCAAACAAAACCAAGCAAATTGATAACAATGCCGTCTGCTAACAATGGTCAGATGAATGCAATTCTATCGAATGAATGATACCAATGCCGTCTGATAAGATGAATACCGGTATACTCAATGGTACGAAGCACTGATCGAATTAATGGTCTGCTATCGAATGAATGCGACAAACGCACTGACCTAATGCATGACCGTCGGTGCTCGGTAAACAAACTGCCGATTGCAATAAAGAGCGTTCGTCGTTAACAACTCCGTATATGGTATAGATAAAGAGCGTTGATGCCTTAACCCCCCGCCGTGCCTTTGCGGTGATTTGAGATTGGAGAACGGGTGCTCTGAGCTTCTCTAAACCGCGACCACGGTCGTGTCGGTGGGATTTGACACTTACATAGGAAGTTTGAGCTCAATCTTTACACGCGTTTTGGATTCTATGAAGTACATACATACATATATATATATACGAAGTCTCAAAATATATAGTATAGAAGACTAGCAGGTTAGCCCGCCACTGGCGGCATTCGTCCCATGGCTTTGTTCGAAAAAGCAATTGCAACAGGTTCCGAGACACTTGTGCTGCATTTGCACCAAATTTCGGCAATAGTCAGAAACATGACAATTTTAATTTAATTTTTTGTTTTTCAATGAGTTAATTTTTTTGTTTTTCAATGAGTTAATTGTGCCTTTTTAATTTTTTAATTGAATTTTTTGTTTTTCAATTTTACCCGATTTTTTTTTGTTTTTCTAGGAGTTAATTGTGCCTTTTTAATTTTGTTTTTCAATTTTACCCGATTTTTTTTTGTTTTTCAATGAACCCGTCCATGGCACTTCCCGTATTTAGCAAGTTTGAGCTCAATCGGTTCGAGTCTATAAAGGACACACACATATATATGACACTTCCCGTAGGTAGCAATTTTGAGTTCAATCGGCATTCCCTGTAATTTCCCAGTCAATATTTAGCAAGTTTGAGCTCAATCGGTTCGAGTCTATAAAGGACACACTCATATATATGACACTTCCCGTAGGTAGCACGTTTGAGCTCAATCGGCATTCCCTGGAATTTCCCAGTCACCAACGCGGCGTAATTTTGGTACATATATAGAGACCAATTGTCCATCGGCTGTCATGTGTAGTAAAGATGTCTTATAAGCCGACATTGCCGTGGGGATGCCCGTTCCTACGCGCGTTTTCGATTCTATGAAGTACCCACATATATACACACATACACACATATATCCGATCGGTCGAGGTGTTGGTATCTGATGCAAAGGACGAAATTGTGAGTGTTGGTCAATAGTCCCCGTGGTGAACCCCAACGCGACGTAAACATGTGTTGCGTTCTAAAAATACGAAAGTACTTTCTCTCTGCTTTCGAGCGATAACGTTTGCGTAAATACGAAATTGTGAGTGTTGGTTTGTAACCGGGATTTCTGAGAAGCATTATGCCTATAACTACCCCCCCCCTAAGCCCTGATCTAAGTGTCATACATACTATAACAATGATGTTGTAAGAGTACTACATCCAATAAATCTCCCCGCATAGGAAATGCAGTCAATGTTACCGTATAACTCTGCAGATGCGAATAACGTTGAATGGGAAACAGACGCTCTTTATAGAGATGCGTCAAAAACAAACGCTCATTAAATAATCGCTTGATTAACACCCGCCGTGCCTTTGCGGTGATTTGAGATTGGAGAACGGGTGTTCTGAGCTTCTCTAAACCGCGACCACGGTCGTGTCGGTGGGATTTGACACTTACATAGGAAGTTTGAGCTCAATCTTTACACGCGTTTTGGATTCTATGAAGTACATACATACATATATATATACGAAGTCTCAAAATATATAGTATAGATAGATAGAAGAGAAGACTAGCAGGTTAGCCCGCCACTGGCGTGGTTCGTCTCATGGCTTTGTTCCAAAAAGCAATTGCAACAGCTTCCGAGACACGTATACTGCACCTAGGTGTACCCGATTTACCCGATTTGACCTTGAATTGATCATTAGGCTTCAATATTCGCCACGGCAATTGACTGCCGTGGGTCACGGACTGCCGTAACAGTTGATAACATGTTCATATTCGGCGGATCGGGCACTGCGGTCAGTCAAAAAACATAACGCGCACGCTATAACTCCACTAACGTACTCGGAATCGGAAGGGTCAGGTTAACTTCCGCCTGGATCCACGTGGCGTGACGTAATTCACAACCACGTGTATTTACCTCGAAAGTGTTAAAATTGCGCGAGCGCAACACACACAATGGCCCGATAATGGGCACGCATTTCCCAGAAGATATTCATGGGGACGTCAAGTGACCAGTTTTGAAATTTGCTGGTCGCATTCGTCTGTAGGTCTGAGGAATTCTCGGCTAGATATCGTTACCAACATGACATATTTAAATTAATCCCGCCGTGAACCCCCATCACCAACGCGATGTAATTTTGGTACCATGTGTTGCGTTCTAAAAATAGGTCGATTGCAGCCCAAATAGCAACGCTACGTTGATTCTAAGTTGGTTTTTCGTTGGTACCGTTGAGTTTACGTTGGTTAGTTTTCACTACGTTGAATCAACGTAGATTCAACGTTGATTCCCAACGGTTATTCAACGGTTAGATTTCTAACGTTTTTCCAACGTAATTCCCACGACGTTACTAAAATGTTGGTTAAACGTTGAAAAACTAACGGTAAATCAACCAACGGTATACCAACGTTCTGCCAGCGCTGCAAGCGCTATACCTGATTTTGGTTGAATGTGGGGATATACACGGGTGAACTGAATAATTTAAGGGCTCGACTTAACTTAATTTTAGATACCTAACTGAATATTGTGTCAATAAAAAGTTAAATAAATAAAGTTACCAGATAAGTATGTTAATTCCCCATCAATATAGATAAAATAAAATATGATTCCCCATTTTGAATTTCAATGTCCCATGATACTTTGTGGGGGAATATCAACAGGGTGTGTCAAGTAATGGTTTTTAATTTTCTTATTTGCGCTTAAGCACAATTAATTGCATTAAGCTCAAATAATTGTGTTTAAGCGCAAATAATTTTAAAATAGCTTATTTGTACTGAAGCGAAATTATATTATTTCCGCATAAGCACAAATAATGGAGCTTAAGGGAAAATAATTGTGCTTAGGCACAAATAATTATTTGAAGTGAATTTGGCCTCCCATACAAAATGTTTCCTTGTGATACATTGAAACTTATGTTGATTGCTCTCTATGACTCACAATTATTATTTATATACATCAGAATCAATAAAGAAAGTTCAGGGAATAGATACACTTGTATTATACACAAATTCAATAGAGTTGTTATATTAATGATACCCGAAATAGGGAATTAGCCAGTGCTAGCTACTACAATTTGTAGCCAATAATAAATCAACGTTGAAAGAACGTTGTATTTCCAACATTGAATCAACGTTTTATTTCCAACTATATTTAGAGTTGTTAAATTAACACAAATAGGGAATTAGCAAGAGCTATTGGAGTTTGTGGTATATCTCCAATAATAAATCAATGTTGAAACAGCGTTGTATTTCCAACGTTGAATCAACGTTATTTTTCCAACGTTGAATCAACGTTATTTTTCCAACGTTGAATCAACGTTATTTTTCCAACGTTGAATCAACGTTATTTTTCCAACGTTGAATCAACGTTATATTTTCAACGTTGAATCAACGTTATTTTTCCAACGTTGAATCAACGTTATTTTCCCAACGTTGTATCAGCGTTATTTTTCCAACGTTTAATCAACGTTATATTTTCAACGTTAAAAAATGCTGTATGATCAACATTGCCAATATTCAATTCTCCAAGATATCTATTTATCCATTTAAATATAAAGATTGATGTGATCTATCAAACAGTTAATAAACTATTAGTTTAAAAACACTACTGGTATATGTTGGCTGAAAGCATTGGAAATTTAATGCTGGAGCAATATGTGGTGCAATGTGCTAGCAGAATAGTAAACCGATGAAGCAAAGGTGTGGCAAATTTATTTTCTCACTCTTCTATCCACCCCCCAAAAACATTTAAATAGTCATGTTCCTGGGGAGGGGGATTCAGAAAAACATTCCACGATACAACGCAAGTTTTTTCGAAGGCAATTTGTGACCAACCCCAAAGTTTGATGAATAGAAGGTTAATATATAGAAGGATAAGGCATACACGGAGTGTGAAATGTTTTAAATATCCATGCGGAAGAAATGCCAATCATGAAAGTTTAATGAAAAACTCCAGAAATCTCATAAAATTACTCATAGGAGCTCAGATACATGTTTCAGTTTCAGTGGGAAGAAGTATGGAAGGTCAAATTCACATTTAATAATGAATTATGCTGTTAAACTCGCAAACAATTACGCTTAAGCGCAAATACCACATATTGCATGTGCTTAAAAGCACAAACAGGGCATTTGTGCTTCAGCATAATGAATTACTATCTAACCTATATTCCCATAAAGACATAAACTATTGGCATAACCTGGTGTATTTGACACCTAGCGACGCAAGAGGAACGTGTGGCTAATTTAAAAACCTTTTTATTAGCCTAGTACCCAACAGTCAATTGTGAGTCTGTGTACAACAATCAAAGATAATCCCTAATTTCATATTATCAGCATAAATAATTGATGTCTCCCTCATGGAACTCTTGTATTTTTCCATTTAATTTTTTAAAAGTATTTTTGTACAGATTTGGCCCATTTCTATGGTCATATAGCATGAATGTGGTGTCACTTCATGAGGGATTGCTTACCTCATATGGTGTACTTATTAACTTAAATCAAGGAAAAACTCTATTTTCATATTATCAGCATTCCTGTCCAAAAAAATGGTGTTTCATTACTGGAGCTTTGGTGTCTCAGTCCTTGAGCTCCAGTATTTTAATTAAATTAGCATATCTTGCATTGATAAATAGTATTTTCATGGTCATATAGGGTGACTGTGTTGTCAATGAGGGCTTGCTTCCCCCATATGGTGTGCCTGTATACTCAAAAATTGAAGAAACACAAAGTGGCCCTGACTAATACAGAAGGTAATGCTATCGCGAGTCGCCCTGACTAATGCTGAAGAAAATATAATGCTATCACGAGTTGCCACGACTAAACCAGAAGGTAATGTTATGGCGAGTCCGCCATTTTAATAAAGAAGTTAATCTGGCACCCTACCCATCCAAACCAATGAAAACAAGAGGTGATATGTCAATAGGTTAAGGTTGAGTTATGGATAAACCTATTTATTCACAAGGGATGTTTAGTTACATATAACCATAAATTTCACTTAAGCATAAATAAGTGCAAATAATTATGCTTAAGCACAAATAATTAAGCTTAAGAGCAATTGATTGTGTTTAAGGATAATTATTTGCGATTAAGCGCAATCAATTGATCTTAAGCGCAATCATTTCCGCTTAAGTAAAATTAATTGCTCTTAAGCACAATTCATTATTAAATGTGAATTTGACCTCCCATGAAGAAGTTGTTGTAAATCAAATCAACAGTTAAATGTTAACATGAACATTTTGGAAATGTAAAACTAAACTAATTTGGGTTTATCCTTATACTCGCGCTTTAGGCTAGCGTAATTGTAACTACCATCTAACCTATCCATAAACTATTGACATGACCTGGTGTATCACCTAGTAGAAACACAAGAGGAGCATTGGTCTAAGTTTAACCTGTTTTAATTAGCCTGAGTACTCAACAGTCGTCTGTGAGTACATGTATGTGTACAACAATGATAATCCATAATTACATAGTATCAGCATCCCTATATCCAAAGAATTGATTTCTCCTTCCCGGAACTCTAGAATTGTTTTATATAATTTTTTAGAAGTATTTTTGCATGGATTTGGGACATTACTATGGTCATATAGCATTATTATGCATGTGGTGTCACTGCATGAGGGCTTGCTTACCACATATGGTTTACTTAAATGTATTGACTTAAATTTTCATATTATCAGCATCCCTGTCTCAAAAGTTGGTGTCTCATTCCTCGAGCTCGAGTATTTTTGATTAAATCAGCATCTCCTGCACAGATCTATAGTATTTCATTGGTCATATAGCGCGAATGTGGTGTCACTGAGGGCTCGCTTCCCTCATATGGTGTGCCTGTATACTCAAAAAATTAAGAAAATCAAAGTCGCCCCGACTAATACAGAAGGTAATTCTATCGCGAGTGGCCCCAACTAATACAGAAGATAATATAATGCTATCACGAGTCGCCCCAAACTAAAACAGAAGGTAATACTATCGTGACTCAGCCATTTTGATAAAGAAGTTCGGATATATCTCCCTACCCATCCAAACCAATGAAAACAAGAGGTGATATGTCAATAGGAGTTAAGGTTAAGTTATGGATAAACCTATTTATTCACCAGGGGTGTTTAGTTACATATAACCATAAATTGTGCTTAAGCGCAAATAACTACGCTTAAGTGAAAATAATTAAGCAATTGCGCTTAAGCGCAATTAATTATTAAATGTGAATTTGGCCCCCAATAGAATCCTGAATACCAGTTAACAGAGAGGGGTGAATCCGGATTGAGGACTGGTTAAGAAAATATAAAATACAAGTCATGGTTATTTACACTTAATATAATTTTCACACATCGGCTGACGTTATGTACGGTAGGCCATTTTCACATTAAATAAATAATTTGACTTGTTGTACACAAATGTAATTCAATTGTGCTTAAGCAAAATTCATTGCGCTTAAGCGCAATTCATTTAACATTATGTTGGTAGCAAATTGCGCTTAAGCGCAATTAAAAACTCTAAATTCAAATGCGCTTATTAAAGCGCAATTGAATTGCGCTTAAGCGCTATTGTTGTCCATCATAAACAAAACCCCTTAATTCTTAATATAGTCTAGGCTGTGCTGGGGGGTGATCGTCGCACATCGGGGGAATTTATGCGACCATCATTTTCTTATGGGAAAATTACTCTAGTTTTCGAATTCAGAGGGCGCCGAGCCGAGATAGGTGACAAAATATAACTTTTCACTATGTTTCATAGGGTACCCTACCTAAAAAATGACATATTTTCAGAGGTTAACAGGCATTAGCCAACTGGTTAACAGGGCATCAACATAGGAAAGATTGTAAACATATTTGCAAATTATGGAATGAATATAGACACTTAATCAGATTCAACATCGTTTTCATGCTTTCGTTCTGATTTCGTGACGTCATGGTAAAATATGTAGCGTGACGCGTCAAACATTCATGGCGATTCAGACAAAGTGTTGTGCGTCAACTCTGTGCAAAGATAGCATATCTATCGAATTCTTCCAAGTTATATATTTTTGGAAATGGAAGGGTACCCCCTATATAATGATGTTCATACTTACATTATATCTTTCCAAGTATTGACATAATAGACAAAAACTTAACCCTCCCCCCAATTTCACAAATAACCACATATATGTGCCCATGCAGTTTGTGTCCACCAAATAAATTGACAATGCACAGTTTACCTTTTCATGTTGTGTAGAATCGTACGGCGACATTGATAATGTAAAACATCGTTCAAATCCTAGATTAGGAAGGTAATAAAATCCAAGATGGCGTCCAAGATGGCCGCCAATTTTTATATTGACACTCTATACACCAGATGTATGGTAACGGACTAGATAATCGCGAGTGCTTTATGTAATATGGCCTTGTCATGGATGGAGTCTGTATCTTAATACGTATAAGGCAATTGGCGACGTAAAACCGATGATGAAGACCAAAATGGCCGCCAAAATAAACAGAACTGTTCCGATAAAACGACCAACTTCTGAGTTGCAATAAAATCACATGGTATGACTGTTGTAGCTTTTTTGTTCGTACATATATGTCATTGTGTCCAACATGATCCGTATCTGAAGAAACTAGGGACATTAAGATAGTAACTGTTCATTAATTTCTCGAAAATAACGACATCATATAATGTCAAATTGCCTAATTAGGACCGAATTTCAAACTGACATCCAATCATTTGATGGTATATATATCAATGTTCTGCTACACGATTCTACAACTGCAAACATCCACATTAGTATAGCAATAATGGAAGCCACAATGCCGATTAAAACATGCCTATGCAGTGTATGCACTAATAGTTATATATTCAAGTATCAATAAATAAAGGAGTTTTTCCATGCTAGTAGCACATTAGACCCGCAATCGTAAACCGTCTGGAGATAACGGACCTACAATAATTGCGGATATTTTGTTTATACGAAAATGTTGGCCAACTGTGTTCAGATTACCCCGCTAATGTCGTCAACTGATTACCATGGTAGTTGGTTTCTACGTTCAAAGAAGCGATGTTCCAATGTAATAACGGACAATAATCACCAGCAATTTAGACCGAACTAAAACTGTTTTCTCTACATTTCCTCGGGATGCCACCCGCACGGAAATGGGTGTTTACATAAGCAGTTCTAATTCGTATTTGTTTAGTACTTCTCAACTCTGAAGATTTAGATAACAATAAACGGTTACATGTTCGTTGCGAATACTCATTTTATGAACTATTCGCAGTTGCAACCGATAGTTTAAATCAATTTCCCACCAACGTACTATAGTCATGGGTGGTTGACGAGTTAATTCACAGGTTTATGCCCTCACTTCCATATCATTTTATTTCACACCTGCAGTTCAGGTTTCACGTCGCTGTCGCAATATATTAATACATCTATTGAGCGTTTTGTTATGATGATCATCCATTTCGTCAAGAGGCGAAGAAATAATAAGTTTCTGCCATATTTTATATTGGATAAGGCCTATCCACTCGTAGACAATTTCGTTAGACATTTAACCACCGATAACATGACTTCATCATGCTGGTACTTATCAGCAATGAGTAACATACATCTATCGGATCTACACAGCCGGTGACACGATTAAGTTGATGTTCTGGTCTTATGTGAACCTAATTTAATCATTAGCTGTCAACTCGGGGAACACTATAAAAAAGTTGGTTGGCACATGTGCGCGGGAATTTCTGCCAAGTACGATAAGCCGAGAAGTTGCAATAGTTAATTCACTGTGACAGTGTTGTTGGATTAAATTGACCTGACCAATCATATGATGCAATCCAATTACTCTTCAGCTGGATACGTGATTGTTCCCAACAAGTAATTGTTTATCATAAGTAATTCATAAATGGCACTGAATGGCATGGGTATATATAGAAAAATGGACGAATTTTATTAATATTGGGACTAAATTCAAATTATAAGAAATATTTCTTTTTTCGATTTAATAAGGTGGCGAGTTAGAATCGACAATTTTGAAGACAAATTAACTTCAATCGCACAACCTTAGTCGAGACTAGATCCATTTATTAAATGTAACACTTAACTGGTTTTCAAAGGGCAAATATGTTTTGCATTATTTGTGTGCAATTTTACACGTACATTACCATAACTCAAAGCATGAAGTATCTCGATCTAAATTCCTACCAGGTGTACACATAAGAAAGTAGAGAGATTACTAATTTAATATGCTGGAAGCAAAGGGTGTTGCTACTTTCGAAGTTTCATATGTGTGGGATACTATGTGTAAGTTTACTATATGCCTTGCCCCATGTCGCAGAAGAATCCATATTATGAGCAAATAGGTCCAACAGCCATCAAATGTCCGACTGCGATTGTCTATATATGTCATACATTCAATCCAACATGCAAACAAGAACGTGCGTCATTGTCGAATATAGGACCGTCGCCACATGCAACGATGGAACCTGGTTTGATTGTATGGTGCTCACAAGGTAAACTTACTCAAAATATACCGACCCATTACGGCTTCAAATTCCTCAATATTAAGCTAAAATAAGGATTTAAATCAATTGTTTTCTGGGACGTGTACTTAGATGAATGCACGCAATAACTACCACACCTATGTACATTATCTGATATTTGTGATAATCGCATGCTTGCATATATGCTTTCGGTCAGATACATATAACGCATATCGTAAAATGTATCCTGGGGACAATTACCACAATCATGAATATTTGACATATATCAGATACGTAGGTCGTTCCATTGCAGAAAATTGGCGATCGTGCAAAGGAGCTGCTAATTATTGTTTGTGTTAAAAGTACTCCACGGCTACTATATTTCTTGAGAATGTCCTACCTGTAACGGTTATACTCTATTTGGATTAAAAACTAATTCCGCGACTATGTGACCAACGAGTTGTCATCCCGTTGGTTGAAATGGATCAGCATCAGTGAAAGGGACACATTTAGCATGACAAGCATCATTTTAATGCCGAGCAACTGAGTATATGACATTTTGAGCACGTCTTCTAACTGTGTGGCTTTCTAATCCTTGTACTTTTCATCTTTGGTTAATTGCCGAGATTGCTCCATACTGATATATAAATTGGATGATATAGTTTTATCCCATTCGAGTACTGTACGTGATTATCATAGTTGGGTACGTGTGACGGAGAGTCGTGTGATACTTACAGTGTGAGACCAACTTCCATGGATCCAAATTTCATGGGACTTAGCACAATCAATACCACGGCCTCACACTTATCGTTATCATTTAAAGCATTAGTATTTACAAATGAGGGGTCAGTTTTGATAATATTCTACCTGTTCCAACCAAACCTGAAAGTTGGTTCTGTGCAACATTCTTGGGGTAAGCTCCAAGTAACTTGATATTATTTAAAATGACCAATGCCTTGTATGAAGTTAAATACTGAATGCATATAATGTGTTTAAATATATTGTGATAGCAACGCGAATTCTGGACAGCCGGGAAGATATAAAATAATATGGAAGCGAATGCATATATATAACTCGCCGAAGGCATCAGCCACTACTCAGACATACAAGATCTATAGTACATTAGCAGGACAACAATTATACTATTGGTCGTCAATGTGTATTCAATAAAATAATTAATACACCTGCAACCACGCATATCAAGCGACATAGAATTAAGTACAGATAAGCAAATACTCAAATGAACTGCTTAAGTAAATAAACATAAATCCACGTCTGATGGGACCATAGCGAGAATATAACGACACAGATACGTATTTTGTCAGATTTGTTTGAGATTTGTTTCGGTTATTTCAATAGAACATCCCTCCAATGAACGTGAAAATCAATTACCCCAGAACGCATTGACAACATTGATGAGATATATCAAATAAATTGTCCATTCTTTGCATACCCGCACTTATCAGGATTCTAAATTGGTTGTTATTGCTTGACGGTTTGTGTAAGCGGGTCTAATGAGTCACTACCGTGGACACCTACATTGGTTATTGATGATTGAATATGTATATTTAGTCGGCATTGTAGCTTCAATTCTTATTGTACTAATATAAAAGTCAGCAGTTTCACCACCAAGCAGAACGTTGACTTGTATACCACAAAATGGATGTCAGGTTGAAACACTATCCCATTGTGGCAATTTGGCATTGCATGTCGATTTTGAGAAATAAAATGAGCATTTAATTTCTCAATGCCAACAGTTTTATTGGATTCTGATCACATTATCAAGAGACATATATGCACGAACGAATAAGCTACAAAACTCATAACATGCAGATGACACAACATTGCAACTCGGAAGCAGGTAATTTTATCGGAACATTTTTTAGTTTTATGGCGGCCATTTTGGTCTCCATCATTGGTTATACGTAACCAGTTGACTTATACATATTACAATACAGCCTCTATGAAATAAAGATCAGTTACAACCGGTGTGCACACTCAGTGTGCACAGAGTGCCGATATTAAACTTGGCAGCCATCTTGGACGCCATCTTGGATTTTATTACCTTCATAATCTAGGATTTGAACGGAATCTTACATTCTCCATGTCCCCGGATGGTTCTGCCCTATATGACACTACAAAATGTGCATTGTCGATGTTTTATTGGAAACAACCTGCATAGGTGCATTTAATTGGCTATTTGTGAAATTGGGGTGAGGGTTAAGCTTTTCTCGGTTAGTTTACCATTTGGAGATATATAATAAAGATAGGAACATCATTTTGTAGGCAATACCCTTCCATTTGCCAAAATATTTAACTTGGAAGAATTCGACAGATATGCTATATTTGCACAGAGTTGATGATCTAGTCCGGTTACCATACATCTGGTGTATAGAGTGTCAATATAAAAATTGGCGGCCATCTTGGACGCCATCTTGGATTTTATATTACCTTCCTAATCTAGGATTTGAACGATGTTTTACATTATCAGTGGCGCCGTACGATTCTACACAATATGAAAAGGTAAACTGTGCATTGTCAATTTATTTGGTGGACACAAACTGCATGGACACACATATGTGGTTATTTGTGAAATTGGGGGGAGGGTTAAGTTTTTGTCTATTATGTCAATACTTGGAAAGATATAATGTAAGTATGAACATCATTATATAGGGGGTACCCTTCCATTTCCAAAAATATATAACTTGGAAGAATTCGACAGATATGCTATCTTTGCACAGAGTTGACGCACAACACTTTGTCTGAATCGCCATGAATGTTTGACGCGTCACGCTACATATTTTACCATGACGTCACGAAATCAGAACGAAAGCAGAAAAAACGATGTTGAATCTGATTAAGTGTCTATATTCGTTCCATATTTTGCATATATGTTTGCAATCTTTCCGATGTTGCTGCCCTGTTAACCAGTTGGCTAATGCCTGTTAACCTTTGAAAATATGTCATTTTTTAGGTAGGGTACCCTATGAAACATAGTGAAAAGTTATATTTTGTCACCTATCTCGGCTCGGCGCCCTCTGAATTCGAAAACTAGAGTAATTTTCCCATAAGAAAATGATGGTCGCATAAATTCCCCCGATGTGCGACGATCACCCCCCAGCACAGCCTAGACTAATAGTCTGCAGGACGACTATCCAGCCAAACCTTATTATGAACCTCATTTGATCTTTGAGGGGTGAAAACTTGCTATAGCGCTATTCATTTGCACTTAAGCGAAAATCAATTGCGCAAATTAATTGGATAAAGATGTAAGTAATTGTGCTGAAGCGAAATTGAATTACGATTAAGCAGCTTAAGCGCAATTGAATTGCGCTTAAGTTCAATTATCTAATAAATGTGAAACGGCCTCCCATAGTTTGGTGTCTAACAATTTATTGCGCTTAAGTGTAAATCATTTGCGCTTAAGCGCAAACACCTAACACTCCCTTAGTTCCCTCCGATTGTGAATGATTGAGTCCATATCATAGTAGTAGCTCCATACAGACTCGAAAGTTGAAGAAAAAACATATTTCCATATGCATATCAGCATCTCTGTCCATGGTGTCCCAAGAATTGGTGCCTCGCTCCAAGAGCTCTAGTATATTTTATTAAAGGGAATTTCCTGCACAAATATGTACAGTTTCCATGGCCGTAAAAGGGGAATTTGGGTTACTGGGGGAGGCTTGCTTCCCTCACATAGCGTACTTGCAATAGGGGGAAAAACACTATTTTCATATTATCAGCATCCCTGCCCCCAATAATTTGTGTCTCCATCCCAGAAATCTAGTATATTTTATAAAAAGAGACATATCCTGCACAGATCTATACCATTTCCGTGGTCATAAAAAGGGAATTAAGGTTACTGTGGGATTGCTTCCCTCATATGGTGGGCCTATATAGGCTTGAGTGGTGTGTTTAGGCCTGTGCCATTTAAAATTAATTCAGTGGGGATCAATGCATATGAATTTTTATTTGCGCTTAAGTACAAATAATTTGGATTTAAGAGCAAATAAGGAATAAATGTGAAAATGGCCTCCCATACCTCTGAACCAGATCACCCCCCCCCCCTCACCCCTTCCAAAGTTTGAGATTTTTTTTTTTCAAAGTCAAATATCCCTTCCCCATTTATAGGTTGGAATTTTCCAATTGGTACATTTCAGCCCAACACCCCCCCATCCACCACCGACAGTTTGTTTAGTTATTTTCTTTTGTTCAATAAAACCAGATGAATCAGACATTATAAATCGTTTTAGCCACACCCCCCCTCAATAAAGACAATAACCACGTTATTAATACGTTAGCGAATATCGATATTAATTGTGCCAAGCCAGGGACAAAACGCACCTGTTAATATAGAAACTAAACAGCTCGTGGTGAGTTGCATGTGCATGACGCGCTCTTGACGTCATAATATTTCGTCATCGCGCACTGTTGAGTGTTTGGATTTGAAAATATTTCGAGTACACAATTTGGGACAACTTCCGTGCAAGTTTTGAACGGAGCGTTCGAATAAACGACCACGTTGACCTACATATATACCCGGAATAGATGCGCAGTTCAGTTTACGGACGTGTGAAGATCGGTGAGTATTAATTATTGACCCAATTTCCAAAATGTTCACAATCACTCCCTCACTTAGTCACTATCAGCAGTCTGACTCTGAGCAGACAGCTGTCACAGCACTCTCAGTGACTCTGTCTCTGGCCGGGCCGTACTCCGAGTCTCCGTGACCGTCAGGAAACTTAAATAGTCTGGGTCGCTGTCTCTGACCCGTGACCGTGACATTCACATTGCGCTTGAAGTTGAATTTGCCAGTGAACGTTTTAGTTTTCCAACGACAACACCTACATTTTCATTTTGTATTTGGTCAACTGACCAATTTTAATGCCATTTATCTTCAGTTCCGCTTGGTAAATCATAAATTTTTTCAATAAATACATTTTTGAGAATTATTTTCTGGAATTACATCACTTGACCTACATTTGAAAAATCAATACAAAATTAAAAAATAAATACACCAACATTATAACGGAATAAGTTAAATACCTGTTGTTTCCAATGACACATCAAATCAGAAGTATGCCGTGAAGTTACTGCAACTCTGTACCTTTTGCTCAGCAGATTTGCATGGAAATCCCCATTTAAAATTGGCAGTGGCTATTCGTTTATATATTTTATTTATTTGCTCCACATACGGAGAGTATGGTGATACGTAAAAGGCTGTGAGTTGGGTTGCAATATGAGAAGGGGGGTACATAACAATTTTTGTCCTAACACTGGAACTTCAAATACGGCATACAAGCATATTTCAGCTAAAACTTATGTGATCTGTATGACAGGTGGAGATGGAGGAGGGGAGGTGGGGATGGGTGTTGCATAACTGATTGAGGATTTTAGGTGGTGGGGGGGAAGGTGTACCGTTTTTTGGTCAAAAACTTGGTGTCAGATTATTTGTTGTGCATTATATGTAAGGATTTGTGTACTACATTAGGCGTTCATTTCAAGGTTTAGAAGTACATTTCTGACAAATATTTGTCATTGGAATTTGAGATGGGGCGGCGAATAAAAGTATTCTTAAATCTCGGACGTCAGTTAGATTTCTTCATTTGTGCATTGGATTAGGGGGGCGTGGCGAATAACTTTATTCTTAAAACTTGGATGTCAGATAAGCTTTTTATTTTGTGCGTTAGATTAGACGATTCTTCGATCATAATCAATTATTTTGTAGACCTGGAAGTGGAATTGCGAACAAAATTTGCGATTTGAATTGGTTGGTGGGGGGGGGGGGGGGGGGCGCGACGAATAATTTTATTCTTAAAATGTGGATGTCAGATGAGCTAGTTATTGTTTTGCATTAGATTAGACGATCGTGCAATCATAATCAATCATTTGATAGAACTGAAAGTTTAATTGCGAACAAAATTGTGAAATCTGCTACCTGAATTGGTTGGTGGGGGGGGGGGGGGGGGGGGGGGGGTTGGCGAATAACTTCATTCTTAAAACATGGATGTCAGATGAGCTTTTCATTTTGTGCATTAGATTATACGATTCTTCGGTCATAAACAATCATTTTATAGAACTGGAAGTTGAATTTCGAACAAAAATGTGAAATCTGCTACCTGAAATGGTGGGTGGGTGGGTTACGAATAATTTTATTCTTTAAATGTGGATGTCAGATGAGCTAGTTATTGTTTTGCATTAGATTAGACGATCCTGCAATCATAATCAATCATTTGATAGAACTGGAAGTGGAATTGCGAACGAAAATCTGCGATTTGAATTGGTTCGTGAGTGGGGGTGGCGAATAATTATATTCTTAAAACATGGATGTCAGATGAGCTTGTTATTGTTTTGCATTAGATTAGACGATTCTTCGATCATAAACAATCATTTTATAAAACTGGAAGTGGAATTGCGAACATCAATGTGAAATCTGAATTCGTTGGTTGGGGGTGGTGGCAAATAACGTTTATATTAAAACTTGGATGTCAGATGAGCTTCTTATTTTGTGCATTAGATTAGACGATCCTTCAATCATATACAATTATTTTATAAAACTGGAAGTGGAATTGCGAATAAAATTCTGAAATCTGCTATCTGAATTGGTTGTTGGGTGGGGGAGGGGGGGGGGGGTTTCGAATAACTTTTTTCTTATAATTTGGATGTCAGAGCTTTTTATTTTGTGCATTAGATTAGACGATTCTTCGATCATAAAAAAAGATTATGTAGACCTGGAAGTGGAATTGCATACCAGAATTTGCGATCTGAATTGGTTTGTGAGGGGGGGTTGGCGAATAATTTTATTCTTAAAACGTGGATGTCAGATGAGCTTGCTATTGTTTTGCAATAGATTAGACAATCCAGCAATCATAATCAATCATTTTTATAGAACTGGAAGTGGAACACAAACTGCTATCTGAGTTGCATGGTGGGTGTGTGGGTGTGGTTTGGGGGGGGGGTGGCGAATAACTTTAATCTTAAAACTTGGATGTAAGATGAGTTTCTTTTTTTGTATTAGATTAGACGATTCTTCATTCATGAACTGTCATTTAATAG